>JBCNJP010000023.1:93548985-93578592 GCA_039602395.1 Deinandra increscens subsp. villosa | reverse complement strand
TGTAAAGGGTGAAAAACGGTTTCTAAAAGCTAAAAAAATATGACTTTTTGATGGTGTACTTACAATAATACACCTTATTTTACCTTATACTCAACTGACCTTATACCCATATAATCCACTTTTAGTTAATGTACATATAAAATAAGAATCTCACCATAACAGTCAATCCAAACATTTTTTTTAAATCACCTTTTCAAAAAATCATAAGTTAATAAATACTTTTACTTAAAAGCACTTTTGTACTAACATAAGCACTCCCAAACATACCCTAACTTTTAAAACCAAATTTTAAGACATCATTGAATTGTTAGCTTGGTGGTCTTTTTCCCTAATTACTTAACTAAGGTCTCAAGTTCGAATCTATTATTGAAGGCAAACGAGTTACCCTTTGGCTACTTCTATAATTGAAATGACAAAACGTGTTTGGTTTGTACAATATAAAGAACACTCAGGGGCTGCTTTGAACCTCCCCCAAGCTTCTGCAAGTCTCATTTTCGTGCCTTGTCCAACCGTTCGCGTTTTCAACATTCAAAGTCCAGCAGTTTGACCTTCCGAATTGACTTGCTTCCTTCGATTTTCACGAGTAAGTTTCCCCATAATTTTATTTTTTTATGCTTTATGATACCTCATTGCTGGATTTGACCAAAAGTCCTCTGTGTCAAAAGTCAAACTTTTAATGCACATTTTAATTGGGGAAAATCACATATAATCACAATTACCAAAATCAATGAACCTAATCTGTTCAAAAAAGTTTTATAAATATATTATGATGATTCTAACATGTCAAAACTGAGTTTTTATCATAAACATAAGTGTTATGCGTTTTGACCCGTTAAAGTAAGTGTTTTATCGCATAGTTTGCTAATCTAATGTTTTCGTAACGAATGAAACCTACTTATGTATATAATAATAGTGTTTTCATAAGTCTAAATATGACTGTCCTGCAATATTGCAACTTTTGGGCTATTTATGTAATTATTAATTAAACTTCTAGGGTAAAAATTGTAATTTTACTAAAGATATGAAATTTTCTGATTTGTTATGATGATTTACTAATTATATAATGAACTTTAAATTTCAGAAAATTTCACTTTAATGACTTTAGTGATTTGTCATAATAAACTTCTAAGTTTGGAAAATTTTAGTTTTAACCCCAAACTTTGAATAATTGTCAAATTTAGTATTTATGTTCACAAAAGGGTCTTTTAGTAACATTAACCATCGAATTAATATACCTGGTATTTGTAACCTTTATTTAGGTTGATCTGTTTCAAGCTGATAAGTTTGCTAAATCTTCATTTGAATGAACACTACATCTTCAAGTTTGAATAGAAGTTATTGATAGTTAATTAACTTCATATGGTTGGATTCATTTTTCTAATGATTGTATCGCAGCGAGTATATTTGCTTGTGGGCAAACAAGTAGTGGAAAGACATCCACAATGAGTGGAATCACTGAGTATACTTTAGCAGATATATATGATTATATGCTAAAGGTAACCACATCAGCTCATGGATTTTACTTCTAGCAGATCACATTTTTGGTTCACCTTTAACATTTAAACTAATCTATGGTTTATATCAATGTAGCACCCTGATAGGGGCTTTCATTTGAAATTCTCGGCCATGGAGATATATAATGAGTCTGTCAGCGGTCTCCTAAGCTCTGGTTGCTATCCACTCAAACTTTTAAATGATCCAGAGGTAGACTTTATTTAAAATTATCATTTTGATCAAAGTGATTAGTTAGTAACACCTGCAGCTACCTAACGAAGTAATGGATAACATTATGATAATATACCAGTGAAGAACTAAATCATTCACTCTTAATTGACAATCATTTTTATTGTGGCTATGATCAAAATGTGAGTATTTGACACCCCTAAACAGTGAGATAATCATATGCAAAAGTAGTTTATCCAAACAGTGAACACCCATCACTTAGATCATAGTTTTAGAACATAGCAAACACCCTTTATATATTAGCAAATAAAAAAGCTTAAAATAAAGAACGAGGGTGGGGTGAAACTTTTGAAAGCTTTCTTCTTTCAACCTGCAGCCTTGATAAGGATTTCGAGCATTGACATGTGTTTCTTTATATTTTTATATCTCTTCCAACTGCATATGAAGGTTGTGGGTGTAACCATAGTAAGTTTTACTTTCTTCATTGTCTTCTTGGCTTTTTGAAATTTCTAAAGGTGGTAAAATGGGAGGATTGGGTAACGAGCCACATTAGATCATATCAGAATATTCACCTTTTGATACGGGTCGGGTTTGTTTGCCTCGAAACACTATTCTCCATTTTTATGAATATTTATGTATCGTGCTTTTAATAATAATATACCTTTTCAAAATCTCCTTTGAATATTAATGATTTCCATTATTGTCCTAATTATTTTAATTATAATTTGGGTCATAGCTATATATGAAGATGATTATGGCTTTACATACGTATATATGAAGGACATAACATGAATGCTATTTTGTTTACACACAAAAAAAAAAAAAAATGAAATTAGCTATGTTTTAATATGCAGATTTTCAAGAAGAGATCATGCCTCCAAATTGAAGTTTCAAAAAGTAAAGTTGTGGTCCAATTTGATAATTATAGGACAAACGTTAAAACATTGTGTTTTACATGTTATACCTCCTTTTACTCAATATGATCAATTGCTCATAACCTTTGCTCTACTAAACATTTTCATATCTCTTTATACCATAGAGTCTCTGAAAATTATCTTACAAATCTTATATAGCTGCTATATTTTTGAAATAAAAGCCTATAAAAATGTGTCTATATGCTTCCTCTTCTGTATTTAATTATTAGCCCAAATAACTAATTTTATAGTTGCATATTCACATACTATGTAGCTGCCTGTATGAACGTCTTTATAATGAAACCCACAATGCTACTCATAACTAAACTTTAAAAACCAGCAGCCTTGCTCTTTATATCTATATTAACACAGTTATGTGGTCATTTGCTGTTAAATTCTACGATGAATATGTCTTACATGTATTTATACAAACTACTTTTTTACATGTGTCCATCCTATATATTTCGATTGATTTGTCTCATTATTGATCTTTTAAGTGTTTTAGTGCAGACTCTTCAAAATGTTACTGGCTTATCCTCTGTATGTTCCTGTTTGCATAAATTTTATTGGAATTACGTTTACAAAGTTTTCATAAAAAAAGTTCTATTTTATTTTTATTTGTTTCTCTTAGTTGCTATTAGAAAAGAAAGAAACCTGCAACCTTTATATACTGTTTTCATCTCATCAAAATATTTTCTAAACATTTATCCCGTTGTTTTTCAAAAGTTTATTTTTCTAGTTCTCTCTAGGTCTGTAAACGAATCGAACGAACACAAACGAACTCCCGCCCGAACGTTTTACGAATATTACGTTGAAATTTTGTTTCGCTTACGGACCTAATTCTCTCGTTTATGTGTAATAATTCACTTTTACCCAGTAATAGTTCTTGTGTCTACAAGATATCTACATAAAGTCATAAACAACCTCACACCACAATTGTTCACACCACAATTGCATGCTAGTTTTGAAATCACCATGAACCTTTAGTCCATGACACCTTCTAGTTTATTTTTTATATTTTAAAATGAAAGACCCTCGCAGCAAAAGTTACCGCTTTGATAATGTATTTATTGTTCCAAAACAATTTTTTTGGAATGACGATTTCAGGTCACTGTAAGTGCTTTCCGGTTAATTGAATGTGCAACCTTTGACAAGTGCTCAACTGGAAAGTTGGAGCGGAATATATTTTCTTCTTTTAAAACCAAATTTCTTCCATTTAAAGTTCAAGCGGAAAATTTTTTCATTACGGTGGCATTAACCACCCACCCCATCATCTCCACTTCTGGAGTGCCTTCGGGGAAGCTCGTATATCAGCCCTCCTATACTCAACCAGAAACCCAAGTTCAGGAGGAAACTTGTCACTGCCAGAGTACCCCTTGTGAGGATTAAACCCCTGACATCTCAGTCAAAAACTCGACTCTTCACCAGATACCATTGAGACAATTGCTCGTTGGTTGATTTTGGTTAAAACAAATTTTAGTTTATTAGTAATAGTTAGCTTAACTCCTAAAATAACAAAATAAAATTACAAATGAATAATCAAATAATCTAAATGTTCTAGGAGTGTAAAAAACCAATATCAAGCAAAGTGGTTAAACTCCTACGTACCTTGTGGTTAGAGAGACTCATGTTCTAGTCTCACTTAATCTCACTCACATCACTTTATGAGACATTGGTAGACAATGAAGGATTAGACATTTTGCTTAATCATGAGTCAAAAGTAAACAGTGGCGAAGCTTGAAGGAAAACCCCGAAGGGACGGGACTAAAAACTTTATCGAGGGCACGATATTCAACACATATAAATGTTTCTACATAAAATAAGTATCGATGGCGCGATATTCAACACATATAAATGTTTATGAATTTATCTGATTCCTGCTCGATGGTCAAAATTGGAGACGCTCATAGGTTCCTTCGTTACGAGGTTAGAACCGAAAAAGTAAGTATTTCAAAGGTAACCGGTCCTCTTGGATATTTGTACACTAAATAATTAAAATTTCATCTTACCATCCACTATTCCCCCTGGCACCTTCTACACACACACACACTATATCTCTCTCTTCGCGATCTGGCCATTCCTAATCTGATTGAACCCTAGAAGACTGAGCTATCTATTTAGGGAAAATTACTGCAGTGGCCTTGGACCAAAATTCAATTAACAAAATGACCTTTGACCAAGTGTTTTACCAAAATATCAGACCAATAGCGATATGACACGTTAACTTTTTTCTGTTATATTCGCCAGGTCTATTCTCCATTTCATAGATTCATTCTCCATTTCATAAAAATACACGCCAATTTGAACCACATTCTCCGAACCTATTCGCCACTTTTCATAATAAAATATTCAAAAAAATTGCTATTCTCCAACCCTATTCTCCCATTATGGGATCTATTCGCCACTTTTTTTAATTTTTTTATTAAAATATGTTTTAAACTTAAAATTGTATTTTTAACAAGTTAAATTATTTTATTTTCATGTTAATTTAAATTTCTGTAAATTAGTTCATTTTAGTTTATATTTTAAACTAAAATATTAATTTAAATTATTGTAATATTTAAAAAATTTAATTTATAAATTTATCTTACAATTTATTTTATAAAGTTTCAACCTTTTATTATAACAAGTAATTACTTGAATATATTATAACAAGTAATTACTTGAATATTTATTTGAAATTTAATTTTATTTATACTTTTCGGCACAAACTTTTATAATTAAAAATTAAATAACATTTAAAAAAATGTTAAATTAGAAAAAGACCCTACATATTTTCCTATATATATATCCCCTCCTCCCACCATCTCAAACCTCAAACACAAAACTTCATCTCAAACCTCATACTCAGCAAAATATTCATCTTAAAACCTCCAACCTCAAACCCGTTTCCGTTGACACAAAGTAGTAATATTTAATGAGTGTGTGACGGTGTAAACATTTCCGGTGGAGTCAAGGATGAATATTTTGAAGTTCCCACACCGGCGGAGGCGGAGTGGGTTTTCGAGAAATGATTTTTATGTGTTGCTAGAAAACACATAAAAATCCTTGCTCGAAAACTCTCTTCGTCTCTACCAGTGTTTCAACTCTCAAATTATTCATTGTCTACGACACCGGAAACGTCTACTGCTTCACACGCTCCTAAAATATTAAACTACGTTTTATTGAAGAAGTACTGATTCGGGTATTTTATAAAATATTGATACTATATTTATGGAACGTTTCTTAATATGTTTTATTTCCCTTTACTTTTTTAGTGTAGCGAATGTACTCGGGCGATTTTTCTTTTTATTTGGCGAATGTACTTTGTCGAATAGAATAATTGGGCTGTCCTGGCGAATGTACTTTGGCTGTCCTATGACGAATGGGAGAGAGATTGGCGAATGGCGAATGGCGAATGGCGAATGGCGAATGGCGAATGGCGAATGGCGAATGGCGAATGGCGAATGGCGAATGGCGAATGGCGAATGGCGAATGGCGAATGGCGAATGGCGAGTGAGAAGACTGGCGAATGAGAAGACTGGCGAATGGAGAATATGGTCCCACATGTTTGAAACGTTGTCAGCTTTTGAGTCTATTCTCTAGTTCCATTCGCTATTATGGAATATATTCGCCAAAAATTTAGTCAAAGGCTACTTTCATCAATTACTTAGTCAATGGTCATTTTATTAATTGAATTTCAGTCCATGGCCACTGTGGCAATTTTCCCACCTATGATTTCAAGCTCATTTCCATCCTCCAATGGCTACATCGATCTATTTACACACAACTTATACCTATTCTATGCAGATCGTAGACAGTCTAATCTAATCTAGCTCGATGAATTACAGATCTAGCAATTTCGATCGAGAACGTCGTCATCGATGAATGACAGACCCAGCAATTCCGGTGGAGAACGTCATCATCTAGCAGATGAATGACAGATCTAGCAATTTTGATCGAGAATGTCGTCATCGATGAATGACAGATCCACCAATTCCGGTCGAGAACGTCAGAATCTATCTATGGATAACAGATCTAGCATTTCCGATCGAGAACCTCGTCATCGATGAATGACGGATCTAGCAATTCCGATCGAGAAAATCGTCATCGATGAATGACGGATCTAGCAGTTCCGATCGAGAACATCGTCATCGATGAATGACGGATCTAGCAATTCCGATCGAGAACGTCGTCATTCCAGAATCAGAACATTCACCATCGGTAAACTGAAAGCGAGACCTCCTTCCTCGATCACCGATTTTCATCCTAAAACTGTGCTTGGCTGTGGATCTACTGATGATGATACATGTATCAAGGTACATAAATTGTTAAAACTCAGTGTTTTTCTTGTGCAAGTGCTTGAATGCCACCTATTATGAGCTATACGGTGACACTATACTCCATGGCAGACCATTTTAAAAAAATATCAAAACTCAACAGGGCTATTTCGTCACTAAATGATAGGTACCGAATCAGTAGTAGAGTAGAAAAAAGAAACCAAGGAGAAGATTTAGAGAGTTTAGGACTCAATTCATTTCATCATATCAACGTACAAACTCATTCATTGGATATAAACCTACAAAGACTCACTAACCTAAACAGGACACTTTATTATTATGACATGATCTTTATTATCATGACTCAAAATCCAAATCAACAGTGAATCAGTAAAAGCAAAATGAAAAGTAGAAGTAGTACAGTAAATTGTCAAATCAACCTTACCCAAAGCACATGTTTCTTCCCCTTCTTATAGCCTTTTAGGTTCTTCTTCCCTCCCCTCTGTTTCTTATTTTTTTGTTACTCTCACCATCAGCATCACGATCACCATCACCATCACCATCAGCAACACGATCACAATCAGCATCACCACAACGTCTAGTTGATCTTTTAGTTGATGTTGCTGTAGAAACTTTCTTGGAAGACTCCACCCTCTCATTTTCCCTGCGTGTATCTTCCACAATCTTCTTGACACAATCTTTAACCTCTACTTTAAAGTTCTTGATTACCTGTTTAAAATGCTCATCAATCTTTTTCTTCATCGCTTCTGCACCTTTATACTTAGTCAAATAGTTCTCCACATGATCAGCCAATTGCTTGTTCCTTAAGGCGTAGATGGAGAGACAAACGAATTGATATTTAATTAAAAACACCCAATGTACGTAAATTATGTAAATTAAAAATGATATTTAACTATAATCATAATAGGAAATAATTTATTGATCATTACATGACACTAAAATAAGAAAGTAAGATCATGTGTCCCAAATCTTCATAAATGCACTTCTAAACCCCTTCCTGTTCGGCTTCTATGTATAAAACTCAAACTCACGTCTTTCTCCCATCCGAGAACCCTCTTTTTCAAAATTAAAACCTTGAGAACCTACTACTTACTCTTCCAAAACATAAACATCATGGCGAATCAAGATTCCGACGGAAAACGATTGGGTTAGAAAACAAATGATTGTGCTTCCGGTGACATTCTGATGGCGGAATCTGCTAAAAAATAAATTCTTGGAAAAAGAGGAGGACGACAATAACAATATTGTCGCGTCCTCCATCTGTGATGACGGCATCAAGAAGGCAAATTCCGGCGAGGGTTTCTCTTGATCTTGGGCGACGGTGGTGACATAATTCAAGATTCACTTAATTTTGGTGGTGACGACATCATTGGAAAAAGTTCAACTTAGGGAGAGGGTTTTGTGGTCAATTTGGGTGATGATAATCAAGAGTCAGTGACGTCGTCCACAAAAGTTAGAAGCGATATTACTTCCAAATCCAGTACAGTTACTTATCGACTCTTAATTATTTGTATATATAACTAACTGTTTCAAAATGATAATCGATCTTGATTTGATAGATGATTATGTTGTTTTTGACTAACTGGGTGCAATGATACATTGTAGGTGACAGTGACGATGTCGAAAAAGGTTTAATTTCCGGAAAGCATTTTGTGATCAATTCCCCGAAGTCTACAAGTGGTGACGACTCTTCTTCTAACATGAATATTATTATGTTGTTTTTTATTATGGGTGCAATGATGATAATGATGGATTCGCATTAATTAATTGCAGTTAACAAATCTGGCGACGACGATGATGACGAAATTATCGAAAAAGGTTTAATATTTGGCGGTTAAGGTTCTGTGTTTGGTAACGAGGGATTTGGAACCCACTATTCCACATCTGGTGGTGGGTTAATTGATTTAATTATTACGGAGTCCTATTTTTTTTTTAAAATTAACGTACTACTTGATTTTGATGTCTTTGAGTGACTAATTTGGTGCAATATGATATGATGGGTTTGCATTGCAGGTAACTACTGCTTCGTAATGGGATGGGTACCTATCATTAATGTAGAAAAAAGAAAGCAACTTTTTTTTTGCAAAAACGAGTTGTTTTAGCGGCCGATACGTCGTCGTCGCCGCCGCCGAGGATGATGATAAGGGGATCTTAAAAGACAATGTTATGCCACCAAAACCATCGAGTTCTTCTTCGGAGACATCATCGAGTACTTGTCTAAGATTATGCCCTCCCCCTGCACCTGAAGCTATAAAGGAATTGTTTTGTACACTGGGGGAACCTAGTGGTGAATGTTATGGTCCACAAATGGATATGATGGTTGAAGATCCAGATGTAGTGAAGCACCTTAAAGCGGAGGCTAAAAAGAAGAAGGATGAGCTAGAGAGGGAGATGAAGAAGGAGGAGGAGGAGGATGAGGAGAAGGGAATGTGAATGTGAAGAAGAGTGAATTGAACTGAAGAATAAATAAGATTTGGAAGAGTTGATATTAATGAAGAAGAATATTTTGTTGTTTTTGTTTTTGTTTTTGTTTTTGTTTTTGAGAGTTAAGTGTTTTCTCTTAATTACACTATTCTTCCATTCTAAATGAATCTTGAATTAGTGCAATGTCATCATCATATTCATATATTTGGATTCCTAGCTAGCTGGTTTCTTGAATAATGCAGCAGTGTCGTCTTTATTTTGTTGAGGTTGACCAAACCTGAAAAACTGTCAAAATTGAACTTTCGGGAGGTTTATAAACATAACAAACTTGAGGGACATGATCTGTAAATATGAAAAACTATGTGGTTTTATTTAGAAATAAAATACCTCGTCTGACGTGCAAGAAAAAATAATTATTGCAATTCTCGGTTGGATCTGGCAACGGTGGAACTACTTCGGTGGCTTCTTCTCTGATCGTTGATCGTTTTCTTTTTCTTTTTTTCTTTTCTGGTGTGAAACAATTCAGAAAACGACAACAAGAAAACCAGCGACCTAAACCGGTCGACCGGCTCATGGCGACTACTTGATAGTCGATAACAGCTGCTACCAAACACTTGTGCAGAGCAGGACAGATATGCTTCCCCTTCCGAGTCTGTTCTTCAAGATCTCTCTCACACTTGAGATGTGTTTAGATCTGGAACAGATCTAAATGGAGACGAAATCGACTTTCTCCTATCGAGCCTTTTATTTCTTCTGATGGCTCTCTCGAGATCCGTTCAGGTCTTTTGAGTTGATGATCTAATACTATATATTTTATCTATAATAACAAGTTAACACTTTGCTTGTTCCCTCTTGATTCTTCATTATTATTTTGCACGTAGATTTTGTTTCTTGGTTACTCGTTGTCTCGGAGTAATTTTTAACCTCACATGCGGCTCTTAGTTTGCCTACTAAGATCAGCCTTATAACAAAGTCGAGAACGATGATTCCAACGACTCGAAGATCGAACGCAAGATTGTTTACATAAAGAACACTTTTGTATTACACAAGAGAGATTTAAAATAGTGCTTTGATACAAATTTTGTGAGGTGCCTTGCAAAATGGCCATCACCACCTATTTATAGGATGCTTAAGACTAATCCGAGCTTTCTACATGATTCTAGAGTCTTCTATGATAATATATATGATATTTACATGTATAACTTTCTAGATAATTCCTCACTATTCCTTAGATATTTTATAATAGTATCCTCATGCTTTCTTAATATATGGAACCTTCTCAAGTGTTCTTGATTATTTTGGTAGCCTTCGAAAATCTTGAGAGTTAAGACGTCAATTTTATGTGGGTCGTGACATCCTTCCTCAACTAATTCCATGATGTCCTCGTCGTGTCTTTTGTGTGGCCCCTCGTCTTGGTGTCAAGATTTGTATTGCGGATACGGTCTTTCCCCGTCGCCTTGTATCCACCTCGATTGGTGCAGTATATATTTGATCAGCTTTGATGATATATAAAGTGTTTATAAAAGTTGCCGGGATGGATTTTTCTTTTTGGAAGAACTCCATCCCAAGTACAATCTTGTAGTCGTCTAAAGGTACGAATGAGAAGTCCAACTTTCCTTGCCATATTCCAATCTTAGTCTTGGCAGCCCTTCGATTGACTTGACATTTCTGCTGGCGACTTTGAGTAGTCCATCTGTTGCAGTGACCCTGAAGTCGAGTCGTTTGGATTCATCTTTAGTGATGAAATTATGACTTGCTCCCATGTCAACTAATGCCCTTGCAAGTTGACAATTTACTTCAATGTTTACGAACCGAAGTCTATTCCTCTTTGTATTTGTATTGTTGCCCATATTCGCCTTTCAAAAAAATTTGGGTTTCCTTGCCTTCTGCCATTTTTAAGGGTTTTCTTTTGCATACGTTCAAGGCATTGAGGACTTGAAATTGCATTGCTTCCAAGCTAACCTCCTCGGTTTAATTGGATTCTTCATCAGTCCTTATCAAGCTTGTTAACTTTGATTTCTTTGGGCAATCTCGAACATGATGTGGCCCGTCACAAGGGAAACATCCTTTGTTTGTGGATTTCTCTTTTCCGTAATAGCTTGTTGATTTCTGGTTTCATCATTCATGGGCTTGATGGTCGTTTCTCTTTAAGATCATTCAAGCTTTCAACAGTAACGATGGTTGAGGACAAATCTTGAATATTTCTTCGTTCAAGTTCCATTTTCCCCATGATTGTAAGTCATCAATGAAGTAAATGAGAGAATATTTTTGGCAACAAGTCTGGAATTTCTAACACAAGGGTAGTAAAATCATCGATCAGACAAGATTGTACACACAAGCGTTGGTGGAGGAGATGCTACTCGTGGTCGGGATACCACTACTCCTCGTGGAAGCAAGAAAGGTCGAGGTGTATCCATGGATAGGACCTTGGAAAAACGTGTCATTGATATGGAGACCATTGTCACACCCCAACCGACAACGGAATATGTCAGGGTGCAATGATTGTCCAGATGTTCATGACAACTAAGATAAGTTGTAATACTTAAACATGCCCTTTTTTCATTAATCAATCAAAGATATCGTACAATAAAGATAAACATACTGAATACATTTCAAAACTGATTTAAAGTCTTTAATCTAGGTCCAGTAATCCTAACATGATCACAATATGGCTCAAGTATATATTCTTGCAACATGTTTAAGATCAAGTGTTAACTACAAAAGTAGTTGGTGAGTAAACAAATTTAAGTAATATATACATTTTCAATAACAGCGATATATGTAAATCAAGATATTTTCATATATATAGTCAAACAAGTAATGAGTCAAAGCCACTAAGTGAGCACATCAAACCCTAGACAACTAGGCTTCCAATCACCTAAGGCTAATTACCAGGCGGCTCAGATGGGCTGTCAAACCAATAGATCTATTAATGTAACCCCGACTCGGTATGTTAATGAGTACGCTTCGAGTTGGAGATAGAGATAAAGCACAATCAATCCATAGTTGTCAAAGGCTCGAGGCGCACTCAAAGTGCAAAAGGTCCGCCTAGGGCCTGAAAACAGTTGTCAAGACAGTCACAAATCCCTAACTTAATTTAGATTTGTAGTAGTGATAAGCTAGGGTATCGAACCTAAGAAATATGTGGAAATTGACTAATTGACTGAAAAGTACGATTAACTAGTAATTACCTAAATTACCTAAGTTGCCTCTTGGCTGTTTTTGCTTGGTTTTGATGAATTAACTAATTTAATTACTGAATTATTAGCTATGGAATACTAAAGCTAAGAACTTGATTACTAAAATGAATTAACTATGAGACAAAGTTAACTACTTCTGGATCCTGGTTGGCTACCTATCTGGTTAAAACCTAATTAATTGCTAATATCACATAGACATAATCCCCAATTTCCTAATCGACCTAATCACCTAGTTTTCTAATGGGCTGCTTAGTTCCTACCGCAAGGAAGGCTGAAACACGACAGTGGACCACTAAAACCCTAGTTTACTAGTTAATTAAACAAATTCAGCATGTGGGTGCTCTACGGTTGCAAGGTAAACCGGAACAACTAACAATTAACGGTTAAAGACAAAACGAATCCACATAACCATCCACCAAAAGCAGTTAAAAGGAAGTTAGCCGGACATGGCTAATGAAACAAACATGATTTTGTAAAAGAAAATTGCATTAGAAATCGTTACCGAATGCTTAGAATCTTCAAAAATCCAAGGAACAAGTCTCCAAATTCGTAAAACAGAGGTTCTGGACGGAAAAGTGCATAAGAAACTAAAAAAGCTTAACCCTGAAGTCTTTATAACGAAAACCTAATTTTTTTCTGCCGACCTAGTCGGGGCACACTAGCCCTGATCTCTCCTTCATTATAGGCGTACCGCGCGGATTTTTAAAATCCTGACATCTCGATCAACAGAGGCGTACCGCCCTAGTTCTTCAGCATCCTGAGGCGTACCGCCTCATGTCTTTTTACCAGAAAATCTCCTTTCTTCTTGCCTGATTCAACCCGCTCTGCAACACAGTACCGATCAGCTTCATATAGCCTCATAAAATCTCAGAATCAATCACTTTAGCTCATGTAACCTTGTAACACAAAACATCTAGAAATGTAACGTAATCCAATTGATAATGTTAATAAAAACAAGTAATTTAATACTTTAAAACATGACAATTCAGACTAACATTAGTTGCTAGGCGATAGGCACAAAAAAAAAAGTGTGGGCCTGAGAAAAAAAAAACGATCTTAAATAGAAGAACATATAATATTTAGTTCAATCAAAATTCCTTCATAATGAAGTAAAAATCCATCCAAAAATAACAATTCAAAGATAACATCCAAAAATCAAAAATTAAAAACACATCATCCAAAATTCAAAATTAAAAAACATATCATCAAAACTCAATATCTAATCACTCATAAGCATCCAAGTCTTCAACTTCGATCACATCTTCACCCTCCATGTGCTCCATTTGCTTCTCTTTGGATTCTTCATAAACCAAGGTTCTCTTATTTAGATTTGAAGGCTTCAGAGATGAAGGCTTTGAACATGAACGTTGTGAAGACCTTGTCTTCCTACAGTGCCAAAATAGGAAACACCAACAAAAAAAAAGTAGGAAACTTAAGGGTAAAAAAGTAAAGTGTATAGCATTGGTGGACAATGTATGAAACAATAAAAGTAAAGTAGAAAACTATAGGAGTAAAAAATGTAAATATATAAAACATCGGTGGCCAAAGTAGGAAACACAAAAAAAAAAAAAAAAAAAAAAACTAAGTAGAAAACTTAAGGGGTATAAAACATAAAGGTGTAAAAGTTTTGTGGCCAAAATAGAAACCAAAAGTTAATATAAATAAAGTATAAAACTCTAGAAGTAAAAACTTTAATGTACAAAACATTGGTTGTAAAGTAGAAACAAAAAAAACAAAGTAAAAAACTTAAAGGGTATAAAACGTAAAAGTATAAACGTTTTGTGGCCAAAATGAAAAAGTATAAAACTTCATGGTCAAAACAGAAAAGTAGAAACTTTATGGCCAAATTAGAAAAATTGAAAAGTTTACTATTTCTTTCCGTTAATATAAATAAAGTATAAAACTTTAGGGGTAAAAATGTTAACGTATAAAACATTGGTTGTAAAGTATAAAAAAAACCAAAATAAAAAACTTAAGAGGTGTAAAACGTAAAAGTATAAACGTTATGTGGCCAAAATAAAAAAGTATAAAATTTCATGTTCAAAATAGAAAAGTAGAAACTTTGTGGTCAAATTAGAAAAGTTGAAAAGTTAACTATTTCTTTCCATTTTAAATTGTAATATACAAGATGGTGACCCGCCCGCTTTTCGCGGCGGGCCACCCATTTTCCAAAACGCTGTGGTCGAAGTCAAAAACTCTAAAAGTGATTTAAAAGTTGACCACTTGCGCTTAAGTCTGAAAAAAATACCACATGTACATGACACGCGGCCTAACACCCATTTTTTAAAACGCTGTGAGCAAAGTCAAAAACTCTAAAAGTGGTCTGAAAGTTGACCACCGCGCGTTGCGGCGGGCCACCCATTTTCCGAAACGCCATGGTCAAAGTCGAAACCTCTAAAAGTGAATTAAAAGTTAACCACGTGTCGTAAAAACATTGGCCTAACACGTAGCCACGTACCGTCATACGTGACCTCACAAATGACCACGTGTCGCAAAAGCATTGACCTACATATGACACGTGGACATGTGTCAGGCCACGTAACCAATCTATTATTGAATAAACATGACACGTGTCATGTTATTAGTGGTGGAACATGGCACGTGTCATGTTCCTATTGGTCATCATATGAATAGTGGATTTTGAGTGTGGACCACCCATTCATTATTGTATATATATATAATATAATATATTGCCAAAATAGGAAACATCAACAAAAAAGAAGTAGGAACCTTAAGGGTAAAAAACGTAAAGTGTATAGCATTGGTGGACAAAATATGAAACAATAAAAATAAAGTAGAAAACTATAGGGGTAAAAATGTAAATATATAAAACATTGGTGGCCAAAGTAGGAAACACAAAAAAAAAAGAAAAAAAAAACAAAGTAGGAAACTTAAGAGGTATAAAACATAAAGGTGTAAAAGTTTTGTGACTAAAATAGGAACCACAAAAGTTAATATAAATAAAGTATAAAACTTTAGAAGTAAAAACTTTAATGTACAAAACATTGGTTGTAAAGTAGAAACAAAAAAAACAAAGTAAAAAACTTAAAGGGTATAAAACGTAAAAGTATAAACGTTTTGTGGCCAAAATGAAAAAGTATAAAACTTCATGGTCAAAATAGAAAAGTAGAAACTTTATGGCCAATTTAGAAAAATTGAAAAGTTTACTATTTCTTTCCGTTAATATAAATAAAGTATAAAACTTTAGGGGTAAAAATGTTAACGTATAAAACATTGGTTGTAAAGTAGAAAAAAAAACCAAAGTAAAAAACTTAAGAGGTGTAAAACGTAAAAGTATAAACGTTATGTGGCCAAAATAAAAAAGTATAAAATTTCATGTTCAAAATTGAAAAGTAGAAACTTTGTGGTCAAATTAGAAAAGTTGAAAAGTTTACTATTTCTTTCCAATTTAATTTGTAATATATATAATATATTGCCAAAATAGGAAACATCAACAAAAAAAAAAGTAACGAACCTTAAGGGTAAAAAACGTAAAGTGTATAGCATTGGTGGACAAAGTATGAAACAATAAAAATAAAGTAGAAAAGTATAGTGGTAAAAATGTAAATATATAAAACATTGGTGGCCAAAGTAGGAAACACAAAAAAAAAAAAAAGAAAGTAGGAAACTTAAGGGGTATAAAACATAAATGTGTAAAAGTTTTATGGCGAAAATAGGAACCACAAAAGTTAATATAAATACAGTATAAAACTTTATGGGTAAAAACGTTAACGTATAAAACATTGGTTATAAAGTAGAAAACAAAAAAAAACAAAGTAAAAAACATAAGGGGTATAAAACGTAAAAGTATAAACGTTTTGTGGCTAAAATAAAAAAGTATAAAACTTCATGGTCAAAATAGAAAAGTAGAAACTTTGTGGCCAAATTAGAAAAATTGAAAAGTTTACTATTTCTTTCCATTTTAAATTGTAATATATATAATACAGTGCCAAAATAGGAAACACCAATAAAAAAAAAAGTAGGAACCTTAAGGGTGAAAAACGTAAAGTGTATACATTGGTGGACAAAGTATGAAACAATAAAAATAA
Organism: Deinandra increscens subsp. villosa; assembly: GCA_039602395.1. NCBI lineage: Eukaryota > Viridiplantae > Streptophyta > Magnoliopsida > Asterales > Asteraceae > Deinandra > Deinandra increscens. The sequence continues at coordinate 93,562,042 of JBCNJP010000023.1, read as the reverse complement.
AGTCGAAAACTATAGGGGTAAAAAATATAAATATATAAAACATTGGTGGCCAAAGTAGGAAACATAAAAAAAAAAGAAAAAACAAAGTAGGAAACTTAAGGGGGTATAAAACATAAATGTGTAAAAGTTTTATGGCCAAAATAGAAACCACAAAAGTTAATATAAATACAGTATAAAACTTTTTGGGTAATAAACGTTAACGTATAAAACATTGGTTATAAAGTAGAAAACAAAAAAACAAAGTAAAAAACTTAAGGGGTATGAAACGTAAAAGAATAAACGTTTTGTGGCCAAAATAAAAAAGTATAAAACTTCATTGTCAAAATAGAAAAGTAGAAACTTTGTGGCCAAATTAGAAAAGTTGAAAAGTTTACTTTTTCTTCCCATTTTAAATTGTAATATATAAAAATTCCGTTAATAGAAATAAAGTATAAAACTATCGAAAATATCCATTTTCTTACTAAAAAAAAGTTTAAATTTTAAGTCATGTATCATCATAATAAAATCTTAATTTAAATTTTTAAAAAAATTTAATAACCTCAATTTTGTAAAAAAACAAATCTTATCATCATATTTTTAAACATGTCTGAAGAGGCCCAGTATGATTTAAGACCCAAAATCTCAGTCTCAGGCCTAGTGGACTTCCCAAAATAGCAAGAAGACCAAGATCCGGCCCAGATCCTAGCTTTTTTATGATTACTAAGCATCCGCACTCCTCATCCAAGGGGAGTGCGGATATACGCCACGTGTCGAGAGAATATGGGCTGAAGGACTGAAGCCCAATAATGGGAAGCTATTGGACCCTTTAGACCGTTAGGTTTGTTAGGATTTTTGCACTATAAATAGGCAACTACAAATCCCTAGGGGGACATTCTCTTACACACGATTGTACTACATTCCATTATCAGAATATATCATATTCTTCAATGTCTAATGGTTATTTTTGAAGATATTTATAGAAAATAAAAATATTAGTATGAGAAAATGTTTTAACAATTTTTTTTTTGTATATTTTAAAGAAACCTTTTTTATAAAAGAAATTATATGTTACATAACATTTTATATCTATATTTATTAAACACAGTTACTTGTACACAGACTTTTTCCATATTTTTTATAAAAAATATTTTATTTATTAGTAATTTTTTTGAACTACAGTTTTAGTTTCTCTATTCAAAAATAGTTTAGAAATTAGAATTGAAGCCTTAGCCTTTGGGGCCATCTACTCCAACTGTGCCGCAACTAAATCAAGATGGGTTTCAGTCCAAACTCCAAATGTGAGCCCACATGCAAAACATAAGAAACCTGGTTAAGCATAAGTTTGTTGCTTTATATTTTTCTTAGTACAAACTCTGTTTTGTAATCTGTATGGGTTTTTATGTTGTTTTAGTTAACTTTTTAGTGTATTATAAATGAAAAAAAAAAATAGTTTAGGTATGTTGATTGGAGTCACTTTTAATTATCAAAACCTTTCAGTGAGGGACCAATGCAATGGTCTTCTCAACAAGAATATTATATGATTCAGAGATTTCTCTTGATCTTCACAAAACAAACAAAGATTTTTTAAACAAACAATATTTATTTTTGAAAGAGCATCAGCAAGCAGCAATCTACTCATCTCCATTCTTTAACATAGCACATTAACTTTAATAGGAATTCACTTATGCCAATTATATGGATAATAAAGAAATAAGGAATTGACGTTGGCAGTATAGCTCTTTAAACTTCTTCATCAAAAAAGCACATGTGAAAAAAATTATACAATGCATTACAAACTTATACCTTAATTAAAAAGGGTTTGACAGAGATCGATAGACGGTTGAAGGCTCGGTGATGATGGTGGTGATGGGAGAAGACGAATGAGAAAGTGTTTTATTTATATTCGTCTTTTTATCTTTTAATTACTTTGGATGTATTAATAAGTGGCTCATTAACTTTTAAATATTTTCTTGTAATTACTATGTGCGTTAAAAGATTGTACAATGCATTATAAGCATATACCTTAATTAAAAAGAGTAAAATACCCTTAGACTTAATAGAACTTATCTAACGGATTTAGTATTTTATACTAAATTTGCAATAAACTAATACAACATAGCACCCTATGTAAAAAAGTTTCATTTTGAAATATTCTACAATTTGGCCCAAACCACAATTTACTCTAAAATTTATTAATTAAATAGGTGTAGTTGAAAAATACTTATTAAACTGAGTGATTTTAATATTTTTTTATCTTCTCACTCATATTTTTATTGGATACTGTTTTTATCTAAAAAAAATATATCTTACTTATATATTTTAATTTTTGACCATGGATGTTTTTTGAAAGATTCCTTAGATATTCACTGTAGTTCTTATTTGATAAAAAGTTCTTTTTAAAAAAAGTAAAAAAATTCTTTAAAAAAGTTTCTAATAGAAAACAAGAAATCGTTTTTGTTAGACAATGTATATATTTAAAAAAAAAGTTTTAATAATTTGTACAAATGTTTTCTTTGAATTTTTAATATTTAAAGGTCTACTTTGTATTTCTAATGAAAATGAAGGGGATTTGGAGTCGTTTAATAGTTTTAATGGTTTAGATGATGAATCCGGTAGAAACCTATTTTATTATACAAATTGTAAGAATCAATATTCAAGTGTCATGTGAGCTATTTTAATCATTAGACATAAAGGTATCACATTAAATTTGACTTTTTTCAATAAATATTAATTCCACAAAGTTTTTGAAACTAAAATAATTATTATAACCAATGATCATTAGCTCAATTAACTAAGATGTGGTACTCAAAAACGTTATAAACAGAGAAGTGTTGGGTCTAAGTCATACATGTGATTAAAGAAAATGGGAGTCACAGGTTGGACCAGAAGGTTTTCACACCTATAGTGAGTTTCCCCCTGACGGAGAATGAAGATGATCGGATTGTGTCAGTGGCCCGTCAGTAATCCAAATTTGCTGTTAAAATAAATATTTTTACATACTATATAATTTTTAATGAAGCTTCATGTTGCTATAGTGTTGGGTCCAAATTTGCTGTTAAAATAAAAATTTTTACATGCTAAAAATAAATTTCACCAATGCATTTGTGATTCTAAAACCCAATATTGAAAATTGGTTAATCCACCATTATTGAAGCTTCATGAAAAACATGTTCATCATCATAATTGATTTAAAACCTAAGCACTATGGATATAGTCTTGTTCGGTTTTTCGTCATGAGTTCATAGCAACTTATTGATTGAATTTCATCAAAATCTGAAGAAGTTATGGTGGATCAAAAATTGAAGTTGAAAAAAAAAATGGATGAAAAAGTTAACTCCTTTTAACAAAGGGACCAGTGAAAGCAAATAAGTGTAAAACTGGGACTAGTAGTTGTCAAGGCTAAAAGACGAATTATTATTTGCCAATAAGCAAAACATGAGATTATTTAAATCCAATTTTCCTATTTAAATAAGACGATAATAGCATCGTTTTATATTTACCAAATAGCAATGTGTATTTATAATATTTACATAGACACAATAAATAACACTGTTATACAACATATTTTTGTAAACATTTTAAGAAAAACATATATATTTTTCTAAAGAGGTATAACAATATTATACACATATTAAAGATAAGAAATGCTTGATTTTATGGTGTAATTTTTTAAACAATTATATAATATGTAATAGTTAATCTAGTTTTGAAAAGCTGGTGGAATTAGTTTATTAAAAAAAGTTAATAGTCCACAAGGCAAATTTTTATTGGTTCTTACAGTTTGTATGATAAAAATGGTTTGTATTTGATTACCTTTAATGATTTATCTATGACATTTGAACTCTTTCCGTACGTTTAATAGATTTATTTGCACAACAAAACTTACCTAGATATATGTATGCATAATGACGTGTCCTGCCTAAATCTGAATTACAATCACTGGGAACTAGAAGTTTCTATCCAAGACTTGAATAATCAAGGCTTGGGAAATCACTAGAAAGTGCTACATAAGTGGTCACGATGAAATGTTCCAAAACAATCTTTAAAGACATGAAAATTTCAAGAAGGTCAATGGAAGTATCCTAGATATTCTATAGAAAAATCTAAGATATTATGGAAGAATTATCTAGAGATAATCCATAATCCATCAACCAAGTAGTATAAATAGGTGATTAATGACACATTAGTAACCACCCAAAAAACTCATACATGTTTTTTACACAAACTTGTAAAGCTTACTTGTAATATTCTCTATAGGGACGGACCTGTAATAGGCCCAGAGAGTCCTTGGGGACCCACTCAACTTCGTACGTAAAGTGAAAATTATGTGAACGGTTTTTTTTTTTTTTTTTTGATTAGGTGATATTAAATATATAGTTTGATAAAATAAAGCAAACCAATCTACCAGCCTAGTGGTAAAATTATCCGCTCCTTTTAAAAAGATGCAAGTTAAATCCCGGTCTTCTACGTTCTCCATTTTCCCCCATCTTTTTGTTTCATTATATTTTGCTGTGGTACAAAATGAGGTTTTCCATTTCCCGCCACCTTTTTTTCATTATATTTTGCTGTTGTATAAAATGGGGTAAAACACATTTTTCCACCTTTTTTAATTAGTTTTAGTGAGAAGAGTAAATGAGGGGTAGCGCACTGTGGGTTTCGGACAAAATTGTTGATCATCCTCATTTCGTCTATGGTATTTTTTTATTAAAATCTTGCATCACTCTCATTTTTTATATTATTTAAATTCTAATGACGATATTTTTTTTTTTGTGGCGTATTTATCTTATATGACTAACCCGATTCGAACCAAATTTCTTTATTTATGTTTCTATGAAACTGAAATATCTAAAATAGTGACTTCATAAAAAAAATTATGGACCCTCTCAAAAACTTTTCTAGTTCCACCCCTCCTTCTCTTCCTAACAATACATAGTCATATTTGTAACGAAAGCTTGTCATTTCCGCTATAGTCGCTTTGAATGGTTACACGATCCGAACCGGTTTTAAACCGCTTACAGGACCCGAACCGGTTTTAAACCGGTAACCTAGGAACATGTTTGTAATTGATGAGAAACACCGGTTTCTAACCGATTTGATGTTTTTCGCTAAGAACCGATTAACCAAAAACCGCCTTTTTGATATAGGTTAATAACTGGTTAATCGGTTATTAACATTACAAAATTTTCAACCGTTTTTTTAATGACTATATATCGTATGGACGTTAGAAACTGGGGTTTTTTATACCATTTTAACCCTCCAAAACCCATATAAATAAGGGTGTTGGTGTTAGTACACTCACCACACTTTTAAACATTTTATAAACACTTAAAACGCTCAAAAAAACACTCAAAACGCTTAAAAGCTCATGATAGCAGATAACAACTCCAAACAACGAAAACATTGTGGTTAACCCACAACGACAACAAGAACTAACGGCCGTGAGGGTCGTTCAAACAAACATGATACACGAGGTTTCGAAGACCCTTGATGGCAGTGACGGTGAGGTCGGTGATGATACCGAAAAAAGTTCTTTACAATTTTGAAGATGCAGTACTCATTAGCGAGCGCTTAGTATATGAAGATATTTATACTTCTTTTCACATACGTAATATGAAATTCAGATTAACCAAGGCCCCAAAAGGATCACTAATTAAATACCGCAACTTGCGGCGAGGGTTTTATCGTCAATATGGATGATGATAATCACGAGTCCTCGACGTCTACAAAAGTTAAATCTGGTACACTTATCAAGTCTAAATTTCTATAATTAATTGTTTCAAAATGGTAATCGGTCTTGATTTAGTTATGTGGTTTTTCACTAACTGGGTGCAATAATGATATCGATGGGTTAGGTGAAGACGTCGAAAAAGGTTTAATTTTTTACTAGGGTTTTGCGTTAAACTTGGGTGATGACATTCAACAGTCCTCTAGTGGGTCAATTGATTTAATTACACTTGATTAATTTGTATAAGTAATTGTTTCAAAAAGATAATCGGTATTGATTTGATTATGTTGCTTTTCACTAATCTGGTGCAATGATGGGTTTGCATTGCAGGTAACAAATCTGGTGGCGGTGAGAGTGACCCGTCAGTAAAGGTTTAATTCTCGGCGAGTTTTTGTGTTCAAAGGTGGTGATGACATTCAAGAGTTTTCGACGTGTTCAAAAGTTAGAACCCAGTCTTCCAAATCTGGTGGTGGGTTAATTGATTTAATTACGGAGTCTTAATATTTTTATTTACTATTTGATTGTTGTTTTTGACTAATTAATGGTTGCATGATGGTTTGCATTGCATTGCATTGCATTGCAGATAACTGCTTCTCAATGGGGTGGGGAGATGAGTTCAAGAAAAAACCTCCGAGGATAAAAAAGAAAGCTACTTTTGTTCCAAAACCGACCTGCTTTAGCCGAGAAGTAAAACACACCCAAGTGACTCCTGATGATGAGGATGAAGAGGAGATCTTATGGGATTGTTTAGACAACATTCGGCAAAAACATCGAGGAGTTTGAGACATCGAGCCCCCATCCAGGTTATGATCTTCCACCTAAAGTCGAGTCTGCTCTACCGTCGGAAACACCAACTGCTCCACTGCCCCTAACACCAACTGCTCCACCACCCGATATAACAAGTGGATATTATCATCTATATTACGATCCCTCCGCGTACACCTGAAGCTGTAATGGAATTGTATTGTACATTGGTCGCCGAACCTAGTGACAGATGCTATGATCCCTAAATGTATATGATGGTTGAAGATTCAATTATGGTTGAGCATCTTAAAGCGCAAGCTAAATAAGAGAAGGAGGAGGAGAGGGAGAGGAAGAAGCAGTGGAGCCAGAAATTAGTTTATATAGGGTCGGTTTTTATTGTGTTTGAAAATCTAACAAGATGACACCAAAATATTCGGGTTCGGTAACCTACTTAAACAATATGCATTAAGAAAAAAATATATTATCATTAAAAAACGCATAATAAAAATACATTGTTAAGGTACTAAATTACATATCACAAATGTAAAGTACTAAAAATTACTACTTTGAGTTACTATTTTAATGCTATGTATTTTACCTATGATATATAATTTGATACTAGGTTAACATATTGTTTGTTATCTCTTGATTTTTTTTTTCATATAGACTTTATTTCTTGGTTACTCGCGCATGCATGCTTGATCACATATTTTGATGCTCAATTTTCTTCATTGCCAATCTTTAATTCTGCGAGGCCCCTCATGACTCTTCTTTCCCTCTCTACGGTGCTCGTCACACGGTTACTGCCCCCTCCAACAAAATCAATGCAAGGATTTCTTTCGAATCTCTTGTATCCATCAGTAAAAGAACAAATTGGAATATGAGCACTAGTGTTAGCGTGATCTCCAATCCACGTTCTTGAATTCATATCGTGAACCATGGCTCTAATGTAACTGTTAATCGAATGCTTGTTCTTCATTAGGATCGATACGAATTTTGATTGTGTATGTGTGTATATTTCGGATGAACGGGAACAGAGAAATAGATTGAATACGTGAATACGTGAATACTGTAAACAATCGAACAACCACAAATGCCAAGGTTTAAACCTATTTTACCTATCAAACCGTCACATCCCTTTAGCACCAACGAGACTAACGACCTTGTTAACAGTTTGGCTTCCAACTTTCCCAACTGTTTCGAGGTTTATTTCATAAGTTTTGGTCTCGATTTATGGTCTTCTAATCTGTCTTCCAAATAAGTTACGGAACTGTTTTGTTTCTTTGTAATGAAATGAACATATCATCACATTTACCCTTAATTGTCATTGCAAAAGTTCACTTAATCATTAAGAAAGTGAAACTAGACATGTTGTTCAGCCTCAAAGTTCACAAAGAAGTCCCATGCAGATCTGTAAAGACCCATATACACAACCCATCTTTTACCACACTATTCACAACACAAAAACCATAAAATCATAAATTCTTCACACACACATAAATCATAAACCTAATAACTACAAGTATCAGGAACGAAAAACTTTGCGACACATTCTAACCTCCGACGACCACGATGTCTCCACGTGTCGTATCCTGATTGGGCGATTCCTCTGCCACTGCATTCTTTTGAGGACTAACTTCGATCCAGTCTTCGACTTCGAGAGGATTTGCTGGCGGGACTTGAATTTCTTGAAACTGCTCCTCCGAATCTTGGTCCTTTTCTTGATCTTCTAGTTTGTCAGGTATTTCTTTTGGCTTTTCTGGTTCGACTTCGGTTTTTGAAGGTGGGGTGTTGGTTTCGGATTTCCTATTTGGTTTCTTGGATGCAGCAGTGTCTTTGTTAAGGTTGGCCACACTTGATGTTGGCTGGTCCCTGGCCCGTGCACTTACAGCTGCCACGGCTCGGTCCACAGACCGGTTTACCAAAGCTGCGGAGCTCTTGTTTCTGCCTAATTTTGGAGATTTTGGGCGTGTGGTTGGTATCTGTAGACACAGAGATACATAAGATACACCAAAAAATGAACAAAATATGTTACTTAGACATGTAAAAACCGTAATAATTTACGCCATAAAGAGTCAAACTTAACCCTGGATCGCTTATTATATGAAATCTGAACTTACTGTTAGTAACGTAAATTAGTACAAGCAAGATCCAAGCCGTGTTTTCAGAATCGGAAGGGAGCAGTAACCAGCTACAAGACATCTCGAATATTCTTATTCTCTATATTTGAGTTTTTTTCTTTTTAGAATTACTACTTCAAGCTTCATATATTGTTATTCCAAGTTTCATATTTTATTAACATTGTAAATCCACACCAAAAGACAGTACTTTCATATTTTGTTTTAAATTAGTCATATACCTTTTTTTATTTTTAAATTATCTATGACGACATCAGATTTTGAAATCGAACTGACCAATGGAAATGTAAGAAAGCCTATATGATTATGAAAACATTGGATCTAAGTCACATAACACATTCTGATAAATGGAGCAACTTTTGGGATCAAGTAGATTGAGCTTAATCCCATTAGACTTCAAATAAACAGCAACATATAGAGCTTAATTTAGTCACCAAATCTTCTCTAGTTTCAGGAATTTATTAAAAATTTATAATTTAACATAAAATACCTTCTTAAGTTCCACTTTAGGAGGGGGGTCTTTGTAAAAACTTGGCATTGGTGCTGCTTTAAAAGTCAAACTCTTCCTTAATTTCTTGATTTCAGCTTCCTGGCTTTCCTGCATTTACACCCCCAAAATTTTGAACCTGTTGAATTGTAAAAAATTTCTTTGTGTAAAAAGGTCAAGATCTAAGACCTTTGACTTTTCTTGCATATTAGACTGTTCCACTTCTTTTGCTTGACTCTTTTCTTCCAGCTTTGAGTAGAATTGTCTTCTCTTTTCAGCACGTTCATCCAATCTGAAAGAAAATCCAGTGACACTGTTCCTACGTTGCCTACTTGGTGCCACATCATTGAAAAAGTCAACATTTTGAAAAAAAAAAGGTCAAACAATGAAATGTAAACAATTAAGTAGAGGATAGTACGATGAGGTAGTGGAATGAGTGTCATTGTCTTCGGTAACTGACACTGAGGTTGTTATCGCTTTTGAGTGTTGATCAGATGATCTGCAATTGCAAAACAACCCGATATGTTAATTGACAGTAATGATTGGTCAACTTTTGCATATTGTACTTCGTTAAGACTAATCTACCTCGGTTTCACACTTTCACAAGAAGAAAGCTTATCCATCTTGTAACCACAGGTAGGAATCGAATGTTTACCAAATTACTGTGTTCGTAAATATACAATCAAGAACCTTAAAATGAATAGCTAGGAGCAATCAAGTAACACATTTTCCAGAAATACCCCTAACATTTCCTTCTATATCTAATAAGGGAGCTTAAATGTTGCATAGCTTACAAAGGTAAAAACATGATCATTTCTTTTAAATGACTATGTGATAATTGTGTTACTAAATCTGGAAAAAATCAAATGTTACTTCCTTATGTAAGCTAATTATATTTCTGTCTTATTACAAGGACAAAAAGAGAATCCATTTTTCTAAATCACAAAATGACCAAAATCATTCAATTGCATTTCTTGAACAACTAAGTGAATAACATATTGTTAAACTTACAAGTCTTTAGAAGGAGGATGGTCTTCACTTCCATTGATTTTCTTACCCTAAAACCAACAAACAAACAACAATATACACTAAGAACACGTGTATTCATCAAAGAATCAAAACGGTACTCAAAACTAAAAATGAAAATTTACCCTTGACTTGCTCACACTAGGCACCGAATCCAAAGTGGCCCTTCGGGTAGCGGTTTTGCTGCCTTTTGCACTTGATTCCATTAGCTTCACCCCACCAGATGATCTCCTAGCCGGGTGATGCATACCTGATGTGCCAGTTTCCTTGGTTGATACGGATTCACCCTTTGACCCAACTCGTGGTTTCACTGCTTGCCCATCAAGGGTTCGGGTTTTACCCGAAAACGAGGAACTTTGAGACAATTTTGCCCTTGGCTTTCCAACCGGTGCACCACTAGTAGCACTACTATTAGGGCCATTTTTAGCTAACTTAATGTTCTTTGAAGAAGCCCCATTAGAAGCAATTTTGATTGAACTCTGCTCACTAATCTCACCAACATTCTTAGACGATTCAATCACTTCAACTTTTGACGAATCGGTTTCCTCAACAGCACTCGAGTTTCCTTCCTCTTTTATCACATTAATTTCATCAACAGAAACAACACCATTCTCATCTTCCAATAGGACCTCATTTCCAGATTCCATCTAATCCTCAAAAAAAAAAAAAAAAACAGAATTTTTATCATCATAACATGAGAAATTGAACAAATGTGGATCAAGAAACACTTTTGTAAACCTGTTACAAAATGTTTGATCACTTAATTCTCTGATTGTAACAAAACCCTTCAAAATTAGAAGACTCTAACGAAGTATACGTATGAAAAAATTGAACTTTTTCTAGGGTTTTCAAACATTTTGAATCTTGAAACAGGGGAAATAAGACGGCAGAATTGTCGTTTTCTGCGTAGACAAAACCGAGGGCATCAAGAATAATTACTATTTCTTCGAACTAAAACTGAATTGGTAACCCAAATAACCCAAATCATCATATGAAGATTCGGAAAACAGATACGGTACGAAATTAAGAAGATCGAAAGAAATTGAAGATCAAATACTGAAATACACCTGACGCACAAGTGGAAACAGTCTGAAAATGAAGAAATTGGAGAAATTTTCTATACAAAAAGATGAAATGATTAGAGGAACTTTAGGGTTTACCTTGTTTTTGAGAAGTTGAATGAAGATACGAGCGTTGAATTTGTTTGATTTGCAGGAGGAGGAATGAAGATTTTGTGTTGGAAGTTCAAATGGTATGAAAGTGACAGAGAGATTTCAGGGGGAGTGGAAGTGATCATGGATGAAAATGGACGACATTTGGGGTAAATGTTTGGTGAATTGACGAAATTGCCCTCGAATCCGTTTTTTGAGCTATGTTCTTATCATGAAAAAAAGGTAAATTTTGCAATTATATATGTAAAATATAACTGTAACACGATAAAAATAAGAAAGTATCATGAAATTTGTTAGTTTTATAGTATATACTATATAATTATAAATATAAAATTATAATTATGAGATGTGTGTATAGTGGAGATGACATGTCAAAGTATCGAAATGTAATCAAAATCGAATAAGATGAAATATAAGAATCAGTAAGTGGATATATTTTGTGTGTTTCGGGTCAGTTCTGGATCAGTATGTGTTAAGTTCATCGGTTTTTTTTAGTTAGACTGCAAAATGCCCAATGCTATTATGATTATGATCCTGAGTCAAGAACTTAATAGAACTAAACCGAAACTAAATAAAGTTAAAAACAATTATCAAAGACATGACACATTTGGTGTATTTTGGGTTGATATTAAAAGCCAAGTTACTAAGTTAGTTAATCGGTTTTCTAAGATCGAACATGAGATGTTTACCCCTATAAATTACTAGTATTTGTGTCTTACACAACACATGACTATTCGGTTTATATATAAAAAAAATTCATTGATAATCGTAATTATAATAATTATAATATATTATAGATACGTGAAATTCTTTTAAGATAATTATAAAAGTTTTGTAGATTTCTCTAAAATAATTAACTTATGAATTGTAAATATTTTAAAAATCTAACACCCTTTATCTTGTTATAAGTTATAACCTATAGAGAGAAGTTCACGTAAGAAGTTTATGTAAAATAAGAAGGATAAGAAGGAGGGCAAATCTGGAAACATGCATATTTTTCACTTTCCCCCCAATTATTAAAACGTTTATAACTTTTACATACGATATTATTTTCTTATAAAAATTTCACCATAAAAACAAGCGTTTTTTTATCTTTAAAACCCATACAATATTGCTATATATATAAAAAAAATTGTAAATGAGCTGAACATATAACACAACGACCTGAACATATGACACAATAACACAACGACTTGAACATATGACACAATGACACAATGACCTGAACATTGTTCAGATCATTGTGTCATATGTTCAGGTCATTGTGTTATATGTTCAGGTCAATTGTGTCATATGTTCAAGTCGTTGTGTCATATGTTCACGTCATTGACATAATTTTTTTATTTTATTTTTTATATAGCAATATGGTATGGGTTTTAAAGATAAAAAAACGCTTGTTTTTATGGTGTAATTTTTATAAAAAAATAATATCGTATGAAAAAATTATAAAGGTTTTAATAATTGGGGGGAAAGAGAAAAAGGGGCAATTTGACCAAATTGCCCTCCATGTACCTAACCATTTATTTTTGAGTTTTAATTAAGGGATTAAATCTGGGCCATTGATTATCAGATCTAACGGATGAGAAGGCTTCTTATCCTTCTTATTTTCACCTAACTTCTCATTATAACCTCACTCTGTAATTTATAAAATTACATTTTTCATATACTTACAAAGACCAATATAATAATCTAGTCAACACTACGCCCACTTGATAAACATGGAATAATTATGAAATTGAAAGTAACAAAAACTAATATAAGGTTAATAAAATTAAATACCAAATGG
>JBCNJP010000023.1:93528629-93548485 GCA_039602395.1 Deinandra increscens subsp. villosa | reverse complement strand
TTTTGTTCCAAAACCGACCTGCTTTAGCCGAGAAGTAAAACACGCCCAAGTGACTCCTGATGATGAGGATGAAGAGGAGATCTTATGGGTTGATTTAGACAACATTCGGCAAAAACATCGAGGAGTTTGAGACATCGAGCCCCCATCGAGGTTATGATCTTCCACCTAAAGTCGTATCTGCTGTACCGTCGGAAACACCAACTGCTCCACTGCCCCTAACACCAACTGCTCCACCACCTGATATAACAAGTGGATATTATCATCTAAATTACGATCCCTCGCGTACACCTGAAGCTGTAACGGAATTGTATTGTACATTGGTCGCCGAACCTAGTGATAGATGCTATGATCCCTAAATGTATATGATGGTTGAAGATTCAATTGTAGTTGAGCATCTTAAAGCGGAGGCTAAATAAGAGAAGGAGGAGGAGAGGGAGAGGAAGAAGCAGTGGAGCCAGAAATTAGCTTATATAGGGTCGGTTTTTATTGTGTTTGAAAATCTAACAAGATGACACCAAAATATTCGGGTTTGGTAACCTACTTAAACAATATGCATTAAGAAAAAAATATATTATCATTAAAAAACGCATAATAAAAATACATTGTTAAGGTACTAAATTACATATCACAAATGTAAAGTACTAAAAATTACTACTTTGAGTTACTATTTTAATGCTATGTATTTTACCTACGATATATAATTTGATACTAGGTTAACATATTGTTTGTTCTCTCTTGATTTTTTTTTTCATGTAGATTTTATTTCTTGGTTACTTGCGCATGCATGCTTGACCACAGATTTTGATGCTCAATTTTCTTCATTGCCAATCTTTAATTCTGCGAGGCCCCTCATGACTCTTCTTTCCCTCTCTACGGTGCTCGTCACACGGTTACTGCCCCCTCCAACAAAATCAATGCAAGGATTTCTTTCGAATCTCTTGTATCCATCAGTAGAAAGAACAAATTGGAATATGAGCACTAGTGTTAGCGTGATCTCCAATCCACGTTCTTGAATTCATATCGTGAACCATGGCTCTAATGTAACTGTTAATCGAATGCTTGTTCTTCATTAGGATCGATACGAATTTTGATTGTGTATGTGTGTATATTTCGGATGAACGGGAACAGAGAAATAGATTGAATACGTGATAACTGTAAACAATCGAACAACCACAAATGCCAAGGTTTAAACCTATTTTACCTATCAAACCGTCACATCCCTTTAGCACCAACGAGACTAACGACCTTGTTAACAGTTTGGCTTCCAACTTTCCCAACTGTTTCGAGGTTTATTTCATAAGTTTTGGTCTCGATTTATGGTCTTGCTAATACTGTCTTCCAAATAAGTTACGGAACTGTTTTGTTTCTTTGTAATGAAATGAACATATCATCACATTTACCCTTAATTGTCATTGCAAAAGTTCACTTAATCATTAAGAAAGTGAAACTAGACATGTTGTTCAGCCTCAAAGTTCACAAAGAAGTCCCATGCAGATCTGTAAAGACCCATATACACAACCCATCTTTTACCACACTATTCACAACACAAAAACCATAAAATCATAAATTCTTCACACACACATAAATCATAAACCTAATAACTACAAGTATCAGGAACGAAAAACTTTGCGACACATTCTAACCTCCGACGACCACGATGTCTCCACGTGTCGTATCCTGATTGGGCGATTCCTCTGCCACTGCATTCTTTTGAGGACTAACTTCGATCCAGTCTTCGACTTCGAGAGGATTTGCTGGCGGGACTTGAATTTCTTGAAACTGCTCCTCCGAATCTTGGTCCTTTTCTTGATCTTCTAGTTTGTCAGGTATTTCTTTTGGCTTTTCTGGTTCGACTTCGGTTTTTGAAGGTGGGGTGTTGGTTTCGGATTTCCTATTTGGTTTCTTGGATGCAGCAGTGTCTTTGTTAAGGTTGGCCACACTTGATGTTGGCTGGTCCCTGGCCCGTGCACTCACAGCTGCCACGGCTCGGTCCACAGACCGGTTTACCAAAGCTGCGGAGCTCTTGTTTCTGCCTAATTTTGGAGATTTTGGGCGTGTGGTTGGTATCTGTAGACACAGAGATAAAACATAAGATACACCAAAAAATGAACTAAATATGTTACTTAGACATGTAAAAACCATAATAATTTACGCCATAAAGAGTCAAACTTAACCCTGGATCGCTTATTATATGAAATCTGAACTTACTGTTAGTAACGTAAATTAGTACAAGCAAGATCCAAGCCGTGTTTTCAGAATCGGAAGGGAGCAGTAACCAGCTACAAGACATCTCGAATATTCTTATTCTCTATATTTGATTTTTTTTCTTTTTAGAATCTCGTTTCTTGATTAATTTACTACTTCAAGCTTCATATATTGTTATTCCAAGTTTCATATTTTATTAACATTGTAAATCCACACCAAAAGACAGTAGTTTCATATTTTGTTTTAAATTAGTCATATACCTTTTTTAATTTTTAAATTATCTATGACGACATCAGATTTTGAAATCGAACTGACCAATGGAAATGTAAGAAAGCCTATATGATTATGAAAACATTGGATCTAAGTCACATAACACATTCTGATAAATGGAGCAACTTTTGGGATCAAGTAGATTGAGCTTAATCCCATTAGACTTCAAATAAACAGCAACATATAGAGCTTAATTTAGTCACCAAATCTTCTCTAGTTTCAGGAATTTATTATAAATTTATAATTTAACATAAAATACCTTCTTAAGTTCCACTTTAGGAGGGGGGTCTTTGTAAAAACTTGGCATTGGTGCTGCTTTAAAAGTCAAACTCTTCCTTAATTTCTTGATTTCAGCTTCCTGGCTTTCCTGCATTTATACCCCCAAAATTTTGAACCTGTTTAATTGTAAAAAATTTCTTTGTGTAAAAAGGTCAAGATCTAAGACCTTTGACTTTTCTTGCATATTAGACTGTTCCACTTCTTTTGCTTGACTCTTTTCTTCCAGCTTTGAGTAGAATTGTCTTCTCTTTTCAGCACGTTCATCCAATCTGAAAGAAAATCCAGTGACACTGTTCCTACGTTGCCTACTTGGTGCCACATCATTGAAAAAGTTAACATTTTGAAAAAAAAAGGTCAAACAATGAAATGTAAACAATTAAGTAGAGGATAGTACGATGAGGTAGTGGAATGAGTGTCATTGTCTTCGGTAACTGACACTGAGGTTGTTATCGCTTTTGAGTGTTGATCAGATGATCTGCAATTGCAAAACAACCTGATATGTTAATTGACAGTTATGATTGGTCAACTTTTGCATATTGTACTTCGTTAAGACTAATCTACCTCGGTTTCACACTTTCACACTTTCACACTTTTACCAAATTACTGTGTTCGTAAATATACAATCAAGAACCTTAAAATGAATAGCTAGGAGCAATCAAGTAACACATTTTCCAGAAATACCCCTAACATTTCCTTCTATATCTAATAAGGGAGCTTAAATGTTGCATAGCTTACAAAGGTAAAAACATGATCATATCTTTTAAATGACTATGTGATAATTGTGTTACTAAATCTGGAAAAAATCAAATGTTACTTCCTTATGTAAGCTAATTATATTTCTGTCTTATTACAAGGATAAAAAGAGAATCCATTTTTCTAAATCACAAAATGACCAAAATCATTCAATTGCATTTCTTGAACAACTAAGTGAATAACATATTGTTATAACTTACAAGTCTTTAGAAGGAGGATGGTCTTCACTTCCATTGATTTTCTTACCCTAAAACCAACAAACAAACAACAATATACACTAAGAACACGCGTATTCATCAAAGAATCAAAACGGTACTCAAAACTAAAAATGAAAATTTACCCTTGACTTGCTCACACTAGGCACCGAATCCAAAGTGGCCCTTCGGGTAGCGGTTTTGCTGCCTTTTGCACTTGATTCCATTAGCTTCACCCCACCAGATGATCTCCTAGCCGGGTGATGCATACCTGATGTGCCAGTTTCCTTGGTTGATACGGATTCACCCTTTGACCCAACTCGTGGTTTCACTGCTTGCCCATCAAGGGTTCGGGTTTTACCCGAAAATGAGGAACTTTGAGACAATTTTGCCCTTGGCTTTCCAACCGGTGCACCACTAGTAGCACTACTATTAGGGCCATTTTTAGCTAACTTATTGTTCTTTGAAGAAGCCCCATTAGAAGCAATTTTGATTGAACTCTGCTCACTAATCTCACCAACATTCTTAGAAGATTCAATCACTTCAACTTTCGACGAATCGGTTTCCTCAACAGCACTCGAGTTTCCTTCCTCTTTTATCACATTAATTTCATCAACAGAAACAACACCATTCTCATCTTCCAATAGGACCTCATTTCCAGATTCCATCTAATCCTCAAAAAAAAAAAAAAGAAACAGAATTTTTATTATCATAAGATGAGAAATTGAACAAATGTGGATCAAGAAACACTTTTATAAACCTGTTACAAAATGTTTGATCACTTAATTCTCTGATTGTAACAAAACCCTTCAAAATTAGAAGACTCTAACGAAGTATACGTATGAAAAAATTGAACTTTTTCTAGGGTTTTCAAACATTTTGAATCTTGAAACAGGGGAAATAAGACGGCAGAATTGTCGTTTTCTGCGTAGACAAAACCGAGGGCATCAAGAATAATTACTATTTCTTCAAACTAAAACTGAATTGGTAACCCAAATAACCCAAATCATCATATGAAGATTCGGAAAACAGATACGGTACGAAATTAAGAAGATCGAAAGAAATTGAAGATCAAATACTGAAATACACCTGACGCACAAGTGGAAACAGTCTGAAAATGAAGAAATTGGAGAACTTTTTTATACAAAAAGATGAAATGATTAGAGGAACTTTAGGGTTTACCTTGTTTTTGAGAAGTTGAATGAAGATACGAGCGTTGAATTTGTTTGATTTGCAGGAGGAGGAATGAAGATTTTGTGTTGGAAGTTCAAATGGTATGAAAGTGACAGAGAGATTTCAGGGGGAGTGGAAGTGATCATGGATGAAAATGGACGACATTTGGGGTAAATGTTTGGTGAATTGACGAAATTGCCCTCGAATCCGTTTTTTGAGCTATGTTCTTATCATGAAAAAAGGTAAATTTTGCAATTATATATGTAAAATATAACTGTAACACGATAAAAATAAGAAAGTATCATGAAATTTGTTAGTTTTATAGTATATATACTATATAATTATAATTATAAAATTATAATTATGAGATGTGTGTATAGTGGAGATGACGTGTCAAAGTATCGAAATGTAACCAAAATCGAATAAGATGAAAAATAAGAATCAGTAAGTGTATATATTCTGTGTGTTTCCGATTAGTTCTGGATCAGTATGTGTTAAGTTCATCGGTTTTTTTTAGTCAGACTGCGAAATGCCCAATGCTATTATGATCCTGAGTCAAGAACTTAATAGAACTAAACCGAAACTTAATAAAGTTAAAAACAATTATCAAAGACATGACACATTTGGTGTATTTTGGGTTGATATCAAAAGCCAAGTTACTAAGTTAGTTAATCGGTTTTCTAAGATCGAACATGAGATGTTTACCCCTATAAATTACTAGTATTTGTGTCTTACACAGCACATGACTATTCGGTTTATATATAAAAAAAATTCATTGATAATCGTAATTATAATAATTATAATATATTATAGATACGTGAAATTCTTTTAAGATGATTATAAAAGTTTTGTAGATTTCTCAAAAATAATTAACTTATGAATTCTAATTTTTTTAAAAAAATCTAACACCCTTTATCTTGTTATAAGTTATAACCTATAAAATTACAATTTTTTATATACTTACAATGACCAATATAATAATCTAGTCAACACTACGCCCACTTGATAAACATGGAATAATTATGAAATTGAAAGTAACAAAAACTAATATAAGGTTAATAAAATTAAATACCAAATGGAAAATAAGAATGGGGCCTAATGGTACTTTGATTTTGAAATATTGAAGACAATACATTACCTAATTTATGTACTTAAATGTGAACCACCATTAAAATCAAAGAGGATAAGAACACCAACAATAATTCATTTTCTAATAATGATTCCTACGAAAACAACCAAATGTTTCCCATATTTAGTCACTATTATAATTTATTAGCATATACCAATAAAAATGTTAAATAAGTCTTATTCGTAATGGGCATTCAATATTAATGAGATTTGATTATATGTCTATGTCGTTTCTCTGTTTGCACATGGCTATAATGTAACAAGCATAATCATACCTTAAAATTACATGAACAATTTGACTCAATAATGTATAAAGAAGCGTAGATTCAATCATAAAGAAGATGAAACATGGATAAAAAATCATGTTATTTTTTTTAACAATTTTTTTACTAAAGGGATAATCCCCTCGTCAGATGAAATCTTATCCAAGAACACAATACTTCTAAGCGAAAATTTTTCTCTTACACATCATGTTTTTTATGATTAAGTGAAATATTACCGTATCAAAACATTCTCACTTGGTTCTATAGTTTTTAATCATATCTCTAAAACATGGAGAAAATATAAATAATTCATCATTATTCACTTCACGACAGAATTCATATCCTATGCTACATATCTAAAATTCAGCCGTAAATTAAAAAAAAAACGCATATCTAAGAGTTCTCTCTACAATTTTAGGGATGCACTAAAGGTATGCATCATTTCTCCCTATATTTATTCTTTACATTTTTATAAGTAGAAAAAGGAGAAAATGTAACAAAAGGAAAAAAATGGAATATTTAACTGAATATGAATATATACTAAGAATGAGACGTGTAAGAATTTTAAAAATATTTATATTTAAATGTGTTTTTAGTAAAATAATACTGATAAAGATGATGTAGTGCGCTACTCTAGTTCTGTTAGGCTTAAATATGTTTAAAAATGTCCATACTTTGCTACATGTCATCTTTCTATTCGCACTGGCGAAGCTTGACTTGAAATTTTGCCGAGATGATAATCTAAGAAGAAGATTCTCTATATATAATTTTAAAAAAAATCATGAGAATTAATACTACTAGACACTAAGTCTTGGTTCACGAATGTTGTAATTGGAATTGTAAAGTTTTCTTAAGTTGGGCTTAAGTTGGGTAAGGAAGGGGTTTGATACAATGAATTCTTTAATCAATGGAATCGAGGTCATGTAACTTTCCTCGTTAGTGAAGGATTTCTAAATTACATTGTTTAAAGGAATTCATTGTATTTCAAACCCCTTTCTTCCCACTTGAGCACAACTTTAAAAGGAAACTACTCCAATTACATTACATTCTGAACGCCACCTAAGCTTCGCCAATGTCTATCGGTTAAAGACAACATGAGACGGGATATTTCGTTATACAAGTGAATGTTCGATGACATATATTTATTATAGGGTAAGATTTATGAAAGTTCGTGCAAGAGTCAAAGTTTACCAAATTTTTTTTTTTTGGGAACGGCAAATTTTACCAAATGGTTATGTTCTAAAGTTGATCAAGATAGCCATCGACAAAAAGAAAAGAAACATCAAACTGGCATTGGTTTCTTAGACCCAACAAGTCTAGGCCCAATAATTGTACAGCCCGAGAACCTTTCAAGTTTGAACCACTTTACTAAATTAGAGCCCAACACAAATATTACATAAAATTGGTTATTGGGAGGGCGAAATTAGAAAATTTCTTAAAGGGTAACAGGCTTATAATTTTTTTTTTTTTTTGGTAGCACACGTTCGTAAAAATTAAAAAGTCTTACGTAAAAACCAAATATTCCAAAAAAAATTCCACTTCGAGTACGAGTTTAAGGGATAGCTTGTTCAAATAAAATCAAAAGTCAAAACTGGGAGTTTAAGGGATAGCTTGTTCAAATCAAATCAAAAGTCAAAATTGGGTCAGGTAAATCTTGGTAAAAGGAAGAGAAAATACACTTGACCTCGAAATGCTCTCCAATGCTGTTCAATTCGAGGGGGAGAGCAGTTCTAGCGACGATGATGTTGAAGTGTAGGAGGAGAATGGATCTAGCGACAAGGATGTTGAAGTCGAAGAGAGCGGGCCTAGCGACGAGCACTTTTTTTTAACAACGATGGGATAAAACACTAAGGGTTCTTCCGATCATTGTCATGTTTGCATATTACTCCCTATATATAATTACCAACTTTGATAATATTAATTACTATTCTGCCCCTCCATGTTACCGAATTTACCATACGTCATTTGTTTATTTTTTATTTTTTATCATTATCTCATTGTCATATTACCATTATGCCATTTGCTTATTTTTACCATTTTTTTCATTTGAATTTTTTAATATTCGTACGCGACGAGTTTAGCACATAAGTTTGTGGTGTAACGGGTAAAGTCGTGTAACATAACTTTTAGATCATATGTCAACACTTTGAGCGTTAGATTTTTAATTTTAACATTGTAACGTAGTTTTTTTTCTATTTGCAATTGAGTTGTTTGAGCTTGGAACATGACTTGGTGTTTTTTTGGTGGTTTAAAATGTAAAATCGTGTAATATAGTTTTTTGTTTTAAGTGTTGTGATCGATAATTTTTTTCTTATTTCTATTTTCTTTACGTACAATTATACAATAAGACTGTTTTATTTATCTGCCAACATTATTCCGTGTTCGTGCATGCAGAAAATCTTATTATAGTAAAAGGAGATGCTCTTTTTTAATAGTTGTGGTTGTCTACGGGTATTTGAATTAATCAGAAGCTACACCACACAACAACAGCGTATGATTGGTATGTTTTACATTCTTATCATGTTTGTGAAATGTTTCATTTAACCATTTTGATTAGTGTCTTTTTATTTTATTTTATTTTATAGTTAATCTATTTTGATATGATTAACTCTAGATTCAAACTTATAAATGTTAATTTATAAATTAGAAAAGAAATCCTGTAACTCAGTCTTAACGGAAGATAAATCATTTATTTTCCATAATTTTCTTACAACCACTAAATTTATAACTAAATACCAATTAATCAAATGCTAGATTAGAAACATCCACTGCATCTTCGTAATATAGTATGGTCGATTGTAGTTTCGGTGAGTTAGCAGCATGGTGGCGGAGAGGTGGTAAAGTAGTCACTTTAAGATTATACATGTACAATACTTTAATACGGTAATCAAGTTTTTAGTTTGTTTCAATTAACTAATTAAGTCAGTGTCGTAAGATAATATATGTACATTATAAAACGGTAATCAAGTTTCAAGTTTGTTTCAATTAACTTATTAAGTAACTCATATTTTGTTTGTATCAATCTATACATCTATATCTATATCTTCTATACATACAATTTAATAAATGATTACAATTTAGAACACGTGTCGCTTTCATATGGATCATCATCTTGGTTTTCCCGTTCTCTCTCGTATTAATTATTAGTATTCTCTCTTCTATTAAATATTTCATATCTATATAATTAAAAATAAAGATTTAAATCTTCTTATTCCAATAATTTATTAAAAGTTAATAAATTAGAATAATATTTTAATTATATCTTATTTAAAATAAATTTTATAATTTTTAAATCTTTGTTGTTGTTTAATTATAATTTTAAATATTTTTTTTTCTTATTTCACAAATGGACGATCACTACTACAAAACTGGGCATTTGCGACTGAGCTGCGGTCGCAAATGTCTAGTTTTCTAGTAGTGGATGACATCTAACAAGTAAATATTTATAAAAATTATTGTTTACAATATGTTACATTTATTTAACTCACTCATTGATTACATGGGTTCTAATCTAGTTTATTAATATTAGTGATACCCGGTTGTAAATTCATATATAAATATATAATTAGTCCTGAAAATGTAATTAGTCCTGACTATAAAATCGAATCCGAGAATGGTAGTGATAATTTACATCATGGCGATCAACCACATTTGGAAAATTGTGATATGATGGAGAGTTCAATTCATAGCTCACATCCTAAGTTTTAGAAATGCAACTCTGATCCATTTAGTATGGAGAAAATTTTGACAGACATGGATCAGACAAAGAAAAGTGAAGAAAGTAGAATTGGAGGTGTCCTCAGAATTTCTTCGGGGACGTTTTGCTCGGATAAATCAGATTCAAGGGGACCGGTAATTACTCACGTTAATCATTCTATAGGTGAAACATAAGTTTCAGATTCAAGTTTTTCGTGGCTCAACTACGTAGGCCCAGTAAATGATATTGTTTCTCATTCAGAATCTATTTGGCATTACAAAGATCCAATTGGGAATATCCAAGTACCGTTCTCTTTCAATCAGCTGTGCAAATGGATTGAATTTTTTCCTGTTGATTTAAGGATATGGAGATCAAGTGATAAGGAAAAAGATAGTATTTGTTTATCGGATCCGTTAAAGGCCCGGGTTAAAACTACAAGCAACATAAATGGTCCACTTATCAACAATTCAAGCGGGAGTGTGAATGTTCCAGATGTCGGTTAGGTCGCTTTGCATCTGTGGTATTGTGCAACGGGTCTTCGGGATGATTTTGGGAGGCGGGTCTCGTTTCGGTTACTACTTTTCTTTTTTGTTATTGTTTTGTGTGGTGTTTTTTCGGGTATTTCTTTTTTTCTTTTTTTCTTTTTTATGTGTTGGTTTTGTGATCTGTATGTTTCATTGGATCTGTTTATCTAGTTTCTAACTAGATAAGTTATTTTTAATAAAAATTTTGTCGTTTAAAAAAAAAATAATGGTAACAAAATTACATTGAAAGAGTTTAACTCACAAAGAGGACACCTTTGTTCCATCAAAATCGCAGTTAATCTGATACGCTCCTCTGATTAAAGATCGACATTGGTTATACATACTTCTTTGGTTCATTTTCATCACCTACAAAATTTCTCCGCTTCCAATCGATCGATTCCAGATCGTACGATTGATTATCATCGAGTGAACCATCGAATTATTCAATCCGAAAGTATCTTACACGTTTTCTGGAAAATCAAGCTTCGAAGTTTTAACAAAGACGAGTTGTTCAAAGAAAACATTCACGTGCTTATGAATGAAAAAGTCCCTACAAGATCTAACTAAGCACTTGCTATACATGACTTTTGCACATCTACCCTCTTTCTGAGTTATTAATAGTACTTTATTTAAATGTATACCTCATGCATATTAATTGATCTATACATTAATAGCTAAGCAGTGAATAGGAAACCATCGCTTCCTTCTCAATACATCTTACAAATTAGATGGAACTCCATCACTCTTAAAGTTTTTCATGTTATGTGTCATGGTCCATGTACTACGCACCGTCATATATGGTCCACGCACCACGCCACCACACACCATGCACCTCCGCACATCAACGGTGTGGTGTGGTGTTTTGTTAGAATTCAGGAATCAAAACATGGTGAGACTGAGAGTCGTGAAACACTTTCAGATTGAAATAAATGAGTTTTATAGTGATCAAATTATAAGCGGTTGGAATAAGAAAAAAAGTTTCAATTTTGAGTTGTGGGGAGGTTCACGCCACCGCGGTGTAGTGTTTCACGGTGTGAGACAATACATATAAATTTTTGTACATAAATCGCGAATAGATCTTTGATGAACCGAATCCTCTAACTCGCCCTTACGATAGGTACCCGTAGAGGCTCTCACGGGTATCCTAGTAAGGGCGAAGGTTAGAAGGGATCTCGGTTTTTTCATCCAGAAGTATCTATTTTCGCGATTTTATGTACAAAAATTTATATGTATTGTCTCCCCCTCGGATGTATTGAGCATCGCCCCTCGATAGAACTTTTGAGCCTCGCCCTCTTGGGATTTTCTTTCAAGCTTCACCATTGCATACCAGATGCCCTAACGAATTAATTCTGTTAACAGTTAAGTTAATGCAAGCCTATTAATTGTACATTAATACGGCCACCTCCATGCATCTTAGATCCATAAAAGACAGGACCACTAAAATTATCCATAAAAGCTCACTATGAATTTGTAGCTCTTGAAACTGGTTCTTGAAAATATATCATGTTCATCATCAACCTCCTAGATTTGAAGATCTTAAATTCAAATCTTATCATATGTCTTCTTCCATTATGTGTTCTAATCGTTATCATTCTCAAAAAAACTTATTATTCACCCAAGAAGATTTATGTAGTTGATTTCGTGTGTTACAAGCCACCAACCTCTCAAAAGGCCTCAAAGGAGCTTGTTATGAAGCAAGCAATACAAAGTGGATACTTTTCAGAAGAAATACTGGATTTCATGAAGAAAACATTGGAAAGATCTGGCCTTGGTGACTCCACTTATTTAGCAGAGATCTTTTTCGGGCGAAAATATCACCCATCAATGAAAGACGCAAGAAGGGAAGTCGAAATGGTCGTTTTTGGTGCAATCGACATGCTTCTAGCGAAAACGGGTGCAAGATGTGAAGATATTGGGATATTGATTGTGAATTGTTGTATCTATAACACAATGCCTTCGCTTTGTAGCATGATCGTTCATCGGTATAAGTTACGAGAAAATGTCATCACTTACAATCTTGTCGGCATGGGTTGCAGTGCAGGACTGCTAGCAATAGGACTTGCTAAACAGCTCCTTCAGGTGCACCACAACTCCTATGCCTTGATAGTAAATGCAGAAAGTATTACACGAAAATTTTAACTCTGATACCATAAAAGATTATAATATATACATAATTGAAACTAGCGTACGTAGAATAATCTACGCGGAGAAAGATTATTATTATCTGAATTTGTTCTTTTTTTTCTTTTCTTCTTTTTTTTCTTCTATACAGGTGCACCGCAACTCCTACGCCTTGATAGTAAGTACAGAAAGCATTACACAAAACTTGTACTTTGGTAAAGATCGTTCCAAGCTCCTTATCAACTGCCTGTTTCGCGTCGGAGGCGCAGCCATCCTCCTCTCCAACCGCGCCTCCGACCAGGCCAGTTCCAAATACCAATTCCTACACGCGGTACACACCAATACATCAAGTTCAGATCGCTCCTACAACTGCATCTTTCAGGAAGAAGACACCACGGGAAAAGTCGGTATCGCCATCAACAAAGATCTTCTCACCGCCGCCATCGCCACCATCCGACCCAACCTAACCACCCTAGCCTACCTCATCCTTCCCATACAAGAGAAACTCCACTACATCATAAACCACATCGCGCGAAAACTCATTCCCGCGTTAAACATCCATCCCTACATACCAAACTACAGCAAGGCGGTCGAGCACTTCACCCCGCACGTTGGGGGAAAGCCTGTGCTCGACCAGCTCCAAAAAACCCTAGGATTTTCTGACTGCCACATGGAAGCTTCTAGAATGACACTTTACAGGTACGGAAACACCTCTAGCAGCTCCATATGGTATGAGTTGGCTTACTTGGAGGCAAAAGGTCGGGTCAAGAAAGGAGACCGGGTCTGGCAGATTGCATTCGGGTCGGGTTTTAAGTGTAACAGTATCATCTGGCGTGCAATGAAGACCGTTGATTATGATGAAAGTAATCCTTGGAGTGATGAGATTGCTGGATTTCCGGTGAATTTGGTGGATTGTAAACCGGTTCCTTTCTTCTTTGAACCTTCTAAGTAAAAGTAATGAATGTGTGTATTTGGATATTAATTTGCATACTATATATTTCTTGTTTTAAAAATAAAATTATTTTTACTATTTTAGAAGAATCCTTTTGTGATATAACTATAAAAGTTTACGCATTGTATCCAGAGTTTCAGACACATTGGCATTCTAGTTTTCTTTTTTAGAACAGCCAATTCATTCAAAACAAAAGAGAAAACTAGCAAGGAGCTACAAGATTACATAGTTAGAAACAAGTAAAATTAATCCAAGACTCTCAAACAAGATCATAAAGCTTACCTCTATGCTTAAACCAGAAAAAGAAAAGTGATTTGATCTAGTATAAAGTGGTATTCATTTCAATTAGTTAGTACATAAAATTAAATGATGTTAATATAAAAGTAGAGAGTGTTTTAAAAGGAACAAAATTTATCAAATTAAGAATTTGCTATTTCGACCCCTTTTTTATATTTTTACACCAATATACATAAAATATACGAGGAATTCAGGGAACTCTGAACACTCTATTGACCCGAATAAATAAATATATACGGGCCGGATGCACTATATGGGATGGATAAAGATAATATACGACACATATATTTTCAAAAGATAAAAAAGCTGCCGAACGTTGTTTCAATAAAAAAAGTGACGTATACGGGCCGGATAATAGAAATATACGACCTGTATAACATATGAGGCCCTAATATAATCATAGACGACCCGTATATTTCCAAATAAACAAATATTGCTCCCTGTCATCTCAATCAAAAAGGATTTGTATACGGGCCAGATACAAAAAAGAAAGCATTTACTAAAAACATATTTTCACTGTTTCCATCCTAACAAATGTATTCAAAACAAATTCTATGAGATAATAATCCAAAATACGTGTGGAAAAAACAGTTTAACTCAAGAACTACTGCGTTGCACGGTATGTTACTACGTCAGTTTAATGTGGTAATTGATTCAAGGATATCACAGAACAAAACCCGTTGCACGGTGTGTTACTACGTCTCGTTACCAAAAAAAGATCAAAACATTCATAATAATAAATTAAAACTATTCAAAATTATATTAAATTATAAAACTAGTTTCTTAGTAAAGTTTAAATCGACATTACAAATTACATCTTGA
Organism: Deinandra increscens subsp. villosa; assembly: GCA_039602395.1. NCBI lineage: Eukaryota > Viridiplantae > Streptophyta > Magnoliopsida > Asterales > Asteraceae > Deinandra > Deinandra increscens. The sequence goes on along the minus strand of JBCNJP010000023.1, from coordinate 93,533,807 downwards.
TTTCAGTTATTATATCTGGTCTGAATAAAAAACAATTTTTTATAATTCTGCAATTTATTGATGAGCACCTATAGATTATATATCGGGCCTATAAACTATTCGAGTTGTATATTGTTTTTATTTGGGCCGTATAACTCTTCCCACTATGAAAGCACTCGAAAACATAACATTATAATTCGGAGATGTATACGGCACTATACACATAAATATCTGGGTCGTATAAATATATATGGGGTGAATATATTTTTTTATCCGGACCATATACATTTTCATGAAACCTAGTTTTTAGTGACTGTATTCGGGCCGTATATATTATATATACAGGCCGTATACATGTCAGAGGGGTACAAATATTATATTCACGATTAGATTAATAACGTGTGTCATGCAACGAACGTGTAAGTAGCGCCCTTCAAGTATTTGGTTTTGTAACGTACCTTTAAGAAATAAAATTGCAATATCATTAGAAGATGGGGTGTTAATGGTAAATGTTAAAAGTAATTAGTTTTGTAACGTACCTTTTAGAAATGAAATTGTAGTGTCATTGGAGGATGCGTTGTCGATGGTAATTGTTAAGACATTAGTAATGTCCCATTTCTTTAAGCACTTTTGTAAAATTCTTCCAGTTTGCTCCCTTTTATGAGAATATATAGGCTTGAAGTTGATGATTCTCTTATGGTAAACTTAATTGTCATCAATAAGATATGCCATGATGCACATGTAGTTGACCCTCTGAATGGAGGTCCATGTATCAGTGGTAAGACAAACCCTCTCTAGTCTTAGTATTCTTAAAAAAAGATTTTAAGATCGCTTTCTCCTCTAAAAAAATCTCCCCACAAACCCTTGCAATTATATGTCTACTTGGAACCTTAAAATTTTGGTACACTTTCTCCATAAGAATATTAAACCCTTTATGCTCTACGGACGAAAACGACAACTCATCTAGAATTGTAATTTTAGCAATGGCTCTGCCAATATTTTCCGCATTGTATTTCCAGGTTTTTATTTCACTGGTTCCAGCCTCATCACCATCTTTTTCCAACGTAAACATTAGTTTGACCTTTCAACTTAAAATCAGGGTATCGAGGCATGCCTTAGCGTGTCGTTCAATCTGGTTGTTCCGTTTGTAGATGTATCAGCAGCCAAACTCTTAGGGCATTATTTGCATTGTACTCTTTACAGACCAGTTTCCTCATCAATAAACTTGTCATAATATTGTCACCATACAGATTTCGGTTGTCTTTCACCACCCTTTTTTTTGTAGTTTTCTTCTTCCTTTTCTCTCCTCATCCTCCTTAAGACTCATCGCTTGATAAATGCTCAACTTATTCTGGTGTAGCCATCTAAAAACAAAAACATAACATTTAGTAAGCCATCTAAAAACAAATACAAAAATGATATAAAATATAAATGTTAAATAGCTTTAAAACCCAACTCCAAATCATAAACTGATTTACAACCCAACTAGACAAACATGATAATTAACAAAGGATAATTAACCACAAAATAAGACAAATATGATAATAATTTAATATAATTACACAAACATGATAAATCAATGTATCTAAAACTTGGAACAATGGTAAATGTTCATATGAGCATAAAAATATCAAAGTTCAAGAAATAAAAGTTAGATAACAACAAACACCGAGAAGCATACGTACTCACACACATGTTATACTCCATTGGTCTATAACATGATAATAAAACATGACTGAAAATAAAGATTACTTGATAACATAGCATGTTGGATATAATGCTGTTAATATTAAGCACAGAAGCTTTTGATGAAGCTTTATGTGAAGAAAAATGGACAATAATGTATGATACGTAAATGTTGCAGAAGAAAATTTATAGAAGATGATGAAGGAAACTTGTATCTTTTTATTGAATGGATAGAGGCTATAAATAACCTTTACAGAACACCTACTAACCCACTAAACATAAAAATAGCAACAAACTATTCCACCCTAAAGAACCGGTACAAATGTAGACTTCTTCTTTCTCCCATGTGCACAATTCCAAAGTAACTCTAACGTACACTTTCTAAACACCTAAGATTTTGGTCAAACACTTGTACCTTACTCTTCTTTATTTTAAAGCACATGCAGAAATAGTAAATAATCTAAAAACACTTCTAATATTAAATGACCCATTGACCTGTGGAATAAACGATTAACCAACATTCACCCCCTTAATCGATAATTCCTACCAACCAATCAAAGAAGTGTCGGTTCATCATCAACCTCAACCCGGTTCAGATTTAGGTCCTCTTTCTTCTCCCATTTGGGACACTCGTTGTTGTAGTGACCCATTTCACCACACTTGTAACATTTCACGTGGCTCTTATCACGGTAACGCTCGCTTCCATCTCGACCTTTCACGAACCCACGACCTCTTCCTCGGCCACGTCCAAAGTCATCTCGGCTCGAGCTTCCACCCCCACAATGTTTACAACCATGTGACTTATCTTCACTGACCAACAACAAACTTGCTTGGGTTTCTTCATTTTTCTCGATTCCTTTTAAGCGTTCTTCATAAGCTTTCAATCGTCCAACGGCTTCATCAAGCAACATCGAATCCAACTCGAAACATTGCTCTATTGACGCCACGATTTGGAGAAATGACTTGGGCATCGAATCAAGTAACCTCTTCACTAGATCCCCTTCCTCAAGTTCAAGTCCTAAACTTCTTGCTTTTGAAGCTAAACCGGTTAACTTTGTCACGAAACTATCAATAGTTTCTCCCTCCTTCATACGCAAACCTTCGAGCTCCCTCTTTAACGTTGCAAGTCGAGCCATCCTCACCCGATCCATTCCCAAATACCGAGTCTTCAGCCCGTCCCACACTTGCTTTGGGTCGGTGTATCCCGCCATCTGCAACACCATGTCCTCAGGTATTGCTTGAAATAAAAAAGCTAGTGCTTGTTTCACCTTCTTCGGATCTGGTTCTTCTCCTAATGCCCTTGGTTCAACCGTCTCCCATATGCCATGCGCATCCATGATCGTCTTGAGCTTGACCGCCCACACCGGATAGTTCGTTGTGATCAAAACCGGATATTGATACGTCATGGAGCTTCCTTTTTTCACTGGTACGAGAGCCATTATCTTCCTTCTTTTGACAGCCCCAACCTCTTTCGTTCAAACTTGTTCCGTGAGACGTCTTCCACCGATCAAAGAAAAACAAAACCTTTGTCTTTACCGTTTTCCTTCGCCCCGCTAAAACGAACTGACTCAACAGCACCTCTGTTGATATCTTTCTGCCCGTTCTTTCCCGCAACCCCGGTTACTCTCACTCTACCGCAAGACCAAGCTCGAACGAACGAGATTGAGTTGTCGTTGTGCAGCTTCAACTCGCGACTACAAACTGCTTACACCCCCTTTACTCGAACACCGCTTTGATACCAAAATGTTGGATATCAGGCTGTTAATATTAAGCACAGAAGCTTTTGATGAAGCTTTATGTGAAGAAAAATGGACAATAATGTATGATACGTAAATGTTGCAGAAGAAAATTTATAGAAGATGATGAAGGAAACTTGTATCTTTTTATTGAATGGATAGAGGCTATAAATAGCCTTTACAGAACACCTACTAACCCACTAAACATAAAAATAGCAACAAACTATTCCACCCTAAAGAACCGGTACAAATGTAGACTTCTTCTTTCTCCCATGTGCACAATTCCAAAGTAACTCTAACGTACACTTTCTAAACACCTAAGATTTTGGTCAAACACTTGTACCTTACTCTTCTTTATTTTAAAGCACATGCAGAAATAGTAAATAATCTAAAAACACTTCTAATATTAATTGACCCATTGACCTGTGGAATAAACGATTAACCAACATAGCAACTGCAGTCAAGGATTCTAAGAAGTCATTGATCGAGTTTTTGTTTAGGGTGTACGGTTAGGATGACTAAGGTGAAAACCCACGAATTGTAGAGAGGGAAAGAGGATGTCACGATTTTAGAGTGACAGAGTGGTGTTTAGTCTCTTCCTAATACCTCTATTTATACACATAAGGAGAACCCCTAATTATAAGGACAATTACGTCCATCAAATAAATGCCTATTAGAAAACTATAGGGTTATTTTAGGCCAATTATCATAAGTATAAATATTGACTTAGGCCACAAGAAAATTATTTCTAACAACATATCCAATATATTTTTATCATCAATGTGTCGTCGTACACAATCCGGTTTGAGTTTTCGCCTAGATGTTTTTGATGTGCAGTTAGTCCCAACGCTAAATAAGAGTGTTAACACAACAATGTGATTTTGTATGATCAACCATGTAAATCAATCCACGCGTTAAAAAAGCTAGAATGATCCAACACAACCCCCAACGCTAAACAAGAGTGTTAACACAACAATGTGATTTTGTATGATCAACCATGTAATTCGATCCACACGTTAAAAGGTAGAATGATCCAACACAACCCGTGAATGCTACATGTGCGTTACCTTTTAATAGTAAAATCATATTGTATTGTTCTTACCTTTTTCTTCACATATTCATAATTGTTATTTTCCATTATCAAGAAATCAAAATCTATTACAAACCCAACTCGACTCAATCTTTAAAACTGGTATCACTTTAACCCCATTCAAACCCGACTTTGATAAGCGAAAATTAATGAAATGAGAAGAGAGACTTAGAACTATATAAATAATCATAAAGGTGGTGTGGGAAGTGCTTCTTGGTGTAATCTTTCTCCTCTATGTGTCTGCGGTCAATGACCTCTTCTCTTTATAAAAGTATTGGAGACAAAAGGAAGTGCAAAGTTTTATATGGCATTGTTCTCATCGTTTGTTGGCTCATTTGAAAAGATCGGAATATAACAATTTTTAACAATCGAAAAGCATCAATCGACTTTATTATCAAGGAGTTAACTTCCGTTAGTTTCCTTTGAATAAAACTTAGGAGTAAAAACAAAAGTATTTATTGGTCAAAATATGTAATTGTTAGTTGGTATTTTTCTCCTTCTAACGTCTTGCCTAACGTCTTGCCTAACGTCTTGCTAGTTGGTTAAAAAAAAAAAACTATATATAATCATAAGCCGGCCACCTCTTAAAAAAAGTGTTGCACTTAATTGATCTTTTTAGTGTAATTTTTTCATTGTTTTAAGTATGTAATTTAAGTCCATGCTAATTTTTTGAAATCTTTTTTATTT
>JBCNJP010000023.1:93251328-93528129 GCA_039602395.1 Deinandra increscens subsp. villosa | reverse complement strand
AAGTGATAAAGGAATTTCAGGTGGTTGGTTGTCAGTCTGAAACTGAAACTGTTGCTCTACAGGTTGAGGATAAGAATGCTGGGGCAGACATGGTTATTGAGAATGAGGTAACTAACCTCTGTTACCTTATATAGTAAATAGTTTAGAAAGGATTATTGATGTGGGAAAAGATACCAATGTTGTCGTGCAGGCTGCAGAGAAGCCCGAAGAGACGGTGTTGTTCAGCGAGCCTCAGGATGAGGATGTTGGACTTCAGGCTGAAGACAAAACGGCAGAGGGGGAGCCACATATATCTCCTGGGGTAACAATCAGTTATTTATCATCGGATGAGTTTATATGGGATGGGGACATGGTGGATTCCCAAATAGGTGAAGTGTTGCTATCCTATGGGGGTACCTCGGGGGATGAGTCAAATGATGAATTACCAGAGAACGAATCATCTGCAAGGGAACTTGAACCGGTTGTACAACCGGTTATTTTACCCGTTCAAACGGTTGTACAACCGGTTATTTTACCCATTCAACCGGTTGTGACAACCAAGAAATTTCATCCGGCTGAACCCATAGTGCTATCCAAATATGTTACTGACTTGACAGAGCTCCAGATTAAGTCAATTAGGAGAATGGGCACTATGGAAGATAAGTGGGTGTCTGTCAACATTCATAGATGCCTTTACATAAAGACAGTCAGGCTAGGTACTATGTGTAGTTTGGTAAAGACGACGATCCAACGGACTATCGATGCTCCCACGGCTGATACCATTGAGGTGGTGGAGGAGGTAAGAAGTGAAGGGACTACATCACAGTGGTTCAGTTCTAAGGTATATGGGTTCTATCCCATTGGCCCAACCGGATGTCTTATAAACAAAGATGTGAAGGGAAAAGCTCCAATGCTCGATTACCAGGTGGAAGACGACTGGTTGAACTGCAGATACCCCCCACGCCTATCCTTTGTCAAAGAACCGGGAGATTTGCATGTTGTTCCAGACAAATTGTCTGCCCCATCATCGACAAATATGGAGAAAATCAGGAGGAAGAAAGTATTGTTGACAGGCATTGGAAGGAGGAATTCCATAAGAGAAACTATGCAGAAATGAAGCTTGCTCAAGAGTTGTATCTGTTGGACTCAAGTAGTGTTCAGTCTGTTGAAGATAACATGGATGAGAGTAACAAAACCACCAATATCATGGTCGATGATGATAAAATTCTTGCCCGTCACCTTCAGGTTGTTGAGGTTAAGAAGGAAATAGAGTATATTGAGTTGAGGAAGCAAATAGAGGATGATGAAATTCTTGCCCGGAAGCTTCAGGGTGATTACGCTGATAATAAGGTAATGGTAAATCTTATTGAGGAAGCTCTGAAGAGGTTGTTAGATGCGAAGATTGCCAGTATGGATGTGGCCCAACGCAAAAGGATAGACAAAATGAATGCTGAATCTAAAAGGTTCATTCAGGCTCAGGAGCGGAAGATCCGGCTCAATTTTAGTAAGGAAAACTATTCTATGCTGAGGGATTGGAAGGATGGCTGTGTTACCAGAGGGTGGAAAATGACTCATGAGCTCAAGGGCATGACAGAATACGAATTGTGTGAGTACATAATTGAGAAGATGAAAGAGAAGTGTGAGCTTGAACTCGAAAAGAGAACCGTGGACGACGTTATAGAAGAAACGAGGAAGAGAGATGAGATCAAGAGGGTGCTGGACAATAGTCCCTTACCTCCTGAGGCGGAGCACATGGCACTCAAGGAATATTTTATTACTGTGCTGAATGAGAACCCAAGGAGGATCAGGCCATCTTCGATCACTACCCTCAGGAACAAATATAATGAGTTGCATGGAAAACAGATAGAGGACTCTAATGATTACGACATGCATCCATCTGTGAGGGCATTACCAGCAAGCTCAACTGCTACCTATGTGCCTGCCCACACATCATCTAGTCTCATTGATTCTTTGTTATCAGGGACACCACCAATCACTACCTTTAAACATCCCCCCGCCAAAAGAAAGCAACCAATCAGAAAACCCAAGGCTAGAACACCACCCCCCAAAAAGATCAAACCTCTACCCCGGAAATATAGGATTGATGACTTTCAACCCTACCTGCCTGGGGAACCCACATCGAAACCCAAACCATTCACCCAGCCCACATTGATTAAATCAAACCCACAACCTGACCCTGAGCCGGAGAGGGTTATTGTAGACTGGAGTTATGACAAGGAACATAAAAAATACATATTCCATACAAATCAAGGCCAAACCTTGTCTTACACCCTCTCTGAAGCCCCTGGCAAATTATCATTGTCTGAGATGGCAGATGTCCATCTCATCGGTCATAGAAGGAATACTCTCACCATGGATGAGAACTTGCTCTACTTCAAGCTGAAAATCTTATTGGACGAAGCGAGAAACAATACAGAAGAAGATCCGATGGAAATCTCACCTCGTGTCTCTAAGATTAAGTATTGGGTATACGTGGATGATGAGAAACGGTATTATGTGCACAGAGAAGATGGGACGTTCACTAAACACAAAACAATTAGTGATAGGAGAGATTGGCCCAATGATGAAGACTGGGAGACGCTTCGCTCCCTCACCCCGAACCGGGCGACCGTTGTGCGATCTGTGGAGAGTGGTGGTAAAAAATTATAATTTTGTAATAGACCAACTGTTGAATGGGTTATAACTGTTTACCGGTTGAAAACCTCAGCCGGGATGGAAATTTACACGTTTGATAATTTCAAGTGTGGCATCCGTCTTAGTTTAAGGTCCGGGTGAACTGTCTACTTAATGGATGGAATTTATATTCAACGTTTAATTATCAGACACCTTATATATACAAACATTATTTAATTCTCAATCGATAACAAGTTACTTTAACATCAAAATAAAATAACCAACATTGTTACATATGGGACGTACCTAACTATCCCTTATTTTTGTTTAATTAAATTATATAAAAGGAATTTTAGTCATTCCACGTGGACCCGTCAATCAATTGTCACCCCTAAACTTAGTCGTCTAAATTTGTACTCTACGTCTAAAATTAGCCGGATGATTCAGATAAAATCATTTTCCTAGCCTACCGGGTGAACTCCAAACAGGTTGTGCCAGGTTTTGCACTAGTCAGCCGGAAAAACTATTACTTTAAAACTCCCGGGTGGACTTCCAACCGGAAACACTTTCGACCGGAGATTTTAGATTCAAATGTGAGCTCCCATGTACAAAGGCAGCCTTACAAAGATGACCAAAAGAGATGAAACAGATCAGGACTTGCATTTTTTTCATTACAAAGAGGACCATTACAAAGATGAGTCTACCCCATCATTACATCACATATTAAAAACGAAAAATGTCACCACTACATCAACATCTAGTCTTAAAAATGGATCATTTAGTCATCCATCCTACTGCAACAACTAGACACTACAACAAAAAAAGCCTTTAATGACGCGCAATGCGCGTCATAAAAGACCTTAGATGACGCGCAAAAGCCTGTCATTGTATCCACCGTCATAAATTTTTACGACACGCATTTTCGTGTCATTAAGTTACGACGCGCATTTATGACGCACTTTTATGACGCTCTTTTATGACACCCTTCTGCGTGTCATCATATAAGTGTCATTGTTTTTCTATTCTTGACACTCTTTTTTCTATCATAATTTTATGACACGCATTATGCGCGTCATAATTTTAATTTTCTCAAAAAAAATATTTGTAGTATATATTCTTTTTTTCCATTAATCCTGTTAATATTACAAACTACATGCGCATTCACCAAAATACTGCATTTCATATATATAGAAGTTTAAACAATGCGTTTCATTCGCATACAATTCACTACAAAAGCTAATTACTAGCAATTAAGAGTAGGCCACTAAGGTTTACAAACATATGACACTAGCTACTATCGGAAAATGAAGTTTGACACATAAGTTGCCCATTCCTCACGAATTTCATCAAAATCAGCATCAGTAAATTCATTTGTATCTCCCCCAATCTGAGAAAAAAACAACATAACAAAAAGTTAAAAATTGGAACATATATTATGAGGTCAAATATATATAGCATTTAAGTAAATTTAAAAACATGGAAATTAAAGTAGAAAAGCAAACAAATGCAGTAGATTAGATCAGATCCTAATCATATATAGTGATGATCTAATTCGAGCGAGTGTTTTCGATAAATGACAGTAACATCTACTACATAAATGACCATCTTGACAAGAGAACATGGACATACATATTTGGAGCATGACCACTTACACTGCCTGGTACAGTTTATGCAAACAGTTTGATTGATAGCTGTAAAATAGAGATGATGTTTCTTCAAATTACTGCTGAAGCACATAATGACTTCTACAGCCATTCAAATATAGATCAGAATCACATACTTTTCTTCACATACTTTTCTTCAACTGTGAGTTTTTTATGTGATAGACCTAATTACCATATAGTTTAGTTGACTTTAGCAGATCTATTTTATCACTACTCCAAGATGTCATTTCATGAAGCATAACCCTAGATCAGAGATTCAGATCATATGCCAAAACTATTTGGAAAAGAAATAGATTGACCCATATGCAACAAAGGGGAAAAATAAACCAAACACCAAATACTTTTCTAACAAAGTTTCAAATTTAAAAAATTTCTTATATGGTAATTTACTCATTTTGACAATTATCAATTATATGTGATTCTGATCTAAAAAGGATGAAAGGCATGTGTTTGCATAAAGAGAAGTACGCAAGGTTGATGGACTACATCTTGGAGTTGTAGACAACAAATCTAGGTAAGCAACATTTATGCAAACTCATTTGGATTGGTTTTCAGATCTGATCCTATTCACAACAGTCAACAGGTATGCAAACACATGCCTTTCATCCAAGTGTTGAATTTTCCATGTTAAAAGGAGCAACAAGAAAGCACAAGGGTTTGGTTTTTAATTATGAGCAAAAGAAGGGTACTGAACAGACCTGATCCTATTCACAACAGGTATGCAAACATATGCATTTCAAGATGAAAACTACAAGTACTCCACACATTATCGATCCACCATTCCAGAGAGATCTCATAAACTATGGCAAATTGATAAGATCTGATTGTAGCGTAAGCTATATATGTTGAATTTTACCAGAATTGAATTAATACTTACATTGTCATTTTCAAGCACTTCAACTCCTTGCTGAACTATCTCTTTCATAAATTTTAACACGTAATAACCACATTCCGTGCTCCCGGGCTGAATTGGACACTACACATTTACATAAACTTTGAATGTTTAGAAAGTTTCTAACAACTTTTATTTATTTATATTTAACCCGAAATGTGCCTTTGAGTAGTTACTGAAGTAACCAGAAATATATACCTTTGAATTCACCCACTTGAGCTTAATCATCTTCTTCGATCCACTTTGAACATTGTACAAGCCAATTGCCCTATAGAAAAAATTATGGAATCAAGAAAATAGCATATAATATAATGATTTGATAATTTGTATTAATTACTTACGCATCAACTATATGTTTAAATTGCACATCGACACTCATAGGCCCTAGGGAATCAAGATAATAGCAAGTATTTTTTTCCATGTCGAGTACACCCAACACCCAATGTCTTCTACAAAAAACAAAACCAAATATTGTGTTAGTGATTTTTTTCATATAGGGTTGTTCCACTAGTTTTTTTTTTTTAACTTTAATTGTAAAACGATTTCAGCTTAGTATACCCGGGATTGTAGGGCAATAGAATGATGTGATTTTCATTTCTCTTAGATAACCGTTCTGCAACGAGTCTACTTGAATCATCAACATTTCTAGCCTTGGCTTTACGTTCATGTTGCATGGTTGCGGTCGGGGTCATAAAACAAATTCCATGATCTCCTTTTGACCCGTTCTTTATTTGCTCATACAAGTACCTGTTAACATAAAAAAACTAAATTAATCCTTACAAGTACATGTTAACATACAAAGTCATTTAAATGAAATTTAACTACTTACATTGTATAAGAAGTAACAACAGCACCACTCAGCTCATCCATTGAAAAAACCTTGTTAAAGTCAGTCCAAGTTAAGTATGTGAAACTGTCATACCCGAATAGATTGTCCTCACACCATACTTTTATAGAATCCACCTTTGATACTTGTCCATCAACCATCATTGCAGCCATTCTCAAAGGAACGCTTTTTTCCATTCTTACCCTTGTATTCTTCTGATCTCTTGTCATCCTTCTTTGCATTGTCTCTTTTTCATTCACTTTTGCTTTCTTTTTATCCTTCAACTCTTTAATGGCTTCACCGGTAATGAGTTGATATCCTTTTGTCCTCAACTCCTTTTCGTTTTCCTCATCAGGTTCTCTTTGTCTTTTTTTTTCTTTCTTACTTTCTTTTCCCATCTCCGTTTCTTTTTCATCATTCTTCTTTGCACCTTTTTGATCATCCATCTTTGCATTCTTGTCCTCATGCTTCCTCTCCTCATCCTTCTTTGCCGGTAATGAGATGATATCTTTTTTTGCATTCTTTGTTATTTTTTTCTACAAGAAAAAAAATCAGTTGAGGCTGTTATTTTTTACAAACTACCATGAGGGACAGTCATGCCACAAACAAACACATTAACAAAAGTAGATCAAATGGTTAACAGCAATTGATTGAACTGATGATGATGATGAATTGATGATGATGATGATCTTGCTAGCCAAACATATATGATCAGGTATATATATATTAAGTGGTTAGATATGGTTGGCCAAATATCAGATTGCTCATCCATCAGATTGCTCATCCAATTTTGACTTTCAATTGCTCATATCAATTTTGACTTTCAAGCAGAAAAGTCAAATTAGCTCGCATTTACCACACATAGTTCTTGAATCTGGACTAAAAAAGTCAAAGCTGTGGATCTAATGTTTTCATCTTTGGACCCTGCTCACATTGCTGCCAAGGTGGCAGCCAAAGCATATGAACTTGGTAAGATCACTCCCTACTCAAATAGAATAAAAAAAGCTAAAAAGCAAACGGATGTTAAACAATTAACTAGAAGTTACATTCATCAACAGATTTTAAGTTTAAGTAGTTACCAGATAAGAGCATTGAATGACTAGGTGTCTCGGCCACATTAGTATGTACCCAGGGGCATCTTTGACTTTCTCAATGAACTCCTCTCGAAGGGGAAATGGTAATAAAGCTTCTCCTTGAAAACATATTTCAATCATAACTTCAATGTTCTCACTGCCTATAACATATGAAGGTCAAAAGTAAGATCCATTTCTTTTTTTTTCAAATGTAAGAATATAAAAACAAATAAGTAATACCCGAGAGACTATCATTCTCTACATTTCCTTTGGCGACTATATTTGAAGGAACGTCAACTGCGAGGTAACATGAATTATCCTACAATATAGACACTTGTTAGACTCACTAACTCATCTTAACTCATCTACACATATAAAAATAGAAACTTACAAGTAGTTCTTCTTGTGCTTCGTCTTCTTCTTCCACTTCAACTTCAGCCCGTTTTTTGTCTTCCCATATTTGGCAACTTGCACCTTCGGAAGCATTAAAATTACTGCCTCTTTGCAGCCTCGCTACATCGTCTTCAACTTTGTCTAACCGTTGTTGCATCTTCTTCTTCTCATCTTCCAAGTAACTCTTAACGGTTTTGGGTAAGTAAAAATATTGTTGTTGCGATACAAACTTGCCCATCCCGCGTACACGACCACGTTGTTCTTCATTACCCAAGGCCTGTGTAAGCACATCCTTTGTTCCACATGAAACCGCTACATCCTTATCTTCTTTCTCTAGCTTCTCCTGCATAAACACCCATAATTATAATAGCGGTTTGAAAACATGCAACTGCCCACAAAATTTAATATAATTAAAGAATACATCATTCACAAACTTACAATTTTATCAACAATCTTTTTGACATCTGGGTCATAACCTCCCTTTTTCAATTCTCTTGCTCTTTTCCATGTTAATGCCCTATCAATCTCCTCTTCCGCCTTGCCAGTTTCTTGCATCTAAATTATAAAGAAAAACATAAGTGAATTAAGAGCAAAATTATTTCGTGCAAAAGTGATATAAGAGTAAACTATTTGATTAATTTAATTCTTACAATCTCTTCAATAAGTCCAGAATATCCCTTTCTGCTCAAGTGATGATTGTATTTATTTTGTGCACGAGTGATTTTAGCTTTCTTACTTTTTTCCTGCATTAGAAAGATTAAACCGTCTTACTTTTATCATGCATTACACACATTAAACTATCATACGATGACAAATATTTCAATCGTACCTCCCATTTTTTTGAAAGTCTTTGTGCTACAAAGAGTTTCCAGTCATCTATTTTCAAGTGTGGATACATGGCAGGAGGAGTGAGTAAATCCGCCTCGGGATCATCTTTTAGTGGCAGAATGAACTTTTTGTGTAGATAATGTTTAAAGTTTTTCCACTTCGTCCCAATCGATTGAAGAGTGTGCTTCCGACTATTTGGGTTAAGTATATAATGTGTCTGAAACATAAAACAATATTATTAATGGTAACTAATTATTTAAACAAGATAATTAATATTATTAATTGTAACTTACCGTTACATAAATCCAACAAGCTTTCTTTATTTCCCCGCCAACATCCAACCAACGCTCATAAGCTATGGGAACCATAGATCTTGCAACACATCCCAAGAAACTAGAGAGTTTCTTTGCACCGTCTCCAATTGGGACACCTCTTTTATTGTACTTAATTAATATTTTTCCTTTACTAGGCTTTGCTTTTTTTGTCGGGCCTCTTTGTGATTTGGAATGATCTTCTTCATGATCTGAATTATCCGTTGACTGATTTGATAAAGAATCCGATTCAGCCATGTTACAAAAGCAACCTGTTCAAATAAAATATATAGTTAGTAACAAGATGGTGTGAAGACAAAAATAGGTTATCAACATCATAATAATGTAAAAACTAAAATAAAAACATACCAAAAACTAAAGTATTTATTTTCAACAAATTAGTTTAAACTAATATGCCCTCATCATCCGAGCGCGTACACTTAAAATCATCGTCAAGGTCTACTAAAGCAGAGTCTTGTGTAACATCAGCACTAGCATCAAATTCCAAAATATCATCAGCTTCATCACAATCTCCATACTTATACATCCTATGTGGTGTGAAGCCAACAACTGACAAATTCCTATCTTGTTGATCTTGAACATAAAAAACTTGTCTAGCTTGACTAGCTAATATGAAGCGTTCAGACTGGTGACCAAGCCTACCAAAGTTAACCACTGTGAATCCAAAATCATCTTTTTTTACTCCACGGCTATCAACCCAATCACACATGAAAACAGGAATTGTAAACGTGTGATAGTCAAGATCCCATATCTCCTTTATACGACCGAAGTAAGTAACAGCACCATACACGGGATTGGTGTCTTTTGCACTAGCAATCTGCATGGTATGTGCAACAATAGATACTCCACTACATTGAGTGGTTCTAGATTCATCTTGCGAGGTTGTGTGGAACCGATACTCATTTATTGCAAAACCATTGTATTTATCAACAATAGAATTAGGCCCTTTAGCCAGCCAACGTACACTATCACAAATATCTTCCTCGTTAGCCATGCGTTTTTCAACCTATTGGGAAACAATTTAATGTGATTCAAACAAAACGATTAAGAAAAGTTCTTAATTCTAACAAAATTATTTAAAAAATAACCTCGTTCTTGAACCAACTAATGAATGTCCGACTATGTTGGCTCTGCAGCCATGCATCATTTCGACGGGGGTTAAGATCCTTCAATTCCAACATATGTTGCCTGGTTAAAAGTAGAACTTAGAATAACTTTTATGTATAAAATAGGTAAAAAAGAATGAAAAGTTTTATGTAATTCTTACTCTATGTATGGTTCCACAACAGCAGTGTTCCGTAATACATAAAGATGTGCTTGATCAAGTAATTTAGGCTCCACAAAGTCGATGGTAGCCCGCGATAAAGGCTTGCCAGTGCGGATTCTTTCATCAACACGTTCATGAGGATTGCCAATCGATGTAATATTTTGGAAGTAGTTCGAGCAAAATTCTAAGGCTTCCTCTGCCACGTAACATTCTGCAATGCAAGCCTCGGGCCGATAATGATTCCGTACATACCCTTTGAGTGTTTTCATGAATCTCTCGAATGGATACATCCACCTAAAATGAACCGGGCCACATAACCTCACCTCCCTAACTAAATGCACCATCAAATGAATCATGACATCGAAAAACGAAGGAGGAAAATACTTCTCTAGCAAACACAAAGTTGATACAATTTCACTTTGCAACTTGCCTAGCTTACTAACATCAACAACCTTACTACACAGCTCATTGAAAAAATGGCACAAGCTTATGATTGTTTTCCTCACTTTCACGTTTAACACCCCTTTGATTGCAAATGGAAGAAGTTGTTGCATCAGTACATGACAATCATTAGACTTTAAACCATTCATCTTTGAAACATCATCGGATACAAGATTCTTGAAATTAGAGCAATACCCATCAGGCACTTTCATGTTCGACAAAGTATCATAAAATAGATGTTTTTCCGAGCTATTCAATGTGTAGATGGCAGGCGGAAGATAAAGTCGATTCCCTTTATGTTGAGTTTGTAATTCAGGCTTAATGCCCAGCTCCTCAAGATCTTGTCGTGCTTTTAACCCATCCTTCGTTTTGTGAGGCAAATTCAACAATGTCCCATAAACACTCTCACATACATTTTTTTCTATGTGCATAACATCTAACTGATGACGAACAAGCAACTTCTTCCAATAATCAAGTTCAAAAAATATTGACTTTTTATGCCAATATTTAGCTCTCTCATCGCTATTTTCTTTTTTATTCTTTGGCGTTTTCTTCTTTGGCGTTTTCTTCTTTGAGGTTTCCTTCTTTGACTTTTTCTTCTGCCCCCATGTATTCTCAAACCCTGCTAGATAATCGTAAATTTCCTCACCTGATAATGGTTTTTTGGGCACATCATTCTCGGTCTCATTGTTGAAATCTTTTTTTCTTTTACGAAAAGGATGAGTAGGTGTGAGGAATCTTCTATGCCCAAGGAAGCATACCTTTTTGGACTTTGGCAACCATTGTGAACAAGTATTCTCCGAACAAATCGGACAAGCATTATAACCTTTGGTAACACACCCCGATAGATTACCATATGCAGGAAAGTCATTTATAGTCCATAGTAATATGGCTCTTAAATTGAAGTGTTCTTTCTTATAAGCATCAAATGTCTTAACACCCGTTTCCCACAAGAGTTTTAGATCTGCTATCAATGGTGCCAAGTAGATATCTATATTGTTACCAGGTTGCTTTGGCCCTGATATCAATAGAGTCAACATCATGAATTTTCTTGACATACACAAATAAGAGGGTAGATTATATGTTATAAGGGTAACAGGCCAACAACTATGCTTGGAACTTAATGATTTATGAGGATTGATACCATCGGCGGACAAGGCTAATCTAAGATTCCGATTTTCTCTACCAAATTCTTTCCAAGTGTTGTCAACAAACTTCCAAGAGGGGGAATCGCGAGGATGAGTTAGCTTACCCTCATTGACCCGACCTTGTGAATGCCAAGTTAAGTCATGTGCAATTTCGGGTGACGAAAACATTCTTCTAAATCTAGGGATGGGAGGAAAATACCACATAACTTTTCTCGGCACATTTTTGGTATTTTTCTTCCAACGAGATGTGCCACAAGTTGGACATTCGGAAGCATCCTTATGTTCATTCCAGAACAGAACACAATCATTTTCACATGCATGAAACTTCTCATATTGTAGACCTATTCCTTTTAGCAACTTCTTAGCCTCATATACCGAGCTAGGGATTGTATTGTTTGAAGGTAAAATCTTTTTTAAGGCACCTAACAACGCATCAAAACTAGCATCCGACCAACCAAATTGACCCTTCAATTGTTGGAATATCAACAATCCACTAAGTGCATTATAATTTGACCCTTCGTAAAGTGGCTTATCACATTCTTCAAGAAGTGATTTCAATGAATCGGGTTCTTTCTCTACATAAGTGAAGGCATCACGTAGCATTTCCTTTGTATAATCAAATTCGGGAGGTCTATTTTCATCAGGGCAGTTAACTTCAACCTCAGAAATAGTTTCTCCATGGAAAGACCAAACCTTATAATTTTCATCGAAACCGTGGGCAAACAAATGATAACGCACATTTCCAATTGAGTGGTGAGACAAATTGATACACTCTACACAAGGACATGGTATGATATCTGAATTTGGATTATTAATTTGTGCAAACTCTAAAAAGGCATTCACACCTTCCTCATATGCGTTTAATAGTCTATTAGACGAAATCCATGATTTATCCATGACCTTAGCATTACAACAAAGAAACTTCAATTTCTATTTAAAGTAAATCAAACAAAAAGGTTACTTAATTTAAAGTTAAACATTGATTTATTACTAGAAGCAAAACAATATACATAAGAGCAATACTAAAGAGATAAACCTTGATTATCAGTAGACGGAATATTATTAAAGATGCAAATAACAACACAATCTCATTTTAATTTCAATAATGACAAGCATTGACTGAAGGAACATGCAAAATAACACAAGTTTTAAAGGAGAATTCAGCCATTGACAATGGAATTCCAAAGTTGCAAATAACAATAGCAAATAAAGCAATTACCTGAGATTTGAAGATGCAAATATTTTAATTTAAATCAACCAATATCGAAGAAGAGTTGCATCATTCTCTGCCTTAATATGAACCTAAAACATGAATTACAAAGAACATCAATGCGTTAATAACTAAATTCAAAAATTACATGTTACAAAAGGAGTATATATGTTAAACAGTTGATTAAACTCAAAAAAACTACAACTAGGCGTAGATCCCTCAAAAACAAAACTATAGCAATGGCTGCAAAATAAATAGTTGATTAAACTCAAAGAAGCTAAAACTAACAAATCAGATTAAGTCACAAATAGTTTTTGAAGTTGACTGATGAGTTATCATGATAACTGAATCTTCAAAAAATTTCATAGGACACAACCATCCACTAATGAACAACCAAACCTATAAGTTATGATCAAATTATCTGACTATTTGATCATGATGTTAGCAATAATCACTTTTTAAGTAAGGAGCAAATTTGACTTTTGGAGTCAAAGTTAGACCAGATTTAGTAGCTGTTCTAAGCACAAACTATGAATCATGAAACAGATTCAGATCTTAAACTGAATCATACTCGGCCGAATCCAAATCATAAAGTAGGTAAACAGGCAAACAGATTAGGGCTTTTCATATAATAAAACGAAACCACAGGATCACTAGGTAACATATAGCATTGTCTCAGAAATGATTACAAAATTAAATTAGAGCTTGCTACAATACACTTCCAAATCACTCCAAAGAATAAAACATCAATTGTAAA
Organism: Deinandra increscens subsp. villosa; assembly: GCA_039602395.1. NCBI lineage: Eukaryota > Viridiplantae > Streptophyta > Magnoliopsida > Asterales > Asteraceae > Deinandra > Deinandra increscens. The sequence goes on along the minus strand of JBCNJP010000023.1, from coordinate 93,514,685 downwards.
CAAAGTATTAAGCAAGCGCAAAACAGATGAAACCTAGAATTACTTAATTAGGTGTCAACAAATATGCACAGCTCAAGAGCAGCAATACAGGACAGAGTCAAATTCGAACAATAAAATCAAGTTTCTATACATCTTCCAAAGTTGTACCAAAATCGAACCTGTTAATTGATTTCAAATTCAACTCAAAGTTGTACCAAAATCGAATTATGTTGCATTAACAGAGTCAAAATCCACAACCGAATCTACTGATATCAAGTTTCTATACATCTGACATACATGAAACTTCACGAACATGAACTCAGAATTTGCGATTTCACAAAAAATCTGAACCAATTTCGAAATTGAGAGACGAGATGGAGGAGACGAGATGGAGGAGACTGACCTTTCACACAATCGCCGGTGAGGGTTGAGCAGCAATACAGGACGAGATGGAGGAGACGAGATGGACGAGACGAAATTGAGCGATTAGGGCAAAATCGCCGGTGAGGGTTGAGCGATTAGGGCACAATCGCCGGTGAGGTCTACGCTTTCGACGTCGCCGGTGACGGCAGAGGCAAAATCGCCGGTGACGGACTGCGTGCGTGGGTCGATTAGCGGAGTGAGCGATTAGGGCAAAAAAAACTCACCGGGAGCGAAGTGAGCGATTAGGGGAAAAGGAGGAGTGAAGGAGATGTTTTTTTAGAGTGGCGGGAAAATTTCATCGAGAGCGGGAAAAAAATTAAAAAGCGACGGAATTTTATGACGCTCGTTTAAAAAATGTCGTCCGTGTTTTTTTTTCAATTTTTTATGACAGTTTCTTTATGACGGTCACAAAAGCGCGTCATATATTTCTGAGAATTTAGGAATTATGACATTATTTTAATGACGCTCACATATATGCGTCATAAAAACAGTGTGTGTCATAGTTCGCGCGTCATTAAAGGCCCCTTTTCTAGTAGTGAGAAGAACTAGAAAGACATAAAATTGCATCTTCATCTTGTACTTAGTCAAAGTAAGATTTTCCTTCAACATTGTGTTCTCGACTTCCAGTTCCTCAAGCTTCCTACCTTGAATTGCTCTTCCAATGTAATTAGAGTCAAGAAATTCTTTGAACATGTTATGCACATCTTCCTTCCACATAAAGAAGTCGCAATCATTTTTCTGGAAAAAAGACACAGGAGGAACTGTTCACGTGAATGGTGTTAATTGAACTTGTGTCTGTAAATCTGAAACTTACCGGCCAAAGAGGGCATCCATAGAATTCTTGGCCAGATCGTCTACTCTTCTTTTTCACGACTCTACGAACTGAAATAAGACCATGATTGCAGTATAAATTCCCATCGCAATCGACCTTGAAGATATGGTTCTTGAAGCTTGATGAAGAGGCTGAACTCATTGTCTGTGAATGGGGGATCGCTGATGAAGAATGGCGATGAAGATTGGTTTTAGGGTTTAAATAAGGCTTTTAAATAATTAAAAAATATATATATATAAAGATAATGATATTTGAATTATTTTGAAATTTTTGGGACAGTTGCCACTTGTCTGGCTAAATTTTGCAAACGGCTAGCCGGATTCTTAACGGCGGCTGAGTATTAGCCGACCGTATTTAAATCGGATGTACAAAGAAACGTGGCAGCCTCGGGTGCTACGATGAAATCCGGCTAAAATTGGTCCGGAAGCACAACCGCGGCTGAATATCAGACAGAATGTCAAGTTCTTATTGGCGATCAGAAAGTTCAAAGATTGGGAGGTGGGACCGTGTTGTTGCCTTATTGTCAGTCGAGTACACGTGTAGACCTCCCATTGTAGGATTCGGAAAGTTTTTAGACGGAATTGGTGATTTGTCTGCTTCGCATTCGTGGGATTGGTGAGGGTCAGTTTGGAGAATTCGAATTCAAAGGGTCAAAACTGTAGTTTCAAAGTCAACAATGGTCATTTTCGTGTTTTTCCCTTTATTTAATGTATGACCGTTAGAAAAAACATAATTGATCTATTTGTTGTTTTACTTCAAAAACCATGTGCTAAGTGTGCAACCTATATAACATAAGGTACAACACTACAGCCAGCTTAAGCATAAACTTTGCTGTATATATGAAGCACCAAAGTTGATATCAAATTGTCTCCCTCTCACCAAAATACCAATCGATCGTCGGCGGAAGAAATTTTTAGCTCTCAAATTCACCCTTGCGATCGATCCATCAATCACTCTTTACAAAAAATCATCGGAGGAAAAATGGCGGAAAACAACGGCCAAGTTAATCTTCGGAAGAGAACAAGGAGCAGCGTCCTCGATCTTTTCACCGATGATTCTGAAGCCCAGGAGAACCAAGTTACCGACGATCATGATTTTAACGATGGAAACATAAACAGTAAGGATCTAATTTCGATCGATATATCATCTTCATTGTTTGCGTGTCTGCTACGTTATCTTGCATTAGGACTAATTCTAGGGTTTATTTTGTAGACATACAACACATTTTCTGTGATTTTGTTAGGGTTTTTATGGTGTTTATGTTGTAGACAGATATCACTTGATTTCCTGTGATTTTGTGAGGGTTTATATGGGATTTATTAAATTCAACTTTCAAGTGTTTAATTTAATATGATCACTTAGTTTCCTGTGATTTTGTTAGGGTTATATGGGATTTATTAGATTCAACTCTCAAGTGTTTAAATTGTTGACATATAGCACATGTTTGTGATTGGTAGGGTTCATATGGGATTTATTGGATTCAAGTGTTTATTTTGTAGACATATAAACATTTATGTGATTTTGTTAGGGTTTATATGGGATTTATTAGATTCGACTTTCAAGTGTTTAATTTGTTGACATATAGCACATTTTTGTGATTTTGTTAGGGTTCATATGGGATTTAATTTGTTGGATTCAAGAGTTTATTTTGTAGACATATAAACATTTCTGTGATTTTGTTAGGGTATATATGGGATTTATTGGATTCAAGTGTTTATATTGTTGAAATAGAACACATTTTTGTGATTTTGTTATCATGTGGTTGTGGGTTTCGAGTTCCACATATGGCGCCAATAAAGATGAATAAAAGTATGATACTGAATATTCAATCTCCTGAATTGATAGTAAAAATTCTTAGCCCTTTCAAACTATTACACATGATGTATTTATACTACTTGTTAGTTAGTGACGTCACTAGGGAAGGATAACTTCCTGGATAGCGACATCTTACTCCTGATTGGACGACTTTGCTCATGCTATGGGGCACGTGTCAACGTTTTATTGATCAGGAAGGAACATTCCGTGGGCCCCTCACGTTGTGGTCCCTTAACAAAGGGTCACGTTTACGGCGCGTGAGGTGGAGACTCGATCGGGTATTTCGATTCCCCAAACCGGGTAGGGCTCAGGTTATCATCTTCATACCTTTTCAGGGATTTATTAGATTCAAGTGTTTATTTTGTTGCATATAACACATTTCTGTGATTTTGTTAAGATTTTATATGTGATTTAATAGATTCTGTTTACTCATTTTCCGAAATCGTTTCACTGTGTTTCATTGTTTATTTCTTGACATATATAGATGTTTTAAGATGTTTTAGTTTGTGAATTTATGTGTGTTGTAAAGGAATATGCATTTGAATATGTGATGATAGATTGATATGTTAAATTTTGTGATGCAATCCATGTTAATCTTGAATTATACAAGTAATTATTCGACTTTGAATGCGTTTGTAATGTTGACATGTTCTTTAAATTTTCTTCCGTATGTATATTAGTCAAGACCGTCTCCGGCAAGATCATCTCTCTTAAAGTCGAAGGCTTAGACACGATTGGCAGCATCAAACTCAAGATCCAAAGCATGGAACGTATTCCGTTTGGCGAGCAGGAAGTGATCTTCAATGGAATGGTTCTTGAGGACAACAATACCCTTGTCAACTTGCACATCAAGAAGGAATCAATCCTTGAAGTTGTGCGTAAATCAGGGGCAAGGATGAATATAATGATCAAGAACCTGGAAGGAAAGAGCACCAATCTTGAAGTCAAGCCCACAGATACCATTGCCCAAGTGAAAGAAAAGATCATGGTTGAGGAAGGTATTTCTGTTGATGAGCAGGTGTTGATCTTCAACAAAGTGGTTCTTGGAGATGACGGTACCCTTTTCGACTTCCAAATCAATATGAAATCAACCCTCACGCTTATGTGTAAATCAAGGGGATTCATGACGATCTTCATCAAGGACCTTACAGGGAAAGAGCAGACAATTACTCAAAAAGTCAAACCCTTTTCTACCATTTTAAGCATAAAAATCAAGATCCAGGATGAGGGACATATCCCTTTTGATTTTCAGGAGTTAACCTTCAATGGAATGGTTCTCAATGACATTTGTACCCTTGCTGACTATAACATCCATAAGGAATCAACACTTACGCTTATCTGTAAGGAATGCGGACGCATGAAGATATTCATCAAGACCATCCCGGGGTCAACATTTACTCTGTGTCCCGAACCCTTAGATACTATAGCCAGCATAAAAGACAAGATCCAAGAGAAGGCACATATTCATAAGATAAACATTCCTTTTAACGAGCAGGAGTTGATCTTCAATGAAATGGTTCTCCACAACGATGATACTCTTGCTGACTATAACATCAAGAATGAATCCACACTCACATTGGTGCCTATATCAAAGGGATCCGCGCAAATATTCATCAAGACCCCCGCAAAGACCATCACTCTGGAAGTTAAACTCTCGGATACCATCATCGGTGTGAAAGCCAAGATCTTTCATAAGCTAGGTTGTCCCCCATGCGATCAGAGGCTGGTCTTTAACAAAAAGGTTCTAGAGGATAGCCCTACCCTTGCTGACTACCATATCTACAAGGAATCAACCGTCCATCTTTTTACAAGATCTTAAAGGGAGTGATGATCCAAGGTAATAAATTAGACCTGCATATCTTATGGTCCATTACTTTTACAAACAGATGATGTGTTGTGTGTTTTAAAGTATGTAGCTTCTTTTGTGAACTTGTTGGCTACATGTATTTGAGTCTGTTGGAAGCTTATTACAGGTGTTTAAAGTTTGAATGCTTTGTATTTTGTTGTACTAAACTAAGCAATTCTGCAATTGTACCCATGGTTTCATTTCCTCCCTCTGTCTTTCACATTGGCTGTCATGTTGTCCATGTCGGTTTAAAACGGCATAAAAACAGCCATTGAGGAAGCTTCAAAGATTTATCAAATTGTTGGCCATAGAGAAATGATCAGAATGATTTTTAGTTTTTAAAATTATTGAGAAACAGGTTTTTAGTTGGGGTGACAAGAAATGTCAAACCACAAACCTGGGATATGAGTCTGATACATTCACAGGGTTCTGGAGGGTGTCAGGTTGATTCGGGTACGATGTAAGCTTGCTGTGTATGTTTCATTATGTTCTCTTTTTCTTTTGGTTAAAGTTGAAACCATCTTCAACTGAACATCAAATCTGGCATTATGGTGTAAATATCTATGTTCAAAAGGGGTGAGCAAATCTTATGTGTTGGGAATTCCCGAGACCGACTAGTTCGAGATTTGGTTAGATGAAACTCAACGTACCACTTACCGTTTGATCGTTCGCACAACACGGTGAAGTTCATGTCTCGAGACTCTCATTAACCGAAGACATGGCATTTGTGACTGTATTATTTATTGTAACATTATTTATTTTGTCACTAGACTAGTTGTTGGTTATTTACTAGTTTGCCATTGTTAGGTTAGTATATATAGTCTTTCTCATGTGAAAGACTAAGTATGAATGTATGTATGAGTGAGAGAGCTTAGGCATGATGCTTTGAAGTTGTGTGGGTTCATGAACACTTGTTCATGAACCTAGCATGAGTGGTGTAGGTAAACTTGTAATCGTTCAACTTCATCAATGATTATCTCTACATTATCTTGTTCTTCACTACTTCTATTTTATCCTCATCATCATCATCACATCTCACAACACCATTGTTGAAGATCCGGTTCATTATGTTCTTCTTGGTGTTCATATTTGTTCTACAAAGACGAGCTCACAAAGTCTCCGATCCGCTTCCGTTGTGCCATCGGGGTTTGGCTTGGCTCACCGACCCCGGTTTCTACATTATGATTATATTATGAAGTGTTTAGTCAATCTGTAAGGTTGTATCAATCGTAAAATGGTGCTCTATATGTCCTTGGTCTGTGGTTGAATGGGCATTCATATGCATATTTCACTTCAGTTTTATCTTGTATTCTTGTTACAAACCAGTCAAAATAGAAACGGTTTTATGTTGGCTCCTTGTTTCTAAAGTTAAGTGCACTCAACCCTTAGTTGTTCCACAGAATTTAGATTTGCTAATCACACATAAAAAACCGTAAAATTTAAGGAATACTTGGGGTTGGATATATGTTTTTGAAGGATGTTAATATGTTATTATTGTGAGACCAGTTTTCTAATTTCACACTTTTCGTTTATATGGTCAAATCAAAGCTCCATGGTCTTCCACCAATTAAGACATTGGGCGATCGTTTGTTTTCTAACTTTGACTTGTTTAACGTCTGACTAAATAAATGATTGAAAAAGTTAGACGAGCGTTCGAAAAAGAAACATTAAGATCATGAGTTATGTTATATTTTAAATTTTATAGTCAAAGGTATATGATCATGTTAAAAACTAGATTTACTATCCATGTGTTGTTGTATGAGAATCTTTAAGGGTGACGGGGGTCGTTGGGTTATCAAAGTAGCCTAATCGTGTACGAATTTGTCACCTTATTTGTTCAGAAAGTAGCCTGAAGGTAGCTTGAAAGTAGTCTGAGAGAAGGCATAGACGCTTAAAAGTAGCCAATAATTATTTTAATATAATATATAAAAATATAAATTTCATTAAAAATACATTAAAGTAGTAATTAAACATAATTACGAACATAAAGCAAATATTATGATCATGATTTGCAATATCAAACACGCATACATTTGACTAGATATATTCTCGTGCATCATTGCCCATGTTGGTAGGTTAATTATAGCATATTTCGACTTTAACATGCCAAAAGCTCGTTCGGCGTATGTCTTTTCTTGCCGACTCTTGAAGCTTTGTGAATTTCTTTTCCTTGATGTCGATCGGGTGTTGAAAAGCTTTGACAAAAGTAGATCAAGAATTGAAGGGTATATCCCATTGGCAAGGTAATAACCACGCATGTATTCCCGCGTCGTTAGCATGAAATGGATACCTCGAAGCGATTTCATGCATCTTGTTAGTCAACAAAGAAAATTGATTAAGAACATTAATTTTGTTGTTTGAACCAGCAAGCAAAAATACCCATACCAAGACCAGTATCTTGTGACTGATGTCTTCGTTTCGAGTATGATCGTAGGGTATTGGTGATCAGACCGATGAAATTGGTCTCGATAACACTTCAAACAATTTCTCGAAACCCAACGAATACAGTCGATGCTACCGCGCATCACTAGAATGCATGACTTTTTACTTCATCTGCTCGTTAAGCCCTTCCTGAAACCATTCAAAATTTCCGTTTAAGTCTGATACAATTTTTAGAAACAATCTCTTCAACATTTGAGATCTCCCTTCGAACATTTCTTCATTGTACGCGGGCCTTTCGACAAAGTAATGTCTTATTTTCTGGTTGTTAACTTCTACATGATCACCATCCACCAATCTCGGTTTTTTAAACAACTAGTTATGGGCTTGTAGACATGAAAAAAAGCCGCACAACCAGCGATGTAGCCGGAAAACCTCAAGGTAGTTGTGGCACTAGCCGCTTCTCACCCCTCCACTCTAACTACCTATAAAAACAATACAAGTCATTGTGAATAGTACTATCTCATAATTGGGGTGTGTGGCTCCAGTGGTTGAATGACACGTGGTAGGCCCCTCTCCCGGGATAATTATTCGCTTTTTTATATTGAGTATTAGCAAGATAATTGTTTTATATATCTTTATTATCTTGTCACAACGCACGACAATAAAATCTAGTGATCTTATAATTTAAAGATATTACTTTATAGATGAGATTCCAAATGGGTAAAGCATGGTATATTTTAATATTTTGTTTGTTTTAGAAAAATTGTTTTTTCTATGAATCATCATAACTTATTTTTGAGTTAATTACACAGTTAGTACCTGTGGTTTACTCATAGTAACAACTTGGGGTACTAACTTTTGGATGTAAGAACATAAGGTGGCAACTTTTAATTTTGTTTCATAAAGGGGTATTAAGCTAACACTCCGTTAACTTTTAACGGCAAGCCCCCCCCCCCCCCCCCACGTGACAAAAATGTGAGGGCAATTTTGACAATTTAACATTACCCAACATATTAAAACCCATGGATCCAAATCCAAACCTTAATTCTCCGGCTGTTATCTTCTCCGATCATCTCTGAACTAGGGTTTCTGGCCATTCTGAGATGATCGGAGAAGAGAACGCCGGAGAATTGAGGTTTGGATTTGGATCGATGGGTTTTAATATGTGGGTGATGTTAAATTGTCAAAATTGCCCTCACGTTTTTGTCACGTGTTGGGGGGGGGGGGGGGGGGCTTGCCGTTAAAAGTTAACGGGGTGTTAACTTAATACCCCTTTATGAAACAAAATAAAAAATTGTTACCTTATGTTGTTACATCCAAAAGTTAGTACCTCAAGTTGTTACTATGGGTAAACCACAAGTACTAACTGTGTAATTAACTTCTTATTTTTATTATACGACAACTTGTTACCGGATGGTAATATTTTTAAGCTCAAGTTGTCTTCTTAATGTTATGTTCATTGTTTTTGTTTTAAAGATATTTGTAATATTTTGCCATTGTATATCCGTTTGCCTTCGGGGTTTTTTTTACAAGCTATATATTTTCTACTCAAATTATTTTTATGAATGTGTCGACGTACATATTTCGGTTTGAGTTTTCGCCTAGGTGTTTTTGGTATGCGGTTAGTCTCAACGTGAAACAAAAATGTTAACACAACAATGCGATTTTGTATGATCAGTAATTCAAATCCACGAGTTAAAAAGAGATAGAATGATCCAGAAATACCCGCGAATGTTATGTCCCCGTTACCTTTTAATAGTAACATCATATTGTATCGCTCTTACCTTTTTTCTCATATCCCTGCGTATTGACTTAAGTCGTATATGTTACTTTTCGGTATTAATGAAAATGGTCAATCATTGGTATGAAAATCAAAATCTGTTACAAACCCAACTCGACTCAATCGTTTAAACCAGTTTCATTTTAACCCCATTTAAACCCGACTTTTACAAGCGAAAATGTATTACACATAATTGATCTTTTGGTGTAATTTTTTCTTTGTTTTAAGTATGTAATCTAGCTCTTTCTTATTTTCTTTTTAATCTGAAATGTAGCCGTTAAAAATAAAAAAAGGAACATAATTGATTTTCTTGTTGTTGTACTCCAAAAACCATGTGTTAAGTGTGCAACCTATATAACATAAGGTACAACACTACAGCCAGCTTAAACATAAACTTTGCTGTATATATGAAGCACCAAAGTTGATATCAAATTGTCTCCCTCTCACCAAAATACCAATCCATCGTCAGCGTAAGATTTTTTTAGCTCTCAAATTCACCGTTGCTATCGATTCATCAATCACTCTTTACCAAAAATCATCGGAGGAAAAATGGCGGAAAACAACGGCCAAGTTAATCTTCGGAAGAGAACAAGGAGCAGCGTCCTCGATCTTTTCACCGATGATTCTGAAGCCCAGGAGAACCAGGTTACCGACGATCATGATTTTAACGATGGCAACATAAACAGTAAGGATCTAATTTCGATCGATATATCATCTTCATTGTTTGCGTGTCTGCTACGTTATCTTGCGTTAGGACTAATTCTAGGGTTTATTTTGTAGACATACAACACATTTTCTGTGATTTTGTTAGGGTTTTTATGGTGTTTATGTTGTAGACAGATATCACTTGATTTCTTGTGATTTTGTTAGGGTTTATATGGGATTTATTAGATTCAACTTTCAAGTATTTAATTTGTAGATATCACTTAGTTTCCTGTGATTTTGTTAGGGTTTATATGGGATTTATTAGATTCAACTCTCAAGTGTTTAAATTGTTGACATATAGCACATTTTTGTGATTTTGTTAGGGTTCATATGGGATTTATTGGATTCAAGTGTTTATTTTGTAGACACATAAACATTTATGTGAGTTTGTTAGGGTTTATATGGGATTTATTGGATTCAAGTGTTTATATTGTTGACATAGAACACAATTTTGTGATTTTGTTAGGGTTCATATGGGATTTGTTGGATTCAAGAGTTTATTTTGTAGACATATAAACATTTATGTGATTTTCTTAGGGTTTATATGGGATTTATTAGATTCGACTTTAAAGTGTTTAATTTGTTGACATATAGCACATTTTTGTGATTTTGTTAGGGTTCATATGGGATTTGTTGGATTCAAGAGTTTATTTTGTAGACATATAAACATTTATGTGATTTTGTTAGGGTTTATATGGGACTTATTGGATTCAAGTGTTTATATTGTTGACATAGAACACATTTTTGTGATTTTGTTATCATGTGGTTGTGGGTTTCGAGTTCCACAGATGGCGCCAATAAAGATGAATAAAAAAGATGAATAAAAGTATGATACTGAATATTCAATCTCCTGAATTCATAGTAAAAATTCTTAGCCCTTTCAAACTATTACACATGATGTATTTATACTACTTGTTAGTTAGTGACGTCACTAGGGAAGGATAACTTCCTGGATAGCGACCTCTTACTCCTGATTGGACGACTTTGCTCATGCTTATGCTATGGGGCACGTGCCAACGTTTTATTGATCAGGAAGGAACATTCCGTGGGCCCCTCGCGTTGTGGTCCCTTAACAAAGGGTCACGTTTATGGCGCGTGAGGTGGAGACTCGATCGGGTATTTCGATTCCCCAAACCGGGTAGGGCTCAGGTTATCATCTTCATACCTTTTCAGGGATTTATTAGATTCAAGTGTTTATTTTGTTGCATATAACACATTTCTGTGATTTTGTTAAGATTTTATATGTGATTTAATAGATTCTGTTTACTCATTTTCCGAAATCGTTTCACTGTGTTTCATTGTTTATTTCTTGACATATATAGATGTTTTAAGCTACTTTTGTTTGTGAACTATGTGTGTTGTAAAGGAATCTGCATTTGAATATGTGATGATAGATTGATATGTTAAATTTTGTGATGCAATCCATGTTAATCTTGAATTATACAAGTAATTATTCGACTTTGAATGCGTTTGTAATGTTGACATGTTCTTTAAATTTTCTTTCGTATGTATATTAGTCAAGACCGTCTCCGGCAAGATCATCTCTCTTAAAGTCAAAGGCTTAGACACGATTGGCAGCATCAAACTCAAGATCCAAAGCATGGAACGTATTCCGTTTGGCGAGCAGGAAGTGATCTTCAATGGAATGGTTCTTGAGGACAACAATACCCTTGCCAACTTGCACCTCAAGAAGGAATCAATCCTTGAAGTTGTGCGTAAATCAGGGGCAAGGATGAATATAATGATCAAGAACCTGGAAGGAAAGAGCACCAATCTTGAAGTCAAGCCCACAGATACCATTGCCCAAGTGAAAGAAAAGATCATGGTTGAGGAAGGTATTTCTGTTGATGAGCAGGTGCTGATCTTCAACAACAGTGGTTCTTGGAGATGACGGTACCCTTTTCGACTTCCAAATCAGCATGAAATCAACCCTCACTCTTATGTGTAAGTCAAGGGGATTCATGACGATATTCATCAAGGACCTTACAGGGATAGAGCAGACCATTACTCAAAAAGTCAAACCCTCCTCTACCATTTTAAGCATAAAAACCAAGATCCAGAAAGAGGGACATATCCCTTTTGCTTTTCAGGAGTTGATCTTCAATGGAATGCCTCTCAATAACATTTGTACCCTTGCTGACTATAACATCCATAAGGAATCAACACTTACGCTTATTTGCAAGGTAGGCACATGCATGAAGATATTCATCAAGACCATCCCGGGGTCAACATTTACTCTGCATGCCGAACCCTTAGATACTATAGCCAGCATAAAAGACAAGATCCAAGAGAAGGCACATATTCATAAGGTAAACATTCCTTTTAACGAGCAGGAGTTGATCTTCAATGAAATGGTTCTCCACAACGATGATACTCTTGCTGACTATAACATCAAGAATGAATCCACACTCACATTGGTGCCTATATCAAAGGGATCCGCGCAAATATTCATCAAGACCCCCGCAAAGACCATCACTCTGGAAGTTAAACTCTCGGATACCATCATCGGTGTGAAAGCCAAGATCTTTCATAAGCTAGGTTGTCCTCCATGCGATCAGAGACTCGTCTTTAACAAAAAGGTTCTAGAGGATAGCCCTACCCTTGCTGACTACCATATCTACAAGGAATCAACCGTCCATCTTTTTACAAGATCTTAAAAGGGAGTGATGATCCAAGGTAATAAATTAGACCTGCATATCTTATGGTCCATTAGTAATACAAACAGATGATGTGTTGTGTGTTTTAATGTATGTAGCATCTTTTGTGAACTTGTTGGCTACATGTATTTGAGTCAGTTGGAAGCTTATTACAGGTGTTTGAACTTGTTGGCTACTTGTATTTGAGTCAGTTGGAAGCTTATTACAGGTGTTTGAGCCATGGAGGAAGCTCCAAAGATTTATGAAATTTTTGGTTAAAAGTGAAATGATTGGAATGATTTTTAGTTTTTAAAATTATTGAGAAACAGGTTTTTAGTTGGGGTGACAAGAAATGTCAAACCACAAACCTGGGATATGAGTCTGATACATGCACAGGGTTCTGGAGGGTGTCTTGTCAATTTGGTTATGATGTACACTTGCTGTGTATGTTTCATTATCATCCTCTTTTTCTTTTAGTTAAAGTTGAAACCATCTATGTTCATTAGGGTGAGCAAATCTTGTTCCTACCTGAGGCAAATTGAAATTCGACCCGAGTTATTACTGGAACGAGACCGGAACTGTATAAGTGGGTTCCTGTTTCAGCCATTTTTGGTTGGTGATTGAAAAACCGAGCAAAATCCAAACCGACCCGAATATCTCCAGATGGCGAAAATTCTGATGTAAAGGATCCTGAGAGCAAAATGGAAGGCTTCAAATTTCTTGCAGGGATGACGGATGGCGCTAGGTGGTTGACCCGTTGGGCGATTTTTAGTTCATGCTATGAGGAGATCAATCCTGGCGCAAAGCTCGTTACCAGGAGACGCCCAACATTTTTTTATTATTTTTAAAAGCGAGACGCCCAACATCTATTTCGCAATTCGCATAGTCCAAGCGGATACCCAGGAGAGCGAATTGTTATTCTCTTTGGCGGCTTATCTGGGATCATTATCCTGTTGCGAATGAAGTGTTTAGTCAATCTGTAAGGGTGTATCAATTAAATGGTGCTCTATCCTTAATTGGTCTGTAGTTGAATGGGCTGCATGCATGTGCTTTCATATGCATATTTGGTTTGCCAGCTTGAAAAGAATACATAACTTGATCAAGAAAAACACTCATGTGGCACTTCAATTCAGTTTTATCTTGTTATGGAAACTGTTTTATGTTGACTCCTAGTTGCTAAAGTTAAGTGCACTCAACCTTTGGTTGCTCCACATAATTAAGATTTGCTAATCACGCATAAAAAACCTTTGGTTTATCCATAGAATTAAGGAATACTTGGGGTTGGATGTTATTATTGCGAAATCAGTTTTACTAATTTCACACTTTTCGTTCATATGGTCAAATCAAAGCTCCATGGCCGTCCACCAAGACATTGGGCGGTCGTTTGTTTTCAAACTTTGACTTTTTTGACGTCTGACTAAATAAAACTTTGAAAAAAGTTAGATGAACATTTGAAAAAGAAATATTAAGATCATGAGTTATGTTATATTTTAAATTTTATAGTCAACGGTATATGATCATGTTAAAAACTAGATTTACTATTCGTGTGTTGGTATAGGGATGATATGAGGTCTCTAAGGGTGAAGGGGGTGGTTGGTTCATCATAATAGCCTAATCCTGTACGAGTATGTCACCTTATTTGTTCCAAAAGTATTGTGAAGGTAGCTTGGAAGTAGTCTGAGGGAGGGCATGGAAGCTTGAAAGTAGCCTATAATTATTTTAATATAATATAAAAACATAAATTTCATTAAAAAACACATTAAAGTAGTAATTTTTTTTAGAGTTTTAAATCAAATTTAATCACAAGTTCAATCGTCCAATGCGACACAAGGTAAACGGGCAACAAGCTGCGCCGTTAAACCTTTTTGGATAACAAAATTAAGTCTTTTAAAAACTACGTTCATAGATCTTGGGTCATAACATTACCATGCATGACCCCTTGAACTCTACTAAGTATCGTGCAATATCAAACATGCATAAATTTGACTAGATATCTTCTCGTGCATCATTGCCCGTGTTGGTTGGTTAATTATAGCATATTTCGGACTATACATGCCAAAAGCTCGTTCAGCGTATGTCTTTTCTTGCTGACTCTTAAAGCTTTGTGAATTTCTTTTCCTTGATGTCGACCGGGTATCGAAAAACTTTGACAAAAATAGACCAAGAAGGGTATATCCCATTGGCAAGGTGATAACCATGCATGTATTCCCGCGTCGTTAGCATGAAATGGATACCTCGGAGCGATTATAAACAAAGGAAATTGATTAAGCACATTAATGTTGTTGTTTGAACTAGCAAATTAACCAAACTACCCATACCAAGACCATGTATCTTGTGACTGATGCCTTCGCTTCGAGTATGATCATAGGGTATTGGTCATCACCTCGATGAAATTGGCCACGATAACGCTTTGGACAATTTTCTCGAAACCCAACGAGTACAGTTGATGCTACCGAGCATCACTAGAATGCAAGACTTTTAACGCGCCTCGTACAAAAGTGTAATGTCGTGGCTAGTTGGTGAATATATAAATTAATTACCGTACAATTTAAAAATAACATTGCGAACATTTCTAGGCATTCACACGTGAGGTTCTAGCAGACGTAGCTAAATATTCTTAATATTTCTGTAATGGCGTGAAACTTTCCTTCATCATCGCGTCAAACCCTTCTTAAAACCATTCAAAATTTTTGTTTATGTCCGAGACAATTTTAGAATCAATCTCTTCGGCATCAGAAATCTACCCTTCGAATGTTTCTTCAATGTACATGAGCCTTTCAACAAAGCAATGTATCATTTGTTGGTTGTTAGCTTCTACACGATCAACATCATATTCACAAATCTCTTTTTTGGGAACGAGCCCTTTTTTTAAGTTCAGTTGTGGTAGTGACAACCCTCGCAAGAAATTCGAAGTCGACATCTTCGAAAGGATCCGTACTACTTGTAGATGATGAAAGTGCCGGTGGAAAAATAACATTACACCTCATTTTTAGTAGAAGAAATATAAAGAAGTGTAGAGAAGAAATGTATTTTTTTATGTAAATTTTTGTATAAAATAATTATGTATTCATTGGATTTGGATTGCAAAAAGTTTTTATTTTAAATTAATGAATTGGACCGTTCAATGGTCAAATCCTCCACACTTTTTTCAGTTTTCAAACAACTAGTTGTAGCTCAGGAAAGAAGCTGCACGACCGACGACAGTGTAGACAGTAGACGGAAAACCTCAAGGTAGCCGTGACACTAGCCGCTATTATACCTTATGATTTATCAAGACAACTATTTTATATACGAGTATTATCCCGTTAACTCAGTGATTATTAAATTTAGTTATCTTTTAATTCAAAGATAGTACCTTTTAAACCGGTTTCTTTTTTAACCCGATTCAAACCCGACTTTGGCTAGCGCAAAGTAGTGAAACTCATAAGACGCACCAAAGTTGATATCAAGACTCTCGTAATTTTAGCTTCTCAAATTCACTCTTCCGATCCTTTTCAAATTATCATCGAGAAAACCAGAGGAAAAATGGCCGATAACGGCGAAGTTAATCGTCGGAAGAAAACACGGAACAGTTTCCTCGATCTTTTCACCGATCGTTTTGAAGCCCAGGAGAACCAGTTCGCCGACGATTATGATTTCAACGATGGCAACTTAAACAGTAAGGATCTTTCGATAATCATCGTCGATTCTTTGCGTATCTGCTACGTTATCTTGTATTTGGGCTATTATATGATATGTTAGCTTCTAGGGTTTATTTTCTGGACGTATAATACTTTCCTGTTATTTTGTTAGGGTTTATATGGAATTTCTTAGATTCAAGTGCTTATTTTGTAGACGGATAACATATTTTTGTGAATTTGTTAGGGTTCACATGTGATTTATCAGATTCTAGGGTTTTATTTTGTAGAGATATACCACATTTCTGTGATTTTGTTAGGGTTTATATGCAATTTGTTAGATTGAAATGATTATTTTGTTGACACATAACACATTTTTGTGATTTTGTAAGGGTTTATATGTGATTTGTTAGATTCTGTCTGCTCATTTGTTGAAATCGTTAATGAGGGTTCAATCACTGTGTTTCATTGTTTATTTCTTGACATATATTGATGTTTTAAGCTGTTTAATTTGTTTGTGAATTTATGTGTGTTTTAAAGGAATCTGCATTTGAATATGTGATGTTAGATTGATCATGGCTTGAAAAAACCGACGAGGCACGCCTCATGGGGTATTTTGGTGCGTACGCCTCAATTAGCCGAGGCGGCGATAAATGACTGGGGCGGGGGCGCCTCAAGGTGATTTTATGCTATCTGAATTTGATCACAAACTTTTTGTGTCAATTTCAAACATTCCATGTCTTTTTGATGTTGTAAACTTTGTGTCTTTTCTATGACTATTGGATCTTATGAAGAAATTAGTTGGGAAATTATTTGTTTGATGTTTAGTAAGTTTTTATAAGATGTATAATTTTATATTAATTTTTTAATTCCGTCTCGGGCTTACGCCTCGGTTTGCCTCGAAGCTTATGCCTCGTGAGGCAAAGGGAAAATGCCTAGAGGCTCGATTTCATTCTTTTAGACCTTGATATTGATGTTTTAAGCTGTTTTTGTTTGTGAACTATGTGTGTTGTGAAGGAATTTGCTTTTGGATATGTGATGTTAGATTATTATGTTAATTTTTGTGATGCAATCCATGTTAATCTTGAATTCTAGAACTAATTATTTGACTTTAAATGCATTTGTAATGTTGACATTTTCTTTAAATTTTCTTCCATATGTATATTAGTCAAGATCATCACGGGAAATATCATCTCCCTTAAAGTCAAAGGCTCAGTTAACTGATGATTAGGCTACCTGTAATGGTGTGGAAGTTTAAAGGTAAAAGTGTGTCATGTAGGCTATCACGTAGGATGTGGTGTGAAAGTGAAAAGTAGTGTAGGGGTTAGTGATAATGTGAATGATGGTGGTGTAAATGTGAGGTATTTATTTCAAAAGGAGAAAATGAGGTGTAATTAGTTGGTTGGTGGAAAAAAAAGGAAAAATTAAAAAAAAAAATGCATATATCCCCCTACTTTGGAATTTTTTTTGCATATTTCCCCAAAATACAAGTTTTCAATGCATAATGTACAATGGTCTTTAAACATGATCTGGGGATATATGCAATTTCTCAAGTTTAGAGGGGGATATATGCAAATGACCCGTTTTCAGGTTTTTTACGGTGCTCCACTACAGACAACCTTATGATTTTAACAATGACAACATAAACAGTGAGAATCTTTCGATATATCATCGTCATTGTTTGCGTATCTGCAACGCTATCTTGTATTAGGGCTAATATATGATTTATTAGATTCTGGGATTTATTTTGTAGACATATAACACTTTCCTGTTATATTGTTAGGTTTATTAGATTCAAGTGTTTATTTTCTTAACATATAACACATTTTTGCAATTTTGTAAGGGTTTATATGTGCTTTATTAGATTCTGTCTACTCATTTTTCGACATTCGTTAATGAGGGTTCAATCACCGTGTTTCATTGTTTATTTCTTGACATATATTGATGTTTTAAGCTGTTTTTGTTTGTGAATTTATGTGTGTTTTAAAGGAATCTGCATTTGAATATGTGATGTTAGATTGATATGTAAATCTTGAATTATACAAGTAATAATTCGACTTTAAATGCATTTGTAATGTTTAAATGCAATTGTAATGTTGACATTTTCTTTAAATTTTCTTCCATATGTATATTAGTCAAGACCGTCACCGGAAAGATCATCTCCCTTAAAGTCAAAGGCTTAGACACGATTGGTAGCATCAAACTCAAGATCCAAACCATGGAACGTATTCCGTTTGGCGAGCAGGAAGTGATCTTCAATGGAATGGTTCTTGAGGACAACAATACCCTTGCCAGCTTGGGCATCACAAAGGAATCCATTCTCAAAATTGTGCGTAAATCAGTGGCAACGATGAATATAATTATCAAGAACCTGGAAGGAAAGACCATCAATCTTGAAGTCAAGCCCACAGACACCATTTCCCAAGTGAAAGAAAAGATCAAGGTTGAGGAAGGTATTTCTGTTGATGAGCAGGTGTTGATCTTCAACAAAGTGGTTCTTGGAGATGACGGTACCCTTTTCAACTTCCAAATCAATATGAAATCAACCCTCACGCTTATGTGTAAATCAAGGGGATTCATGACGATATTCATCAAGAACCTCAAGGGGCAGACCATTACTCATAAAGTCAAGCCCTCCTCTACCATTAAAAGCCTAAAAACCGAGATTCAAGATAAGGTACATATCCGTTATGATAAGCAGGAGTTGATCTTCAATGGAATGGTTCTCAATAACATTTGTACCCTTGCTGACTATAACATCGACAAGGAATCAACACTTACGCTTATCTCTAAATCAAGCGGATTCATGCGGATATTCATCAAGACCATCCCAGGATCAACATTTACTCTGAATGTCAAATCCTCGGATACTATAGCCAGCATAAAAACCAAGATCCAAGATAACGTACATATTCACAAGGTAAACATTCCATGTAACGAGCAGGAGTTGATCTTCAACGATATTGTTCTCCACAACAATGATACCCTTGCTGACTATAACATCAAGAAGAAATCCACACTCACATTGGTGCCTATATCAAAGGGAACCGCGCAAATATTCATCAAGACCTCTGCGAAGACCATCACTCTGGATGTTAAACTCTCGGATACCATCAGCGATGTGAAAGCCAAGATCTTTCATAAGCTAGTTTGTTCCCCATGCGATCAGAGGCTGGTCTTTAACAAACAGGTTCTAGAGGATAGCCCCACCCTTGCTGACTACCACATCTACAAGGAATCAACTGTCCATCTTTTTACAAGATCTTAAAGGGAGTGATGAAGGTATTACATTAGTGAAACAAAAAGATTATGACTTGTGTGTTTTAATGTATGTAGCTTCTTTTGTGAACTTGTTGGCTACATGAATTTGAGTCAGTTGGAAGCTTACAGGCGTTTAAACTTTGAATGCTTTGTATTTTGTTGTATTGAACTAAGCAATTGTCCCCATGGTTTCCTTTCCTCCCTTTCTCTTTCACATTGGCCCTCATTTTGTCCATGTCGGTTAAAAAGACATAAAAACAGCCATCCAGGAAGCTCCAAAGATTTATCAAATTGTTGGTTAAAGAGAAATGATTGGAATTATTTCTAGTTTTTAAAATTATTGAGAAACAGGTTTTTAGTTGGGCTGACAAGAAATGTCAAACCACAAACCTGGGATTTGAGTCTGATACATGCAGAGGGTTCTGGAGGGTGTCGGGTCGATTCGGGTATAAGTGGGTTCCTGTCTCAGCCATTTTTGGTTCAAGATTGAAAACCCGAACAAAATCCCAACCGACCCGAATATCTCTTGATGACGAAATTTTTTATGTAAAAGATCTTGAGAGCATAACAGAAGGCTTCATATTTCTGGCAGGGGAGTCGATCCTTATGGAAACTCGTTACCAGGAGACGACCAACATCTATTTCACATGGTCGCACGCCAATTGTTATTCGGTGTGTTGGCCTATCTGGGATAATTATCATGTTCTGAAGTGTTTGGTCAATCTGTAAGGGTGTGTCAATTGTAAAATGGTGCTCTATATATCCTTGGTCTGTTGTTGGTGGGTTTTCATATGCATATTTGGTTTGCCAGCTTGAAAACAATGCATAACTTGATCAAGAAAAAAAACTCACGTGGCATTTCACTTCAGTTTTATCTTGTATATCTTGTTACAAAACATACAAAATGGAAACGCTTTTATGTTGACTCTAGTTGCTAAAGTTAAGTGCAGTCAACCCTTGGTTGCTCCATAGAATTAAGATTTGCTAATCACACATCAAAAACAAGAAATCTGATGATAACTACTATGTATTTAGATATATTTTGAAAGCATGAAAACATTGTATATAAAAGCAAGGGCGGAACTGAAAACTTTTTAAGAGGTAGTATATAATTTTTTTTTTTTTCATTATGGAAAAACGCATTAAAAATTAATTTTGTTAAAAATTGACTTATATTTTCTTCAAACTTGTTTTATTTTATAATTCCAGTCCCATCTTCAGAGGTATTTGGGTTAGGTAATGGTGTAATTGTTTTTAAGAGGTAAAACATATATATAAAAACACAAAAACAAAAAAAATCACTTTCCATACGAGTTGAAGGGTGAGCACGTGCTATCCCTAGATATGCATTAGGTTCGCCCATGTATAAAAGGCACATCATAACTATGTATTAAATAAGTCAAGAAAAAAATAGGTTGTTCGTAAGTTAAAAAATAAATAGGAAAGAGAATTTTAAAATCCTTGGTTAAAAATGAGACCTTAGTTAATTAAAATATATTTTTTATAAGAACTAGAGAATTAAGAAAACCTAAGATAGAAAAATGAAATGGAGTAAAATTTGATCAGAATTTATATATTTAAAGACAGGGTCAATTTAAGAACAAGCCAACTAGCTTGATTGATTGTTGACTTTTTGTATTACCTATATATATTTAAGGACAAGGTGAATTTAGGAACAAGCCAACTAGCTTAGTTTTTTTTTTTTTTTTTTTTTTTTTTGAACGGCAAATTTGGATCACTGACGGGGACATTACACCACCCACCCGATCATCTTCAATCCCCATCAGGAGAAAACTCACCACTGGTGAGAAAACTCACTGGCCCAACTTGTAACCCTCATTTTTATTCTTTTTGTTACAAGTGGGACTTGAACCCAAGACCTCCTCTTAAGGGGTCATACACCTTTGCCACTAGGCTAACTAGTGGTGTGTAACTAGCTTAGTTGATTGTTAATTTTTAAAAAAATATAGTCTCTTTTTTTTTTCTTTTTCTTTTTTCTTTTTTGTGAGAGGCATGATGTTACAATTACTATAGGGTATTGGTGATCAAATCGATGAAATTGGCGTTGATAATGCTTTGGATAATTTCTCCAAACCCAGTGAAGAAAGTCGATACTACCGAGTATCTCTAGAATACCATGACTAAAAAAACCTTTAAAAAAGTTGTCTGCCTAAGTAAAACTTTGAAAAAAGTTGACGGTCATTTGAACAAAGTTTGACTTTATCAAACATTAAAAAATTTAACTTTAAAAACTCAAATAGTCGTCCAATGTGTTTGTAGAAGACGTCCTCGTCCGCAGGTGGTGTAAGATTAAAAAGAATAAGAAACATTAAGATCATGTTAATAAACTTTATGTTTTCATATTATATTATAGAAATAGAAATCTTAGGCTGCTTTCATGCTTCCACGCTCTCCCCTTAGACTACTTCCAAGTTGCCTTTAGACTACTTTCTGAACAAAAGGTGACAGCTTCGTACCGAATTAGGCTACTTTGATGAATGAACTACCCCTCCACCCTTAAAGACCCCGCATTATCTCTCTGCAACGAACTCGTAGTTAATATAGTTTTTAACATGTTCATGAACCCTTCATAACTTTTAAAGACTTATGACTAACTCTCTCGCATATATTTATGCATTCTCTATGGAATGCTCCTACTCTATATAGGACAAGACTCACCAAGTGGCAAACTAGTAAATACTAAGCTAGTGGTAATATACAACAATAAATAATAATCACTAAAGCCAAGTCTTTGGTTGAGTCATATGTCTTGATTCGTCATGGTCTTCACCGTGTTTCTCGTACGGTATAATATATGTAACTCGTTGAGTATTAGTTACATCTTTCAAATTACGGTCTCAGGAATCCCAACAATCTCACCCTATTTGGTAGATGGAATACTCAACTCTTGTGACATGGTTCTTTTATTCTTGCAACTTGACTTCAAGTTGATCTTCATGTAGTTTCAAGCCTTTCATTTAACATTTCCCCTTTCTTTAAGCTCCCCCTATGATCAAGCAATTGTCTTCCTCTAGCCCCAAGCCTATTTGAAGGTTATAAGTGCATAGGGTGTCTATCGAACTCAACACAATATGACTACTCAAGGATTCAATCAACTCGAGTACCTCGATATCGTTAAAGATAAACAAGATAAAGGATCCAAGAAAAATTAGAGACTCAATCCCATAATTCAACCATCTTGAAATACTTGGCAAAGAATACTAAACCAATATGTTTTGCATATGAAAATACCACTTTCATTCTTTTGAGCTATTAACCTTGCCTTAGCTTTTACCACAATGGCGTTTTGCATTTTTTATGGCTCAAGGACTCTTCAAAGGTTAAAACTCACTTTGCTATAATCATGGCTTGCATAAAGTCTCAACATATTCTCCCTCTAGACTTTTGCAACCGATAGCAAATAAAATACAAGTTCATGACCTGTTATCATCGTTGTAATCAAAACCAAATGTTAGAGAAAAATAGAAGAGTTAATGTGGATCCTTATAGCTGTAAATGGTACTGTATTTTGACCAAAATTAATTTTTGATGCGTTTTTCCATTATGAAATAATTAAATTTTCCCAACTCAACCCAAATCACCTCTTCGACCCTGCTCTTTTCGGAGCGCTGCCCCACAACCCCCGCCTAAAAATTTTGTACCAGCTCTTAAAAAATTCCCAATTCCGCCCCTATTTTAATATACAATGTTTTCATGCTTTGAAAATATATCTAAATACATAGTAGTTATCATCAGATTTCTTGTTTTTGATGTGTGATTAGCAAATCTAAATTCTATGGAGCAACCAAGAGTTGACTGCACTTAACTTTAGCAACTAGAGTCAAGATAAAAGCGTTTCCATTTTGTATGTTTTGTAACAAGAATACAATATAAAACTGAAGTGAAATGCCACATGAGTGTTTTTCTTGATCAGGTTATGCATTCTTTTCAAGCTGGCAAACCAAATATGCATATGAAAGCCCCTGTAGCCCTTACAGATTGACCAAACATCCCAGATATATAGGCCAACACAGAGAATAACAATTGGCGCGCTCTACTGGGTGCTTGGACTATGCGAAATAGATGTTGGGCTTCTCCTGGTAACGAGTTCCACTAGGATTGAATTTTTGCCATCTAGAGATATTCGGATCGATTTGAATTTTGTTCGGGTTTTCAATCTTGAACCAAAAATGGCTGAAACAAGAACCCACTTATACAGTTTTAGTGTGATGCCAGTCATAACTCGGGTTCGAATCAAATTTTCTCTAGGAGGACCCAGATTTGCTCACCCCTATTGAACATAGATATTTTACACCAAGATGCCAGGTTTGATGTTCAGTTGAAGATGGTTTTAACTTAAACCAGCTAAAGAAACGGTCATAAAGAAACATATACACAGCAAGTATATATCATACCCGAATTGACCCGACACCCTCCAGAACCCTGTGCATGTATCAGACTCGTATCCCAGGTTTGTGGTTTGACATTTCTTGTCACCCCAACTAAAAACCTGTTTCACAATAATTTTAAAAACTAAAAATCATTCCAACCATTTCTTTTTAACCAACAATTTGATAAATCTTTGGAGCTTCCTTGATGGTTGTTTTTATGTCGTTTTGTAACCGACATGGACAAGATGACGGCCAATGTAAAAGAGAGATGGAGGAAAGAAAACCATGGGGACAATATTGCAGAATTACTTAGTTTAGTACAAGAAAATACAAAGCATTCAAAGTTTAAACACCAGTAATAAGCTTCCAACAGACTCAAATACATGTAGCCAACAAGTTCACAAAAGAAGCTACATACATTAAAACACACAACTCATCATCTTTTTGTATTAGTAATGGAACATAAGATATGCAGGTGTAATCTAATACCTTCATCACAACCCTAAATATTTTGTGAAAAGATGGACTGTTGATTCCTTGTAGATTTGGTAGTCAGCAAGGGTGGGGCTATCCTTTAGAAACTGTCTGTTAAAGAAGAGTCTCTGATCGCATGGGGGACAACCTAGCTTATGAAAGATCTTGGCTTTCACATCGCTGATGGTAGTGTCCGAGGGTTTAACTTCCATAGTGATGGTCTTTATGAGGCTCTTGATGAATATTTGTGTGGATCCCCTAGAGATATAGGCACCAATGTGAGTGTGGATTTCATCTTGATGTTATAGTCAGCAAGAGTATCATTGTTGTGGAGAACAATCTCGTTGAAGATCAACTCCTGCTCGTTAGAAGGAATGTTTACCTTGTGAATATGCACGTTATCTTGGATCTTGGCTTTTATGCTGGCTATAGTGTCGGAGGATTTGACATCCAGAGTAAATGTCAATCCCGGGATGGTCTTGATGAATATCGGCATGAATCCACTTGACTTACAAACAAGCGTAAGTGTTGATTCCTTGTCGATGTTATAGTCAGCAAGGGTACAAATGTTATTGAGAACCATTTCATTGAAGATCAACTCCTGATTAACAAAAGGGATGTGTACCTCATCCTGGATCTTGGTTTTTATGCTTTTAATGGTAGATGAGGGTTTGACTATTTGAGTAATGGTCAGCCCCGTGAGGTTCTTGATGAATAGCTTCATGAATCCCCTTGATTTACACACAAGCATGAGGGTTGATTTTCTGTTAATTTGGAAATCAAAAAGGGTACCGTTATCCCCAAGAACTATTTTGTTGAAGATCAGCACCTGCTCATCAACAGAAATACCTTCCTCAACCTCGATATTTGCTTTCACATGGGCAATGGTGTCTGTGGGCTTGACTTCAAGATTGATGGTCTTTCCTTCCTGGTTCTTGATAGTTATATTCATCGTTGCCCCTGATTTACGCACAACTTTGAACATGGATTCCTTCTTGATGTCCAAGTTGGCAAGGGTGTTGTTGTCCTCAAGAACCATTCCATTGAAGATCAATTCCTGCTCAACCAACGGAATACGTTCCATGGTTTGGATCTTGAGTTTGATGCTGCCAATGGTGTCTAAGCCTTTAACTTTAAGGGAGATGATCTTTCCGGTGACGACGGTCTTGACTAATATACATATGAAAGATAATTTAAAGAAAATGTCAACATTACAAACGCATTTAAAGTCGAGTAATTACTTGTATAATTCAAGATTAACATGGATTGCATCACAAAATTTAACAAATCAATCTATCATCACATATTCAAATGCAGATTCCTTTACAAAACACATAGTTCACATAACAAAAATAGCCTAAAACATCTATATATGTCAAGAAATTATAATAAACAATGAAACATAGTGAAACGATTTCGCAAAATGAGTAGACAGAATCTAATAGATCACATATAAATCTTAACAAAGTACCCGGTCGAGTCTCTACCTCACGCGCCATAAACATGACCCCGAGTTTGTTAAGGGACCATAACGCAAGGGGCCCACGGAATGCTGCTTCCTAATCAATAAAACGTCGACACGTGCCCCATCGCATAAGCTTGAACAACGTCATCCAATCGGAAGCAAGATGTCGCTATCCAGACAGTTATCCTTCCCTAGTGACATCACTAACTAATAAGTAGTATAAATACATCATGTATAAGAGTTTGAAAGGGCTAAGGATTTTGTACTATCAATTCAGGAGATTGAATATAGAGTATCATACTTTTATTCGTCTTCATTGGCGCCATCAGGAGGACTCGAAACCCACAACCACGTGATAACAAAATCACAAAAATGTGTTCTAAGTCAACAATATAAACACTTGAATCCAATAAAATCACATATAAACCCTAAAAAAATCACAGAAATGTTTATCTGTCTACAAAATAAACACTTGAATCCAATAAATCCCATATGAATCCTAACAAAATCACAAAAATGTGCTATATGTCAACAAATTAAACACTTGAAAGATGAATCCAATAAATCCCATATAAACCCTAACAAAATCACAGGAAATTAAGTGATATCTGTCTACAAAATAATTAAACACCATAAAAACCCTAACAAAATCACAGGAAACTAAGTGATATCTACAAATTAAACACTTGAAAGTTGAATCTAATAAATCCCATATAAACCCTAACAAAATCACAGGAAATCAAGTGATATCTGTCTACAACATAAACACCATAAAACCCCTAAGAAAATCACAGAAAATGTGTTGTATGTCTACAAAATAAACCCTAGAATTAGTCCTAATGCAAGATAACGTAGCAGACACGCAAACAATGAAGATGATATATCGATCGAAATTAGATCCTTACTGTTTATGTTGCCATCGTTAAAATCATGATCGTCGGTAACCTGGTTCTCCTGGGCTTCAGAATCATCGGTGAAAAGATCGAGGACGCTGCTCCTTGTTCTCTTCCGAAGATTAACTTGGCCGTTGTTTTCCGCCATTTTTCCTCCGATGATTTTTTGTAAAGAGTGATTGATGGATCGATCGCAAGGGTGAATTTGAGAGCTAAAAAATTCTTGCGCCGACGATGGATTGGTTTTTTGGTGAGAGGGAGACAATTTGATATCAACTTTGGTGCTTCATATATACAGCAAAATTTATGCTTAAGCTGGTTGTAGTGTTGTACCTTATGTTATACAGGTTGCACACTTAACACATGTTTTTTGAAGTGCAACAACAAAAGATCAATTATGTTCCTTTTTTAATTTTTAACGGCTATATTTCAGATAGAAAATAATAAAGAGCTAGGATTACCTACTTAATTAAAAGTTTAAAACAAAGAAACATTACACAAAAAATCTATTATGTGTAACACTTTTTTCTTGAGCGGGTGGCTTATGATAATTTTTTCGCTTGTCAAAGTCGGATTTAAATGGGGTTAAAGTGAAACCGGTTTAAAAGATTGAGTCGAGTTGGGTTTGTAACAGGTCTTGATTTTCAAACCAACGCTAATGGAGAATAGCAATTATGAATAGGAGAAAAAAAAGTAAGAACGATACAATATGATTTTTCTATTAAAAGGTAACGAGCACATAACTTTCGCGGGTTGTTTTGGATCATTTGATCTTTTTTAATGCGTGAATTTGGATTATATGGTTGATCATACAAAATCGCATTGTTGTGTTAACACTTTTGTTTCGCGTTGGAGACTAACCAAATACCAAAGACACCTGGTGAAACTCAAACCGAAATGTGTATGTCGACATATTGATGATAAAAATAATGTGAATAGAAAATATATAGCTTGTACAAAATAACGTAAAAATAAACATAAAAACCCGAATGTAAACGTATATA
Source organism: Deinandra increscens subsp. villosa (assembly GCA_039602395.1). Lineage (NCBI taxonomy): Eukaryota > Viridiplantae > Streptophyta > Magnoliopsida > Asterales > Asteraceae > Deinandra > Deinandra increscens. The sequence goes on along the minus strand of JBCNJP010000023.1, from coordinate 93,487,182 downwards.
CAATAGCAAAACATTACAAATATCTTTAAAACAAAAAACGATGAACATAATATTAAGAAATGACAACCTGAATATAAAAATATTATCGTCCAGTAACAATGTCGTATAATAAGAAATTTATGATGATTCATAGAAAAAAAAAATTCAAACAAATAAAATTTTAAAATAAATATACTATGATTCACCCATCTGCAATTTCATCTATAGTGTAATATCTCTAAAATTATAAGATCACTAGATTTTATTTTCGTGCGTTGTCACGAGATGATAAAGATATATAAAACAGTTAGTATTGTTAAAATCCAACTTAAAAAATCTAATAATTATCCGGGAGTAGGGTGCTATCACGTGGCATCCAACTACTGGATCCACGTAGCCCAATTATTAGTACTATTCATAAGAACTTGTATTGTTTTTATAGGTAATTAGAGTGGAGGGGTGACTAGTGTAACGACTACCTTGAGGTTTTTCGGCTACACCGCCACTTGTGGGGCTTCTTTTCATGTCTACAAGCCCACAATTAGTTGTTTGAAAAGATGTGGGGAATTGACCCGTGAAGAGTCCGATTCATTTAGTAAAAATAAATAAAATTATTTTCATTTGATTAATATTTTTTTTGAACGCTAAATTATCCATTAAATATAACACTTTCAAGTTTTGAACTTAAGTATTCATCAAAAAGAACATTGTCTCTTACCATCAGGCTACAACCTAAGTGACGCCAATTAATACGTATCTTCTCTACACTTCTTTATATTTCTTCTACTTATAGAAAATAAGGCATAACGTTATTTTTTAACCATCTTTTTTAAGTAGTACATATTCTTTCGAAAATATTGAATTTGTTATGAGGGTTGCCACTGCCACAACCGAACTTTAAGATACGACTCGTTAAAAAAAAAAACCAAATTTTGTGGATGGTAATCATGTAGAAGTTAACAACCAAAAAAATAAGAAATTATTTTGTCGAAAGGCTCGTGTACAATGAAGAAATGTTCGAAGGGAGATTTCGAATGTTGAAGAGATTGTTTCTAAAACTTGTTTCAGACAAACGAAAATTTTAAATGGTTTCAAGAAGGCTTGACGAGCGGATGAAGTAAAGTTTCACGCCATTACAGAACTTCATATCGACCATTCGTCAACTAAAAAACGGTAATGTTCCCGGCGAACATCATAAATATTTAGCTATGTCTGCTATAATCTCACGTGAATGCCTAGAATATTTTTGCAATGTTATTTTTAAATTGCACATAGTATGTTCACCAACTAGCCATTTAATTGCCCCTTTGTACGAGGCGCGTTTGAAAAGACATGGCATTCCAGTGATGCTTAATTGGTAGCATTGATTGTACTCATTCAGTATAGAGAAATTGTCAAAAGCATTATCGAGGCCAAATCGATGTGATCACCAATACCCTACGATCATACTTGAAGCGATGGTGTCACAAGATACATGGTTTTAGCATGTGTATTTGGTATTGTCGGTTTGATGTTGTCACTTCAAACAACGACATCAACATTCTTAATCAATCTTCTTTGTTTACTAACGAGATGTATAAAATCGCTCTAATGTATCCATTTCAGGTTAACGAGTGGCAATACATCTGTAGCTGTTACCTTGTCAACGGGATATACCCTTCTTGGTCTACTTTTGTCAAAGCTTTTCGACACCATGTTGACATCATGGAAAAGAAATTCAAGAAGCTTCAAGAGTCGACAAGAAAAGACGTCGAACACGCTTTTGGTGTGTTAAAGTCGAAATGGGCTATAATTAACTAACTGACATGGGCGATGACGTGCGAGAAGATATCCAGTCAAATGTGCGCGCATTTGGCGCCAATTAATACGTATCTTCTCTACACTAATTTACATTTCTTCTACTCATAGAAAATAAGGCATAACGTTATTTTTCAACCAACCCTTCTATCTTTTTTAAGTAGTACATATTCTTTTAAAAATATTGATTTCAAATTTGTTATGAGGGTTGCCACTGCCGCAACCCAACTTTAAGATACGCATATCAAATTTATTTGGGTCATAACAAGTTCTATAATGATAAGTTTGTGTTTGAGATTTAATTGGATGGGTCCGTTAGAATGATGTTTCATTTGATGTTCTTATGCATTTCTCAACCAAAATAAATATTTGATTCATTAAGGATCTTACAAAATCAACAACTTCAAAAGCCACAAGATGAACGGTTGATTCAAAAGAGCACGTACATACTTCCGATTTTCGATACTAATAGATTAAACAAGATGAACGGTCGATCCATCCCAGAGGTTGTAGTCAGCAAGGATAGCACTATTATTCTCCAGAAGAATTGAGTTGAAATTAAGGATCAGTTGGGATGAATGAATACAAAGCATACACTTGATCTTGGATTTCAAATTCTGGATGGTGTCAGAGGGTTTAACATCTAGAGTAAAAGTCTTACCCGATTGATGAAGGTATTAGATTAGACCTGCATATATATCTTATGATCCATTATTAACACACACAGGCTATGTCTTGTGTATTTTGATGTACTTGCTTCTTTTGTAAACTTGTTGGTTTCTGATATTTGAGTCAGTTGGAAGCCTACAAGTGTTAAAACTATTGAATGCCTTGTATTTTGCTGTGTATGTTTCATTAGGACCTCTTCTTCTGTTGGTTAAAGTTATAACAATCTTCAACTAAACATCAATCTGGCATTTTGGTGTAGAATTTTAAATATATTTTTAGGGGTTAGCAAATCTTGGTCCTACATGAGAAAATTTGAAATCCAACCCGAGTTATGGCCGGAACTCGACCAAAACTTTATAACGGGTCCCTATTTCAGTCATTTTTCGTTTTCGGATCGGAACCGAACAATTTCAAGATGTATGCAGGGTATACTGCCATTCGTTTTGGACTATCAACTGTTCTAACCCAAGTTTAATGCTATGGAATGTGATTAGAAAAGTTTCAAGTGGAAATGGAGGAAGAAATACAACTCAGCTTTTTTGTTGGATTAAATTAAACAGAGAGCAAATCGTTATATTCTCTATGTTAGCCTATCTGGGCTAGTTATCATGTTCTAAAGTGTTTGGTCAATCTTTAAGAGTGTGTGAGTTGTAAAGAGTTGGTTAGGCTTTCATGTGCTATTTGGTTTGCTTCCTTTGATCAACAAGTCTTGAAGCAAGGGCTGGCTCGGCTCAGCTCGAATTTTAAACCCAACTGAAATCCTGAGCTCGGTTGGGCTCGGCTTTTAACCGAGCCAGCTTGGCTTAGCCCGGTTTTGGCTCGTTTTAAAAGGAAAATTTAAATGGAATTTTCAGGTAAAATGGTTCAACAATTATTCAATGGTTGAAAAAAACGTATGTAAATAATGTCCAATGCATACATGACACAAGTCCGGATTAAGTCTAAAACGTATGTAAATCATTACATAATAAAATTAAAAATATGGGTACATATAATCGAGCCACCGAGCGAGCCAGTGGTAGAGCTAACGAGCCAAAACCGAGCGAGCTAACGAGTGAGCCGCCCTTGGCTCATGCCCGACTCATTTACAAACCGAGCTGGCTCGGCTCGGTTACAAACCGAGCTACATTTAAGCGAGCTTTTTTAGATCTTTTTTCGAACGAGTTCCTAACCATGAACTTTTTGAATAGTTATAGGTGTGAGCTAGCCAACCCTTAACAATTCAGTGTAAGATAATATTGTGATAGGATTGTATTGACTTTTCTTGTTAAGCAAATTGTTTAGGAATGGATGGCCCGAATGTGTTTCCATGTTTTCTATTTTTTTTAAGCTCCCAAATTGTCACTCCCTTAGTCCCTTACATTTATATCTCTCTTAACCGAATCAAGATCACTAAACCAAAATGAATACTAGAAACCAATGATATAATTCAAACACAAGGATTTGAACCTTTATTATTTATGTGAAGGAAGAATCATCATGTTACTAGACTACAAGACCATAAACGTGTATTTTTTTTTATTTATTTATTCGATTTTATAGTATTTAATGGCGGGCCATGATTTATTATATTTTAAGTTTTGAATTTAAAATTTGACGTATCCAAATCCTTTCTCTTTAATTTAACTGCTTCTCTTTCCCAAGGGAACGCCAAACTGCCCACCCACTACTTATAGTGGTCACACCCCTCCACCTCTCTTCATCTCTCTGTTCTTCTCCAAAACATTACCGTAAAAAATGGCGGATAAGAGCAAAGGAACGGCGGCTAACGGTTCACCGTCGAGGAAACGGACCGGCGACGGAGACGATAGGTCCGGTAACCGGAAGAGGAAAAACAGCAGTATTCTCGATTTTATCGACGATGATATTAAAGTCGAAGAGGAGAACGAGTCCAGTGACAGTGACGATGATGTTGAAGTCGAGGAGGAGAGCGAGTCTAGCGAAGATGACGTTTCTAACGACACCGAGATAAACAGTAAGATTATTCTTTTTGATCATACTAATTAACTGTTTTCATAACTGTTACATTTCGTTATATAGGGCTAATTAATATATAAGTTGTTAGATTTTTAGGTTTATTTTGTAAACATATAACACCTAATTGCATGTTTACTGAATAGTGAATCTGTGAAAATATGAGTAAAAAGATAAATAGGCGTCTTCGAGATTCAGGTGTTATATAAATACATTCATGATGATGATTATGATAGAAAAAAAACAAAATTTTTGTAGGGAAATTGTCAATTTTTACCATGGAAAATCAGGAAGAAAGCCTTATTGGCTATAAAGAGAAATCGAAAATAGCCATTGGCCGGCCGGCCGGCTAAGGCTTGTGTAATTGTCGATATGACATGCATAGAAGTTAGACCTTTTACATTATATTTCGATGTAAACTATTTCTGTTGGAACGAGCTCTTTGATTATTTTGAATTTTGACATGTAAATTAGTTGTTTCCATATATTCCCATTGCAGATTTGGGAGGCTAGAGGCTTGCCTCTTCTTTTTGTCTAAGAAGAATGTTGAAAGTTTGCTTTTTATTGAAAAAGTCCTTCATTATCTTTGTTTTCTTATGGTCAACAAGACTATTTTCCACCTACTGTATCTAAATGAAAAAGAAATTGAGTACCCTAAAGCATAATAGCATATATAGTCTTTCATTGCATCATTTCTCAAGCACTGCTGCTTCATGCTTTTGCTGCTAATTTGATGCATGTTTAATTAGTGTGTGTGTTTTTTTTTTAAGTATACTTCAATCTTTGTGCTTCATTGTTTACTTCTTTACGTATATTAGTCAAGACAGCCACCACCGGAAATATCATCTCCCTTAAGGTCAAACGGACAGACACCATTTGCAGCATCAAATACAAGATACGGGATATGGAAGGTATACCCTTTGAGCAGCAGGAACTCTTCTTCAAAGAACAGTTTCTTGGAAACACCCAAACCCTTGTCAACTTGCGCATCAAGAACAAATCCACCCTCACACTTATGCGTAGAACAAAAGGGTTAATCAATATACACATCAAGACCCCAGAAGGAAAGCTCATCGATTCTTTTGTAGTTAAGCCCTCAGACACCATTGGCGACGTGAAACGCATGTTGAAATGGGTTTGGCCCGTGCTGATTTTCAATGAAAATGTCGTTGAAGATAGTGGTATCCTTGCTGATTTGCAGATCACAGATGGCTCTACCCTCACAGTTGCGCGTAAAGCAGTGGAAAGGATGAAAATATTTGTGAACACCTTCACTGGAAAGACGATCTCTTTGTTAGTCGATCCTGAAAGCACCATCTCCCATGTAAAAGATGAGATCAAGTCTAAGGAAGATATTCCTTGTGACGAGCAGGCTTTGATCTACAACAAAATGTTTCTTGCTGACACTAGTACCCTTAATGACTTGCAAATCAAGAGGAAATCGACTCTCACTCTTATTCGTAAATCAAGTGGTTCCATGGAGATATTCATAAAGACACACACGGGGGAGATTTTTACCGTGGAAGGCAAACCTTCGGACACTATTGAGAAGATAAAAGCCAAGTTTCTGCATAAGGTTTATCATCCATATGATGAAGTGGAGTTGATCTTCAATGAAATGGTTCTCCAGAATAGCGATACACTTGCTGACTTTCACATCAACAAAGGATCCACACTCATACTTATCCCTGTGATAAACGGGTCCGTATGTTTATCTATCAAGACCCTCACCGGAAAGACTATTCCTCTAAATGATGTCAAACTCTCAAACACCATCTGGGATGTGAAATCGATGATCCAGGAGAAGGAAGGTATTCCCCCAGACCAGCAGAGACTAGTCTGGAACAGCAGCCAACTGGAGGATGGCTTTACCCTTGCCCACTACCACATCCCCAACAAATCCATCTTCCATCTGGTTTTAAGATTAAGGGGATGATTTGTGAAGCTAGGTGCTAGATTAGAGCAGCATATCTTATGATCCATTATCCATTATGGTAACTAAAACTCTGTGCTTTGTGTCTTTTGTTTTGATATATAATCTCTGTTTTGTTACTTTTCTGCAAGTGTTAAAGGGCTAACTATTGATGTTCTTAAAGCTTTAATTTTAAGTATTGTGTTTAATTTTTTTTATTTTATACTTTTATCCTTTTTATGCTTTTCACATGTACAAATATTAGAGGTGCAAAATCAAGCTGTATTTGGATTCTGAACCGTTATTCGATCCAATATGATTCTCACTAGTCTGTATCCGATCCAATCCTTCAATTTGAAAGCGGTTTGAGGATATATAACTTGAAACTGCTTAAAACTGAATTGGATATATAACTTGAAACTACTTAAAACTGAATCGGATCGGCTAAAACCGATTTTAATATTAACTGGTTTTCCCCTCTATAAACGAGTTAAAACGGGTTAAAGAGGATCCGGTTTTGACATTTGTTGACTTGATTCTAACCGGTTGGCGCATTTGGAAAGCGCGGGTCCGGTTACAACGTACCGTGGTGTATTTGGAAAGCTATAAACAACAATGTGTTACTGAACAACGATAGCAAAAAACCCTCTTCCATTTTTGGTGATTAAACTCTTTCGATCCTTTGGATTAAGAACAGGGGTAAAATGTGGTTTTAGATTGGGACTCTTGGCGTACTTTTTCTTTACTTTTTCTTTTCTTTCCAAATGTAATCTAGCTCATTGCTAAATTGTTTAAATAAAATAACATAATGATAATCAATTTTTAAAACTGTTTAAAAGAAAGTTTTATTAACAGATTTAAAAATGGGGAGAGGGTGGGAAGTGGGGAAATCCAACCGGCGACCTCTCAGCTACCGGGGACTGTTCCAATGCCAGCAAGAATCAATGCAAAAACCCTCGTAATCTTAACTAAGTCTCTTATATATCCTTCTATTTCTGCAAATTATTTGTAAAAATTACGAAAAACCAAACCCAGTAACCTCCAATGGCTAACTGTTCTTCCCCGAAGAAATCCAACCGTGACGGAGACAAAACTCCCGATGAATATTTTGAAGTCGAAGAGAGCGGTTCTAGTGACGATGGCGTTATAAAGGGTAAGCTTGTTTTTACGCCAAATCTTCATTTTTTGAATATTTACTACGTTTCCATCTCTCTGATGGTTTCGATTTATTTTTCTTGGTTTGATCTTTTGTTAGTATTTTTTATTTCTAGACATACATTGAGATTTCTTTTGTTTCTGTTTTTGTTTTCTCACTTTTATTAGTCAAGACGTATAGTGGCAAGAATATCTCTGTCACAGTTAAAGGTTCAGACACCATTGGCAGCTTGAAACTTATGATTGAGGATAACGAAAACATTCCTTTCGACGAGCAGGAACTGATCTTAGACGGAAATGTTCTCGAAAACATTGATACATTTGCTAGTCTGCACATCAAGAAGCAATCCACCTTCACCCTCGTGCACAGAACAAGTAAAATGATGAAAATATTCGTAGAAACCAACAACCAAAGGACGAATTATTTGTATTCTTTTGAAGTCAGACCCTCTGACACTATTGGAGACCTCAAAACTAAGCTTCGTCATTGTATGCGCCAAGGGGACATGTTGGTTTTCGATGAAATGGCTCTTGAAAGCAGTGGCACCTTTTCTGACTTCAAGATCAGCGACGGAGCCGTACTCGAGCTCGTCCATAGATCAAAAGTTAGGATGGAAATATTCGTAAAAACCCCGTCTGAACAGACGATATCTTTGTTGGTTCGCCCTGCAGACACTATCTCACATGTGAAACGGTTGATTGATTGTCGGATAAGTATTGCTGTCGATGAGCAGGCTTTGATCTTCAGTAAAACTATTCTTGCTGATAGTGGTAATCTTTTAGACTTCAACGTTAACGGAAATTCAACTCTCACACTTCTTCGTAAATCAAATGGATTAATGCCTATATTTATACAAACTTTTAAAGAAGAAGAGACTGTTCTAATCACTTTGGAAGTCAAACCTTCAGACGCTATCTATAGCATAAAAGCTAAACTCCAGAATGAGAAAGGCATTCTTTGTAAGGATCATGAGCTGATCTACAACGATTTGGTTCTTCAGAACAACGATACACTTGTTGATCTTGACTTTAAGAAGGAATCTACGCTTACACTTATGCGTGTTGCAACAGGATTTATGAACATATTTGTTGAGACTCGATCGGGAAAAACTATTACTGTAGTTGTTAAACCCTCTGACACCATCCGGAATTTGAAATCCAAGATCGAGTGTATGCTTCATATGGATTCATCCCTGAAGAACATTAGTTTCCACTCAGTTAATCTGGAGAATAACAGCGCTACCCTTGCTGACTACAAACTCTGCGATGGATCAACCGTTCATCTTGTTTAATCATTAAATTCGGAGGTACGAAGTATGTACGTGCACCTTTGAATCAACCGTTCATCTGGTGGCTTTTAATTTTTGAAGTTGTTGATTTTGTAAGATTTTTAATGAATCAAATATTTATTTTGGTTGAGAAATGCACAAGAACATAAAATGAAACCTTATAGAACAATTTGGTGGTAAAATGCACCTATTCAAAAGTCAACCTTTTGTTTTATTTTAAGCTTGAAGGGATGTTAGATGATAGTAGAAAGCTTTATGATCCATTACACCTCTTTTTTTATATGCATGTGTATTGCTAATGGCATTAAAATAGTAACTTCAGTCACTCGATCATGATTTGAATGTTAGAATTATGAACCGTTTATGTTTCATTAACACCTCTTTTTTTATTTGAAGGAAAAACTTTTCTTTCTCAGGTTATTCAGACACATATTTCTTTACAACAGATACACTCTTATTAAACTCTAATAAATTGGTTTAAATGGGTTAACAACTCTCTCAATTTTAAAATCCAAAAAGCCACTTTAAGGGGTTAACAACTCTCTCAATTATAAAATCTAGATAGCCACTTTAAGGGGTTAACAACTCTCTCGTTTTTTAAATTTAAAATACTTTAGTTGAAAGATTCCATTTGATTTAGATGTTAGTTGTTAATGTGCAAAAATCACTTAAAAACCCTCATAGTTTTAGCTTTTGAACACACCCTCTCCCTCTCCTGCTTCTCTGTATCACTCTCTTTCCAAAATAAAAGTATCAAGAAAACCAGAGGAAAAATGTTAGAACAAGGCGAAGGAACAGACAATGGTTCTTCGTCGAGAAAACGAAAAAACGACGAAGACAATATATCTGGTAAGCGGACTAGAATGACCACTAGTGACCTCCCATTTCTTAACGTCGAGGAGGACAGGTCTAGCGACATCAATGATGTTGAAGCTAGAGAGAGGGAGTCTAGTGAGGACTACCAGATAAACCGTAGGTTTCTTCTGATCATCATCATTCTTAATTTGCTTATTTGCTACATTCTAGTGTTTGTTATAATATCATTTAATCCTTCTGTTCTATTGCATCTTAGTCAAGACCGCTGCCACTGGTAAAATCATCTCTCTTGAAGTCAAAAGCTCAGACACCGTTGGCAGCCTCAAGATCAAGATCCATGATAAGGAACACATTCGCTTTGAGCTGCAGGAACTCTTCTTCAATGAAAAGGTCCTTGAAAACACGAATACTCTATCTAACTTGCTCATCAACCATGAATCCACCATCACCCTTATGTCTAAATCATTAAGATATATCAATATATTCATCAAGAACCCAGAAGGAAGGATAAAATCCAAGATCATGAATAAGCACGGTATATCAAGGGGGTGTATGGATATATTTGTCAAGAACGTTGTTGACGGAGCGACCATCACCCTGCAAGTCAAACCCTTAGACACCATCGAGAGCATAAAATCCAAGATCATGGAGGAGCATGGTATATCATGTGACGAGCAGGAGTTGATCTTTAAAGATATGGTTCTCCACAACAACGATACCCTTGCTGACTCTCGCATCTATAGGGAATCTACACTCACGTTTATGCGTGTTTCAAGTGGATTCATGCCTATATTCATCAACATCGTGTCCGGGAAGATCATTACTCTGGATGTCAAACCTTCAGACACCATCTATAGAGTGAAAGTTAAGATCTATGAAAAAGAAGGTATTCGTCCATGCGAGCAGAGACTGATGTGGAACGGAAATATGATGTTGGACACCCCAACCCTCGCCGACTACAACATCCTCAGGGAATCAACCATCTTTCTTGTGTTTGGCCTGAGGGGGTGTTAGATTAGAGTAGTACAACTTATGATCCATTACAATATTGAAAGACAATGTTTGTAACACTCAATTCAAATGTGAAGATTTGATATCATTTTGTAACACCAACTTTTTTCACACCCAATTCAAGTGTGAACAATTTTATTTTACACATTTTTAAATATGAATAACTGAACTAAAAAAATGTGAATAATTGATACAATTTGTTGTAGTGTGTCTTTTGTTTTGTTATATCTCTGTTTGTAACTTGTCTGCAAGTGTTAAAAGACAAACTATTGATGTTCTACAAGTTTTACTATTTAGTATTTTGTTTCAAGTGTTTTTACCTTTTACTTTTATCTCATTTATGCTAGTTTTCAGAGAGGTGCGCATTCAAACAGATTTTTTATTGTAAACCATTATTTGATCCAACCAGACAGCTCCCCTATCTGATCCAATCATCCAATTTGAAACCGGTTTGACGATATATCACTTGAAACTGTTTAAAACTGAATCGGACCGGCCTGGCTTAAAACATGTAACATATGAAATCAAAAATCAATCATAAATCTATTCTAAGCATGTATACGCATCAAAACAATTGTAAAAAGATTTGTTACTAAAGTATTTAATCCATCACAATTAACCAAAAACCGGGATAATACCAAAAAAACAAGAAGTTTATTCCCAGAGAGGTACCGGTGTAAATAAAAAACTTATTTACCAAAATAGTGTGTAAAAACTTATTGCTTTTTACAGTTTAAAAAAATAAAAAATTAGAAGGATTTATTCTTTAAAAAAATATAATTTTTAGTTAGCAAACTTATTTTCGAATGAGCAAACTTTAATAGAAAATATTTGCAATTAATGAATCTTTTTATTTACTTACTAGGTTTGTAACCCGTGTGTCACACGGGGCGGATAAGTATAAACAAACACAATATAAACCGTATCGAAAGTAATAGCTTTCAACTCCATAAATTTGTGAGTATATAGCAGAATACATAAATATTACTAATAATTTTTACAATTAGAATTACCTTTTACATATAATAGTGGAAAATAAAATTGCAGATACAATTTAGAAAAATGTAGGATAAGAACACTAATATTTGATATTTTTTAATATAACCAAATAGCATATAAACTCAAAACTGGAAAACGAACTCCATCTTAATATTAATATAAATTAAAGTTTTTTATAGTCTCAAAATGTACTGCATTATTTTCTCTCACATAATACATTTTACTCCAAAAAAATAAATGTTACCTCTAACCAAATCCATACATGCACCAAATTGAGGAGCTTCAAACCTTCATTCTAATGGCATCATCTATACAATAGCAACACTGTAGACCAGCATGTTGACACAGTAAGTCAACAGTTGTCTTGAAAAGTCAAATGTTGCGAGATGTTCCTATTGGGTCAAATCTGTTGTCTTCGAACTAAGTCCACGCACTTTGGATCTCCTAGTCAACCGCAAGTCTCCAATCTTGAAGCCCAACACACCATAATATGAGACTTGAGACTGATATCAAAAGCCAACTTATACAAGGAACTTTTAGAGTCAACAAATTGACGGGAGGCAGGAGGTCTGGTAACACTTCTTGAAGTGACTGCTTGATCAAGGACTTTATTCATAGTGAGGAAGTGATCGGCTCTCATTTGAATGCGTAGTATCTTTGTCTTCATTCGTTGAGCTTATATGTATCTCCGTGATGCTTACACGTAAGTGCTAGTCCATCCTAAAATGGTGGCATGTACACACAAAAATAAAAAATGTGTATTTAGATCCAAGTTAGTACTTAGACATACTAATCTAAGTCTTTTAAAAACAAATCATTCTTCAAATTTTTTCCCTCAAAAGTCAAAACACTTATTCTTGTATGAAAACACTATAAATTCAAGATTTAGATTAATATATAAGCTGAAGAAAAATGCATCAGAAACTGTGGAATCATAGAATAGCATAAATGGGGTTCTTTTATCAATAGTATGCCACAAAGACAAGATCTTCTCATGTCATTCAGAAGGCACAATAAAGGTAACTTGCATCACACAGAAATTTACATACATACTCTATGAATAATCATATCACATGCCATTTTATTTGATTGCTTTTATAACCACGAGAGTTTGAAGGACCTGCTGATGAATTTGCATAGCAACATAAAAAAGAAATGAATTTACAAATTTGAATTCAAATATGGGAGACTTATAACTTGCATTATTATAAAAATTTATAATTAACCTACAAAACTCACCTCAATATTGCTAATATTAGCTTCGCATCCCTAGTTGCACTACTTAAGGGGCGACGATTGCACAACATTTAGTGTGCACCAAGTGACCCTACACAAAAAATAAATTTGTCTTCAAAATCACAGCTCAATAATGGATAAAAATTTATACACCTATACAACATTATAAAACAACAATGAATAATTAGAATTTAATAAATAAAAGTAGCAAAACCTTTATTTAATTGTATCCAATGCGTTCCTCGAGCCCTCTGCCTCAAGAACAAATCAAGGATTTTGCCCTTTATTAACCGGTGTCCTCATATTTTATAAAGTTATCATCACCAAGTGTTAGAATTTCACATGGTAATCAAAAGCCAACTTATACAAGGAACTTTTAGAGTCAACAAATTGACGGGAGGCAGGAGGTCTGGTAACACTTCTTGAAGTGACTGCTTGATCAAGGACTTTATTCATAGTGAGGAAGTGATCGGCTCTCATTTGAATGCGTAGTATCTTTGTCTTCATTCGTTGAGCTTATATGTATCTCCGTGATGCTTACACGTAAGTGCTAGTCCATCCTAAAATGGTGGCATGTACACACAAAAATAAAAAATGTGTATTTAGATCCAAGTTAGTACTTAGACATACTAATCTAAGTCTTTTAAAAACAAATCATTCTTCAAATTTTTTCCCTCAAAAGTCAAAACACTTATTCTTGTATGAAAACACTATAAATTCAAGATTTAGATTAATATATAAGCTGAAGAAAAATGCATCAGAAACTGTGGAATCATAGAATAGCATAAATGGGGTTCTTTTATCAATAGTATGCCACAAAGACAAGATCTTCTCATGTCATTCAGAAGGCACAATAAAGGTAACTTGCATCACACAGAAATTTACATACATACTCTATGAATAATCATATCACATGCCATTTTATTTGATTGCTTTTATAACCACGAGAGTTTGAAGGACCTGCTGATGAATTTGCATAGCAACATAAAAAAGAAATGAATTTACAAATTTGAATTCAAATATGGGAGACTTATAACTTGCATTATTATAAAAATTTATAATTAACCTACAAAACTCACCTCAATATTGCTAATATTAGCTTCGCATCCCTAGTTGCACTACTTAAGGGGCGACGATTGCACAACATTTAGTGTGCACCAAGTGACCCTACACAAAAAATAAATTTGTCTTCAAAATCACAGCTCAATAATGGATAAAAATTTATACACCTATACAACATTATAAAACAACAATGAATAATTAGAATTTAATAAATAAAAGTAGCAAAACCTTTATTTAATTGTATCCAATGCGTTCCTCGAGCCCTCTGCCTCAAGAACAAATCAAGGATTTTGCCCTTTATTAACCGGTGTCCTCATATTTTATAAAGTTATCATCACCAAGTGTTAGAATTTCACATGGTAAGAAATGTAGAAATGTTGTTTAAACCTAAAACTAATTAAAAAGAACTAAAAAAAGTTGCAGCGATCAAAAGTTTGTTCAAAACACTTAATTATTTGTATATAATGAAATTTAGTTTCAAAAGAATAAACATAAATGAGCTAATAACATTGTAATTAAAGTCACAAAGACTTGAAACTCAATATATGAATTGGGAAATTGGAATACAGAACATAGTAATATTGATAATCTGCATCTATCAGGTGGGTCATTGTAAGTTCGACTATGCATTTGCAAAATTTTAGACGAATCTGCATCAATAAAAAATTGAGTTAGGTCATCCTAAAATAAAACACTAAATTAGCAGATTGATGATTATACAATCAGAATTCACATAAATGGGAACATAGAACCCTAAATTAAAAAAAAAATGAAGCAGGGAGTGATCTTTGGGGAGAAGCACACACATACTTATCAACATATACACACAAACAGTTTCTCATTATGATACGAAAGTATTAAAATGGCATAATCGCATTATCGCATGTATTAGGGCTCAATTAGAAATCGTAGGTATTAGGGCTCAATTAGAAATCTCAGGTATTAGGGCTTAAGAAACATACCTAAATCCAAGCAGAGATGGAAACATATCAACACAAAAATGGCTTTGTTCTCATGAACCTTTAAATGCGGTCCGTTTTCTAGAAAGCAGAGAAGAACACCTCAAATTAGTAACGCAAATCAAATGAAAACGGCGACCGGACTCCCAATTGAAGGCTTCGATTCAATATCCATTAAGGGTCTGAAGAATACAATAAGGCGATGATTGAAATTCCAATGGGAATTAATTCGTCGAACCGCAGAAAGAGGATGGCGATATAGTTGGCGCAAATTGATAAGAAGAGGGGGACGATTGAAATGCCCTGAGGAGTGAGGGAAGAAGGGCGCCAAATTGAGACTTGTAAAGGATTAGATGATAGACACGTGGCAATCAAGATTTTCACTTATTAAAGTAGTAGATTAAAAGCATATATTTTTGTTAATAATTTTTTAACTAAAGTGAAAAAAATAAATTAGTGAACGGGGGCGACAACCTTATTCAAAAGGAGACCGCGACCCTACTAGTGAAAAAAAAATAAGTAAAAAAAATATGGAAGCGACCATGTAGCTAGTCGTCAACGATCATGACTGTACTAGGGTCGGATGACCGTATTTTTTTGTACTCTAAAATAAAAAGATTGAAATTCGATCGTCGGTGACCCCAACATAATACGTGTCAGACGGTCGTTGTCTCCTTCATTTGGTGTCAGATAAACAAGGTCGTGGTCGGGCAAAAGGGGGTGTCGGCGCCTCAGTTTTATGACGTATCCTTGTCTGATTGGGGTAGAGTACCGTCATTCGACCGCACTCAGCGAGCATCGATAACCGTGATTAAACGGCTATTTTGTGACAACTTTTGATCAACTCGTTGACAAATGTTATCAAATGGCTAATTTGAGAATTTTCATTTAATTAACTAAACTAAAAGAAGAAAGAATATAAGGGTGGGCGGTGTGCTCGTTTTTGGCACTCGGCGTGAGGCGGCATAGTTGATGCCGAGCTCGGCATGTATACCGACCAGCAAATCATCCGCGGCATCGGCATATCCATTCCCCCCCAACGGCATTGTGTTGCCGATAGATGCCGAGAGAAACATTGGAGATTTGACTTTTTTTTACTGTTACATGTCGAGAGAGACTAAATCATCCCTAGGCAAATATACCCCCTTTTTAATCATCAAATCTATATAAATCTTCTCTCTCATGTGGCAGCATGTGATTGGTCAATATTTGATGCCTAGAGCATACCTTAAATGAGCATACCTCCCACCCTAATAAGTTAACGGGGGAGTGTGGAAGTTGGATGTCCAACCGCCGACCTCTCAACTTTCAGCGACTGTTCCGATGCCGGCAAGAATCAATGCAAACCCCTCGTAATCTCATAACTCAGTCTTCTATATATTCTTCTATTTCTGAAAATCATTAGGAATAATTCTACGAAAAGACCAAACCCCACTATATACTTTCCTTTCCAATGGCTAATAGTTCTTCGCCGAGAAAATCGAACCGTGACGGAGACAAATCTCCGGATGAATATTTTGAAGTTGAATTTAGCGGTTCCAGTGACGATGGTAAAATAAAGGGTAAGCTCATTTTTCTCTATGAATATTTTTTGTATGTTGTTATCTTTTATGTCCATTTATTTCTAGACATACGTTGAGCTTTTTAATGTTTTTTTTTTCTATTTACACGGTGTTTAGTCAAAACTTTTACTGGCAAGATTATCTGTCTCAAAGTTAAAGGCTCAGACACAATTGGCAGCTTGAAACTTAAGATTATGGATGAGGAACACATTCCTTTTGACCAGCAGGAACTGATTTTAGACAGAAAGATTCTGGAGAACATTCATACCTTTGCCAACTTGCACATCAAGAAGCAATCCACCATCACCCTTATGCGCGTAGCAAGTGAAATTATGGAAATATTCATAAAAGATTCTAATCCCCAACTTCCGAGTTTTGGTCACTATGATATCGGACTCCATCTACTCGTTGATTTTCTTGTGACGAGTATGAGCTGGTCTACTATGATATCGTTCTTCACAACGATGATACACTTGCTGAATCTTACATTGAGAGGGAATCTACACTTACGCTAATGCGCGTGTCAACAGGATTTACGCATTCCATTTTTGTCAAGGATCGCTTAGGAAAAAGATATACTCTAGACGTCAAAGCCTCTGACACCATCCAAGATTTGAGATTCAAGATTCGGTTTAAGGTAGGTTATCTTTCATGTATACAGAAACTTAAATTTAACTCGGTTTATCTGGAGATTAACAGTGCTACCCTTGCTGACTACAACCTTTGCAATGGATCAACTGTTCTTATTGTTTAATCTATTAGTATATGAGATTCTGAGGTAGGAAGTATGTTCTCTTTTGAATCAACTGTTCATCTTGTGGCTTTTGAAGTGGTTCTCTTTTGTAAGATGCTAAGGGCATGAGGTATACCTCATGTGGTGTGGTGTGGTATGGTCGCCACGTAGACGATGACTGGACCACATGGAATCACCACACACATGTTGGTATACCCATGTGGTGTGGTGTTGAATATTTAAATAATTTAAATTTCTTTTTTTTTTATATATTTAAACTCTAAATGCAATTAATTATAAATGCTTAAATAATATAAACTACATACTTAAATCAAATAAAAAAAACGCCACACATTAAAAAAGAACAAGTACATTAATTTAAAAAAAAAACGACATAGGTAAATTAAAAAAAAAAACGACATAGGTTTATTTAAAAAAAAACAACAACTAGTTATGTTTTTGACGTAGTTTCTCCAAGATCTCCTCTTTCTCCTTCTCGACCAAAGCCCTCCGCTCCTCCGACAAACCCGATGTGTCCAAGCAAATGACCCGAAGCTCGTTCAAACGAGTATTTTCCTGACGTGTCTTCGTCCTCTTTTTTTGTTCGAGATTGAATTCGTGAAGTTCTCGAACGAAATCGTCATCTTGCTTTTGCTCCTTTTGTTGACGAATGGCATTTTTCTTTCCGACGGGTCGCCTCAAAATGTTCATTCGCGGTTCGTCACCATCGTCCTCAAGATCGACCGCCTCATCGTTGAGGTTAATACCACAACGACCCGTTGAAGCCGAACCCATTGGGCTATCCATTTCCGTTGACGACCGTTTCAAACTAGCCTTCGGTCCCTCCATTATCTCGTGAAATTTTGGAGATCTTCGTAAACAATGGTAATGCTCGACTAAAGGTGGAGATTTGTGGTCGTCTCTATAACGAGTGATGGCTTTGTTAAGGAGATCAAGATCACTTTCACCACTTTTTCGGTTACGTTCGACACCCGCCATAATGCCGTGAAATTTCGCAATCTTAGGCTTAAGGAGCCCCCATTTTCCACTCAATTTGTCGTTGTTGCGAAACAACGTAAAACCCTTTGCGACGCGCAAGTCGTGGAAGCGGGTGCTAACTCGATCCCAAAACGCGTCTTTCTTTTGACAATTCCCTAAAAAAAAATTATTAAGATATTTAAAAAGTTGATATATATTTTCGGAAAAAAGAAACATAAAAAAACATTAAAAAAAACGTTAAGAAAATATACCATATTTAGGATCCTCGGACGTGTCGATATAAGCCTCGATCAAGTCGAGCTCCTCTTCCGAATCCCACTTTGTTTTACCCGTCGGAGCCTCGGTACCCTCGATGGGTTTTTTCCCTTTGCCACGTCCCTTTCTAGCTCTACTAGGGACTTGGGTTTCGGGAACCACCTCCAAGTCATCATCATCTTGTTCAACTAGTGGCGTTTGTGGATGCGACGGAGCTTGAAATGGAGGTGGGAATGGTTGAGGTTGACCCCATTGAGCGTAGTTGTTAAAACTAGGGTTGGGATTAAACATGTTAGGCGATGGGTTCGGGGCCGTGTAGAGAGGGTTCGGTTGGCCCGCGTACATGGGCATATTCCACGGGTTTTGTTGGTTTGGTGGGACCGGAAAAAGGTTGCTCGAGGGAGGTTGGCTTGAACTTTGGTTAGGGTTCATGGTGAATTTTTTTAAAAAATAGATGTAGAAGAAGATAAAGTAGAAGAAGAGGTGTAAAAAAATTGTAAAAAAGTTGGGTTTATATAGGGTTTAAATAGGAAAATTAAATAAAAAATCTTTTTTTTTTTACTTAAAATGACCTAACGGTCATTAAATTAAATAATTGATCCGTTGGCCCACTTTATTCCCCTCATCACGTACGCGGTATCTTCCGCGCTAATTTTCCGGCCAACTCCACGGCGCCTGCGGGGGACGGTTTCCACGCGCCATCACGCCGCTATATGGGCTTCCACGCACAACATACCGTATACCCTAAATGAATCAAATATGTTTCTGGTTGAAATGTTTAAGTACTAAAGAGTAGGGTGAACACCAAGTTTCTTTTCCCTTTACAGTAAAAGTAATACAGTAGTCTTTAATAACTTAAAATTTTTTAAAGATATAATCTCGTTGGACCAATCCAAATAGACCACAACACTATGTTGCTGAATGATCTATATGCATGCTACAGGCACTCAAATAGTATTTTATTTGTTATTCAAGTCATTCATGATTTGAATTTTAGAATTATGAACCGTTTATATTTCATGAAGACCTCTAAAAAAAACTTTTCTTTAGGCTATTCAAACACATTTTTCTTAACAACAGATTACTCTTATTTAACTCTATTAAATGGGTCTAAGTTGGTTAACAACTCTCCAAATATTAAAACCCAGAAAGCCACTTTAAGGGGTTAACAACTTTCTTTGTATTAAAATCCAAAAAGCCACTTTAGTTAAAAGATCCATTTGAATTGGAATTCAGATGCCCTTGATCATTCTATAAAAGATTTAGGTGTTAGTTCTTAATGTGCAGAAATCAATTGAAAACCCTCATAGCTTTATAGCTTTAGCTCTTAAACACACCCCCTCCCTCTCTAGCCTCTCTTTATCACTCTCTTTCTAAAAGAAAAGTATCAAGAAAACCGGAGGAAAAATGTTAGATCAGGGAGAAGGAACGTTTGATAGGGGAGAAGGAACAGACGATGGTTCTTCGTCGAGGAAACGAAAAACGACGAAGACAATATATCTTGTAAACGGAATAGAATGACCACCAGTGACCTCCCATTTCTTAACGTCGAGGAGGACAGGTCTAGCGACATCAATGATGTTGAAGCTAGAGAGAGGGAGTCTAGTGAGGACTACCAGATAAACCGTAGGTTTCTTCTGATCATCATCATTCTTAATTTGCTTATTTGCTACATTCTAGTGTTTGTTATAATATCATTTAATCCTTCTGTTCTATTGCATCTTAGTCAAGAACGCTGCCACTGGTAAAATCATCTCTCTTGAAGTCAAAAGCTCAGACACCGTTGGCAGCCTCAAGATCAAGATCCATGATAAGGAACACATTCCCTTTGAGCTGCAGGAACTCTTCTTCAATGAAAAGGTCCTTGAAAACACGAATACTCTATCTAACTTGCTCATCAACCATGAATCCACCATCACCCTTATGTCTAAATCATTGGGATATATCAATATATTCATCAAGAACCCAGAAGGAAGGATCATTCATTATTTTAAACTCAAACCCTCAGACACCATTGCCAATTTGAAAGCGAAGATGTTTGGTACTGGGCATGTGCTGATGTTTAATGAAACTGTTCTTCATGATAACGCTACGCTTGCCGACTTCCACATCGTTGATGGATCCACCCTCACACTCCCTGATAAATCAGTGGAATTGATGGAGAGATTTGTCCAAAGCCTCACAGGAACGATCACTTTGTTAGTCAAGCCCACACAAACCATCTTTGAAGTGAAATCAATGATCAGTAGAAAGGAAGGTATTCCCCGCGACGAGCAGGCTTTGATCTCTAATGGAGTGGTTCTTGGTGACAATGGTACCCTTTTTGACCTCCACATCAACCCAAAATCCACCCTTGAACTTATGCGTAAATCAAGGGGGTGTATGGATATATTCGTCAAGAACGTTGTCGGTGGAGAGACCATTACCCTACATGTCAAACCCTTAGACACCATCGAGAGCATAAAATCCAAGATCATGGAGGAGCATGGTATATCATGTGACGAGCAGGAGTTGATCTTTAAAGATATGGTTCTCCACAACAACGATACCCTTGCTGACTCTCGCATCTATAGGGAATCTACACTCACATTTATGCGTGTTTCAAGTGGATTCATGCCTATATTCATCAACATCGTGTCCGGGAAGATCGTTACTCTGGATGTCAAACCTTCAGACACCATCTATAGAGTAAAAGTTAAGATCTATGAAAAAGAAGGTATTCGTCCATGTGAGCAGAGACTCGTGTGGGAAGGAAAGATGATGTTGGACGCCCCAACCGTCGCCGACTACAACATCCTCAGGGAATCAACCATCTTTCTTGTGTTTGGCCTGAGGGGGTGTTAGATTAGAGCAGTACAACTTATTATCCATTACAATATTGAAAGACAATGTTTGTTTCTTTTGATGTAACTTCCTTTTGTAAACTTGTTATCCGCAAGTGTTTGAATTACTTGGGTGCAAACAAGCAGAGTCGAATGTAAGCTCGTCTAGACTCGAGCTCGGCTCGTTTAAAATAAAAAGAGCTCAAACTCGAGCTTGGTTAACTCGAGCTTTATTTCTGAAGCTTGAGTTTAGCTCGTGGAGAATTGTTTAATCTCGAGCTCGGCTCTTTTATTATAATTTATTATTTTTTATATATTATTATAATTAAATTTATATATATATATATATATATATATATATATATTTAGAAATATTATTTTATATAAAAAATATTACATGTTATTTATTTACTTTATCATAAGTTTATATATAATAATAATTATTTTTTAAAGTATATTTAATAAATTAAATAAAAATATATATAAATAAAACCTATTTTAAAACTTAAGTTCGGCTCAGGCTCATTAAAGCCTGACTTGTTTTAATTTTTTTTTATCAACCCTTGCTCTTGAGCCTGCAAATTTTTTTCTTTTAAAAATGGGCTCTAAAATGTGCAATTTTATTAAAAAGAAATCGTACAATCATATTCATCATGAACCTTGATGTACCCCATACGTACTACAATTTTAGCTCCTGAACACACCCCTCCACTCTCCCGCCTCTCTCTATCATCATCCTCTTCCCAAAAAAAATATCGAGAAAAAAAAACCACTGAAAAATGATAGAAAAGGGTACAGTAACAGGCGATGATTCTTCATCGAGGAAACGGAACGACGAAGGAAACAACAGGCCTGGTAAACGGAACAGAAAAACCATCACTGAAGACGACGGAAACAACAGGCCTACCGGCGATGATTTTGAAGCCGAGGAGAGAGATTCCGGCGAAGATAAGAAGATAAACAGTAACGATTCTTCCGATCATCCTCATTGTTTGCTTATTTGCTACATTTTGTTGTTGGTTTTAGGGCTAATTAATCTCCCATGTTTTAGATTCTAGGTCTAGCCATTCTCATTTATCGATCTGGTTGTTTGTTTGAGTTAAAATATGCTCCTGGTTTCCTGATGTGCTACATTTTGTTGTTTTAGGGCTTATTAATCTGCGATTTATCAGATTTATTTCTTACTATTTCAATATATTTGAAGCGTCTTGTTGTTTGTTCTAGGGCTAATTTGTGTTTCATCAGATTCTTAGGTTTATTTCAAAGTAAACATATCAGAATCAAGACCTCTTTTAGGGCTAATTTGTGTTTTATCAGATTTTGAGGTTTATTTTAAAGTAAATATATTAAAATGTACAGCTGTTTTAGGGCTAATTTATCTGTCTTTTATCAGATTCTTTGGTTTATTTTAAAGTAAACATATTAGAAACGCCACCTGTTTTAGAGCTAATTTGTGTCTTATCAGATTCTTAGGTTTATTTTAAAGTAAACATATTAGAATCTACTCCTGTTTTAAGGCTAATTTGAATCTTATCAGATTCTTAGGTATATTTTAAAGTAAACATAATAGAATCTAGGAGTGGTCATGCTCATTTCTCAATCTGGTTGCTGCTTCAAGTTAGTTTATGTTCTTGGTTTGATTTAGTGCTTAATTCTGTTTAATATATTAGAATCATTTTGTTTGACTGCATTTTAGTCAACGTTGCTGCCACCGGTAAGATCATCTCTTTTAAAGTCAAAAGCTCAGACACCATTGGCAGCCTCAAGCTCAAGATCCAGGATAAGGAAGGTACTCCCTTTGAGCAGCAAGAACTGTTCTTCAATGAAAAGGTTCTTGAGAATATCAATATGTTTGCTAACTTGCCCATCAACACGGGATCCACTATCACGCTTATGTCTAAATCAAAGGGATATATCAATATATGCATCAAGACCCCAGAGGGAAGGACCGTTGATACTTATGAAGTCAAACACTCAGACACCATTGGTGACGTGAAAGCCAAGATCCTTGGTTCTGGGCATGTACTGATGTTCAATGGAAGTGTCCTTGATGATGGCGCTACCCTTGCTGACTTCAGTATCGTCAATGGATCTGCTCTCACCCTCTATGATAAATTAATGGGATCGATGGAAATATTTGTTAATATCTTCACTGGAAAGACGATCTCTTTGTCAGACATCACACCCTCACACCATATCTTAGATGTGAAATATATGGTCATGTCTAAGGAAGACATTCCTCTTGACGAGCAGGCTTTAATCTTCAACAACGTGGTTTTGGGTAACAACGGTACCCTTTCTGACTTCAACATCAACGCGAATTCGACCCTTTTGCTTATGCCTATATCAAGGGGATTTATGGATATATTCATCAAGACCTTCACCGGAAAGATCATTACCCTTAAAGTCAAACCCTTAGACACCATCAAGTGCATAAAAACCAAGATCCAGGCTAAAGAAGATATTCCTAGTGACGAGCATGAGTTGATCTTTAATGGAATGGTTCTCCACAACGATGGTACCCTTGCTGACTATCACATCAACCAGGATTCTACCCTCACGGTTATGCGTTTTTCAAGTGGATTCACGCGTGTATACATCCAGAAACAACAAACCGGAAATACCATTACTATGGATGTCAAATCTTCTGACACCATCTATAGACTGAAAGTTAAGATCTATGAAAGAGAAGGTGTTCGCCCATGCGAGCAGAGACTGATTTGGAATGGGAAGCAGTTGTTGGACGAACCAACCCTTGCCGACTACAACATTCCCAACAAATCAACCGTCCATCTTGTTTTACGCTTGAGGGGGTGCTAGATTAGAGCGGTACATCTTATGATCCATCGTCATTCTAAAAGACTATGTTTGTTTCTTTTGATGTAGCTTCCTTTTGTAAACTTGTTTGTTTCTTTTGATGTAGCTTCCTTTTGTAAACTTGTTGTCTACAAGTTTTTGTAGTAGTTGGAAGACTAATCTAAACAGTGTTTAACTGAATGATCTATATATATATATGCATTACTATTCAGCACTCCAATAGTATTATTTGATATTTCAGCGACTCATGATTTGAATATTAGAATTATGAAATGTTTATGTTTCATTAAGACCTCTTCTTTCTTTTTGCAAATTGAGTGTGATTATATTATCAACATCTAAGGAAAAGAACCTGTTTTTGAAAATCTTTACAAATTAAGTGTGGATTCATACTGAGATACTTCAACATCATATCTAAGAACCTGTTTTTGAAATTAAGAATGTTGATTTTTATTTTTTTAAATAACACATGTTTGTTTATGTTCATGAACCGTTTATGAACAACTTAACAAACAAACACAAACAAGAATTTCCGTTCATTATGTGCTTGTGGACCGTTCATGAACACATATAATACTTAACAAACGAACATGAACATGGTTTCGTTTGGTTCGTTTATGGCCATAATTTGAGTACTCTTATCAATATCATTATATTATTTTGCAATTCCTACTTTTAAGTAAGTGAAGATTTAAAGGGGTTGTTGGCCATAATTTCAATGTCGGTACAAAATCGACCCTTACGCTTATGAGTAAATCAAGAGGGTTTAAGGATATATTCGTCAAGACCTTAGCCGGAGAGATCATTACCCTGGAACTCAAACCCTTGGATACCATCACGTGTGTAAAAGCCATGATCGAGGATAAGGAACATATTTCCTCTGACGAGCAAGAGTTGGTCTTTAATGGAATGGCTCTCCACGACAATGAATGATATCCTTGTTGACTTTCCCATCAACAAGGATTCTCCGCTCATACTAATGCGTCTTTCAAGTGGATTCATATGTATATTCATCAAGATTCTCACCGAAGAGATCATTACTCTGAATGTCAAACCTTCTGACACCATATATAGAGTGAAAGTTAAGCTTTATGAAAAAGGACATGGTCGCCCATGCGAGCTGAGTCTGATTTGGAAAGGAAGGCAGCTGGAGGATCCCGCAACACTTTCCCAATACCAGATCCCCAAGGAATCAACCATCCATCTTGTTTTACGCCTGTTGGGGTGTTAGATACTTAGATTATAGTGGTATATATATCTTATGATCCATTATTACATTAAAAGACTATGCTTGTTTCTTTTGTTTGGAAGCTTAGACTACAACATTATTTTACTGAGTGGACTATATATATGCATTACTACTCAGCACTCATATAGTATTATTTGATATTTCAGTCACTCATGATTTGAATATTAAGATTATGAATTTTTAGGTTTCATTAAGACCTCTTTTCCTATTTGATCACACCATTCAGACACCCTTTTTTTTTCCTCTTACTCATAGCAGGATCACTCTTATTTATCTCTAACTAGATGGTACTTTGTGCGATTTGCTCCGCGGCTAAGTGTGGCTCGACCAGACATATATCTTGGTCATTTTGTAAGTAATTTCCTGTTTAGCCTTGATCAGTGCATCTTGATTGTAGTAATGACATCTTAGCTCATTCGAATACTCAAATCCATAGGATAACTGTTGCTCAATGGTGTTGAAGTGTTGTTGTTATGATTCGGGGGTGCATTTGATTCTAAATGGTTAACTTTGCTCAAGGTGGAGATTGTAAATAAGTGAGCTTCCGTTAATGATGGTTAGTTCACAGTTAGTGGGTGTTAGTAAACTGCAGGGGGTTAAAAGGACAATGACTCATTGTTCAAGGGTGCTGAATGTAACTTTATTAATTGAGTTTTTTTAGTTTGTTAATAGTTGTTAGTCGTAACAAGAGCTTATAAGCTTGACTCCTGTATCAGTTTAGAGGACGCAATTCCAATCTTTCCTTGTAATTCTGATTTGTTTGCTAATAATATACAATTATTTGTGATTTCATCTTGATTCTGACTTCATTTCAATCTTCGATTTCATATATTTCTTCAACAAGTAAAATATTTGATTAATGAAATCATGTATTTAATTATCTTATGACTTATATAATAACTACTACTAGAAGGATGCCCATGTGATACAGCGAGTATGTACTATTGGAATTTTGAAAGAAAAAACTAGTGGAAAATGTGTTTTCCCACTAAGTGTGAAAATAAGTTTTTCATCAATTTTGGACTAAAATAAAATAAAGATAACATAGGTTGTTGTCTCTGTATTTTATGGGTTTGTGTAGTACATTGTGAGGGTTTTCCAACGCACCAAACCGCGTCCAAATCCGAGCTCGTATGAATGAGATATCGAAGCTCAAAGTTGAGGTCTCGCAACAACGAAAACTGTGAATTTTAGAGAGAAAGAAAGTGGAACTCATCCCACATTGGTTGGGGGATGAAACAAAAAATGGTCTATAAGGTGAGAACCTTACAAACTATTGTTTTCTTGAGTATGACACATTTCTTGGACCCTGAGAAGTGTGAAGCACCCCTTAACTCGCACACGCACACGTGCGTTGTGTGGGCGCTTTGATGGTGCACTATGCACACTCTCACCGCCCCGAGCCGCTTGAGAGCCGCCTTATGTTTTTAAGTTCAACCGGAAGTTAGTCCGGTTGAATTCTAGGCGGGTAGGTTCAAGCGGAACCAGTTTAGCCCGACGGTTGGATCGGAGCGCGAGTTCAGCCGGATGTGTTCCGGTTGAAGTTCAAGCGGAATAGGGGTCAACCGGATGTGTTCCGGTTGAAGTTGAACGGGACCCCAGTTCAACCGGAAAAACGTTGTAACAGTCCAGTACATGGGCTGTTACGCATTTTTGCTTTTATTTCCTTTGAACCACTTCAATTCTGAGCTGAAACAGAATATTCATGTCAATTAAAACTGAATTCATATTAAAGACGTTTAATATGAAGTTTGACTACGAATTTAATTCTTTTATGTTTTGAGAGCTCACCTCCACTATAAATAGTGCATCATGGGTTGATGCAAACTACACCCGAATTCACATAATTCTTCTCTCTTTTCATCTCTCCTTTCTCTTCTCTCTTTTCATCTCTCCTTTCTCTCAATCATCATCGTCTTGTTCGTCAAGATCTTCAAGGTAATTTTCGGACTTAGTGTTATCGAGGCCGTACTTTCGGCTTTAGCGATTGTATCCTGGGAAGCAAAACAGGTTCTTCTGTAGACCTGGAATTTGTTTTAAGGGATTCGAGTTTTGACCCAAATCCTTCGCTTTCTTCTTAAAATCTCCTTTCTTCAAATCATTTTTTTTAAATCATTTTCCTCAAAACCATTTTCAATTCAAAGAATTTATTTTCTTTATTTTTTGTCTACTATTTGCATTTCCTTTTTATTAATCCTCATGTATGGTTCATTAATTTGTTTGTAATTATTTCCACTTGTAAATGTACTGTATTATCATTCTCTTTCCATTTTCTTGTAACTGTATTACTAGGACTAGTATTTCTTTCAAGTGTATTGTAATAGAATAGGTTCTTCTTTTGTTGTAATCGTATCTCAAAAATAAAGTATTTATTATTTTTTAAATTTATGAATGGTTTTCCTACATGTACACAACACAGTAACTCAAATACTAGTAAAATGTGTGAGCAATAATTGGTCTAGTATCATGTGAATTTGTAAGTTTGATAAAAAAAAATACAAAATAAATGTCACTTAAGTAGTAGCCTAGTGGTAAGAGACATTGTCGTCTTTGATACAGACCAAGTTCAATGCTTAAAAGTGATGAATAATGAGGTATAATTTAGCGCGTTAAAAAAATTACAAAATAAAGTAATATAAACTAAATACAATATTAAAAATTTAGTTCAACAAGAAATTAGACTTTTACATGATTATATTTTTAAATAAATTTAATTACTAAATAGTTTTTTGAACTTAATCACATAACAGTTTTGCCAATATCATTGTGAAAAGATAATGTCTTCCATCTAAAATACATAAGGGATTTAATGAGAAGGGTTACACCGATTTAATATTTTTGTTTTTGCCAAGAAAACTTGGTTTAAACAGGTAATAAAGTCTAGTGACAAAAAATCTAGAAGGAAACTACTTGACTATAGTGTGCAACTTTCATAACAAAATGTACACGTACCATGTTAAACATAAACTATTAAACCCTGAAGTATCAAGTACCATAGTCTCACGTCAAATCTTTTCTGCGAGGGGTTATCTCCTAATTCTATTAGGAGATGATATTTACGACTATCTTTTCAGAATTATATGTGATTTAATAAATATTCTATTATAATTTTTTGTAATGGCAATTCACTAAGGAGGCATATTACGTCATCCAACCAATCGTAACTTTGGACATCGCCAGTTCAGGAGACTCCTAAAGGTTATCGAGACTAGTTATCGTAGACCTATCTAACAAGAAAGTGAAAACTGTAAACCCCTTCCTAGTTCCTTTGGTCTAGGTGGTTTTGTTCTTGCGTTTTTTTTTTTTTTTTTTTTGGTCTGTCCCTAAGTTTGAACTAGTAAGGACTCTCCTTACTACTTGTTTTGTTTTGTGGTTTATATATAGATCGAATCGCCGGGGTAACCCTTTACTAAAAAAAAAAAAACTGTAACCCCTTCTAACAGGCCTTGAACCCAGGTCACAAACGGTCTAAGCTCTCACATGTTATCGCGGTATCCGTTGGGTAAACCCTTTGGATAAATATTCCATTATATGTATGACATATATCCTATTTGAATTTGATTTCAATGATCTCATCCTATATAATTCTATCGATAATATTTACAACTATCTTTTGAGAATTACAAGGGATTTAATAGATTTTCTATTATATAAATATCTATCATACTAGCTTCGTTTACGTAAACCCAAGAATCAATGCACATAAGGGATTTTGTCTCTCTCTTTGAAATTTTTTTCAAAAAACTTGACGAGAAAACCAGAGGAAAAATGATAGAGAAGGGTGCATTTACAGGTGATGCTTCTTCATCGAGGAAACGAAACCATGATGATCAAGATAACATGTCCGGTAAACGGAACAAAAAAACCACCAGTGATCTCCAACTTGTTAAAGTCGAGGAGAACGAGTCTAGGGACGTTGAGATGATAAACAGTAATGATTCTTCCTCATTTTCTGCTACATTTTGTTGTTTGTTTATTAGGTCTTTGGGTTTATTTTATAGATGAAATTACACATACACTCTTAAAAAAAACAAGTTTTGAATGCATAATGTATAACTTTTTGAGCATTATGTGAGGAAATATGTTTTTCTTAACATCAAACATACTACACACTCACTAGTCTCCCCTCTTAAATTAATAGCAAAAACATCTTTTATAGGGTATAACCCTTATCAGAATTTTTATTTGGGAAATAGGTAAATTTACAAGTTAATAGAGACTTTAATTAATGGATAATGTACTTTTCAAGCATGATGTGAAGAAAAATGTAATTTTACAAGTATATATAGACATCAATGCATTATCTTTATTTATCTACAACCTTTTTAAGCATGATTTTAGACAAATATATTAATTTACAAGCCATGCAAGATGTAAGTGTCATGTTTTATAGTAAACATGTTTGATTCTAGGTCTAGCCATGGTTACCTATCTTTTATAACATACTTCCATTTATTTGTTTTATTGCTTCTTAGTCAAGACCCCTACGGGTAATATCATCACTCTTAAAGTCAAGAGCTCAGACACCATTGGCAGTGTGAAGCTCAAGATCCAGGCTAAGGAACACATCCCCTTTGACCAGCAGGAACTGTTCTTCAATGAAAAGGTTATGGAGAATAATAATACGCTTGCTAACTTGCTGATCAACCATGAATCCATTGTCACGCTGGTCCGAAAATCAAAGGGATTCATCAACATATTCATCATGAACCCAGATGGAAAGATCAGCCATACTTTTAAAGTCAAACCGTCAGACACCATTGGCACTGTGAAAGCCAAGATGAATGGTTTTGAGGGCGTGTTGATGTTCAATAATTATGTCCTTGATGATAATGCTACCCTTACGGATGTCAATATTGTCAATGGATCTGCCCTCGCAGTCCGTAGTAAAATGATGGAGATATATGTCAATACCTTCACTGGAAAGACGATCCCTTTGTCAGTCAAGCCCACACACACCATCTTTGCTGTGAAATCAATGGTCTATCGCAAGGAAGGAATTCCATGTGACAAGCAAGCTTTAAGCTTCAACAATGTGGTTCTTGGTGATAATGGTACCCTTTTTGAGTTCAATATTGGTACGAAATCGACCCTTACCCTTATGCGTAAATCAAAGGGTTTTAAGGATATATTCATCAAGACCATAACTGGAACAATCATTACCCTAGAAGTCAAACCCTTGGACACCATCCAGAGTGTAAAAGCCAAGATCGAGGATAAAGAACATATTCCTTCTAACGAGCAAGAGTTGGTTTTTAATGGAATGGTTCTCCACAATAATGATACCCTTGTTGACTTTCCCATCAAAAAGGAATCTCCACTCATACTAATGCGTCTTTCAAGTGGATTCATGCGTATATTCATCAAGACCCTCACCGGAGAGATCATTACTCTGAACGTCAAACCTTCCGACACCATATATAGAGTGAAAGTCAAGCTTTATGAAAAAGGACATGGTCGCCCATGCGAGCTGAGACTGATTTGGGCCCGAAAACAGCTGGAGGATGAGGCAACACTTGCCCAGTACCAGATCCCCAAGGAATCAACCCTCGATCTTTTTTTAAGATTGAGGGGGTGTTAGATTATAGTGGTATAGCTTATGATCCACTATTACATTAAAAGACTATGTTTGTTTCTTTTGTTTTGAATTGGTTCGAAGTCTAGACTATAACACTATTTTACTGAATGATCTATATATGCATGCATTACTATTCAGCACTCAAATAGTAATATTGGATATTTCAGTCACTCATGATTTGAATATGACTTGTGAAATGTT
The DNA here is from genome assembly GCA_039602395.1 of Deinandra increscens subsp. villosa. Lineage (NCBI taxonomy): Eukaryota > Viridiplantae > Streptophyta > Magnoliopsida > Asterales > Asteraceae > Deinandra > Deinandra increscens. The sequence continues at coordinate 93,456,108 of JBCNJP010000023.1, read as the reverse complement.
TATATTTCATTAAGACCTCTTTTCCTATTTGAAGAAAAAAAAAACTTTTTCTTTTCACGCCTGTATCACTCGTATTTATCTCTAACTAGATGGTGCTTTGAGCGATTTGCTCTGCAGCTAAGTGTGGCTCGACCAGACATATATCTTGGTCGTTTTACAAGTAACTTGGTGGTATGGCTCATTAATAAAGCAGGTTACATATAGTTAAATAGAAAAGCTGCATATCTTGTGGATCTAAATATTATTAGAGTAGCAAATATTTACATTTTATTACTGAAGTGTTTTTCTAAACTACAGTGCAACCAATTAATATTAACTCACATATTTGTGAATATTATATATCCTATCATAGCCTAAATATGTATATGATAAAAGTTTTATAATGTGGGTTAATGTTCTATTCATACATAGATTATGAACTTAAAAAAGAAACCAGCCACCGCCAGATGATAATTTTAGCCCATATAAATAAATGAAAACATATTAAAGATTTAAAAAATGCTATCAGAGTCGACAAAAGTCAAACCGATCAGTTAGATAACGACTGAAAACTATCACATATGATCTGAGCCTCATTCCACCGGCCCTAAACCATTTTCATCTGAACGTATCTACAAGTCAACAAATCATAATAAAAGGACCAAAGAAAATGAAAAGGTAAAAGATAAATATTGTACGAACATACACTTCCTTCTTGATTGTAAATTTTAACTTCTTTTCTGAAAAAATGAAAGTCAAAGAGTGACGCATTACTTAAAGATCCATCTCATCTTACTTTTTTCTTTTTTTTTTTAACGACAAACAATTTTATTAGAGACTAGTAAGTTTCTAAAACCCAAAAACCTCAATTGTCATCTAGATAAAAATAAATTTAGTGTTCTAAAACCCCAAAAACCTCAATTGTCATCTAGATAAAAATAAATTTAGTGTCAGGCTGCCTCAAAAGAATATACACCAAATAAAAGGGAAAAGAAATAACAATAAAATCATCAAAAAGTTAGTTTACCTTGAATTAGCAAGGTTGTACCTCTATTTCTTTGGTTAACCATTTTCTCTATAACTAAATACACATCGTCCTTTTTAATTGTAAGAAATGGTACCTAATGAAACATAGATCATGGGTGTATGCGACTTAGGTGGCATCAAGGTCTATAGCAATGCTTAGGTTACAGAGAGAAAGGTGTGTTTTGTATGGGGAAATAAATCACGTGTAAGAGCGATCTGAAAGTGAAAGAGTAAGACGTTATAAATGTGGGCCTTTGCCTAACGTGACAGAGACTTCCAAGATGTCCTAATTACACTTGCTTAACCTATTTAAGGATTTCCTATAGTCTATATTTGAGTTTGGGTTTACCTTTCTTTAAAGAGATAAATAAGACTATTTGAGTTTAGGTTTACCTTTTTTAAAGAGATAAATATAATTCGGTTTATGTCTCAAGTAAGACTAAAACACGACACCTTTAAAATGAACGTATATAACTTTGCTGGTTATATGTGTGTCATGATGTCATCTAACATGTAAAAAAAAAAGTTTTAAATAGGTGACGCTCATAATATTTTTAATAATTTTAACATAAAAAAAAGGTATGTTAAGAATTTAGTACAGACAATGTGAAGCATAAAGTTTGAAAAATAATAAAGTATAAAATGTAGAAATTAAATAATTAACCCTTCGTCTTCTGTATCACTCTGTTTCTCTTTCTGGAACAACACGAAGAAAAGCAGAGGAAAAATGGCGGATAAGGCAACTGCTAATGCTTCTAAAACGAGGAAACGTAACGACGACTACGAGATCAACAGTAAGGATTCTTCCGATTATCCTCTTTCCTTGCTTATTTGCTGCATTTTGTTGTTTTAGTTAGGGTTAATATGTGGTTTATTAGCTTTCTAGGGTTAATTTTTAATAATGTGAAACATGACTGCATATCGTTCGAGGATCAGTCGTTAGGGTTTTATATGCACACATTCCCCTTTTTCTAACTCCTTGCTAATTCATGTATCTGCTCGTGGTTTGATTTTGTGTTTCATTGTTTATTATTGTCATATATTGAAGCTTTTTTAAGCTGTTTTGTGCGTGTTCTTAAACTAATTAGAGACTGCTGATTAGCAAGTTGTGTGGTATACAGGAATCTGCATTTGCATATGTGATTGATGTTAGATATATAACATCTTAATTTTAGTTTCGAGCTCGTTGATGCATATTCAATCAGTGTGTTTCACCGTTTATTTCTCGACATATATTATGTTTTAAGCTGTTTTTGTTTGTGAAATTATAAAGGAATTTGCATTTGTATATGTGATTGATGATAGATATGTGAAATCTTAATTTTAGTTCTAACAAGTAATGATTTAACTTCAAATGCAGGAGCAATATTGAGGTATTCTCTTTCTGCTCATTTTCGAGCTCTTTAATGCGGGTTAAATCACTGTTTTTTGTTGATTATTTCTTGACATATATCGATGTTTTAAGGCTTTAAGCTGTTTTTGTATGCAAAAGTATGTGTGTTAAAGAGGAATTTGCATATGAATTTGTAATGTTATAAATGTTAAGTTTTGTGATGCAATCCATACTAAGTTTAATTTCAACAAGTAGTGATTTGACTTCAAAAACACTTGTAATTCTAAGATTTAATTTGACACATATCAGTTTATTGTTCTACAGGTATATTAGTGAAGACCGCCACAGGTAAGATCATCACTCTTGAAGTCGAAGGCTCAGACACAATCGGCAACGTGAAAGCCAAGATCGAGGATAAGGAACATATTCCCTTCAACCAGCAAGAACTAGTCTTCCAAGAAATGGTACTTGATGACATCTACACCCTTGCTAACTTGCCCCTCAAGAAGGATTCCACCCTCACGCTTATGCGCAAGTTAACTGTATTCATAAGTATAAATATCGATAACCTCCAAGGAAAGTCTCTCTTTTCTTCTCTTAAAGTCAAACCCTCATACACCATCCGTGATGTGAAAGACAAGCTGTGTTGTTCGGATGGCGTGTTGGCCTTCAATGGAAATGTACTTGATGATAGTGGGACGCTTGCTGACTTTCACATCTATAACGGGTCCACCCTCACACTCATTCCTAAATATACGAATAGCATGGAAATATTTGTAAAGACCTTGACCGGGAAGACGGTTGTTTTGTCTGTCTACCCCACGGACACCATAGCCGGAGTGAAATCAAAGATTGAGCAGACCGAAAAGATTCCTTGTGACGAACAAGTGTTGATCTTCAAGAAAATGGTTCTTGAGAACAGTTGTACCCTTTCTGACTTGTGCATCGACAACAATTCGACCCTCAAACTTACGTGTAAATCAAAGGGCTTTATGAAGGTATTCATCAAAACCGCCAATGGAAAGACTATTACACTCGAAGTCAAACGCTCGGACACCATTGACAATGTAAAATCCAAAATTCAAGATAAGATACATGTTCCCTGTGACAAGCAGGTGTTGACCTTCAACGGAGTGTTTCTCGACAACATGAGGACCCTTGCTGATTTTCATGTCACCAACGGATCCACACTCACACTTGTGTCAAGGGGTTTCATGAAGATATTCATCGATGCATTCACCGGGGAGACCATTACACTGGAAGTCAAACCCTCGGACACCATTGACAACATAAAAATCAAGATTCAGTATAAGATACATGTTCCCTGTTACGAGCAGGTGTTGACCTTCAACGAAGTGGTTCTCGACGACATGAATACCCTTGCTGATTTTCACATCACCAAGGGATCCAGACTCAAACTTATGTCAAGGGGATTCATGCAGATATTCATCAGGACACTCACCCGAAAGACCATTGTTCTTGATGTACAACCCACGGACACCATCTCCTATGTGAAATCAAAGATCCATGATAAGGAAGGAATTCACACATGTAACCAGAAACTGATCTTTTCTGGACGCCAAGTTGAGGATAGTTCTAGTCTTGCTGCCTACCACATCTCTAGGGGATCCACCCTCTACTTGCTTCTAGCTAGGTAAGTAGGGAACGAATTAAACAAATTTAAGTTGCTAAATGATCTGAAAACAGCAATTATGAAATTTCAGTTGCATAGCTATGTTTTTATCTTTGAATTAAGACTATTTTTAATGTATGCACCAAAACATTGAATTTGGTTTTTGAGTAAATTACACGGCTGGTCCCTCTGGTTTGGATGAAATTATGGAATTGGTCCCTAAAATTTAAAATTTAAAGGTAATTTCTCCACATCTTTATTCCCTCTTTTTTATAAAACCTGAGATATTTGTAAGAATGAAATTACATGAAGATAGTTGACTGATTCAAAGTCTATATATGTTTATAACAATGACATCATAAGGTTATAACCAACACAGGTCATTTTAGTGTTCTGTAGAAATGTTAAATATCATGAACCTGAATACTACAAATTTGGAGAGGAAGAAAAGAAATGTTTTTGGCATTTAACTAAGACAAATGATCTTATTATTTTTTTTTTTTGGGAAAACACCCGGCAAAAATAAATAAAAAGAACCAAACAATGTACAAGAGAGGACTCACTTAACCATTAGGAAGGACATTTCCCAACCAAATTAGCTAAGTGAGCCAAAACAAACCAAATAACAATCCTATACATCCAAATAACATCTAAACACATGATAACCAAAAAACAGTTCATACAAATCAGCAAGGCTAAACAGCAACTCTTTGCAGCACAGCAACTCAGCAACCCAACAATTTTAGTCATCAAATAATATCCTTTAATTCCAAGCAAAGACAGAATCCTCCAATGTCTTTAAACCACATTACTGTAAGAATTTTCCAAAAGCCAACTTTCTATGATCAAACCTTTCCTGCAGCCCCTATCATCACAGATTCTTAGCAGTCCAGGCCTCTTGATCAAGCAAGTAGAATCCAAAAACATACTCAGCCAAATGCCAACATTGCTCATGTCATAAAAACCACTATCCTTAAACATATTCCTGTGAATTAGATATCCCACAATACTCACAACAACCATCCTAATGTAACAAGCTATATTGTGATAAATCAACAACCAAACAGCATCATTACCAATCCCAGCCACCCAACAGTTAACCATCCTTAACTCACTTCCATTCTTCCCACTCTGCCTCTTATCATGAGCCAACACAATAAAATTCCAAACAAAATGCCAGCTATCTCTATTATAGCCCTTTCCAAACTTATAACATGCGAACCCATGACCATAAAATTCACCAAGGCCAACCCAACCCATTATCTTAATCCCAAAAATCATCCCAATTTCCTTAGATAGCCCATAACCAGATATATTGGTAGCAAAGAAACAACGCCTTATAATCTTGCTAACACCAACCCCATAATGATTTTGCCAATAACCAGTTATCCAAAAGGTAGCAGTACAGGTTCTTGACAAAACATAGGTCCAACAGTAAGAAATCCAAACATCACCACAGCAGCTAGCATAAGCCTTATGGTAACCAAAATGCATATACACATAGAGCAACCAATCTTCAAGGCTACATAAATGTAAATCCTCCATCACCAGTTGGTATATACAAATCCAGTTAACTAACCACCCAAGGTAGCAACTGCAGCAGGCCCTCCACCAATTATAACCTTTCCCCAAGCCCCCACCCCACCTCCAAATGGAGGAAAGACTCAAGCAATGAAAAAATAAAAAGGCTGACACAATCATGCAAACAATAGGGATTTGGTACCAATGGCAAGTGCTAAGAATACAAAAATTTGGGGAGGAAGATAATGTCCTAAACCACTTGGTACCAACCAACCTTATCTCTCCAAGTTTGATGCATATAACATGCCATCCAAAGCCTATCCACCAATAATCAATAGCAGAGCCAGTCACCAGCCAATATAGACCCAAATGACCAGCAGAAAGTTTAAATGGAAACATCAAGTGCCACAAAACACTTGAAAAAAATAAAAAAGAAAGAAAGGAGATTATCAGAGGAAATGCAATAATGCACCAGATCACTACCCCAGCTTTATAGTCAAACCCAACATCAATTTGAAGAACCCTGCAAAGCCCACCACCCCAATTCCTATAGCTAAAAAATCCTCTTTTATCACCCTCTCCTTCATTTAATAAATCACCATACCTCTCTCTCTCTCTTCCCCTCTAATGTTACACAGCACCATATCACAAATGTTATAAGTGCTAAACCTCACCTTGATGCTTGGAGCCCAACCTCTCCACCACCTTCCACCCCAATTATACCCCCCACCCCAAGAAGACAGACACAACATACACAAGCAAGACATGACCAACCAGGCAAAATTGCATAAAATGCAACAAAGGCACGTGTAGCATGAGGGGGTACTACAAATAAAAACTTTGAAAATAGAAAGATATGTCCTATCACTCATGCCACACCCCCAACATCATAACATAGGTAAAGACAGCACTGCTGCTCAACATTCCCTAACATCAGCCATACATCAGCGGAAATGATGAGCCTCCAAAACTCAGAGAACCACATCATCAGAGCAATGACACAATATAAAAGTAAAAATAATAAAGACTGTAAAAATTTGGAGAGTGGAAGTGTATTGCTACACCAGAAAACTACCCAAGTGTTATGAGTGAACCCAACATCAAACCAGAAATCCCTATGTTGCCCCCCACCCCATGTGTAATAATGCTCCAGCATCCTCCACACAAGAATGAAATTCCAAAATAAAAGAAGTAAAAAAACACCAACCCATAAGACATAAACATTAAACTGATACCTCAATAGCAACCTGTACAGAGAAGAACAGCAAGAAACACCCTCAATGACCACCATTATTAGAAAGATAATGTGGTAAAAACTTCCAAACATCATCAGCCTGTATAACTTGAGCAGAATACTTCACCATGGTGCTCTTCAGCTTGAGTCTAATAGTTTCAGTAATCATATGCTCAACAACCTCCACATTCCTTTTCTTATTTTGAAACAACCTCAGATTCCTCTCCTGCCAAATAAAGTACACAACAGCAGCAATGGTTAATTTTTTAATCACATTCCAAATGGATTTCTTCAAAGGCAAACTCCCTATGAATTTCCTGACATCATTCCAATTATCAGGAGCTTCCAACATTCTAGCCTTACTCTTGAATCTTCTCCATAAATCACCTGAAAAATTGCAAGTAAAAAACAAATGGTTATGACTATCAGGTTGCAAATTACAAAACACACATTTCCTTTCCCCATTTCCACTCCATTTATCCATCCTATCCTGAGTCAGAAGTTTATTTTGAATAGCCATCCACAAAACAAATGAGTGCCTAGGGATTCTTTGAGCAAACCAAACACCTGCAGCCCAAGACACTTCAGATTTATGAGTTAGAAGATCATTATAACAAACAGAGGTACTAAAATTCACTAGATCACCCTCCTTGCTTATCCACCAAAGTTTATCCTCCACTCCATACCTAATCACAGGACATTCAATAAAATCCAACAACGGGTACTTACCATGCCACTCCACAGGCCATTTCCATCCATTCCCATCCACAATCTCAGCAACAGTAGTGTCATCCCTAAACCCAGCTCTTAAAATATCTCTATTAGAAATATACAAATCCAAAGGCCCCACTTCGTGCCACTTATCATGCCAAGCACTAACCTTAGTCCCATTTCCAATTTCAAACATCATATGTATCCTAACCTGCTCCCTGCAACTAAGAATTTTCCTCCAGGCCCAACTACAACCATTTTTAGCCCTTAAAGTCCAAAAATTCCTATCTTCCATAAGATATAATCTAACCCAATCAGCCCAAATAGAATTTCTACCAGACACCAAATTCCAAATGTGTTTAGAGACAAGAGCAGAATTCATGATCCTAAGAGATTTGACCCCCAGCCCTCCATTCTTCCAATTCTGACACACATTATCCCATTTAACTCTTATTTTTCCCCTAGCATTAGATTCATGAGCCCACAAAAACCTTCTCATCATTCCCCCAATCTCCTCCAACACATTCACAAGCAAAATAAACATAGAAGTCCAGTAGATACAAATAGAAGATAGAACAGACTTAACTAACTGCAGTCTACCAGCAAATGACAAAAATTTATTTTTCCAGTTGTCCAACCTCTTTCTAACTTTTTCAATCAGCATGATGTAGTCTTTATAATATAATCTACTAGAAAGTAAAGGAACACCAAGATACCTAACAGGAAGAGCACCATGTTTGAATGGCATAATAGCATCTAACACTCTCTTCTTGCTCTCAGTAACACTACCATAAAAAACAGTGCTTTTCAACAAGTTAGGGACCAAACCAGAAACTCTACTAAACTCAGTCAAAGCACTCTTGAAAAGCTGTACAGAGTTTTTATCAGCCCTGCAAAACAACATCAAATCATCAGCAAAACAAAGGTGAGTTAATTGAAGCTTCTCACATTTCCAATGATAATGAAAGTCATTACTTCCCCTGATATGCCTCTTGATCATTAGATTCAGCACCTCCATGACAAGTGTAAAAAGATAAGGGGACAGAGGAGCACCCTGCCTCAAACCTCTTAAACCCCTAAAGAAACCATGCTGTTGACCTTCAAAGTTGATAGAAAAGGAAGCAGTGCTCATACATTCCGTAATCCAACCAACCATGACCTTAGGAAACCCAAAGCACCTCAAAATAGTACTCATAAAACCAAGATCCACAGTATCATATGCCTTCTGAATATCTATCTTATAAGCAACCTTCCCACACCCCCCTTTCCTGTTATATTGCCTAACAAGCTCCTGTGCAAGAAGGATATTATCACTAATCTGCCTTCCAGGAATAAAAGCACTCTGGTTCACATCCACAATTAAACCAAGCACCCCCTTAATCCTATTACATATAATTTTGCTGATACACTTATAAATGACATTGCAACAAGCAATAGGCCTAAAGTCAGTCACACAAGTAGGATTAGTAACTTTAGGAACCAGAGAGATAGAGGTAGCATTCACCTCTTTTAAAAGCTTCCCATTACCAAAAAATTCCATAACAGCATCACACACATCATTTTGAACCACACCCCAAGTAGCTTTAAAAAACTTAGCAGTGAACCCATCAGGCCCTGGCGCCTTATCATCATCAATACTCATTAAAGCTTCCTTGATTTCAATCCTAGTAACAGGACAGACCATGGCATCAGCAGCATCAGGAGGAATAACCTTAAGAAACAGAGACTCAGCATCAACAATATCCTCCACAAGTCCCTTTTTACCCAGAAAATTACTAAAATGTTTAACAAAGGCTTCAACAATTTGATCCCCATAATATTCCTCACCTTCAGCATCTTTAATCATAACAATCTTACTTCTTTTCTTTCTTTCTTTGACAGCAGCATGGAAAAACTTAGTGTTGCTATCCCCATCTCTCAACCAGTTGATTTTAGATTGCTGTTTATTAAAATGGTATTCATCAATCAGGGCATCCTTTTAAGCACTCAGGTACACAAACTCCTCATCCCTAAGAGAACCATTACCAGGATCATCCACCAATTCCTTCTGAACTCTTTCAAGCTCAATCTTAAGTTTCTCAGCAAACAAATTCCCATGACTTAAATTGAGCCTTCTCAAAGGAGATTTAAGCCCTTTTAGCTTAGAAACAAGTTGATACATTTTAAATCCCTTAAAATTCTTCCTCCATCCCTCAGTAACAATATCATGAAACTCAGGTTTCCTTGTTAAATAATTCAAAAATCTAAAAGCTTTCCCCTTTTGCTTACCCTTCCCACCAAATTGAAACAACATTGGAGAATGATCAGAAGAGTAGAAAGGTAAGAATTCCACAACAGCTCTCTCAAAAGCAGAACTGAAACTTTGGTTAGCAACCACTCTGTCAAGCTTCTTAAGGATACCACTACCAGTCTTTGGTTTACTGGTCCAGGTATATTTCATCCCATGATAACTGCAATCACTTAATCCACAATCAGACAAGCAATCCCTGAACTGACTAATAGAAGAATTCATTTTAGAGCTAATAGAGGTTGATTCAGCAGGGTCAAGGATAACATTAAAGTCCCCCATACACACCCAAGGTAACTCATTAATCAGCTGACTATGACACACAAGATCAAGCCACAGCATCTTCCTCTTGACAGGGGTAATATGCCCATAAACAAAAGAGCAAAGAAAGCTCTCCTCTCCCACAACAGAATTAATCACACAATGCATTGCCTGATCATTCCTAACTAAAATTTGAACATCAACCTTTGAAGAGTCCCAACCCACCATAATTCTAGCCCAGTCCCTACAACATTCCACATTAGAAACCCAAGACCACTGATTATTAACTTGCTTGGCAACAGAAACAATATTGTCTGAACCAATCCTGGTTTCAATAAAACCACAAACCCAAATACCATTGTCCCTCAAAATTCTTTTAGCTAAAACAATCCTATCAAGATTGTTCAAGCCTCTAACATTCCAGGCAAGAATCTTCATCTCAAAGAGGTCTTATGAGACCCACATACCTTCCCTTCATTCTCCTGATCCTCAATATTTTCCATCAGATCATCTTGCATTTCACATACTTCTTCAGCATTCCTCTCGTCCTCCAAAATACACTTCATGCCATCATCAAAACCATTCTTGTTGCACAAGATCATAAACAGCTTTCTTTGAGCAAAGTTCCAAGCACTTCTTCTGTCAAGAGGTGGAACAATTTTGTTAGTTACAAAAACAACAACCTCATTCTTTTCATCTTCAGACAAGCTTTTATAATAACTTTCCAGAGCAGTAGTAAGAATTTTTGATTTGTTAACAGGAATAAACCCCTCCTTGGCTTTAAAGATAGGATCATTGTTGGAAGCATTTGAAATGTCAATTGTAATATCTTCCAGCACATCAAAAGAATTGGAAGTCTTCAAAGGATTAGACTTATCAGAAGAAGCTGACTTCCTGCTATGCACTTGGCCTTTAATACCAAGCATCCTATCACCAATCTTTTTATCATTCTGCATCTTACCACCTTTATCAGACCTACCATTTCCCTGATTACCCAAAGAACCCAAATTTTGATCCATCTTCTTCCCCTCAGTATACACCCCTTTATTTACAACCTTGTTACTCTCCAAACTGTTGCTATCATCCAACTTTTTAACATCAGATTGATTACCCCCAAATGCTCTACTAGAGGATGCCTGCCCTTTATTAACCTTCTGCCATTCCTGTTTAGTACCATGTGCACTAACAACAGGCTCTTTGAATCCATTCCCACTATTCCTCTCAAGATTCTTAGCATCAACTTGCCTATTACCAGATCTTCTTTTGTTCACAACAACTTGAAAACCCTCAGCATCCTCCCCACCCTTATAATCACTAGGACTTGATTTATCAATGTCTTCTGATACAACTGGTATAGAATTCACAGCAGCATTAACACCACCCAACCCAGGAATATCCCCAACCACAGCAGGCTTATCAGAAGAATTAACTTGATTTGCAGAAGTAACATCAGTACCTTGATTTGCAGAAACAGCATCAGTACCATTAGCCGCTTTTTCTCTTTCCAATACTTCCTCCTCTGTTAACATTCTGTGCATACATGTTTCAAAAGAATGCCCATAAACCAGACAATGATGGCAACCCACTGGCAATTTGGAGAACTCAACATGAACATCAATACTTTTTTGAACCCCATAATCATCAACAGGATAAAAAACTTTAACAAAACAGGGATATACCTCATACACTGGAACCTCCACTAATACTCTGGCAAAACTAGCATACTCTCTTTTATTACACTTTTCAGAAGTAATGTTATCAAAGGTTATTGGCTTACCCAGACAACTAGCTACACTGCAAATACTCTCAACATTCCACATTTCCAAAGGTAACCCATGAAATGTGACCCAATTAGGAACAACCTTAGGCGCAACCTTTTCCAAAACCATGCCTGCCTCCCATTGATGAACACAAAAAGGTATGCTTCTGATAGCCCAAGGGCCTGATTTTAAAACATTCAAAGGCCCAGATTCATCCTTGAACTTAAAATAGAAAATACCTTTACCATTTGTGGTAACCTCCTCAATCCCAAAAGATTTCCACATTTTAGAAACATGAAACCTAACCCATCCAATCATACATTCAGTTCCAATGAAATACCCATATAAATGATTTTTATAAACCTTCCTTGTCTGTTCAATGAATTTAGGATTTACAATCATAACTTTTTCCCCACTAGGGAGGATAGCAGGAGGGATGAACTTTACCTCCTTCAACTCCTGGTCCACCTCATCACTCTGCACCACATTAGCATAAGATTGCTTTTGTTCCTTCTTTTGTTCCTCTTCCTTCCTTAATCTCTCTTCTTTAGCAAGTTGCTTTTTAAGAAAACCATCCACATCCCCATTAGGAGCATGTTTGGCAGCAAATACAGCAGCTGCATCATTGGGAAGATTTTTAAAAACCTCACACTTAGACTCAATAACAGGAGCAGCCTTAATTTTCAAAATCATATCAAGACAAATGATCTTATTGCATACATCTCTGCCAAGATCTTTTTGTCTAGAAACTTTAATTTTTGTATACATAGTTAGGTGCATCAAATATTATCACACATCATATTGTTTCGAAAAAGATATTTTATTATATTTTTTTTTTTTTTTTAAAACTCAATTATTTCTTTAACAAAGGTTCGACTTGTATTTTTTTATAGAACATGATTGACGACAGGACCTTTTGACGACGCAAAAAGGTTAAGGAATCTAATGGATTTAGATGTTTGTTAGGACTTGATGGTTTGTGGCTCGGTTATGAACGCATTTTGACCTTTTGCATGTTTTTTATTATTATTATTTTTTTAAAAATCTTTAGAACCGAGGTGTTTCTCGGAGTAGTTTCTTTATCCTTTGAGAAAGAGAAGGTATATCATCATTTCACTCTTCCCAGATCATGTTCATCCGAGTGGGATCATAGCGTGTACCGTGTACGGTTGTTATATACAAGAAGGTGTATGCACCGAAAAAATACACTACATGTGGCTTTCACCCCGGTTTGACAGTTGACCTGTTTCATTTTAGTCTTCTCATTGATTTTCCCATCTTTACCTTTAGATATAAATCATAACGTCATTTGATATTCTCATGAGTAAACGGGTCGAAACTGTCACATTTTGAAAAAATGCCATGGTGGAGAATATGTATCTTCATTGGAAAGGAATTAGTTACAATCATAGTAAAAATGCCACTTTTAGAGTTGGTCACGCTTCAAAGAATATAGATAAGCGGTATACGCGCTTTACTCTATGCGTGGCTCCACTCATGTTGAATGTGGCACACCGCCTTGCCTATGTGTGAGTGGTGGTGTGGGTGGATTGACATGATAATTCTAACGTCGTCTGAATTTCTCCATGAGTTTGAATCTAGAACACAACTAATCCACTCAAAATCTGCAAAATATGAATTATTAGTTAATTTATTTATTCAAAATATTTATTTAGACTTAGATTTGGTTTATTTGACAAACAAGCCGGATACTACCCGCGCGTTGCGGCGGGTAGTTTGTTTTTAAAAATGTATTTTGTTGTGTCATTGCAAACAATTTTATTTGCTAAAAACCACATAATTTGTAATAAAGTATAAAAACCACATAATTTGTAATAAAGTATATGCATGCTACTATGACAGATTGAAATTGTTCTAACTTGAGCAATCTTAAAATATTGATCCAATTAGTACAACAAAACAAAGGTATACTAATTCACAAACACCTATACAAATCTGTCATGGTAGTAAAAAAAAAAAGAGTTAAACAACTGAAGAATCTTTTTTAGAATCAATTAAGAAAAAAACAACACTAAAGTTAAAGAACAAAACAACACCATAACTAATATGTTTATAGAAAAACAACACCATAACCAATATGTTTTCTCTTCACAAATACTTTTTATGCCAAGAAAAATGCCATCGTCAATACGACCAAGTTGAAAACAGCAACCATCAAAAATCTTCATTAGAAAATATATTAAGAAAATAACATAAGGCTCAGAATATAGTCATTCATCATAACGGTAACAATAGCCGTTCAGATTGTATACGGGACTCACGTGGGGTAACGGCAGCAGCTAAAACACTGTGTCGCAGCCAAAACCACATGAATCTAAAACCGTAAAGACTAAAGTCATCATAGCCACAGTACAGCAATTTAATCTCCAAAACCACATGAATCTAAACCCGTAAAGATTAAAGTCATCATAGGCTCATAGCCACAATACAACAACTCAAGTTCAAGCCGCAAATTGGAGAGATTCATTGACAAAAACCATCATCAAACTCACCATCATCATCCCTGTAACTTCAAATGTAAAAAAAATCACAGGCAACATCACAAATCATAAGAACAGAAATAACCATCGCATCAAGAACTCATCATCGTCACTGCCATCAGGCTCCGATGTGGAGACAGACGAAAACACGGCCAGCGGCTGCGCCAAAGCGCCACGCCGCCACCAGACACCAACCCGTCAGCTCAAACCCTAACGGGTCCTTTTAACTGCCTGAAACTTGTACAGTGATCAGAGACACAACCAAACAATTTCAAAATGTGAATCATAAGAACAGATAACAATCATCGCCTCAAGGACTCATCGGAATCAAGCTCCGATGTGGAAATGGACCAAAACACAGCCAGCGGCTGCGCCAAAGCACCACGCCGCTGCTAGATACCCACCTGTCGGCTCAAACCCTAACGGGTAACATATCATCTCCGAAAGAGTCTGAAACAAACCCTAGATCGAGAAAGCAGAAGCAACACAAAACAATCATCGCCTCAACGGCTCATGTAACTTCCCACCGTCATCGCCCTAAGGCTCGGATGTCTAAGCGAACCAATTACAGCCGCCGGCGGCACCAAAGCGCCACGCCGCCGGCAGATCCTAAAACCCAGCGAGGCCGTCGCCGGCAGATCCTAAAACCCAGCGAAGCCGCCGCCGCCGCCGCTAAAGTGTATCGAGAAACCAACGGCTGGAAATTAAACTCGGCGACGGCAGAACGCATACAACAGAAGACGATGGTAAGGGAGCGGCGCAACCGCCTGAGTCGACGGTTTCAGCGGCGCAAGCGCGTCTTTAGGGTTTCGTATGGAACTGAAGTAGCAGAGAGAAATGACGGAAAAGAAGAGAGAAGGAAATAAGATAAATGAGGGAAGCCACCGCCCAACTAACCAATAAAACAAAAACATTTAAAACCATTTAATTGGCTGAAACATGTACAGTGATAAGAGACACAACCAAACCATTTCAAAATGTTATATATATTAATTACTATAGTATGCTAACTTTAAAAGACAAACTAAATTTGTAGGCTTTTTTTTTTAACATCCCGCTATAAGTTTGACCGAAAACATACTCGTTTTTTTTCAAAAAAAAAAAAATGGGTCTCATGCACACTTTTTGATATGTTTTTGATCTCGTAAGCGGTTTATTATATTTTGTTTCATTTATATTTTGATAAAATATTTTTTATTAAAATATTTTTATATAAAAAAGATCGAAAAAATAATAAAAAAAATACCAGTTCACTACACTCATACTGCTCCTGTATGAGTTGGTACACTAAGTGTAGTCACTCAATACGTGATAGAATTTACTATACCCAATTACCTATACCTCTTGCCCTATAGAACTTACTATACTCATACCTCTTGCCCTAAAAGAATGAGACTAAAAGTAAACTTCAATTCAATTGTCTTCACCGGTTTTCTTAATAACACTATTTAAAGCAAAACTGACATGGGGCGAGCGCATTAGACATGATTCGTTAGACTTGTACCTTTCAGAGGATATGGTCATGGATAACACATCGTGAAGGCGTAGGATTAAGATCAATTATTTTTAAGGGTGGATGGATAGTTGGGGTTAGTTGGTGACCTAGGATGTTCTATTTTTCTTTTCCCTATTTTTTATCTATTTATTTATTTAATATTATTATATATATAAATATATTATTATAATATAAATATACATTCCCCCCCCCCCCCAAACTCTACTAATAGTACTTTTGTGCTTTTAGCGGGGCTTTACTGGGTACGATTGTTGTTGTAAAGCAAAACAAAACATTTACCGGGTACGATTGTTGTTGTTGTAAAGCAAAACAAAACAAAACATGCACTTGGTACGTATCACTTACCCTAATTTTGGTTGTAACTGCCCATGCCCATCGCAACCAAGATATTGTTCGCTTTGGCAGCTGGCATGCCCGCAAGCATCCGTCCCTCACAGTTTTAAAACGCGTCTTGGTATGTGAGGTATCCACACCCTTATAAAGCGAAGTTTAGTTCTCCTCCTCACCGATGTGGGATGTCACATTGGTGGTCCTAATTAGAGGTATATAAATCCGTTTTCTTTTTTCAAATCGGTTTTGGTTTCAAATCGATTTCGATTTGGTAAACATAAAGTCAAAATCGGTTGCTACAATAACTGGTTAGAGGATAAAACATGTGAAATCTATAAGAACCGGCTCAGCGGTTCATACTATTTTGTAACCGGTTAACCGGTTTAATTGGTTATTTTGACAGCCGGTTTGTGACAAACCGATTTGGATTGGGTTTTGACGCTAAGAAGATTAAACTTATTTAAATCTGAGTTTTCGATTTAGAAACCGGACGGCTTTCTCAATAACTTTTTTTTTATAACCGGTTCTGATTTTTGCTTGTCCACCCCATTTTTTTTCTCACCTCTAAGCTTGTGGTGGCTTGTGGTTGAAGAGACCCAAGTTCTAGTCTCACTTACACCACTTTGTGAGATATTGCTGGGCAATGAAGTATTGGGTATTGTACTTGATCCTGAGTCACAAGGGAGGGTTTACGGTCTTGCCCGGTTCCCGCCCGATGGTGCAAATGGGGGCACTCTCGAGTTCCCTCGCTATGAGGTTCGGACTCGGGACAATGAGTAAGTCCAGAATAACCTGTCTCGATACACCGCTGAGCTAAAAATTGTCGTTAAAAAAAGATGTACAACCGTCTGAACTGAAGCATAAAGTTTAACGGATATAAAGTATGAAAGTCGAAATTAAATAATTTGACCTTGAATATACTCCTACGTTACACGTATCTCTCCAACCGTCGTCTTCTGTATCACTCTATTTCTATTTCTGGAACAATACGAAGAAAACCAGAGGAAAAATGGCGGATAAGGCAACTGCAAATGCTTCTAAAACGAGGAAACGGAACGACGACGGATCAGGTAAACGGAAGAGAAAAACCTCCACTAACATCCAGTTCGTTGAAGTTGAGGAGAACGCGTCTAGCGACGATGATGGCGTTGAAGCCGGGGAGAGCGAATCTAGCCTCGATTACGAGATTCCGATCATCGTCATTTTTTGCATCCATGCTACATTTTGTTGTTTTAGTTAGGGTTAATGTGTGCTTTATTATGTTTCTAGGATTCTTCCGATCATCGTCAATTCCTTGCATATGTGCTACATTTTGCTGTTTTAGTTAGGGTTAATGTGTAGTTTATTAGGTTTTCTAGGGTTTATTTTGCAATCATGTGAAACAGGACTGCACATTCCCCTTTTTTGGTAATCAACCCAGGGGCGGACCTAATGTAGGCCCAGGGGTCCCGTGGACCCCTCAACCTCGTACGCAAAGTGGAAATTATGTGAACGGTTTTTTTATAAAAAAAAAATTGTGAAGAGGAGTTAATAAATACTTAGTTTGTGAAAATAAAATAAAGCAAACAACTAGCCTAGTGGTAAGATCTCTTGTTTGATTTTGAAGGGGTGCAAGTTCAAATCTTGTGCTCAACCTTTTTTCATTTTTCCCAGCTTTCTTTAGTAATTTTAGTAATATAAATGAGGAGAGTAAATTATCGTACTTTATTTTCCACCTCTTTTTTATTTACTTTCATTATAAACCCTGTTTTTTCAAATGCATTCATCATAGACCCTTTTTATAATGCAATATTACAATATATAAAAATATAGATTTTTATTAATAGGCAAACATTTTGTCATACTATTTTTTTTTCACACGTTACTTTTTATTTTCTCTTCATTTTTAGCCATTTACTAGTATTTTTTTGCTATTATATCGTTGTCAATGTTACGGCACATAATTTTTATCAAATCATGTAGAGTTATTTTAATCGGTTATTTTTCTTTACTCGCAATGTCGTGCTGCAACGCGCATCTGTAACCAACCATCTAAAACTAGTGACTCCGTAAAAAAAATTGTGGACCCCCTCAAAAACTTTTCTAGTTCCGCCCCCGAATCAAACACTAAGAAACGCTTTAATTGCATCACTATTAATAGTAGTAGTTAGTTCCTGTAACTGCTCGTGGTTTGAGTTTGTTTCATTGTTTATTTATCGTCATATATTGAAGCTTTTTTAAGTTGTTTTTGTGCGTGTTCATAGAGCAATTAGAGACTGCTGATTAGCAAGTTGTGTGGTATGCAGGAATCTGCATTTGTATATATGATTAATGAAAGATATGTGAAATCCTAATTTAGTTCCAAGAAGTAATGATTTAACTTCAAATGCAAGAGCAATATTGAGGCATTCTCTTTCTGCTCATTTTTGAGCTCTTCAAATGCAAGAGCAATATTCATTTTTGAGCTCTTTGATGTTTTAAGCTGATTTTGTATGTAAAGGTATGTGTGTTATAGAGAAATTTGCTTATGAATTTGTAATGTTTAGAGATTTCGAGCTCGTTGAAATTGGTTCAATCATTGTGATTTATTGTTTGTTTCTTGACATATATCAATGTTTTAAGCTGTTTTTGTTTGTGAA
This sequence comes from Deinandra increscens subsp. villosa, assembly GCA_039602395.1. NCBI lineage: Eukaryota > Viridiplantae > Streptophyta > Magnoliopsida > Asterales > Asteraceae > Deinandra > Deinandra increscens. The sequence continues at coordinate 93,437,398 of JBCNJP010000023.1, read as the reverse complement.
ACTATATAGGAATTTGCATTTGAGTATGTGATGTTAGATATGTTAAGTTTTATGATGCAATCCATGTTAAGTTTACTTTCAACAAGTAATATTTTGACTTCAAAAACACTTGTAATGTTGAGATTTCCTTTCCTTTTTCGTCCTACAGGTATATTAGTGAGGACCGCCACAGGTAAGACCATCTCTCTTGAAGTCGAAGGCTCAGACACAATCAGCAACGTGAAAGCCAAGATCCAAGCTGTAGAACATATTCCCTTTTACCAGCATAGCCGGAGTGAAATCGAAGATTGAGCAGACCGAAAAGATTCCTTGTGACGAACAAGTGTTCATCTTCAAGAAAATGGTTCTTGAGGATAGTTGTACCCTTTCTGACTTGTGCATCAACAAAAAATCGACCCTCACACTTATGTGTAAATCAAGGGGCTTCATGAAGATATTCATCAAAACCGTCAACGGAGAGATTATTACGCTGGAAGTCAAACCCTCAGAGACCATTAACAACGTAAAAACCAAGATTAGGGATATGGTACATGTTCCCTGTGACGAGCAGGTGTTGACCTTCAATGGAGTGGTTCTAGACAACATGAGGACCCTTGCTGATTTTTATGTCACCAAGGGATCCACACTCACACTTCTGTCAATGAGATCGTGTGAATCAAGGGGGGTCATGAAGATGAATACCTTCACTGGTGAGGCCATTACACCGGAAGTTAAACTCTCAAAAACCATTGACAAAATAAAAACCAAGATTCAGGATAAGATACATGTTTCTTGTGACGAGCAGGTGAAATCCAAGGGATCCAGACTCGGACTTATGTCAAGGGGATCCATGCAGATATTCATAAAGACACTGATCACCGGAAAGACCATTGTTCTTGATGTGCAACCCACGGACACCATCTGCAATGTGAAATCCAAAATCCATGATAAGGAAGGGATTCCCCCACAGCAGCAGAGACTGATCTTTGCGGGATGCCGACTCGAGGATAGTGCTATTCTTGCTGACTACCACATTTATAATGAAGCAGCTATATATCTTGTTGTTTCGAGAGCGATGAAGGTGTTGGATTAGTTCTGCGTATCTTATGAATGGATTGAACAGATACTGGTTACCAAAATGATCTGAATATGACAACTATGAAATGTTTATGTTTCAATAGGAACTCTTCTCGTACATACCTATTTTGCCTAGCTGGATTATATCTTTGAATTAAGGCTGTTTCTAATATGTCTGCACAAAAACATCAGTTTGGTTTTTTGGATGTAAATTTCAATCTCCAAATGCAATCTAAGCATTAGGTTTAATGTAATGCTATTAACCATTACTTCTATATAAAAGTTTATCTAACGTTATGACTTTGATTTAAATTTTAATTAGTACTTGATTAAAATTCAGAGTGAACGAGGTAAAATTCAACACTATTGCGTAATCGCGTCCATAACTGTTTGAGAAAATTCACAATAATAAAAAAAAAAGATGATCTACTGTTTCATCCATCCTTCCACATATTTGGCATAGCTTAGACTGCATCGGTACCCCATTCGATTGTTAAGTGCAGTTAAGGTTGGTAAGCTGTTTACACTCATCATCGAAGCCAGAAACGAGACCTTTTTCGGTAACCAGCTATTCCACTCGAATTTAGTGTCGGGGCATCACGTTTCATATCGCTCGTATCTTTTGTTTTATACTCTTGACTGTAAATGATCCGGACCTATCTAAATCAAGATTAATCTATCACATTCTTCCACAAGAAAGTTGTAAAGAGTCTTTACGTCCTCTCCACCCTGTTCTGTTTCTATTTCTAAAACAATACCGAAAAAAGCAGAAGAAAAATGGCGGATGAGGCAACTGCTGATGCTTCTAAAACTACCACTGACCTCCGGATTGTTGAAGTCGAGGAGAACGCGTCTAGCGACGATGATGATGTTGAAGCCGAGGAGAGCTATTACGAGATAAACAGTAAGGATTCTTCTGATCATCTTCATTCTTTGTTTTTTTTGCTAAATTTTGTAGTTTTAATTTGCGTTAATATGTGAGTTGTTAGTTTTTTAGTGTTTATTTTGCTACCATGTAAAACAAGACTGCCTGTCAACCGTGAGTGAGTAGGGGTGTAAATGAGTTGAGCCACTCGTGAGCTATTCGTGATCGACTCGATAAAAAACTTGAAACGACCGAGCTTTAACGAGCTCGAGCCGAGTTCAAGCTTTGAAATAGGGCTCGTTTAATAACCGAGCTCGAGCCCGAGTTTTACATATCAAGCTCGCTCGCGAGCCTTAAAGAGCCTTCTATTATATATCTTTTATATAATTTTTTTAATATCTTTAAAAAATAATTATTATTATAAATAAAATTTTAATAAAATAAGTAAATATACATAATTTTCTATATAAAAAGTATAATTCTAAATATATATAAATTTAATTATAATAATATATAAATAAATAAAAATTAATAATAAATAAGCCGAGCCCGAGCCGAACTCGAGCTCGAGCTCTGTTAAATTTAAACGAGTCTAGATGAGCTCGTGCTCGGCTCGCTCGTTTACACCCCTAGTCGTGACTCGTGAGGGTACATTCCCCTTTACTAGTAACCAAACACTAAGTAAAGTTTAAATTGGTTCAATTTTGTTTCATTGTTTATTTTCTTGTCGTATATTAAAGCTTTAAGTTGTTTATGTGCGTGTTCATAGCGGAATTAGAGACTGCTGATTGGCAAGTTGTGTGGTAATGTGGTATACAGGAATCTGCATTTGTATATGTGATTGATGATAGATAGGTGAAATCCTAATTTTCGTTCCAATAAGTAATGATTTAACTTCAAATACAAGAGCAAAATTGAGATATTCTCTTTCTGCTCTTTTTCAAGCTCCTTAATGCGGGTTCAATCACTGTGTTTCGTTGATTATTTCTTAACATATATTGATGTTTTAAGCTGTTTTTGTATGCAAAAGTACGTGTGATATAGAGGAATTTGCATCACAATTAGTAGTAGCTCTCTGTCTAGGTTTAGCCATGATCACTTATCTAGCTTGTTGCTGGTTCTTGTATCTGCTCATGGTTTTATTTTGTGTTTCATTGTTTATTTATTGACATATATTGAAGCTTTATTAGAGACTGCTGATTGGCAAGTTGTGTGGTATACAGGAATCTGCATTTGCATATGTGATTGATGTTAAATATGTTTAATCTTAATAATTTTAGTTTCAAGAAGTAATGATTTAACTTCAAATGGTAGTGCAATGCTGAGAGTTTTCGAGCTTGTTGATGCTGGTCAAATCATTGTGATTCATTCTTTATTTCTTGACATATATATGTTAACTTTGGTGATGCAGTCCTCAACAAAATGAGCACCCTTGCTAATTTTCACGTCACCGAGGGATCCAGATTCAGACTTATGTCATGGCCATGCGTGCAGATATTCATAAGGACACTTAATGGAAAGACCATTGTTCTTGATGTAAAACCTGAAGACTCCATCTACAATGTGAAGTCGAAGATCCATGATAAGGAAGGGATTCCCCCGCAATACCAGAGACTGATCTTTCATGGCCACCAACTCAAGGATATCGCTATTCTTGCTGACCACCACATATCTAAGGATTCAACCCTTCATCTTAATTTAAGGTAATTAAGTGTGTAAACAAATTTTAGTTGCATAGCTGTGTTTTTACCTTTGAATTGGTGACCTCAACCTTTTTCATGCAGACTCGGTCTTATGTCAAAGGGGTCCATGCAGATATTGATCCAGACACCCACCGGAAAGACGATTGTTCTTTATGTGACATCCACAAAAACCGTCAACAATGTGAAATCCAAGATCCATAATAAGGAAGGGGTTTCCCCCTTGCAGTAGATACCACTACTAGAAAAAGGGCCTTTCTTGACACGCGAACGATGACGTGCGGTGATTAATGACGCGCAAAAACGCTTGTCATAAAAAAACTGTCAAGAAATGTAAAATCCTAAGAGTAGATGACGCGCATTTTTGCGCGTCATAAATATCTATCATAAATAAATAAATAAAAAAAAAACACGGAGTACACATAAAAATTGCCCGTCATCTTTAACTGTCATCTTTTATTTTTTCATTTCCCGCTTAAATTTTAACCAAAATATTCACATCCCTTAAAAAGTTCCCCCCGCTTAAAAGCTCCCAAAATTTCCCTCCGCTTCGTTCCTAAAAATTCCCTCCTCCCTTCAATCGGAGCTGCAGTCACGTCTCTCCTCCCTTAAACACGATCTCTCTTCCCTTCGTTCCTTCGTTCAATCGGAACTACAGTCACGTCTCTGTACGGCCGATTACAAGCCCTAAGCCCCTAAGTCATCTCCGGCTTCAGCCCTAATTACAAGCCCTAAGTCTGCTCAGCCGATTCTCCAAAATCAGCGATCCATGGAGCGATACTTGGATGTATCCGGCAACCAGGGCGGCGACGTGGCTCTAAATCCCCAAATTAAAGACAATTTCTCCAAGGTTAAGCAAACCCTAAGAGAAACAGGCGCGCTGCTCATAAAAAACCATTCACTAACATCACAGGTAAGTCTCTCTCTAGTCTCTATTCTATTCACCTATGGTTGCTCATATCCCTATCTATACTTGCTGATTCACTGCTTAATTTAGGGTTTCTCAATCACCTCGAACTCACCTTACTCATATCTGTACTTATCGTTCATTTATGGTTTCACAATCTGGTGGTTCTTGATCCTGTATGCACACAGAATCACCCTTGTCCCTTTTGGTTTACTTTATCATAAACTAACATAAGCTTTCATAGTTCCATTTACAGCTTGATTAAATCTCCTTGTGTGATTTTGATTGCAGGATATAAGAATTGTCTGCTATGTGGATGCTTGGTTTATTTCAGTTTATTCAAAACAGGAGTTGTATATGTAATCACATCAGCAATCTGTATGAGGTATTCTAACTTTAAACATCAAATTTTATTTGTTTTTAATATGTACTAGTGCAGGTTGTATGTCAATAAACTCAACACTATACTAGTGCAGGCCAGCTGTTGTGGTTTTTAAACTATCACCTTTTATTTCTCGGATGGTAGGTGGTCTAGTTTCATTCCTGAACTGGTTACAACAACAAAAAACAAATGAAACAATTTCTGCCAAGAAGTGTTTGATTTCTCAAGAAGTGTATGTATGTTATTTAGACATGGTTAAGAACAAAGGATTATTGCCTTCTGGTCCTTCAGAAACTGTGATCAGTTTTTTAATATTTTCTTTTGGTATTTTTCTCCCTTTAATAATCTGTCCATTTCTTGTTGCAAATAAGCCATGATATTAAACCTGCAAGCCATGTGTTGGACTGAATATATCAGTAAATGGGAGTACATGATATTGAACCTGCAAGCCATGTCTTTAACCACGCATCCTGATGTTGCTGCACCACTGGGTCAAGGGCGAGGGCCACTGTGGAAGGTATATACTTCTCTTAAATCCATAAGATTGAAAATAGATTTTTAAATCTCTTATATCTAAATGCAGCCAACATCTGAACCTAGTGGCCATCATCATAACAATGGTCAGTTAACGTACCAGATAACATATCAACATCTGAACCCAAAATGGGCTAGGTCAGGGTGCAAAGGCTTTTTGGCTATTTTAGGGTTTACTATTTAAACTTGTTTTGTTAAGTTATTAGAGAGAATCATCATTCGTGGACGACCAGAGAGTGTTAGGGTTCGAATTTCCACCATTGTTTTGAAGGTTTTAAAGATTCTAATCATTCGGTAATTGTTTCTTATGCAATCTTTAATTGTAATCATGTTTGCTTCATTAGCCATGTCCGGCTAATCATCTCTAACTACTTTTGGTGAATGGTTGGTAAAATCGTTTTATTCTTAATCGGTTAGTTACTAGTTGTTCCGGAATCCTTGCAACCGTTGAACACCCGCATGCTAAAATTGTTTAATATAACTAGTAACCTAGGGTTTTAGTGTTCCCCTGACATGATCTAGCACTTTCTTGCGGCAGGAACTAATCAGCCCATTAGAACCCTAGGTAATTAGGTCAATTAGGCAATTGGGGGGCATGTCTATGTGGCACTAGTAATTAATTAGGTTTTGCCTAAATCGGTAGCCAACCATGATCTAAAAGTGGTTAGTTTTCATCCATTGATAGTTAAGTAATTCCTAGTGCAAGTTAGTTAATATTAGTTAAATCACCCCAACAATCAAAACAGCCAAGAGGCAACTTAGTTAATTTTAGGTAAATTGGTAATTTTAGTTAAAAATAGTTAATCAATTAATCAATTTCCACATATTCCCTAGGTTCGATAACCCTAACTTCCACTACTACAAATCAATCTAAGTTGGGGGTTTGAAACGGCCTGACAAACCGTTATCAATGGGCTTGATAATGCAAGTATTGAGATGGAAGATGCTAAGGTTTCATGTAGCATTGCATTAATGTAAATTAATTTTAACTTTGTAATGTTTGCTTTATATATGAAATTTATTATTTTGCTATAAGTGTATTTTATTTTGATTAAAAAGTTAATTGTCAATAATGTGGAAATTAGTGAATCTACAAAAATATTTTTTTTTAATTTTTTTTGTAAATAAATGACGCGCAAAAATGCGTGTCATAAGCAGATTATGACGGGGCCTTCCTTGACACGTTTTTTATGACACGCATTGCGCGTCATAAAATGCGTGTCATCGTTTGCGCGTCAAAAACGGGATGACGCGCATTTTGCGCGTCAAGAACCTTCTTGACCCTGCCTTCCTTGACGCTTTTTTGCGCGTCATCTGTGCCCTTTCTTGACGCGCAAAAAGCGTCAAGAAAGGCATTTTTTGTAGTAGTGTACTGATGTCTGAGGCAGGCCAACTCGAGGATCGCGCTGCCCTTGCTAACTACCACATCGGTAAACGGATCAGTTGTTCTTCTTGTTTATCGAGGGCGACGAAGGCCTGCGTATCTTATGAATGGATTAAACAAATACTAGTTACCAAAATGATCTGAAATTTATGAGATGTTTATGTTTCAATGGGGACTCTTGTGGTACATGCCTATTTTACCTAGCTGTGTTATATCTTTGAATTAAGGCTGTTTTTTATGTTTGCACAAAAATATCAAGTTGGTTTTTGGGATGTAAACTCTCATCTCCAAATCCAATCAAAGCTAAAAGCTTAATGTAATGCTATTCACCATTACTTCTATATAAAAATTTATCCAACAGTATTTATAACGGCGACTTTGATTAAAAAAGTTTAATTAGTAGTTTTTTTAAGGTAGGATATAGGTAATCCTTCTACATTTCTTCATTTGACTGTAGAAACAAACTTATTAAAGGGTAGACCCTTAAGAAATTGTAATGTTGTTACCATGTGACCAAGGTCGTAGAAACAGTCTCTTGCGAAAATACATGGTAAGACGTATATATCAGATCATAATGGTTTGACATGCCTTGGACTCCATGCACGGGGTTTGTCCTTTACCCATTCTTTTTTAGTTTTGTTTCTAGATTTGAGGCGTTAGAGACAATACATAACCCATAAACCCAATAGACCATTCATAAGTAAAATGAATAGAGATTGTTAATTACCTTGAGTTGCTATGTTATGAGTTTCAAATATGATTGTTTGTTTTATAGCTAGAAATCAACCAATCGGTAGTTTTTTACAATTCTCTGATTCGAGTTGAGCTTCTAACCAAAAGAGTTATAGAGATAGTAGAAAATGATTAATTGGTTGATTTGTATCTATAACTCAGATCGACCCGTACAACTAGAAACTATTGATGTCACATGTTCGGTTGTATACTATGATCTCAAGCTATAATGACTAATAAGGAGTCAGAGCAATGTTTTAAAAACCGGTTCGAACCGGCCGGTTCAACCGGTTCGACCGGTGATCGGTCCTCTAGCCGGTTTTTTAAATGCCGATTTTTTTGCAATAACCGGACCGGGTTAGACCGGCCGGTTTTCCGGTTTTTTCCGGTTCAACCGGTTTTCTAATTTTTTAAATTTTTTTAATTTTTTTTATTTTTTATTATTTTTTAAAGTTTAAAACTTATATTTTCTTATGAAATACATATTTGATATTTTTTTTGAGTGGATTATAATTGTATTTTAACTACTTTTGATGGAGTGTACAAGTTTATTAGCATTTTTATAAAAATATATATATAAATCCCCTAACCGGTTCAACCAGCCGGTCTAACCGGTCCGACCGGTCGAACCAGTCCCGGAAGGTTTTCCGGTTCAACTAAAAAACCGGTTTTTAAAACATTGAGTCAGAGGCATGTAAAACCGTTGAAAATCAACCATGAGATCGAGTTATCAATTTGATTGTTAGTCTGATTTTGGAACACTTATTTCCATAACAAAGATTTAAACCGGACACAATAGTAATCAAATTTACTTATTTTTTTAATTTCTTCAAAGTTACTCAACTTTTTATTAGATGTTTCAATCTTACTTTTTATAAACCTTAACTTGTTTATAATTAAGTAGGTCAAATGAAGCACATGTGAATCTTAATTACTATCTAGTGATTATTTTTTCAAATTGACTTGGAATATAACTTTTATGAAGCGAAATGGGTGTTTTACCTACAAGGTGGTGTGGGTCAATAATAAATACCGCTTTTGGTAGTGGCGGATCTTTATCATTTAAACAGGAAGCCAAAAGTATAAGAAATTTAAATAGTGTGAGTCAAAATCAGAATACAATTTTTTTTGAAATGAACGGAGTAAAATTTAACACTTCTAAGCAAAAATTTTGGAGCGAAGGGAGTAATTCACATTATTATTTAGATTTTTACAAGTTCATAAAGTTATACAAATTTATTCAAAACTTAAGCAAGGTTTGTACAAATTATTCAAAATTTAAGCTGGCGTGACCAACATTGTCGCTTACTTTCACTATGCCCAAGTTCGAATCTTTAAAAACTTGATAGATTCCAATAATTCAAGTATTAAAAGTTTAAAAAAAAAAATCACTCTTCAATTAGTTATTTACCATAGGGGTGTTCATTATTCAAATCGGGTTCTAATAATTCAAATTTCGACTCGATTCGAATTCGAATTCCTTATTCAATTTATTCGAATCGAATCAAGATTCGATTTGATTAATTAAGTCGAATTCGAATTTGGTTTTTCAAATTCGATTCGATTTGAATAATTCGAATAAGAATTAAACATGTACATCTTTATATTTATATACTTGGTTAGTAACTCGTGTACTACATAGACTGAATATAAATTTATAATGATCAAGAAATTTAAAAATTATGATTAATATAAAATTCTTATAATATATTAAATAATAATTTAATACATTTAAGAAATTTATTATGTTTAACAAGTTGGTGATTACCTTCCACAAAAAGACTAAAATTATTCTCAAATCTACATTAATTTTATCAAAATTTTAAAATAATTTTTTAGTTTTGACAAAATTGGTTAATCTTAATTGATGATTTACAAATTGGTAATTGATTGTGAGTTTGACATGTGGCGGTGGTGATGTGGACCCTTTATAAATGAGACATGTGGCACAAATTTTAGTGATTTACTAGGATTATGATAAGATTAAGATGTGTATATATGTTTTATTTATAAAATACTTTAGTATTAGGCTTACTATATATTTAACATAAAGGAAAATTGGCACTTATTAATCTCAGTTATCACATATTGGCCGATAATAATCTTAGTTTTGATTTTTTTTCCCACAATAATCACAGTTATTAACATATAGGCCTATATTGATTTGTTGTTAACTAAACAGTAAACATTAACGACGTTAGTTTTTAGCTGAGTTGACATTCACATAGGATCCTAGGTGTCATTTTTTATAAAACATTTTAATAAAAAAAGGAAATGGTGAAATCGTTGAGCAAAAATCGATTTTATAAAAAACGGTTTCACCATTTCCTTACACATAAATTGTTATTTTTATAATTTTATTAAAAGGTTTTAAAAAATGACAACTAGAATCCTATGTGGATGCCGAGACAGCTAAAAACTAACGCCGTTAGTGTTTAGTTAAAGGTGGATCAATATAGGTCAAGTGTTTATAACTGGGATTATCGGGGGAGGTGAGAAATCAAAACTGTGATTATTATCAGTCAATATGTGATAACTGAGATTAATAGGGGCCAATAAATAAAAAAATAAAATAAAATGGTCCACTATGAAGAATTAAGGATACTTATTAAAATGACCTGTTAAAATTAAGTCATATGTTGACTCTCGTCCTTACTATAGCTAACTCGCTAGTCATTCTCCAAAGTTCAATCTCCTTCGACGGTTGTACATTGGAATGTTGTTTGGAGTTGCTGGTTGGCAGGTTTAGAGTTGTTGTTTTTTACTTTTTTGTATCTAGTAGTTTCATACTTGTTTTGTTATTAATGCCGTTATCGTTTCGGACTTGTTGGATACTTGGGATTATCGTTTTGGAAATGTTTGAGACTATTTTAAAGTTATTTTTGTACTGTTATAAAATAAGTTATTCAAAAAGTATATATATTTATCTTTTTTTTTTTTTGAACAGCTAATATTTTTTTTCTCCATAATATCATCATGCCAAGGTTTGAACCTTGGTCTTTCCCCAAAGGAGCTTTGCCCCTTACCACTAGGTTATAACCTAAGTGGCAGTATATATATATTTATCTTATGAAAAAAATATTTCTCTTATTCGACATTTATACGAATAGATTCAAATTCGATTATGATTACTCGATTCACATTCGACTGGTTTTATTCGAAATCAAATTCGAATTTGATTTTAAAAGTTCAAAATTCGAATAATTCGAATTCGATTCGATCAACACCCCTAATTAACCAAATAAATGTATGGAAATATAGAAAAAAGGCACGCAACATGTTCATGAACCAATAATTCAAGTCTAAACTGAGAATGTTTCATCCGAGATCATTATATCTAACATTTATAGAACAATAATCTAAGTATGTCTGTATGTGCAATTGTAATCAAGAAACAAAGATAACAACTTGATCACCGTATCCTTAATTCCAATTTAGTTTTTATATATAACACCAAACACCATCTCTATTGCCTGTTCTATAATCATATGTTTCATAACAATCAGCTTCAAAAAACATATGTCATGTTTGTAGATCTAGGGTAGGTAACATACAAAGAAAGTGACTCTATTGATGATTAAATTTATTGGATTAAAGAATTTAAGGGTTGCATGCATTAAAAAAAATACAGGGTACTTTTGAATTGTCTTAACATGTTTACCTGTTTGACAAATTCTTTTTAAAGGGTAGACACTTAAGAAATTGTAATGTTGTTACCATATGACCGAGGTCACTAGTTTTGGGTCGTAGAAACAACATTTTACAGAATTACATGGTAAGACGTATATATCAGATCATAATGGCTTGACACGCCTTGGACCAGTGGCGGATCTAGGATTCTTTTTCACTGGGTTCACTATTTTTATGGTGGTCAGAATTCTAACAACCAAATATTAAGATTTTCGGTTTGGTAGGTTCGGGTCAGGTAAGATAGATAACACAATAACAATACCAATATTTGATGGTTTTCTTGTGAAATATCTTTCGGTATTCATTATACCTAATTCGCAATTTCACAAACCTATTAACATTTAACAAATCAAGAACCAAATTAGTTTTTAAAAAACTTAATCAATGAATTCATCAAACTAAAGAACAAACAATCACTAAGAGTCTAAGAAGTAAGAACAAATTCAACTATTTAACAACTTAAATCAATCAATAAATAATCAATTAAGAAAAAAACCCAAAACTTCTTTGTGACTTATAATCTGTATAGAAGAAAACTGAAAGTAAAAAATTTAAGGAAAGAGAATCGAACCTAAGACCATTTGGTTGAAACATACAGTGCATTCTAGTCAATCTAAACTTCTTTTATTATAAATATTGAAGGCGTTTTCTTTTAAAGGCCAAAAGGCCCTAATGTCTTATATCTACTTAAAAGAACTTAAAAGTACGGGAAGAAAGGGAATCGAACCGTCTTATATCTACTTAAAAGAACTTAAAAGTACGGAAAGAAAGGGAATCGAACCTAAGACCATTTGGTTGAAACATACAGTGCATTCTAGTCAATCTAAGCTTCTTTTATTATAAATATTGAAGGCGTTTTCTTTTACCTAATGTCTTATATCTACTTAAAAGAAGTAAAAAACAGAAAGGAAGGGAATCGAACCTGAGACCTTATATTTGAAACGTACGGCACATACCAGTTGAGCTAGGAGAGTTTTGGTTATTAATATTCACTCCTATTATTTATATGGATTCACTCCTAGTATTATATATATATTAACACTAAAAACTCGAAACTCACTGGGTTCCTGTGAACCCGGTGGATCCAACGTAGATCCGCCCCTGCCTTGGACTCTATGCATGGGGTTTGTCCTTTACCCATTCTTTTTTAGTTTTGTTTTTAAATTTGAGGCGTTAGAGACAATACATAACCCATAAACCCAATAGACCATCAATAAGTAAAATGAGTAGAGATTGTCACCTTTAGTTGCTATGTTATGAGTTTCAAATATGATCGTTTGTTTTATAGCTACAAATCAACCAATCAATAGTTTTCTAGAATTCTCTAATCTGAGTTGAGATTGTAACCAAGAGAGTTATAGATATAGCAAGAAATAATTGATTGGTTGATTTGTAGCTATAACTCAGACCGACCCGTACATTTGGGAACTAATAATGTCACATGTTCGGTTGTAAACTATGACCTCAAGTTGTAATGAGGAATCGGAGTCCTGTAAAACCATTGAAAATAAACAATGAGAGTTAACGATTTGATTGTTTGGCTGATTTTAAAAGACTGGTTTCCATAACATAGATTTAAACTCCACATAATGGTAATCAAGTTTTTCACATAATAGTAATCAAGTTTACCCACATGCTTTGATCTTAACTTTTTATTAACCCTAACTTTTTTATAATTGAATGGGTCAAATGAAGCGTATCGAATCTTAACTATTATCTAGTATTTTTTTACTTTTTTAAATTAACTTAGGATAGGGGTAATTATAACGAAATGAAAATTACTAAATTCAAATTAACTTAGGATAGGGGTAATTATAACAAAATGAAAATTACTAAACAACTACCGAGTTTCTTATTATTCGATTTAAGTGAAACTAACCAATATTCAAATATATTTTATATTTATAAAAAAATCTATGTACGTTGGAGAACTTAATAAAAGTTAGTGAGGGGACAAAATTGTGTAAAAAACTTTTGAATAATTTTAATAGAACACTTATAAAACCTAATTACTAATTTAAAATTTTACTTTCTTTAATTGATAAAACTGCTTGAAAAACCAAAAAAGATAAAAATAAATAAACGTGAAAAGTTAGTGATTATGTAATTACACATCAATAGTCACCAAGAGAAATTGAGAATAACGCAAAAAACAACAAAATCAATGACAGGAGTCCATCACGTATAGCGATGACCATTAGTTGTTGGCAGCACTCGTGCCGGTTTTCCAACCATCCCATACTTAACCAAATTTTCTGGTTTTCCAAAATTTTGGCGACTTTTCACAACTAAGGTTTTGGGATTAACTCGACACCTTCTATCCAACCTACAATCACTTTATAAACATGTTAATCCATCACATTAGATTAATCTATCACCACTTCGATCAAATCAACAATTTTTACTACGTTCAACCCGTCGGACAAAAATCATCATTTTAGAACCGCTTGACCCGTTTCATGATAAGGTCACATAAAATCATTTAAACATTTAATCAATTGTTATGAGTCACCATTTAGTATGTATGATACTGAAACACCCCAAGACCCACCTTATAAACCACATTTGAATTCATCCCACAACCAAGGTAGGATAAGTTTCACTTCTATACTTAGTCATTTTCTCTCTATTTTCACAGCTTTGACAGCTTTAAAACCTCGACTTTGAGCATCTATATTTCATTCGAGCTCCGTTTTGAACGTGCTTTGGAGCGTTCAAAATCCCTCACAACATACAACACAGAGTCAAAAAGTATAGATGCATTAACCGCAGTTGCATGTATTTTATTTCTGTCCAAAGTTGATGAAAAATTTATTTTCACACTTGGTGGAAAAAACCCATTTTTCTCCTAAAATTCCAACACTTTGATGCACTACTACAAAAAAGGGCTTTCTTGACGCTTTTTGCGCGTCAAGAAAGGGCCCAGATGACGCGCAAAAAAGCGTCAAGGAAGGTAGGGTCAAGAATCTTCTTGACGCGCAAAATGCGCGTCATCCCGTTCTTGACGCGCGAACGATGACGCTCCATTTATGACACTCAATGCGCGTCATAAAATGTGTGTCAAGGAAGCCCCTGTCATAAATCAGCTTATGACACGCATTTTTGCGCGTCATGGATTTAAAAAAAATAAAAAAAAAGATTTATAGAATCATTAATTTCACTAGTTCCTACATTAAATAACAATTAACCCAATAATGCAAAATAAAATACATACATAGCAACACAATATGTTTCTTACATACTAACAAATTTCACTACAAAAAAGTTATGTGTTGCCTTAGACTACAAATAAGTGTGTAGATGTCTTGGACCTGACCCATTCAAATACTAGCAAGCATCAGGAACACCAGGATAAAACCTGTAACATAAGTTAATATTGAGCAAACATGAAAACTGAAAACTACCACTAATACAAAAAACAGCTCTGGATGAAGAGTCTAACCTTTACCTGATCGGAGTCTGATAATGGCTTGCAGAAACATCCCTGTTCAAGAGCTGAGTTGCAAAGTCAACTTGCAATGTACCAGCAACAAGAAGATAACTACTTGGTAGCTCCTTCAACCTGCATTGTAGCAGCAACAAGAGAACATGCTAATGTGTGCTATACATAACAAAAGAATAGGAAGAAGTCAATCTATTTCATATGCAGAACTTGCAAGAAATATAAGCCTGCTGATATCAACCTGATATAATGTTGGTTTCAAACTTACCATAACAGTACAAGTCAAGCCAGCAACCAAACAAATGGCAAAGCCGTAGAGTCCTTGTTGATAGACCACCACCTCTACCTTAAAAATTGTTAACAGTAAATCGACCCGTTAAAAAAAACCATGAGAAACAGTACCTCTTCGGCTAATCTTTCCCCCATTCGGTCTACGCCATCAAAAGTCAAAGTTGAATAATTGCAACCGCTACCTGCTCAACAATATATCTTATATATCATAAAGCATTTACATATAAAAGTACAATAAAGATATATATATTTTATAAATTTCCAAACTTTAAAAAAAACTCACAGTGAACTAATGAGTTTGCTACAAAATTTCGTTTGCTAAAACAAGTAACTTTGTACAACAGGTCAAAGCATGTCAGGTCAACACAAGTAGTGTTGTTGCTATTGTATTCTCTTGTTGTTGTATGTTGCTGTTGCTGCTGCTGTATTCTGCTGCTGCTGTTGTATGTTGCTGCTGGTGTTGTATTCTGTTGTTGTTGTATTCTGCTGCTACTGTTGTATGTTGCTGCTGTTGCTGTATTCTGCTGCTGCTGTTGTATGCCCTCCTTAGGTATTATGAGTAAAATTATGCTTATGTATACCCCCTTTTAGTTATGCTTATTATTCAAATATATGACTGCCACATGAACTTTGGAAATAGAGTCTAAAGACATAACAACTTTCTAGATCAACCCTTGCACAACTTCAAGAAATCATGGACAGGTACTGTGATGATATTTTTAACACATATGGGAGCAGAAGCAGTCCAGTGATTTAGATAAGGTGTTAGTAGTTAGTAGGCTGCATTTTTTAATGGTAAACAAACAGACCTCGATATAGTATGAAAAAAGTAGCATCTGTTTGAATATACTTGTGGTATAATTACAAAGCAGGTAAAACAAAACCATAAACACAAGAACAATAAGGGTGGAAAATTCAATCTGTTTATATAGCGAATGGGTTCATGATCCATTTGGTTATGTTTGACTTCAAATGGGTTGAATAAATGTTAACTTTACTAACCACATAGGCTCTTATGAAGTTTTGATGTGATGTGCCTTTTTGAATATCAGTTAAACGAATAAAAAAAACTCCTTAAGCTAATAAAATTATTTCTGAAGTAAATCTAGCAGGAAAGCAAATCGTTTATTAAAACAGTTGGTAATTACATAGCAGTTCATTACAGAGTTGTACCTTGTTATGAATGTTAGTTGCTCACCACTGAAACACCGTTTGTGAAGATTGAGAGAACGATGACCGTAAATTGCCTTCAAAATCGAACCGTTTCAGAACTAAAACCACAAAACATCTGAACTATGAAGCAAAATATGTTTTCCGTATGCACTTCGAACATATTCATCAACATCCAAACCAAACCATATGTTTTCCGTATACAACTGAAGCCACCGTCGTTGAAGAAATATCGAGAGTAGAGGCGGTAATATTGAGAGTAGAGGCGTAATCGTAAAATAAAGGGTTCTTGGAACTCACGATGAGCCTTCAAAATCAAGGTGGACAAACCATTCTCATTGAAGAGGATATTAACACCAGTTAAGCATTAGAGGCAGAGCGTGTGGTGTGAGATTGGCTACCATCATCAAATTCAGGTCGGCGTCCTCTTCTTCTTGATAATCCTCGTCTTCCTCGTCGTGGTGGAGCTGCGATTGATGCCTATTTCCGTGACTGCTCTCCACGATTGCGTAGATGGAGCGAGATGAAGGAGGCGTACCAGATTTTAGGGCAAAGTGTCGAGATGAGGTGGAGGTGGAGGCGGAGGTGAGATCGAGCAGGATGTGGGATGAGGAGCCGGATGTGGGATGAAGAAGGCGTACAAGATTTTAGGGCTAAAATAAATGAAGCGGCGGGAATGTATTTTGTGAGCGGCGGATGAGTTCAAAATTTTAGGGCAAAAAAATTAGAAGGAAAATAAAAAATATAAAGTGACACTTTAAAGATGACGCGCGCCTAATGTGTACTCCGTGTTTTTTTATTTATGACATATATTTTATGACGCGCAAAATAGCGCGTCGTCTACTCTTTAAGTTTTATAATTCTTGACAGTTTTTTTATGACACTCGTTTTTGCGCGTCATAAAAAACCGCGCGTCATCGTTCGCGCGTCAAGAAAGACCCTGTTTCTAGTAGTAATGATTATATGATGAAAATGGCTTAAATGATTCATTATGGAACTGAAAATAGTACTTGCAGAAGTATTGGTTAAGTCTAACCAAGGGGCCATCCAAAATGTCAAAAAATCAAGTCTTCCACAATAGAACAAAGCATATTAATGTTTATTTTATCAGAGAGATAGTAATCTCTAAGAAGGTCAAAGTAGAGTATGTTAGATACTTTAAAAAATGATGTTGATATGTTTACCAAATCAGCACTTGTTAATAAAATAATAAGTTTCATTTCTGCATGGAGGTGCTAGATGTTGGATAGTGATGATATATAAGACTGTGGTATGAAGGTGGAGTTTGTTGGGAAAGTAATGCCAAGTCAAAATAAAGTCAAAGTTAAGTTTGTTCCGAAATTGATAAGTTCCCAAAGATGGAGGTGTGAAGTCTCTCATTCACAAAGGGGTCAAAGTCTAACAATTTTTTGTTAATGTCCATTAGCTACAACTCGGGGATAACACAGGATAGATTGGCTCAGATCAATTCATTCTAATTGATCTAACTTTTGTAATTGTTTTTCTCCATTTGTACTGACAATTAGTTGATGAATAAAGAGTGATATTCGACTCAATTTCTTTGTATTGATTTCTTGTTCCTGAGGTGAGATTTGTGTATTTCTGCATTTACCAAATCAACAAGATTTGATATAGGCATGATTTGGAATGTAGATTAGAAGTTGTCAATGTGGGAATAGCCCAATTTGAGATAACCTCTTAGAGTGAAGGTCATGGGTACAATCTCCGACAATGATATTTCTATTGTAATTTAGGACTAGATTAGTAGGTGCGAGTGTTAGCCGTTAAAAAAATAGAAGTTGAATTTACTTGTTAGTTAGGGTGAAAATCATTTCTTTATTAATTTGACATAACATATTTTAACTCTTTCATAATTTTATCATTTTCTTTTTTGGAACGGTCAATAAAGTCCCGGAAAACCAAAGAGTATTTACACCAGTTAAACATATTCCAGGAAAAATCCACCTCCGCGAACAATCAGGTGGTAAAACCTAGGAGCTCAGAGATCAAACTTGTGACCTCTCAGTCCCAAGTCTCCCCTCATTACCAGTAACCACTCGGACAAGTCCTCGTGATTGACCCGAATTTTTTTAACCTTTCTCCTTGTGGGCGTTATACATGAATTGCTTGGTCAAAATTTTAATATGTAGATAACATATGCATACACACAACATTAATCAACATCAATGTACACCATAAACTTATAAATTGATAGTAACACCTCTAGCTGCACCATTTTCATAATCATTCGGTGTAATCTCGGCCGCTCCAAAAATCGACCCATGTCTGGTCGGATCATATTTTTCACCATCACCCCACAACGCATACGCTTCCTCTCCATGAACAGCATCATCACCAATCATCAACTCACTATCAGGCATCCGTAACGGCATAAATATTTTAATAACCAGGAGAATAATGGTAGTTGATATAAGGTTCCACCCAATCACAAACAAGGCTCCAACTATTTGTTTTAGAAATTGCTTCCCTCCATTTTTACCATAAAATGCACCCCTTGAACCACTAACAGGCAAAACTATGCTGCATAGGGTGGGCTCTGCTAGTAAACCTGTCAACAGTCCACCAAGGATACCAGCTACAGCATGTGTGTGAAACACACCTAATGTATCATCCACCTATATAGAATGTAAAATAAAACTATCAAACTTTTCAAAAATTATATATACCTTTCTCTACACATCTAAAGTTAGCATGTATTAGATATATGTAGGATGAGATTCACAATTTGAACCAAAATTAAAAACAAAACATAAAATAAGGGAAGAAAGGGTAAAAGTTGATTATTAATTGTGATGATATTAATTTGTCTAATGGTCTTCAACCATACCAAGCAGAAAAATATATATATATAGAAAATGTGACACATCTGAAAAGGAATTAACGTTTGTTTATAATTAAGGTGCTAAAAAGTTGACCTTTGGTACTAATCAAAGATCAAGTACATAAGACAAAAAAAAAAATCTTAGGCTAATATTAAGGTATATGAATAAACTACTTTTTTATAATCTTTTTACATTAAAATATTACTAAAAAAACCAGTTTTATAAGTTATTCTCTCGTGAGCACTATCTTTTTAGATTGGGTTAGTCGGGTTTCATGTTAGTAGGGCCGGGCTAGTCGAGTTTTACACACAAACTCAAGCGTATGTTTATCATTCTTATAAGTTATTTAATTTAGACATAAGATTTATTTTAGAGATTAGTAAACCAATTAAATTTCCAACCCTGTAGTTGAGAAAAAGACCCACTAACAATAAGAATACTATATAAAAACGAGTTGGCACATTTGACGATTTAAGGTTGATGACCAATAATATCTAGTATCTAGATTATAATAAAGTTTTATATAGGAAGATTTCAACAGGAACAAACTTTTTTCCTTAATTTCCTTATTATACATTTATCAACTTAAAGTGCAACCTAATGTGCGTCATGTACAACTTTCTGATACGTCGTTTGAACCTCGGAAATGGTTTGTGTACACATTGAGTACGGTACAAGTACAAGTCGTTATGCTTTATGTGTAACCATTTACATTCTATGAATTTTATGCGGTTTCACGTGTTCATTTAATATCTCTTCATAGATGTGATATCTTTCTCGTCAGTTCTCTCTCTCGCTACATTAAAGAGCTCACTCTGTCTCTCTCTATAACCGATCTATTTTTGTCTGGTGAGGTCGTTGTTTCTAACGGATGGTGACGTCGGTGTGCAGCCATCTTACGACATCGGGTCCGCCTGTTTCGACTGTTTGTGTGGTTGCCACTGTTAATCGGCTGGTGGTTGCCTGTTTCTTGGTTTGTTAACATTATCCGGCAATGACCGGGGGGGGGGGGGGGGGGTAGGGTTTGAGACGGCGGCTAGGACTTCCATAACCCTGATCTGAACATAGTTTCTTATATGGATTTCAGAATCGAGTCCAATTTTTTACCCTTACAACCTAGGGTTTGCTGTCATAATCGGCGATGATGACTTTAACTGAGCCCCTTTTTCAAACTGGTTGCATTGTTTTAGACCTCTGATGGCTTGAATGGTTTCTGTTGTTCTTTTTTTTGCTATGATGGTTACCTGAGCCTTTGATTTAATCTAATTCAGGCAGTGATGATACACTTGGTTGATCTGTTTATCTTTTAGTCACGACCAAAGCTCTATTTGCAACATGAGTTGCACATAGTACAAGCTGATATGTTTGAATCAACTATCTGAATTGGAGTTTGTGATGGTTGGTTTTTAAAATCTGTTTAGATTTTAGTGTTTGTTGGCCTTGATATGCGACCTACACATCCGTTTATCTAAGAATATTTCATTAGCTTAGTTGTTTGAATCACCTATTTGAATCGGAGTTTGTGATGGTTGGTTTTTCCAGATCCATTAATATTTGAGAATCTTTCAGACAGTTCAACCTGACTCTTCCTCACTGTAGATCGGCTCTATACCCAGATGACCAGTCATTGGTCTTACCACTCCGGTCACCCCCAAAATACACCGTTTCTACACGCTTATTTTCTAAATTAGTTTCGCAATTACACTAATTTGAAAGAAAAAAAAAACTCTACAAATATCTATACTTATTTTATAAATTAGTTTCGCAATTACACTAATTTGAAAGAAGAAAAAAAAAAGCTCTACAAATATCTATATAGTGGGTCAAGTTGAGTACAAATATCATCTATCGATTATTAAAAAAAAAGGTGGGCCATGGCCATGCATACATCTACCTAGTGGGTCAATTTGATTAAATAACAATATAAGTCTCTAAATAGTATAAAAGAATAAAAGATATATTGTATCAAGCAGCATTTATATAAGAAAAGAAAAAGACAAATTATATAAAGCATAAATCGAAGATAAGGTAATCGCTAACCAGGGAATGATGATATGCTTGACCTTCACAAATACTTACAATAATAATTTAAAAAAATCAAAAGTAAATAACTTGAAATGTTTTCTAATAAGCCAATGGTCATTTTTTAATACTATAATAAAATGGTTTTTAGCAATACTTTTGAGTGTTAGAAATAAAAAAGACATCACATCTCAATCAATTTATACTTCAAAAATAAAATCATACCTTGCTTGAATTTTGAAAAGCTAAAAGATAAGTTGATGTTTTGTACCTTTTGAAGCAATACTGATTTCTTGTGGAGGATCATCATGGTAAACCATGGAATGCTACCCGAAAGTATTCCCATCACAATCGCCGCCCATGATTGCACCACTCCTAAAATGTCGAAAAAAATATTGAAAAGCTCCAAAATGTCAGTTCGCTTGAGGTCCTTAAATTATTTGAACCGCTCCTAGTAAACACATTAATTTACTAATTACCTGCTCCGGGTGTGATGCAAACTAGGCCCGTCATCATACCTTGAACAGCCCCAATAACGGAGGGTTTCCCGAAGAAAATCACATCAAGAGTCGTCCAGACTAAAAGGCTTGTGGCGGCACATATGTTCGTGTTTAGCACCGCTACGGAAGCAGTAATGTTGGCGGCATATGGAGCTCCGCCATTGAACCCGGACCACCCCATCCATAGTAATCCCGCTCCCGCCAGCATCAACAAGATGTTGTTAGGCGGGAACCTTTCCCTGTCACTTTTCAACCGTGGTCCAACCTTCATAGTTTCAAAAATTTCCAAATTCAAACTTTATTTACTAAAAAATATAAAAAAAAATATAAAAATATATAAAAAAAATATAAAACATTAATATTCCATTCCCATTCATCAAGTGGATGTAGGTCGGTCAACATCCGTCGGCTTCAAAAAGTCAAAAAGTCTTTTACTATTATTATTATATCTATGACTTTATAACTTAATTAATTCATGTCATTTTGGATGATTCATACCTAAAAGGTTAATTTTAATAATACAAAAAGAAGGCAGGCAATTGTTAATGAGCTACGGCATGTTAACTAGTGATAAAAGACCCGAAAAACCTAGGTTCGATCCTTAACATGATCGGGTTTTACTCGTTAATTCGTCATGGTGTCTACGGACGGACGGTTAACGGGTTTCCCCAAAGCTGTTGTAACATTGAGAGTTTACGGGCTACGTACGGCTGGGTTGCACCAGCTGACAGTGATCTTTTGCTACTAGGTCACCCCCTTACGGAATACCTTAGCAGTTTCCGTTTGTTGACGGACATGTAAGTAAAAAAATAAGGCAAATAATAATTACTTACCCAGTAGGCTGCCGTAAAACCTGCAATCCCTGATGATAGATGAATAACATAGCCACCGGAATAATCAATAACTCCCCAATGATACAAAAAGCCACCACCCCAAAGACTAAACGCACCCACCGTATACGAAAAAATCAACCACAATGGCACAAAAGCCATCCACGCCCGAATGTTCATCCTCCCAAGAACAGACCCAGCCAGCAAAATCATTGTGATGGCTGCAAAATTAAACTGAAAGTAGACCAACGTGGCCATCGGATACAACGGTTCGCTCTCCGGAGTCTCGATGGACCCGTTTCTGTGATAATGGGTGCTCTCTGGCACCACCGCTTGGCGGATGAGGTACTTTTGACCTAGGGCGGGTGCGCCTTTCCCCCAGAAGGGGAAAAGCTGGTCACCAAACGCCATGCGGTAGCACAGGAGCACCCAGCAGATGAGGACGGCGGCAAAGGCGTAAAGGGCCATGAACGCGGAGTTCACGGCCCATTTCTTTTTCACGATGGACGCATAGAGGATGACGAGACCGGGCATGCTCTGGAGCCCGACCAGTGTGGATGCGGTCATTTGCCATGCGTTGTCGCCTTTGTTGAGCCACTCCGGGACGCCCGGGAGGTGTGGTTCATATGCTGCCATACGCCCGGTTTGATGCTTCAATTCTATCTTTTAGTTTTCTGGCTGGCTCAAGGCTTCAATTCTATCTTAAGTAGCTAGGCAGAAGGCATGTGTCTGTTGAACAGTCAGTAATTAATATACTAATATTTTATGTATTTATAAAACGCGTAACAATCACAAAAGAATATATCACACGTCCAATTTTTACAACTCTTTCTTTACTTTACTCATTACTTCCTGGTTCATTCCCCAAAACAATCATTCAAATTTTGTCAGTGCCCGCCACCGTGTTGTGGTTTTTTTTTTTTTTTTTTAATTTTAATTTTGATCTTTGCTATGTGAGCAGGGACGAAACTAATTGGGGAAGAGGAATCTTCGTGCACCACCTCAACTATCTTATTTTTTAATTTTATATGTCTGGTATCTTTTAAAATTTTCATAAGACGGTGATATATATTCTATACCCTTAACAAAATAGAACTGATAAATCCAATAGATGCCCTTATTATATTCATCAAGCATAATGTACAAGTGCTTATGCATGTGTGTGAAAGAGAGCATAGTGTACAACCTCTTATGCGTTCCTCCCTCTCTCTCTGTCTTCAACAATTTCTTTTCAACAGAAATAATATTACACGTGATGTACTAGGTGAGAGCAGTTGGCTGGTTGATCATGGCATGGCAACGAAAGTCTTCGTCCTTATACACTGTTCTCCCAAAGGCCCATCCTCTTTCACTATTCTTTGTCCTTCTGCACTATTTCTTGCGTGCTTTTATGGTCAAGCAACTGAGTGTCCATCTGTTATATATATACATCTTTCTGAAACATTGGCCGCTTATCTTCGTCTGTTTCAAAATCAGGTAAGGATCCCGTCTTCTTCGTGTACTTTTTGTGTTGCTGGATGTTTTTGTTTTTGGATTTTTTTAAAGAATTTTGTTTATGTGTGTTTTTGTTTTTGTTTTTTTCAAAGAAGATCGCTGGTTATGTTCTTCGATTTCTCTGTTTTGAAGATTTTCAGCCCCTTTGCGGTGCCTGGTTGTTTTGGCGTGTTGTTAGTTCTTGCCCGCCAAGTGTTTGGCTAAATGCTCTGTGTTCTTATGCCTTATTTTGCTTCTTGCTTTCGTTCTTAGATTGTTTTGCTGAGTGCTTTGATGATCTTCTGGTATTCTTTTATAGTGCTCTATTAATGTTGTTGTCAATAGTTTTGGTTACTGATTTCTTGCACGCCAACTGTTTGATTAAATGCTATGTGTTCTTATGCTTTATTTTGCTTCTTGCTTTCGTTCTTCTTGCGTTGTTTTGCTGAGTGCTTTGTGTGTTCGTTATTTATTTATTTTTTTGTCTCTTGCTTTGTTGCTGACTTCTTTATTTTTGGACAGGTTTTTTGGTTAATTGTTGTTGGATGCTGTCTTAAGGTGAGTTCCATGTCTGTCAACTGGAGTTCTTATAAGTTTTTTATTTATGTACGTATGAGGTCTTACAAAAGAGCATGTACTTTGATGGTTTAGATTGTAAGAACGTGCATACATCTGCAATCTTGATTTTCAAGTTCTTATGAAGTCTTAGCAAAAGACTATGCAAAAGAACATGTAGTTTTATGGTTATACATCTATACTCTTGCTTTTTGAGTTGTTATAGCACAGAGAGTTTAAGTAATTTTTTAAGCATATTGGTATTTAAGGTGATGGTAATATCAACTACCAACATTGCTTGCTTGGGGTGTGTGTGTTTTGGCTGTGCAAGATCGCCCCGGGGGTGGGGGGGTAGGGGTCTTTGGGTGTGTGTGTCGTACTGTCGTGGCTATCTGGAATCATAAGTGTGGGTGTGTGGGTTAATATAACTATATAAGTGTTGATATAAGTGCGTGGGTTAAAGGGTCTGTTGTTTTTGTTCGTGTTGTGTCGGGTCTCTTTTCCTGTGGGTCCGGGGGGGGGGGATGTGATACTTCTGATCTTGGTTGCATATCGCTTTTGAAAGATGCTTCACATTGGATCGTACATGATTGGTCTACTGGAATATTTTAGACACATTATGTTCTCTATTATGTGCATTCAGTTCTCATCAAGGGGGGTGAGTCTTGGTCATTATGTACTTTATGGAGTGATGACTAAGCTCAACGTACTGGGATTTGGATGCTAAGAGCTTTGTTGTTGCTGTTTGGTTCGCATATGAATGGTATGTTATGGGGTATGGAATGTTCTTTTTTTTAAAAAGGAAAGAAGTAAAGAAATAAAGAAAAGAGGGGCTGAGATTTTCTAATATGCATTTGCATGGGGGTGTATAAAGAAGAGTTGTGAAGGTTGTAGGTTGCTATAAAAAGGAGCTGGGGGCTGTTAAGCTAACAGATTTTTTGTGATGGTGCCTTAAAGAAGGAGCTAGCTAAAGTGTGAAAGAGTTATTGACAAAAAATGGTAAATGAAATTAAATTTGTTTTGAGGAATGCTTTTTATGGATGCATGACAGCGCCTCTTGGATGCATGATATACAACCGGGGTGGATTCAGGTTATATAATCGGGGTTTGGTTGTTGCTGTGTTAATTGGTGTCGATTGCAAGTGGTAGCCTTTGATGTCCTTATTTTCAAGTTTGACCCTTTTTGGGTGGTTTTGTTTCATGTTCCTTGCCGTTAAAAAAATTGCTAATGAAGACTTGAATATAGGTAGCCATAATCATTGGAATGGGTGACATATGAGGCTCAAGAGATAGGATTCATGTGAAGCCACAAAGTGCGTTTGCAATAACACCCGACAAAGTATCATTCTGCATTTTCTTTAGGTTTATGCTCATTCCGGTTAGCTTTCGGTGCACTTCCCTTTTGGTTTGATTTCTCAGCATAATCTTCTTGGATTGTTCTTTATTACACTTACAGAGGTATTAGTTCTGTCTTAATTTTCCCCAATTTTAGACATAGAAATTAAACCACAAGTCGCACTGATCTTTTGTAACCATGTATTGATGGATTTAGCCACTTTTGATTTTCTTTATACATGGTTGTTTGGAGTCTATATTACGGGGTTTCAAATTATGGGATTTCAAGAGCTACGTAGAAAATTACCATTTTGTAACGATTTTTGATTATCTCATTTTGTAATGCCTTGCAACCATGACAACAAAACCGAGTTTAAGAAAATATAATCGAATAGCATCCGCCGCGAAGCGCGGATCGCAAAAATCTTGTTAAAAACATTTAGTCAATTACTTAATTAAATACTTATTTTATCATTTCCCCTATTATCTAACTACAGATCATTATTTAAATACTCATTAAAAATAAACCAATTACCTAACTAAGTACCCATATACCCATCTAGAAAAAACTTTTCGAATCTTGATCGCCAATGTAAAATCGGAATACCCAGTATCCTTATACTTAATACATATTTTAGTGCTCTACCACTCAACGTCTCACGAAATCTTAATCGCCGGTCAGAACTGGGAAAGTGGGCGAACTCGACTATCGGCATTAATGCAACTTTGCGTTAGTTTATACATATCTAATAAAATCGTAATTTTAACTTTTTCCCTTATATATCAATGTTCGAGAATTTTTTGTGGACCTCCTGAAATATTTTTCTAGTTCAATCCCTGTATGTGAGGATACCGTCATATCAGTACCCAACTCGTACTAAACCCGTACCCGTTTAAGCCAATAAAGTGAATTCGTACCCATAATTTTGTTTAAATGGTGTAGCGGGTCTAGACCCGCAAGGTTTGTGGGTATTCGGGTCTTGAACCGTACCATTAAATAAGGTACGTTTTGACTCAGTACGACCACACGTCCACAGGTTAAAAAAAAATATGTGCACTTACTTTTCACGAGAGATACGAAATATATGCATAGGTTTGGTTTGTTCTAAGCTTTTATTGATGTCACACCCCCCTCCGCCGCCCCCTGCCAGGTGCGGGGGAGGGTGTGAGACCGACTGTCCGTATCATTCCACTAGGCACCAACAACAGAATAAAACATAGAACAAACACGGACGTCCAGTCCTCACAGAGAAACCTTAGATCGACTCTGACCGAGGATGCACTAGGAACCTCATAGCCGACCTAATGGAATCGGTAGCCCCGGATAGACCCAGGACTGAACAAACAAATGATACATATATCAAGGAATTGTAGTCATAACATGCACTGAACAACAGACGTACAACTATCAATTTGTACAAAGCTCTAACAGATGGCCACAACTAGTACCCCAACGTTCCTGTACAAGTACATCATCACCTGCACACACTTACCTACAACATAAGTCAACACAGAGTCAACAACAAACGTTGTTAGTGAGTCTTAACTACCATCATCACATTAACAGTTTTCAACACATACAGATTGTGAACTTATCATGCCGCACCCAAGGTCAACACTCAGATACTCTACAGGCACGTTGCGCGTAGCCGTACACCCTCTGCGAGTAGATTTATTTTAAGTTCAACATAGAAGTATATATTCCCCCTAATAAATTAATATTAGAGGATCCGGGTGAATATGGATCGTTCAACTATAACGGCCACTATAATCCCTTATATGTCTAGTGGTCTCAACCTTAATGACCATAAAGTCTCTAATGACCCACACAGGGCATTCCGACTCACAGTGTTCGACAAGATATTCATAACAAGTATAACAGATACATCAAAGCAAACATGTGATCTCAAACAGTTAACTAATGAGGGAAGTCAGAGGACTCACAGATCTTCGGAATACACAGTCATACGGATAGGATTGCGTACAATCCACAGATGTCACAAGATGCAATGCCTAGACAAGGCTTAACGTCATGTTAAGCTTGGAGAATCCAATAACCTAAACAAATATATGACCACTTAAGTTTAACACAGTAATATTACTGGTTAGGCTCGGTTGTCCTCCGTGCCTTAAACGATACGATACGTCCGCAGGTTGAGGTCCCAATACAACCGGATGTCCCAATACAGTCGTATGGCCTAAACCTGGTTACGATCGTAATTTATCTGTCAATCTCTAAATAAACAGTTCCTGCCGAACACGATCGTATGCCTTTAGTGACAATACGGTCGTGTGGCCTATTTGACAGATTATCTAATTTAAACTAAATCACTCGAGTCTCGATCGGGTTATGTTTTATAATACTTCAAATGTTATATAAAATCATAACTTATGTATATATCAATCTATTTATTATTTACATAAAATCATAGCTTTTAGATATAGATTTATCTATTTACGTTTCACATAAAATCATAGTTTTTATGCATGAGTTTACTTGTTCCTATTTCACATAAAATCATGATATTATTTACATGAAATCATAGATTTTATATATATATCTATCCATCTTATAGTTCACATGAAATCATGAATTGTTAATAATAATTCATTGTGACAACTGCCATTTTCCCAGGTCAATCCCGTTAACTAGTCCGTTAAGTCTGTATTTATCTTTGCGTGTCATGTTGGTGTCATGTGCATTTACGTTACCGAGTCTGTCCCCGACACTTTGGTTGATCACCATTGCAATATAAACAAACCAACAATTACATCATTGTGGCAATTCATGACTATCTGTAAGTATCTATGGTCTTAGATAAGTTACATACGTGACATAATAAGTGATACATTTAGTATACCGTAATCCAACTACTTGTTTATATGACATTAGAGGTTTATGTGAAGTTATGGGCTTATCTGTAAAAATTAAATGTTTATTACTATATGTATTAGTATAATTGTACAAGTTAGAATGTCCGAAAATAAAATCCCGACCATTGGTTATTTACAAAAACGAACAATAATCAATCATGGACAATTTCTAGTCCCTCTAGTTATGAAGTTGCCAATCTTGAACCCTTGTGAAGCCTTGGTCGAAAATTATTGGTGTAATCTACACCTAAGGAAAAAGGGAGGGACCATAAGTATAAATACCTAAACCAAGTCAGTCCTAAAAACCCCCACCCTCTCCCTCATTCACGTATGCTACCATCTCCCTCCCCCTTGTTCGTACGTGACCTCTTCCCCCTTCCCTCTCTTGCGATTTTTTTTATTAAATCCTCACATACATAATCAATTGGCTTGGGTCTTGATCATATTGGAACCTTAGGAAGGCAAGGAAGGTCTCAAAATCACGTTCTCACCATCATCTTACTCGATTTCTTGCTCCAAGGTAAAAACCCTAATTCGATTTTATGATCTAGTGTGTGTTTTCTTGAATTCCATGAAGTTACTATGCGTTGTATGATAATCGTGATGATAGTATGTGTATGTGATGAATGATTTCTGTGATAATTTCGTGTTTAGGTTGAATTTTACTGTGTGGGATCGAATTATGATGATCCTTAATTGTTTTACATGTCGAAAAGACCTTGGAAACCAATAGATTGCAAGATTAGAGTTTGGACAGAATCTGCCAGAATTTTTAGGCGTTTTGTGTGGGTCATAACTCGACCATTTTTTATCCAATGACCGTGATTCTTTTTGCATAGGAATATTTACTGTCTTATCTTTCTGTTGGCTACTCACACATTCTCTAAAACCTTCGTTTGGTCACCGAATTATAGGTCACAAGTTAAGTGTGCAGATCTGCCAAGTTTCTGAATCCATGACTTTTAGTGATTTTATGAACGTGTTACATATGTGCTATGAGTATGATTTATAAATGAAAAATGTAAGAGTTATAGTGAAGTAATGATCTGGAAAGTTTGGTAGTAAAATTCCATGTTTTGAACAAGTTATGGGTCATTGAAAACATCATTCACGGTTTTACTTAACAGCAGTATTCTGAATTTTTTGTCAAATTCAAAACATCATAACTCACTCAATTTTAATCCAAATTGAGTGATTCTTTTTGCTAAATATATTTTAGTGTCTTAACTTCAGTTTGGTTATAATTAGATACCCTGAGACGTTTTTTTGGACACTGAACTGGGGGAAAGCAAGACCAGTGTGCAAACAACACATTTCCTGGACTTATCATTTTGTATGGCAATTTTGAGCATGCTACTATGTGATTCGATTTCTAGGTTCTACATGAAACGTGTTTATATTTTTGTAATGTAAGCACCTATAAACTTTTATAACTTAATTCCGGGTTTAGGTTAGGTTATGGGCTGCACTTTCCGGGCGTTGATTCTAGTGCTAGTAGTGCTTTTTGAGTATGTATGTACTATGTGTTTTGCCATCTAAATTGTTGTGCTCATGCATGTGTGATCAAAGTATAACATGTTAAAACGTATATGATCAACCATTTTGTCATGTGTCAGTGTGTCGGGCGTATGCCCTTACTTGCCAAGCTTGCTAAGTTGATTAGGCAACATAGAACTCTTTGTTATGACTTAATGGTTCGGCCTAGTGGCACTCATATCTAATTTGTTAGCACGTCCATCATATTAGGTCGTACCCAACCCTAACGCACTTAGTTCAAGTGAAGCTTGTAGCCGCGCACCCTAAGGTGAGTTTCACAACCCCGTTACGTTACATCCGGTTTAGGATGGTGGCACGCAAACTATTTCTCGTTACATCTGGTTTTGGATGTTAACACACAATGCTTAGGTTACACCCGGATTAGGGTGATAACTACCTTTTTTATGTATGTTAAAGTAATTATCCGACATATATCACATGTTCACTTAAATTGCATACCCAATTAAAGCCCTTACATATCGGACCGTTAATAAGTTGAATAGCGAGGTGATGTTGAGTAGTACTACTGGGGTTTGACAAACCCCGCTCAGCGGGCAGGTGATGTCCACCCGACTGGAGGTCGGACTGAGTTAATGTCAGCCTAAACGTACCGTGGTCGGGTAGACACGGGGGAAGGCAAAACGCGTAGGTCAATCCTACGTGCATTAGTCAGCTTCGGTTGCGAACATTTTTGTGACATGAACTTAGGTTAGCTACCTACGATATGGATATTGCTTGTAACTTACACCACTAAGTATGAATAAATTACGTATTCATATGCATTTAGTATATTGTATTTATATACCCAGTGGACTTACATGCCGTTAGCGTGGACTTACTGTCACTTGATACTTGACAGTTCGTACTGATAATTCATCATGTGGGATTGGCTATCACTCGGTCTTGATACGGCGTCCCGTATATCGTACTCTAATTGCAACGAAAGGCAGTACGATTACCGTTCTAGTGATGATGCCACGAACGTCCGATATACCTTTAAGTGATTTCACTACCACACGGACTTAATCACCCCTTTGTAGTGTTACCAAAAGGAATTTCTCTGACATCAAACTATAGGAACCATCTGTCACTTCCCGATCAGCATTCTTTTCCCATCACCCTCACTTGGTGAAACATGTGGAATTAACCAGCCTCACCTCCGTAGGTTTACTGATAATCTGACCTAGGAATTGATTCCTATAATTGCGACATGTCACAAATTTGACGAGTCATTCTCATTATCAGATTCTTCGAAAGGAATTTGCAGGATTTCATGTTAAGGAACCGACTCAAAACATATGCCCTATCACAGGGAATGTTGTGGCCTTAAACACATCATCAAAAATAAGTTTTTCCAAATTGAAACTGTTGAAGTCCTATTTACGACCTACAATGTCCCAAAAAAGACAAAATGGACTGACAATTCTATCTATTGAGAACGATATATTAGAGAATGTTCATTGTGAAGGGTTGATAGAATATTTTAATACTAAAAGTGCTAAGAGCTTCATGATTTGTTTAGGTATTTAAAGGTTGGTTTGACTTTATATTTTTAAAACCTATTTTTTTATCTCGGCTAGGACTCTATTTTTTTAAGGCGTTTTCGGGGCCGGTTCTTTCATCACGTGTAGTATACCAGTTGCCCTAACGAGATAAACATTTCACTATCATCTTGATTTACAAAATTATGTATCTATCTAACTACTTTTTTACCGTTAAAAAAAAAACAAATTCTAAGTAATAACAATAGGTCCGTTCCAAAAAAAGTAATAACAATAGGTCACTCATTTAAATAAAAAGTGTACGTTACACACAAGTAACATTTTGTTGTTTTTACTTTTTACCAAGAAAACTTGGTTTAAAACAAGTAACCAAGTCTAGTTACCAAACAACCAGAAAGAAGGAAATTCTAACTAAAGTTTGCAACTTTCATAACAAAATGTACAGCCCCAGTCTCACGTCAAATCGTTTACCAAATACATCAACTCAAGAATCAATACAAAATACAAAGATCATCATAATATTAGCTCTCCATTATACTCTCTTTCCAAATAAACACAATCTCAAGAAAACCAAACCAGAGAAAAAAATGGCGGATAAGAGCATGGTAAGAGGTTTTAATTCCCCATCAACAAATCGGAACGAAGAGATCGAGTATTCCGATGTTGAGAAGATAAAGAGTAAGAATTCTTCCAAATCACAGTCTTTGTTTGCTTATTTATTTGCTACATTTTGTTGTTTGTTTTAGGGCTAGCTAATCTTTTATTTATTAGGTTTTTGGGTTTATTTTATAGTACATTTGTACAAGCCTTTTGAAACATGATCTGCGTAAATTTGTTTTTTAACTTTAAACATACACACTCACTAATCTCGAGCTCCAAAATTTCAGCAAAATGTACATTTGTCATAGTATATGTAATTTTGTAAGTTTAGATCCACTTGGATTCATAATGTACAGCCTCTTCAAGCATGATTTAAGATTACCTGTTACTTTCCAAGTACACATAATGTAGAACCTTTTCAAGCATAATTCCAGTGAAATATGTAATTTTACAAACTATGGAACTAACTGCCCTATTTTATTTTATAGTATAACTGTAAGCATATTTGATTCTAGGTCTTTTAGTGCTTAACTTTTAACATGTTTTTGTTTTATTGAATCTTAGTCAAGACACCCACTGGGAAGATCATCATTCTTGAAGTCAAAGGCTCAGACACAATTGGCATTGTGAAGCTCAAGATCCAGGCTAAGGAACACATTCCCTTTGACCAGCAGGAACTGTTGTTCAGTGAAAAGGTTATTGAGAACAATAATACTCTTGCTAACTTGCAGATCAACCAGGAATCCGTCATCGAGCTTGTGCGGAAATCAGAGGGGTTCATCAATATATTCATCATGAACCCAGATGGAAAGATCGGTCATTCTCTTAGAGTTAAACCCTCGGACACTATTGCCGCTGTGAAAGCCAAGATCGTTGGTTTCGATGAAGTGTTGATGTTCAATGAAACTGTACTACTTGATGGTGCTACCCTTGCTGTCTACAACATTGTGAATGGATCCGCCCTCATGGTCCCTAGTAAAATGATGGAGATATATGTCGTTAGCTTCACGGGAAAGAGGATCTCTTTGTCGGTGAAGCCAACGCACACCATCTTTGCTGTAAAATCAATGGTCTATCGCAAGGAAGGTATTCCCTGTGACACACAGGCTTTAATCTTCAAGAAGGTGGTTCTTGGGGACCAAGGTACCCTTTTTGACTTCAACATCAAAACAAAATCGACCCTTATGCTTATGCGTAAATCAAGGGGGTTTAAGGATATATTCGTCAAGAAGGTAAGCGGAGAGATCATTACCTTGGAAGTCAGACCCTTGGACACCATCGGGAGTGTAAAAGCCAAGATCGAGGACAAGGAAGGTATTCCCTCTGACGAGCAAGAGTTGGTCTATAATGAAATGGCCTTGGTTCTCCACAACAATGATACCCTTGTTGACTTTAAAATCAGCGAGGAATCTCCGCTCATACTTTTGCGCCTTTCAAGTGGATTCATGCAAATATTCGTCAAGACCCGCACCGGAGAGACCATTACTCTGAATGTCAAATCTTCTGACACAATCTATAGAGTGAAAGTGAAGACCTATGAAAAAGGAGGCGGTCGCCCATGCGAGCAGAGACTGATTTTTGCCGGAAAGCAGCTGTCAGATACCGCAACACTTGCGGACTACAACATCCAAAAGGAATCAACCCTCCATTCTCTTTTAATCTTGAAGGGGTGTTAGATTATAGTGGTATGTCTTTTGATGCAGTTAATTCCCTTTTGTAAACTTGTTGTCTGCAAGTGTCTTTTGAACTTTGAACTGGTTGCTTAGGCTACAACGGTAGCTTAACTGAATGATCTATATATGTATTACTACTATTATTCCTAATCAAATGGTAGACAATAGTAGCTTAATTATTCGATATTTTTGTTAAGACCTCTTATTCCTTTTTGGCGAAAACAAACTTTGGCACCAGTTTCATATTGGTTATCCATGAGATTTGCAATTTGAGTGTGATCATATAGTTCATATTGGCTGGAAACTTGAACCCTTGCCAAAGGCCATGGGTGTTGAACCAAGTGGCTATATATGTTTTAATTTTGAAGTTTCGACTGTTGGAGATCACTTTGTTTTTAAGACTGTTGGAGATCACATTGTTTATAACTAAAGATCGACAGCGCGTTGCTGCGGTAGTCAGGGAAGATAAAAAAAAATGAATAAAATAAAGAAAATATAGGTTAATAACTGTATTAAGCAATTTTAAAAATTTCATTAACCTCTTATTCCATGTTATATAACTTTTATATAAACGCCTCTCCCATAAATCCAGTTGTTACGTTTCATATATTCAGTGTTTGATTGTTCATATCAGTGCACATGATAGCTGTATTACATCACATATTTAAAATCAACGCGTCGTTTGGAATAAAACTCTCTGTATCGAATCACTTTCATACGAAGATGTGCATGTATTTTCGTTTAACAACTCACTTTTATACTTCTCATTTGCACTTTACCATTAGTATATTTCAAGTACGTATCTATTGCAGTATTTAAAATTTTTAATTGTTTAATTTTGATTCTATTTTTTTTTTCTTCTGTTTTAGAGGAACGTGACTTTGATTCGAAATACAAAGTTTTATAACTTTAAAAAAAACTATTATAACATGCTTATTTTATGTACGTTTTGATAAAAATAATTACTTTAAAGAAAAAGTAAAAACACATGTATATACATGATTAATTAACTTTTAATTATATCGTTGTGACGTAATGTTACGATATAAAATTTAGTTTAAAATATAATGTATTTTAAGTTTTTTACTTTAATTTTAAAATTTTTTTTTCTTTTAACTTTTAGGATATATTGTTTTATAAGTTTTGAATAGAGCAATGTGACAATATGAAAACTAAATTATTAGTTTTAGAATATATTGTTCGTTTAAAGTTTTTCATTTCTTCCATCATGATTCCATTTCATTTTTATTCTTACCCCTAACTATATAACAAACTAATTAATGTCAAGTTTTTAATCGGTCGTTATCCTCCGTTGGACTATTTAAATTTAAAGTGATATAAATGGACAAAACCAACATAAATCATGGCTTCAATTAAGGTTTTTAAAAAAAAAAAAGGAAAAAGACAAAATTGGCACACAATCATAAGTTTACTTCTCCTTTGTATATATATACAATTCCAATTAAATTGAAAAGACGGAAATCAGATGGGTGATTGGATCATTTAGGTCGTGTTTGGAGCGCCATAAGCTAGCTTATAGCTAGCTTATCAGCTAGCTTATAAGCTAGCTTTTTGACGTTACCAAACGGAGTTTTTTAAAAAAGCTAGTTTTTTTATAAGCCCCGTTTGGTAACCTCAAAAAGCTAGCTTATAGCTAGCTTTTGAAAAGCTAGTTGAAAAGCTAGTTGGAGTAGCTTTTCAACTAGCTTTTATAATATTTTCAGTTTTACCCTTCCCTTCCCTAATATTTTGTTTTTAAATTTTAATTTATTTATATACATGTACTTTTATGTCATTTTACATTTTTCAGCTAACTTATCAGCTAGTTTTTACCAAACGTTATTTTTTATCAGCTAGCTTATAGTTTATCAGCTAGCAGTTAGCTTATCAGCTAGCAGCTAGCTTATCAGCTGGCTTATCAGCTAGCAGCTAGCTTATCAGCTAGCAGCTAGCTTTTCAGCTAGTGCGCCAAACACAGCCTTAGTTTATATGATAATCTCCATCTAAGGGTGGTGGTAAACTGGTAATACCCCCACCACACTTTTTCAATCCCACATTTTTTTTTTGCCACCTTAGGCTGTGTTTGGCGCGCCATAAGCTAGCTTATCAGCTAGCTTATAAGCTAGCTTTTTGATGTTACCAAACGGGGTTTTTTTAATAAGCTAGCTTTGTTTAAAAGCCCCGTTTGGTAACGTCAAAAAGCTAGCTTATAAGCTAGGTTTTGAAAAGCTAGTTGGAGTAGCTTTTCAACTAGCTTTTATAATATTTTCAATTTTACCCTTCCCTAACTTATAAATAAATATCTTTATTTACATTTATGACATGTACTTTTATGTCATTTTATATTTTAAACTAGTTTATCAGCTAGTTTTACCAAACGTTATTTTTTATCAGCTAGCTTATAATTTATCAGCTAGCAGCTAGCTTATCAGCTAGCAGCTAGCTTTTCAGCTAGTGCGCCAAACACAGCAGTGTCAAATCATCATACCATATTTTCATACTTTACCACCCGTAACATCCACACCACACTTCATCACATTTTTTTTATTAATAATTAAATATATAAAGTTAGAGAGAGAGGGATATTAAAGAAGAGAGAGATAGAGAGAAGGGAGAGGAGATATGCTCGGTGTTCGGTGGCCGAGCTACGACCAAAACTGCAGCGCCGAGGAGGCCGTTTTGGTGTTCCTGTGCTCCACCGAGCGCCAACTCAGCCTCGCCGAGCTCGTCGGTGGAGGTATTACTTCCTGCCTAAAATAAGAGTAATCGTATGGTTTTCATATTCATCTCTATAATTTAACTAAATATTATACTTTTAAAAATTTTCTTTAGCTTTTATATAATCTAACTAAACTTGGCAAAATGTGCATGCCAGGTTGGGTAACGGGTCAGGTCGGATGCGAGTAAAAATGAGTTTAAGAGTTATGCAGATCCAGATTTGTACGGGTCAAGATGGGTGTGGGTCAGAACGAATCATTTTAGAAAGTCCTTATTTTGTTCGTCGGTTATGAAAAAAATAAATATGAACCGTTTATAAACCAATTGAGGTTAACGCACTTGTTATATCTCTCGATTAATTAGTGTTCTTGAAAGCATTCATGGTAGGTTCTCTAAAAAATATGTGAGTGTGAATCTGCAAAATTTGAGGTTTGGTTGTGAGTGTTGTGAGTAGAGGAGAGAGAAAAAGTTTAGCAAATCTGCATATTTGGAGAAAAATTGGTGATTTGCTAAAATTTGGGGATTGAAAGAGAGAGAAAAGGTAATGATAAAGGTATAAAAAATATTATTTAATTATGGTTGTGAGTGAAAGAGAGAGAAAAAGTAATAATAAAGGTATAAATTATAAGGATGAGGATGAAGAACCTATTATGAATGCTCTGAATTGGATGATTGCATATTAATTCGGGTGCTTAAATATTAATTTGGATGTTTAGTATCTGTTAAGTTTTTATTTGTAGATGGATTGTATTTATAACTTTGCGTTTTTTTTTTTAAAAAAACTAGGAAAATTATCTTTAAAGGGTTTTCTAATATTTGCCTTTAAGATGTAATAAGTGTATCTTGAAAAATTATAAAATACATTTTTTAAGAAGAATATTCGTATTTTTCTTCTTTTCAAGATAAATCTTGTTATCCTTTTCAATTTAAAAAAGAATCTTGATATGTTTTTCATTTTCGAGGTGTATTTATTACATCTTATGTGTGCCCTTAAGGCACATATTAGAAAACCCCTTAAAGAAAACCCCTTAAAGAAAACCCAAAAATGGCCAGAACCTCGTCACAAGATAGTCTTGATTGTCACAAATACACCGTCGCAATATGGTTGTAAAACTTCAGTAGCAATATTGCGACCATGTGCTCCGAAACCATTTTTGAGTGTTTTCTGGACCAAAATTTCAATCGCAAATGCCCAATGTCAGTAGCGTTGGGTGTTATGTGATTCTATGATAACCGCTTTAGCTTTAAACGATTGCACAACCTCATGTATGTCTTTATGTAGAGTAAATTACGGTTTTCGTCCGTGTTGTTTGCACGTTTTCACCTATAGTCCTTAAACTTCGTTTATTATGGGTTTGGTCCCTAACCTTTATCGGCTCGTTACGGCTTTGGTCCTTGAGGCTAATGAACGCTAAAATTTTCTGTTAAATTTATTAAAGTGACACTTTTACCCCTTATTTAAATAAAATAATAAAAAAAAGGAAAAGAAAAAGACTCTTTTTGCCCCCATCTCCTTCCTCTAACCCCACTATTTCTTCTTCAACCACGAGCACAACCATTTCTGTCCATCACCATCTTCGTTAACCACCACCACCACCATGTCTGTCCACCACAATCTTCGTTCACCGCCACAGGTCATAGTTGCAAACGGTCAAATCGATGGTGACGGAAATCAGATCTTAATCGATGTATGATCGATGGTGACGGAAACACAAGGACGATTGTTTCCAATTGAAACCGATGAAGATGGTATGATGCAGGGACGCCTGATTCGATGCCGGGTGATCGGAGGTTGCCGGATTCATGGCTTGTAGCTTCTCCCTCTTCCACACATGGTAATGGGTATTAAGTGGTGAGTTTTCTTTTCAATTTTTCCGTGAATTTTATGGTGAACGGAATTGAAGCAACAAGTGAACAGATTGGGTTGTCTGAATTTTATGGTGGACGGAGGTTGCCAGAACTGAAGCACTTAACTCTAACCCCTGTAAACGGCAATCACAAATCATAATTTGATGAAAAGATCCATACTTGTTGATTTTGACGATGAAGAAGATCAACCGATCTGAAAACAAAACGATGGGAAGACCATGATGAAGAAGATTAAGCCTTCACAGGAGGGTCCCACTTGTTTTTATATTTTTTGTTTTTCTATTGGAAAATTGGATTTAAATAATCCCAAGTTTTGAGGGTTGGCCGGTAATAATCTCACTTTTAATAATAACCCTCAGTGGTCCCAGTTTTCACCATATTTGTTGATAATGGTCCGACCGTTAAAAAACTTAACACCGTTAAGTTTTTAATGACGTGGCAGCTGATGTGGAGATTTATTTAATTTTATTTTGCCACATCACCATCTTCATCCTCACATCATTTTCCACCTCACCACCACCACCACCACCACCACCTGCAACCCTCCACCACCGGTTGGACCAAAGAGGGCCGACGAGCCTGTCCTCCGGCAAGAATCCGGTGAACTCCGCCACCAACAACAACCCTTTATTTTATTTTTCGACCACCATCAACCACCGCCACCAATAGCTTGTTAACCGGTCAACTACAACACCTTAAACATTAACATTCATCTAAAATGGCTGACTTTTTTTCTTTGAAACCGTATCGTTCCAAGCCCCAAAGATGAAGATGAAGTTGTCGGCGTCAGGTGCAATACTTTGTAAACCGTATCGTTCTAAACACCTTAAACATTAACAAAGACGGAGTTGTGGATTGTCACCTTCAAAATCAAGGAAAAGGAACAATTGTGTTCTTAAAATCCATCGCCCGCGACATCAATACCACTACCGCTACCGTCGCAAACTGGAACTCAACCAACAGAATCTTCCTAAGTATTAATTGATTTAACCCTCTTCTTCATTACAATAATCCGACCACCACCAGCAACCCTTCATTGAGTATTGATTGATTTCACAATTTCCGTCGTCATCTTCATCCCGTCGTCATCGTGTTCATTGGGTATAATATTTCAAATCATCACGAAAACATACGAATATGGATCTTGTTTGATTCGGTTTTCGATTTCGAGCACTATCGTGTGTTCAATTTTGTGATTCATTGGGTTTTGGTGATGCTGTGATTATTTAAAGATGGTTCTACTTTGGGGTTGAAGGAACTGTACGTAGCTGCCACCGTTCCACGTCGCCGGAAATAGGGGTTCATGGTTTTGGTTTTGAGACAAGAAGAAAAGGAGAAGAATTGAAATGAAGGGGGGGGGGGTCACCGGAGGACAGGCTCGTCGGCCCTCTTTAGTCCAACCGGTGGTGGTGATGGTGAGGTGGAAAATGATGTGAGGATGAAGATGGTGATGTGGCAAAAAAAATTAAATAAATCTCCACATCAGTTGCCACGTCATCAAAAACTTAACGGTGTTAAGTTTTTTAACGGCCGGACCATTATCAATAAATATGGTGAAAGCTGGGACCACTGAGGGTTATTATTAAAAATGAGAATATTACCGGCCAACCCTCAAAACTTGGGATTATTTAAATCCAATTTTCATTTTCAATTTATATTTTTAAATATTTTAAATAGAAGGGTATAATTGCCTTTTAACATTCATTTGACATGATTTTTTAATGGTCGTTAGGGCCAGGGACCAAATGCGTAACATATTGGAAAAGTTCTGGGACCGAAGCCGTAATAAACAAAGTTTAAGAACTAAATTAAGGTGAAAAATACACAAATCACAAGGATGATAGCCGTAATTTACTCCTTTATGTATGTCTTCTGCTACCTCCATATTTTCCTTTTCGCTTTTGCATTCTTTTTTCTCCATAGAATGCAAAGGTAAGTATAATTTACAACATCAAGGTCCTTAGGTTAAGAGTAATGGTTTCCTCACACCCCCATTTCCCCACTTCATTTTTGTGCCACCTCATCATTTCTCACCCCTTCTCATTTTTCCCCAATTTGTGGATTATGGTTTCCGCACACCCCCATTTCCCCAAACACTTTTTTATAATAAAATATTTAAAATAAAATACTAATAAAAACAAAAAAAATTTATAAATAAAAATTAAATCCTAACATTACAAATAAAAAAAGTTCCTAAAATTACTTATTTAATCCTAAAATTACTTATGGTTGAAACTCCTAAAATCGGGTTGGGTTTACATGACAATTTCGGGTTGAGAATCGGTTTGATTGAATGGTTGAAAATCCTCGTGACGAAGAAAATCATAGTCGCCCCAACCGGCGGGAGAATCCGCCATCGTCGGTACGTAACCGGAACTTCCAAATGGATTTTGGTGAGAAGTGGGGGTTGGTGGCTCGGAATCGTTGCGGTTGTAAAAGAAATCGAACGGGTCGACATGGTGTAGGTAAAATTTAGAGGGAATTAGAAGATTTTATAAAATTTAGAGAGAAGTAGAAGTTGGTTGTGAAAAGGGGTTGAATGGTGGGGTTTAAATATGTTAAATTGGTAAAAAGTAAAAAAAAATTAATTTAAAAAAAAAAAGTTTTGACCGTTGGGTGGGGGGGGGGGGGGGGGGCGGGCACTCCAACGGCTCTCTCCCCAAATCAGAACCATCGGCTTCGGTACCCCATTCTCCTTCCCCGATCGGTGACCCCGACGACTCAACAATGGTGTTCCCCATTTTCCCGATGCTCCCCGATCTCCCTCTCCCGAGGGTATTACCCATACCCTTATGTTCCTTTTGATTAAACATTT
Organism: Deinandra increscens subsp. villosa; assembly: GCA_039602395.1. NCBI lineage: Eukaryota > Viridiplantae > Streptophyta > Magnoliopsida > Asterales > Asteraceae > Deinandra > Deinandra increscens. The sequence continues at coordinate 93,396,100 of JBCNJP010000023.1, read as the reverse complement.
AATGACAATCTTCATTTACGAAATCATGTATTTATCTGATTACTTCTATAATAACAATAGGTTACTCATTTAATTTAAATTCAAGTCTACAACCATGTAAAGCATAAACTCGAATGTGTACTACACTCTCACGTCAAATCGATTCAACCACATCAGGTCGCAAGAATCGATGCAAAAACCATCATCATTTTAGGCTTCTAGCTCTCCATCCTCCATAGATCTCTTTCAAAATAAACAAAAAAATTTCAAGAAAACCAGAGAAAAAAAATGGCAGATAAGAGAATGGTAAGAGGTTTTAGTTCTTCGTCATCAGACGGAGACAACATGTCTGTTAAACGTAGCAGAACAAACACCACTAACCTCCAATCTATTGAAGTCAAAGAGATCGAGTTTGCCGATGTGGAGAAGATAAACAGTAAGAATTCTTTAAAATCATAGTCATTGTTTGCTTATTTATTTGCTACATTTTGTTGCTTGTTTTTAGTACTAACCTTTCTTTCAAGATTTTATGATTTTAGGGAAATATGTGATTTTACAAGCTATGCAACTACTGCCCTATTTTATTTTATAGTAAACATATTCATTTATTTGTCTAGCCATGCTCATTTCTTGATCTGGTTGCTACTTAACATGCTTTAATCTTTTTGTTTTATTGGATCTTAGTTAAGACCCCAAGTGGTAACATCATCACTGTTGAAGTCAAAAGCTCAGACAGCATTGGCAGTGTGAAGCTCAAGATCCAGGCTAAGGAACACATTCCCTTTGAGCAGCAGGAACTGTTGTTCAATGAAAAGGTTCTTGAGAACACTAATACAATTGCAAACTTGCTTATTAACAAGGAATCTGTCCTTACACTTGTGAGGAAATCAAAAGGATTGATCAATATATTCATCATGACATCTGATGGAAAGATCAGTCACACTTTTAAAGTCAAACCGTCGGATACTATTGGCACTGTGAAAGCCAAGATCATTGGTTTCGAGGACGTGTTGATGTTCAATGAATCCGTTCTCGATGATAATGCTACCCTTGCTGAAGTCAACATTGTCAATGGATCCGCTCTCACGGTCCGTAGTAAAATGATGGAGATATTTGTTAAAACCTTCACCGGAAAGATGATCTCTTTGTCGGTGAAGCCGACACATACAATCTTTGCTGTGAAATCAATGGTCTTTCGCAAGGAAGGTATTCCATGTGACAAGCAGGCTTTAAGCTTCAACAATGCGGTTCTTGGCGACCAAGGTACCCTTGCTGACTTCAATGTCAAAACGAAATCGACCCTCACACTTATGTGTAAATCAAGGGGGTTTAAGGATATATTCGTCAAGACCTTAACCGGAGAGATCATTACCCTAGAAGTTAAACCTCTAGACTCCATTGGGAGCGTAAAAGCCAAGATCGAGGCTAGCAAACGCATTCCCTCAGATGAGCAAGAGTTGGTCTTCAATGGAATGGTTCTCCACAACAATGATACCCTTGTTGACTTTCCCATCACCAAGGAATCTCCGCTTATACTAATGCGTCTTTTAAGTGGATTCATGCGTATATTCATCAAGGCCCAATCAGGAGACATCATTACTCTGAATGTCAAACCTTCCGATTATGTCTATATAGTGAAAGTGAAGATCTATGAAAAAGGACTTGGTCAACAAATGTTTGAACTTTGAATTGGTTGAAGCTTAGGGGGGACGGAGTGGGCGGCAAAAAAGCCGCGGCGCCGAAATTCTTGGCGGCAAACACCGCCGCCGGTCGATCGGCAACGGCAAAAAACAAAGATTCCATCTACATCTCGCCGATCGGCAAGTGGGGTTCCCCATGTACTTCTAGCCGTTGAACGGCTCTATTAATTAAAAAAAAAAAATTTTCCTTTTTTTTTTTCAATATATATATATACATACATTATCACTAACTCACTCTCACATTTCTCTCATCTATCATTCTCTCACATTTCTCTCATTTATCCTCCCACATATTATTCAAAATGGATCGGTTTCCATTCAACATACCCAACCTCCCAACCAGTTCTGAAGAATCATCGGACTCTAACGATGAAGATACTAATTTCCTCGAATTAGTTGTAGCGGCCCACGAGCAACAAATACATCGGCCGCCACAACAAAGACAATATGTTTACCGACAACGTATCGAAGCTAGAGACCGACTTATGAGACACTACTTCGATGAGGATTCGGTCTACAACGAGGAGGTGTTTAACGATAGGTTTCGGATGTCGAAACGATTATTTTTAAAGATAGTTGCCGACGTCCAAGAGCACAACAATTACTTCGCAGAGGGGATGGACGCCCGAGGAAAAGAAAGCTTCACGGCTATACACAAATGCACATCCGCCATTCGCCAACTCGCATCAGGTAACGTTCCTGATGAATACGATGAATACCTAGCTATGGCCGAGAGAACCTCACGTGAAACACTTGATCATTTTGTTACATCTGTTTGTCTATTATATAAAGATGAGTTTTTACGTGCCCCAACTAGCCACGATATTGCACTTTTATATCAGGCACACGATTCGTATCATGGTTTGCCCGGCATGTTAGGCAGTATTGACTGCACGCATTGGGACTGGAGAAATTGCCCAAAAAAATTTCGAGGGCAGTTTCATCGGGGTGACCACAAGTACCCAACCATCATGCTTGAAGCCATAGCATCACAGGATCGTTGGTGTTGGCACGCGTTCTTTGGTGTTGCAGGTTCAAACAATGATATCAATGTTTTGAACCAATCGCCATTGTTTACTAATGAGTTGCACGGGATTGCTCCAAGGTGTCCATTTGTTGTTAACGGTCGTCAATACAAGAGGGGATACTACCTTGCAGACGGTATCTACCCAACTTGGTCCACCTTTGTGAAGGCATATAATCATCCGGTTGATCTAATTGACAAAAGATTCAACAAGCTTCAAAAGGCGGCAAGACAGGACGTCGAACGCTTTTTTGGTACCTTGAAAGGTAAGTGGAGGATACTCCTACGGGGTGCCCGAGCAATGACAAGAGAGAAAGTTGCAAGAATCATATATGCGGTAATTATTTTAAACAACATGATTCTAAAGGATGAAGGGAAAGCGATATCACCAGTGCATATCAGAGACCCTCCCGTTAATGTGAACGTTGATCCGAATATCATTTCGGAGTTACGAGATGCGGAGACACACTTCCAACTTCGACATGATATCAAGATGCACATTGAAGAGAACGTCGAGGTTATTTTAACTGAGGCGGAAATTGAGGAGTAGTTTTTTTTTATTGTATTGTATTGTCTTTTTATTTTAATTAATGTAATGTCTTTTTTTATTTTAATGTAATGTCTTTTTTTAATAAATGTAGTGTTTTTATAAAATAAATATAGTGTTTTAAAACTAATTACAAAATATATATAACTCAAAAACATTAAAATAAATTAACATACAATTCTTCATAATCCTCACCACTCCCTCCCAAAATCCTTCAAAATTCTTCAAAATTCTTTCTTTTTCTCTTTCCTGCGTGGCACTCTCCTATTGGCTACAACCCATTCTTCAAAATCCTAAAAATCCTACCACTCCCCCCTCCCTTAGGCTACAATAGTAGTTTACAGAATGATCTTTTTGGCAAAAACAAACTTTTTATTGTCAGGACATTCTAACGAGTTTCATATTGGGTTATTGATCATATTTGCAATTCGAGTTTTATCATCACTCATCAGATCATGCAAATTGAGTATGATCTTATAATCTCATATTTGGCTCGAGATCGACACTTGCGCTAATGCATAAATCAAGGGTGTTTAAGATATATTAGTTAACCGGACAGATCATCAACCTAGAAGTTGAACCTAACCCTTCTAACTTTCTCCTCCGTTTATTAAAAAAGAAGTTTTGGATCCGTCACTAAATTGGTCTGGTTCTCGTTCTCCACGGTTATAAATCCTTGATTTTGGACCTGTTTGGTTCGGTTTCGGTCAGCTATTAAATTTGGGCTGAATAACTAGCGTGTCTAAAATGGCTGGATCCGGATCTAAATTTCGTGTCGAACATTAAGTTTGAATGATGACACACACAACACTTCTGAACTCACTAACTCACGGCTGTGTTTTCAATGGAGACAAACTCAAGGCTTTTTCTTTGAATAAACTCTCTTGTTAAAACTAGAATAATGAAGAAAAACACAAAATAGCAGAGAACCCAACGGTTCATTAGTTCTACATAAAACAAAAACTACTTGGCCAAAAAGCATGACATCTAAAGTTAAACAAGAAAGAGGTACATAAAATAAAAGTACTACTTAGCCAAAAAGCATAACATCTAAAGTTAAACAAGAAAGAGGAAATAACACTTTTAGTAGAGAGAAAGAAGCATTCTAATTTTCACCCGGTACACCATGAAATGCAGATGGTACAATAACCTCTCTCAGAAAAGACTTTATAATATTTCTTTATTTTTGGTGACAAGCATTTAGTGAGTTTTTATTTTCAGTAAAAATAGGTGATTTGAGTATTTGGTAGGTTTTGATTTCCACTAAAAAGTCGTTTTGCTTAATAATTTTAGCTTTCATATAAATAATAGAAAATGAGTTGGTAATTGGATTGTGAGATACTCAGGGGCGCCTTCTAGGTTTTCGGTGCCCAGAGCGAGTTTAAAATTTGTGCCCTTGTATGTAATTATTTTTATAAAATCGATAATAAATAAAAATTTACTACATCCTTTTATCATTTATTGGACTTATGTTTTTTTATATATAAATGTTCATTTAATTACTTTAAACATGAGTTCAAACTTAAAAAAACAAAAAGAAATGTTAAATAACACCGATATATAAAGAAGAATTTTTTTTCTTATGCCCCATTCAAAATATATGCCATGTGCGATTGCCCACCCTGCACACCCTCAAAGACACCCCGGAGATACTATTTGTAGCTGTTTGAAGAATATATAACTTTTCTAATCCTTTTATGTTTTGTGTCTAGTTTTGAAATAGCCTTTTTGACATCGTTCTGGTATAGGATATATTTGTCTACCGAAGTTATTTTTATTTGAGAAAATCACAAAAATGACCCATTTTAATAAAGAAAATCAAAATTTGACCATCCAAATTTAGCATTCACCAAAATGCTCATCCTCCTAATTTAGCCTCATCAAAATGCCCATCCTCCTAATTTAGCCTTCACCCATCAGGCTAAATTTTGTCATTTTGGCGAAGAAGATGAACCAGAAGTTTGATGTCGTATGAATCTCAACCAAACTTAAATTTGAATATACCAATGAATTCATGAGATAAAAACGACACAATAGATACCAGTTTTGATCATCAACATTGAAAATTATGAAATCCGCCGGAGCTTCACAAAGAACACGTGCTATGATTTTTGCGAATCTGATCAAAACTCAATGAAACTCGGTTCTGTAACTTGCAATGAGTTTGTATTCACAAATAGAAAGTACCGAAATCGATCATCATCACCAAAGCACACGATTTCAGCTCAATTTTCAAGTCAAAGCACATGAAGTTTGACTTCAAAAAGTCAAAACAGCAATGGAATGTTAAATTTAATTGGTCAGAGGTGGGGCCAATGGAATGTTTAATGATTGGAAAGTGGGTGCAAATGGTTGCCGCAACTAATGACGTGGATGTCTTCCATTGGAGGAATGGAGGTTGAGCATTATTTTGGTAAATGCTAAATCGGGGTGGTCAAACTTTGATTTTCTTGATCAAAGTGAATCATTTTCGTGATTTTCCCTTTTTATTTTTATGTCAGCATATGCATATCGGTTTGAGTTCCCGTCTATTTTTTTTAGATTGGTTCGGTTTGGATGTGAAGTAAGTGTCTTAACGTGAGGACTCATTTTCACATTCTCAGCCAAGATGGGTCAAGAACCAGGTTTTCCAATGGGTTTTTAATTTTTACAACGTGGGATATGGGTATTGTTTATAACCTGTCACGTGTTTTTTATTTGCATTGTGATCTATAATTCTATATAGATTTTGTTTAACACGTCTTTTTTTATTTGCATTGCGATCTATGTACATTTTGTTTAAAACCAAATTATGTAAAATCCTGTACTAAATTATCGCCCCTAGTTAACATATTAAAACCCCCTCCCTCCCTCTCTAGTCTCCTCTCTGTTTCAGTTTCTAAACAATCATCGGGTCAACCAGGGGAACAATGGCGGATAAGAGCAAAGGAACGGCCGGCGGTTCTTCTTCTTCCAGGAAACGGAACGGCGTCGGCGACGACAAGTCCGGTAAACGGAAAAAGAAAACCACCGGTGACCTCCAATACGTCGACGTCGAGTCTGAAGTCGAGGAGATCGGGTCTAGAGACAATGACGAGATAAACAGTGAGTATTATTCCGATGATCGATCGTCAATTTTTGATACATATTGTTGTTTTAGGGCTAATCTGTGATTTATTAGAGTTTTAGGTATTATTTGACACATAACTGCATGTCAATAAAGGATTATAGATAGTCCATTAACTAGTTTGCAAGCACTAAGAAGTAAGAGTAACCGCTGCCAGATTTTTTTCCTTTTTTTTTGTAAGAGATCATAACCTCTAGGAAGGAGCTAATGGAAAGTTATACACCAAATTATAGAAGCATAACCATACAATTATTACAATCAAAACTTATAATTCCACCAATTCAACTAAACCAAAGATTGTAGCTCTGCTATATTCTTCCTCCAATATCCTAGCAAAATGAGTGGGGTGGATTGGTTTGGTTGGTTGACATGTCAAAACGGATTCGGGACTTCGGTTCCAAATTGGTTACAGGATAAATGAGTTTGGAACAAAACTTCAAAAGGGAGGGATAATTGGGAATCAGTTTCTGGATTTTCTCTAGGAGGCAGGTTTAGAGGAAACATGATATTTGGGTTCCATTCGTATATTCTAAATCGATGTTTCAACATTGTTCGTTCTTGTTTTTATTTTGGTTTAATTTATTTGAAAAACAAGTTCTGGATGCATAAGGGTCAATCTTTTAGAGCATGATTTGGGAAACATATACACTTAGTAATCCTCTATTCCTAAATAAACCAAAAGACCTTTGTTAGGGTATAACCCTTAATCAAAATGCATAAAGTTTACTGAGACTTCAATTCATAATGTACAAACTTTTCAAACATGATTTTTGGGAAAATATGTAATTTTACATATTTGATTATAGGTCTAGCCATGCTCATTTCTGGATCTGGTTGCTGCTTAGAGTTAATTTATGCTACTGATATGATTTAGACTTTTAGTGCTTAACTTTTTTAACATGCTTTAATCTTTTTGTTTTATTGCATCTTAGTCAAGACCCCCACTGGTAAGATCATCACTCTTAAAGTCAGGAGCTCAGACACCATTGGTAGCGTGAAGCTCAAGATCCAGGCTAAGGAACACATTCCCTTTGACCAGCAAGAACTGCTCTTCAATGAAAAGGTTATTGAGAACAATAATACTCTAGATAACTTGCTGATTAACCAGGAATCCGTTGTCACGCTTGTCCGAAAATCAAATGGATTGATCAATATATTCATCATGAACCCAGATGGAAAGATCAGTCATACTTTTAAAGTCCATCCTTTGGACACCATTGCCAGTTTGAAAGCCAAGATCATTGGTTTCGAGGACGTGTTGATGTTCAATGAAACTGTCCTTGATAATAGTGCTATCCTTGCTGACTACAATATTGTGAATGGATCCGCCCTCACGGTCCCTAGTAAAATGATGGAGATATTTGTCAAAACCTTCACTGGAAAGACGATCCCTTTGTCGGTCAAGCCCACACACACCATCTTTGCTGTGAAATCAATGGTCTATCGTAAGGAAGGTATTCCATGTGACAGGCAGGCTTTAATCTTCAACAACGTGGTTCTTGGTGACCAAGGTACCCTTTCTGAGTTCAATGTCGATACGAAATCGACCCTTACGGTTATGCGTAAGTCAAGGGGGTTTAAGGATATATACGTCAAGACCTTAACCGGAGAGATCATCACCCTAGAAGTAAAGCCCTTGGACACCATCGCGTGTGTAAAAGACAAGATCAAGGAAAAGGAACTTATTCCGTCTGACGAGCAAGAGCTGGTCTTTAATGAAATGGTTCTCCATAACAATGATACCCTTGTTGACTTTCCCATCACCAAAGAATCTCCGCTCATACTGATGCGTCTTACAAGTGGATTCATCCGTATATTCATCAAGACCCTTACCGGAAAGACCATTACTTTGAATGTGAAACCTTCCGACACCATCTATAGAGTGAAAGTTAAGATTTATGAAAAAGGAGAAGTTCGCCCATGCGAGCAGAGACTGATTTGGCAAGGAAAGCAGCTGGAGGATGAGGCAACACTTGCCCACTACAACATCCCTAACGAATCAACCATCCATCAGGTTTTACGCCTGAGCGGGTGTTAGATTACAGTAGCATTTCTTGTGATCCATTATTATGTTAAAAGACCATGTGTGTTTCTTTTGATGCAGTTCTCTTTTGTAAACTTGTCGTCTACAAGTGTTTGAATGATATCTATATATGCATTACTACTCAGCACTATTAACACCAACTTTCCAATTCTAACCAGTTTGATATGGAGGCCCACCCTGAACTTAGATAGTTTTTCTCTTCTATATAAACTTTAATCTTGATGGTTTTTAATAGAAGCAGTCAAGCACAAGTGCACAACCCCCTAAAAAATCAGAAGGCTAAGTAATATATGCTTCATAAAGTAATATATAGAACTATAGAAGTTACAAGTTTTAATCTATTAACCCACGTATTTATTAAACCATCTTTAAGTTTCAGTGTCAAATCCCGAGAATATTTCACTTCCAGGCTAATCCCAAGCAACTTTAAAGAAAAAGAAAAAGAAGGGGGAGAGTAGGGATTGAACCTGTGTGGTTTGGTTTCTGAAAAAGAGGTTGGACTCGGAGAAAACCAAGACGATCGAGTTTTTTTTTTTTTTTTTTTTTAATTATTTTTTTTTATTTCGGGCCAATTCGCATTGCAAGTGAAAGTGATAAAGTATTGTGGGTTGCCATGAACCCTACAAATAGATAGTGCGTCTAGTTATAGGGTAAATGAAGACACACTCTCTGTCGTTTCATTCACTCGACACCATCCTCACGAAATGGATCCTATTGTTCCTTCATGAGGGTGGGACGATGTTTGCTTAGGTACCTAAATGACACGTAAGGTCCCTCGTGCCGTCACTTGTCCACTCCCCCGCACCTTACCCGAATAAAAACACCAAGTCCAAGGGTTATGATGGTTAGGGTCGTTAGGGTTCATGTTGATTAGAAGAAGAAAAAAAAAGTGTTCACATACGGTGTAAAATGATGATTACAGTATTTGAAGATGGTTTAACAATTTGAGGTTTAATTCGGTTAAAATAGCGATTTTTAAGGTAAATTCTTTTGTTTATTAATAAATTAGCCAGTGGTCCGTGTAAATACTCGAGACTGTGATATAAAAAGATTTATACGAACTAAAAGATGAACTAAAATCAAAAAGAAAATTTGAACTGAATAATACATACAACCAATGACCCGGGTGGATACCCGAATTTGTAATAAACCATGAGCTAATTTCAAAAACCCCTCATGTGTTTTGGCTGATCTTCAACTTTTCAAGCTCGATTAATTCTCGTTATTCTTCGCTCATATTCGAGGTGTCCATATCGAATACACGCAACTGTTGAAGACGAAGATTTCTTATTCACTTCCATTCACTCAGCTTGTTGTATGTTAAACAACGTCCTATTGATGTCAAGCCCATCGGACTATCCATCTCCGTTGACGGCCGTTTCTTGTTTACCACTCTTGGACCTTCCAATATTTTATGAAATTTGGGGACCTTTTTCAGAATCGTCCAATGTTCAATGAGAGGTGAGTTGTCATGATCTTCTTTGGCCGTAATCCGTATCACTTGCATCACTTTGACGGTTTCATTAGACTCCTTAACTTTCTTATTTATTTCGGCCCACTTGCTGTTAAGTTATCGTTACTATAAACTATAACAGGGTATCATCGTCGTCATTCGTCTTTTTTTAGATCGTTTACTAATACGACCCGCTTGTCTAAAATGGCGGGATCCGGATCTAAAACCCCCTCCTTCGACCTCAATTTCGAATAATTTATCGGGAAAACCAGGGGAACAATGGCGGATAAGAGCAAAGGAACACCTAACGGTTCTTCATCCATGAAACGGAACGGCGTCGGAGATGATAGGTCTGGTAAACGGAAAAGGAAAACCACCGGCGACCTAGAATTTGTCCACGGCGAGTTTAAAGTCAAGGCGATCGGGTCTAGAGACGAGATAAAGAGTAAGTATTCTTCCGATCATCGTCATTGTTTGAATATTTGATACATATTGTTGTTTTAGGGCTAATCTGTGATTTATTAGAGTTTTAGGTTTAGTATACTACTGTAAACATATATCACTTAACTGCATATCGATGAAGGATGAGTTCTGAGCATTTTATAAAAATCCTAAATCCATCCTCAATGTAGAGTAAACCTGGTGCAATTTAGTTTAGTTTGTGGAGTAGTTTAGAGTATGATTAGAAAAGATTTGCAGTTATAAGAAGTTGTAATGTAAACAAACATATATCACATAACTGCATATTTGATACATATTGTTGTTTTAGGGCTAATCGGTGCAATTTAGTTTGTGGAGTAGTTTAGAGTAGCGATTAGAAAAGATTTGCAGTTAGAAAAGCTGTCTTTCATTGCATCACTATAGTAGTAGTAGCTCACTGTCTCGAGCTTTTTGCCGGTTTTAGTTTTCACTGATGCTTTGACCTAGTGCTTATAGTTTTTCAGTTTAATTATTCAATCTTTGGTCATGTTGTTTATTTAATGACATGTATTGATGCTTTAAAGTTGTTTTTATATGTGTACTAGAGGAATTTACATTTGAATACACGATGTTAGATATTAAGCCTAGCAAAACGGGCAGGGGGCGATGAGTTCGGGTCAAAACATGAGTCAATGAGTCATGACTGGGAATCAGATTTGTAAGTTTCCTTAGACTGGGAAGCTGTAGAGGAATTTGCACTTGAATATGTGATGTTAAATATGCTAAATTTTGTAAAGAAATCAATCTTAATTTTAAATTGAAGAAACAATGTTTTGACTTCAAAAGCATGAGCAATATTGAGAATTTGAGATTTGCTTTGCTTTGCTATTCCCACAGGTGTATTAGTGAAGATGAGCACAGGTAAGACCATCACTCTTGAAGTCGAAAATTTCGATACCATTGGCAACGTGAAAGTCAAGATCCAGGCTAAGGAACATATTCCCTTTGATCAGCAGGAACTGGTCTTCAATGAAAGGGTTCTTGATGACCTCAACACGCTTTCGAGCTTGAACATCAAGAAGGATTCCATCTTCACACTTATGCATAAATCTAGGGGATTCATAACTATAAATGTCAAAAACCTCCAAGGAGAGCACATTCGTTCTCTTGAAGTCAAACCCTCACACACCATTGGCGATGTGAAAGCCATGATGGGTTGTTCAAATGACGTGCTGGTATTCGATGAAAATGTCCTTGAAGATAGCGTTACCCTTGCTGACTTCCACATCTCCAATGACTCCACCCTCACACTCATTAAAAAGGTTCTAAATAGCATGGAAATATTTGTGAATACATTCACCGGAAAGACCATCTCTTTGTCAGTCTACCCCACATACACCATTGCTCGTGTGAAATCGGAGATTGAGTGGAAATTGGAGATGAAGTTTATGGAAAAAGTTCCCGTTGATGAGCAGGCGTTGGTCTTCAACAAAAAGGTTCTTGAGGACAGCGGGACCCTTGTCGACTTCCACATCTACATGAATTCAACCCTCACACTTATGAGAAAATCAAGGGGATTAATGAAGATATTCGTCAAGACCCACACCCGAGAGACAATTACTCTAGAAGTCAAACCCGTAGACACCATCCACGACATAAAAACCAAGATTCACGAAAAGATACATATTCCCCGTGATGAGCAGGTGTTAAGCTTCAACGAAATGGTTCTCGACAACATGAGTACCCTTGCAGACTTTCATATCAACAAGGAATCCACACTCACACTCATGCGTTTATCGAAAGGATCCATGCGTATATTCATCAAGACCCTTATCGAACAGACAATTACTCTGGATGTAAACCCCTTGGACACCATCAACAACATAAAATACCAAATCCAGGATAAGGTACATGTCCCGCATGATGAGCAGGCTTTGATCTTCAATGAAATGTTTCTTGACAACATTGGCACGCTTGCTGACTTTCGCATTGGCAACGAATCCACACTCACACTTATGCGTTTATCAAAGGGATCCATGCATATGTTCATCAAGACTCTCACCGGAAAGACCATTACTTTGGAAGTCAAACCTTCTGAGACCGTCCACAGTGTGAAATCCATGATCCAGGACAAGGAAGGTATTCACCCATGCCAGTTTCATCTGATCTGGAAAGGAAAGGAACTGGAGGGGAGCGCCACCCTTGGCGACTACCGCATCCCCAATGACTCAACCGTCCATCTTGGTTTACGATGAAGGGCATGATTATGAATTAGGTTGATGAATTAGGCATGTGTATAAGTACTTGTTCAGTATTTTAGCTGCTAAAATGATCTGAGTATGACAATTATGAAATGTCTATGTTTCAGTAAGAACTCTTCTTCATACATACCTTATTTTATTTTGTATAGATGTGTTAAACCTTTGAATTAAGACTGACTTTATCCATGCACCAAAACATTAAAGTTGGGTTTTTAATGTAAATATTCATCCCCAGATTCCCAATATCAATAGAAACTATGTTTAATGTAATTTTAGATGCTTTTTTTTCTTAAGATTTTGTTTCTAGGTGTCTCCGTTAATAAGCAATTATACAAAAACACTTTTGTACTCAAATAAGCACTTCCAAGCATACCTTAAGTAAACGAATTCAGAAAAGTATATATACCGAACAAACATGATTCAACATATGTAGTCCTCACTTATTCGGTTTCTTTTGTTTACTGAACAAACCGAATTCAAAAAGTACCCGTTACCTGAACTGAAAACCAAATTTACAATTTAGATATGGTTAGAAACTTAATCGAAAACCGAATACATAATCCTTCTGTTTTTTTGGTTACGGCCGTGGTTCATTTTTTTTTTTGTCTTTTTTGTTTTTGAATTCTTTTTTTCATATATTCTAGAAAGAAACCCTTACACTCTAGTTCCAAGTTTACTAATGGAAAGAAAAGAAAGAATTTAAAAAGAGAAAAGAAAGAAAATAAAGTTTGAAAGAAGAGAAAAGAAAGAAAAAAGAAAGTTACAATTTTATATTTATATATATATTTTTTGTTTGTATTGGATTTATTGAAAATAAATTTGAGGGTATTTTATTTTTGTAAACTTCAAAAAATTTGGAGATCGATTATATTATTTTTCTCTCTAAATCTCTTCGGTTTGAAAAGAAACAGTTGGAGATCTATTTTCCCTTTAATCGGTTTTCTTTTCACTTCGTTTCCTTCTAAATAAAACTTTGAAAATATGACTTTTTCATATTTCCTTCTAATTCATTTCCTTTCTCTCCTTAAATAACTTTTTTCTTTTAATATTTAGAGACCATATACAAAATTCTTGTATGGTAGCCGATTGAAGAAGTATGCAATCTGTATATCAAAATGTACAACGAATTTTAGCGCGGGAAGCAATGCAAAAGCAAAACCCTCATAATTTTAGCGCTCTCCTGTGTCTCTCTTTCGGAAAAATGCTAAAAGTTTGTTTAATAATTTATCATTTAACAATACCCACTCTCATTTTTTAGTAACTTTTTTTCGTAGTATTTATAACTAAATTAACTTGAAAAAGTTTGTTTAATAATTTATCATTTAACAATACCAATCGTTTCTCTTTAAGCATACAAACCATTACTAAACCCAATCATTTGAAACACTTGTAGATGACAAGCAACATTATAAAGCTACATCAAATGACAAAGGATACTAATGTAACACCTTCACTCACTATTCCTCTCCCTAATACTAAAACAAAATTGACAGTTGATCCATCACGGATGCCGTAGTCAGCAAGGGTAAGTACGTCCTGCGTAAGTGAATTTCCGTTAAAGATCAATCTTTGCTGCACGGGGGGCACACCTGCCTTATCATGGAGCTGGGATCTCACGTTGCGGATGGTGGTTGAGGGTTTGACTTTCAAAGTATAGGTCCTTCCGGTGATGGTCTTGGTGATTATATGCATGAATCCGCTTGAAACACGCATAAGCGTGAGAATGGATTCACCTTCGATGTTATAGTCAGCAAGGGTGTCAGTGTTGTGGAGAACCGTTTCATTGAAGATTAACTCTTGCTTGTGATGAGGGACATGTATCTCATCCTCGATCTTGGCTTTTATGTTGTGGATGGTGTCTGAGGGTTTGACTTCCAGAGTAATGCCCTTTTCGGTAGGGGTCTTAATGATTATACGCATGACTCCACTTGGTCTTGATAATTTACGCATAAGCGTAGCATGGTCCCCAAGAACCATTTTGTTGAAGATCAACACCTGCTCATCAACAGCAATATGTTCCTTAGCCTGGATCTCCGATTTCACATCGGCAATGGTATCTATGAGACTGACTAATAAAGAGATCATCTTCCCGGTGAAGGAATTTACAAATATTTCCATCGTTCGATCTGCTTTACCAATGCACATGAGGACATATTTCTAACTGTCCATTTTGTTTTAAATCACAAAGTTTATAAATTTGCATAGATTTTATAACAATACAATTAATTTCAATAAAAACATTTCAATATCAAAACAAGTAAAAGATGTTTAATAAAGTTGAATCAAATTCACCATGAACACTAAACACAGTACTCAATATAGAAGAAGTTCAAAACAACTAAAACTGAAAGAGATTGATTTCGGCTACAGGGGAGGCTCGATGGAGATTCAATAACTTCATAGCAAACGTCAACTTTGTATCAGACGATAGGGACCTGCGTGGATGAATCACAATCCTTTTTAAGAAGGGGGAACATGCTAGTAAACACTTGATCAAACAAACTTCATTCCCTGAAGCGTTCAAATCTTTAAACACCACTCTCCGAAGCTGTAACGGCCCCATTGTGTTGTACACCTTTAAAGACGAGGCATGTTCGTCATCATGCTGCAGAATCACACTAGTATTCAAATGCAAAACTATATATGAGATTATATGACAGGTAGTATGATACATACCCAATTCCCAAACACCACATGCTGTGATTTCAAGAGTCTGGAGATTTGGAAAGCTCCTAATCAGTTCAGAAACATATGATAACCCCATACCGTAGTCTAAATTTATTGTTGATAATTTAATAGCCTTGAGGCAGGGAAAGGCACCGGTAGAGAATCTAAGTTTAGCAACATCATCGTCTGTCAACTACAAGAAAAGTGCATAGAGAATTCATAAAGCCTTACTGCAATATAAAAAAACAACAATGTGTTTCTGTAAAGTAAACTACAAAGATACAATTAAGCCTTACCTTGAAGCATTGAAAATCCAAATCAAGCTCTTCAAGTTTTGAAAGAGAACCCACAAGCTCAAAGAGATTCGTATCAGCGAGATCACACGATGATAAAGATAATATTCTGAGATTTTCAAGTTTAGCAATCTCAACTAGTTTTAGGTTGCCTTCAAAATCGGTAGCAGTCAGTTTCAAAATCTCAAGTAAGGGACTTTGAGTAAACAGTTTCACAAGCTGACTGTTTTCTTCAAAGCCCACATGCAACTCTAAGCTCAATAGGTTTGGAAAACCATGAAAAGTAGGAGGAGGATGGAAAATACAATTATGAAGATTCAAACGTTTTAACTCTAAACAAGAGAAAAGATGGGTAGGCAACTTGACTATTGTTCCTTCCGGAAACTTAAGAGTAAGGTCCGTAATTCCTTTACTCGACAAGAAAAAAATCCAGTGACTGATATCTTCATCTTTCCACACCTTGTTAAAATATTCGCTATCTATGGAGATGACAAACTTAGTAATGGCACCTCTAAGATGAAGAAGAATCCTACTTATCACAAGACTGATTTTATTATTTTTTCTTGTGCATGAATACAAAAAACTATCATCAATTACGAGTTGGCTAAGCATAGTCCACTTAAACCTCCAATTTCTCGACAAGACAGAAGTCCTCAATGCATCTAGTAATGGCAATCTGTCTAAAATATTAGTTATCGCAATATCTGGAATGTTGCAAATAACATCTTCTGATTCGTACTTGGATGTTTTATGTCTCCCATCAATGAGTTGATCCATTATTCTATGAAAAAGACAGATAATAATCATAAACATAAACCCATTAAACCATCTATCGACATATGCTCAAAACGAATTGCCATTATATTCATAGAAAACTTATGAAAACATTAAACATATTTGAATCTTGAATGCTGCATTTAGGTATCTGATCACGAATCAAAAGTAACTTACTAAACTATTTAGTATTTATTAAGTATAACAATGCAACTTTTGGGAACAAATAAAGTACTAGGCTTTCAGAAAAAACATAGAAAGGAGATGTAAAAGCCACACACTGGACTTGACGGAACTAAAGAACTACAAGAATTATGTATTGAAAACATAAGGAAAGTTACAATTTTATAAACATTTTTTCATAAGTTCAATAACGAGCTAGCCAACAAGTAGAATTCAGCAAACTTATCATAATCAATGATCAAGACCAAAGAAGTTCATTAACTAAAAGGGATAAATTTCTCAGTAAAGCAAGAACACAGAGCTGTAGCTTAATAGAACAAAACCTAAAACTCAAATGAGTCTGCAAACCCCTAAATTACATTCATGACCACCTTCAATCACTATTATAAACATTCATAATCTCAAATAAAAACCTCCAATGCCTATAGCATTATGAAACACACAATTCATGTAAAAATAACAAAAAACAGAACGTCTGATCAGCTTTAAGGCATACATTTAATCAAATTGGACCCATATGATATGACACTGAAATTGTATAATCAGACACACATCACCGCGTAATACGCCAGAAAATCGCAAATAACGCGAGGTCTAGGGTTTGCACTCGATATGCGATATGAGATTTCATCTAATGCTAGCGTTAATTCGAGAAATACCTGAATTTTGAAGAGCTCTGCAACGATTTCTAGCTTACAAACTTTTCACCCTCCTCTTAGGGTTCTCCTTTGATGTAAGTAACCCCGATTCTCAAATATCAAACGAACTGAGCCCTAGAATCATGGAGAACACGATAGAATTTGATTGAACGCTCTTTTTTAAATTGGCAACCCTAATCAATCCCTCAGAGCTCGACTTTAATCACAGAACCAGAACTAGGGATTTGGGGGCTTCTTAAAACTTGGGCCTAAGGCCAGTGGTGAGGTTTGAAAATATCAAGTGAGGGTCCGGATTTAAAAAAAATTTTTCACAACTAAAATCGAGGGTCAAAATCGAAGTATATCGAATTTTCTACACGAAAATTATATACCTCCTACATCGCAAAAAAAATTCGGGGGGTCGAACGCCCCTCCCCGCCCCTTAAAAATTGCGCCAGTGGCCTTAGGCAAGTGGGCTTTTCTTCACATGAGGATGAACCGGCCCATTCTGGGATGATGCATGGTGAGCATAAAAACCGGTTCGTACATTTATGTTATCCCTTATTGGTTAACACTCGATACCTAACAAAACTATGAAATGTATAATTGCTTTTAAAATGTTTCATAAAATGTTCGAAACACAAAGTTGTTCAAACATTTGACTTAGAAAATAGTGTTTTTAATTACTTTTGATGATAACATGTGATAACATTGAAATAATACTTGTGCGATCCAATAACTTACATTAAAATGTAAACTATTTGCGAGTATATTTTTTTTCCATAGTAGATGTATTGTACACATAAGTTAGTCATGCAAGTTTTGCGAAGATGCGTATTCAACTTGCTTAAGTCTGAATTGAGACATATCTATAAGATGAAATTCGACATGTAAAATGTTTGATAAGGTTGTTTCAACAAAAACAAATATTTTAGTTGTATATTATGACATTATTGCGAACTATTGTTCCGTTACACTATTTCCTCCATCGGGTTGGTATGTTATTGAACAAATAACCAATATGCTAAATGTTTTCAAAACCAAAACAATTTTTCTATCGGGAGTTTATTATCCCACAAGTCCATTAGTACTTAAACTATATTAATATGTAACAAATCAAATGATTTTTCATTTTTAACACATCATTTTCCGATATGGTATCACCAATAAATAAATTTCTATAAACTATTTTAAATAAATGTCTCCGGTTATTACTTGTGTTCGTCCCGTTAATACCATGCCTTAATGTAGTGGAGGTTGAATTATAGGGCATAATATGGAGACTTTCAGCGACAACTTAAACTTTTCAATTTGTAACCTCGGATTCGAGCTCGTTTATTAAACGAATTATAGGCATATGTAAAGCTCGTTTAGGCTCGCGAGCCAGCTCAATATGTAAAACTCGGACTCGAGCTCCTTTATTAAACGAGTTATATTTCAAGCGCGGGCTCGTTTAAGCTCGAGTCGTTTTTTACCGATCCGTTCTCGAGTTGATCACAAGCAGGCTTGACTTGTTTACATCTCACTTATCCATTCTCGTTATAATTTTATTAGTTTACAATTAGATATTCATAAAAGATGAAAAATATAACCATACAAGGCAGTAGAAATTTTTATTGTTCATTTTGGTGTATAATTATTAGAGTTTTTTTAGAAGTATTCAACTTATTCACGCAATTTATAAATTTGTATAGACTTTGTTATAACAATACAATGATTTCGTCGTAACATCTATCAAAGTATTATTAACATAATAATAATAATAAAAAAAAAACAAGTAAAAAGACTAAAAGAGGTTTGATGAACTTGAATAAAATTCACTAAAAAACATGCTAAATGCTATATACAACTAAGAGTGTAAAATCAAATATAGGAGAAGTTTGATAGATGCTAGGAAAAGAAAAACATACAAAACAATTAACAAGAACCAAGAAACATACAACGATATAAAGTGAAGAAAACAACCAACTAAATACCGAAGAAATCAATTTCAGCTGCAGTGGATGCTCGAGGGAGCTTCAATAACTTCATAGCAAACATCATTTTCTCCTTAGACGATGAGTATGAGCGAGGACGAATAACAATCCTTTGTAGGAACGGGGAACATGCAAGTAAAAACTTGATCAAACATACTTCACCTTCTGAAGCATTAAAAGATTTAAACACCACTCTCCGAAGCTGAAACAGTCTCGTTGTGTTGTTCTCTACCATTGGAGATGGGTTAATATTCTGCAAGAATCACCGGTATTCAAATGCAAAACTATATATAAGATTATATAACAAGCAATATGATACATACCGTACCACCAGTTGTTGTGATTTCAAGAGTCTGTAGATTCGGGAAGCTCATAATCAATTCAAAAGCAAATGATACCCTACCATGGTCTAAATATATATGTGATAATTTAAGAGTCTTGAGGCAAGGAAAGGCGGTAGAGAACCTGTCTTTAGCAAAATCTTCTGTCATCTTCAAGAAAAGTGCATAGACAATTAATTAATCCTTGTTGCAATATAATGAATGTGATGTAAAATAGGAATAAACGTTTACAACAAGCTCAAAGATAGTATTTAGCCTTACCTTGAAGAATTTAAAATCCAAATCAAGATCTTGGAGTTTTGGAAGAGAACCCACAAGCTCGAAGATGGTACTAGAACTTGTGACATTCGTATCAGCAAAACCAAGACCACACGATGATAAAGATAATATTTTTAGATTCTTAAGCTTTGCAATCTCAACTAGTTCTACTTTGCCTTCAGAATAGGTATCAGCCAGTTTTAAAATCTCAAGTAAGGGACACCGAGAAAACAGTTTCACAAGTTCACTGTTTTCTTGAAATGCCACATGCAACTCGAAGCTCAGTAGGTTTGGAAAACCATGAAAAGTAGTCGGAGGAGGGGAATTGAAATTACAATCATGAAGATTCAAATGTTTTAATTCTAAACAAGAGAAAAGATGGGTAGGCAACTTGACTGATCTTTCATCCACAAAGTTAAGAATAAGATCCTTAATTCCTTTTGTTGACAAGAACAAAATGAAGTGATTAATATCTTCATCATCCAATACATCATGGTAGTCTTCTATGGAGAGCACAAACTTAGTAATGACACCTCTAAGATGAAGAAGAATCCTACTTATCACAAGACTGTTTTTAAGTTTTTTCTTATTTTTTAAATACAAAAAAAACCCATCATCAAATACGAGTTGGCTAAGGGTAGCCCACTTAAACCTCCAATTTTTTGACAACACAGAAGTCCTCACTGCATCTTGTAATGGCAAACGATCTAAAATATTAGTTATCACAATATCAGGAATGTTGCTAATAACATCTTCTGGTTCAAACTTGGATGTTTCATGACTCCCTTGAATGAGTTCCATTATTCTAAGAAAAGGACATAAATTAATCATAAACATAATATATGGAATAAAAAGCCAAGATATTTATAAGAAACTAATGAAAACATTAAACATATTCAAACCTTAACTGCTGCAACCGTCTCCCACAAATGGTTGCACCTTAGATCCGAGATGATGCATTCTAATTATCAATTTGATAGCAAAAATAAAGTCGTAAATTAAAATAAAAAAAAATACACATCTAAAATAAAACTTATATTTTCAGTTAAATTTAAGTTTATTTAAACAAATGAGCTGTTATGGGATTTAGATGATTAGCCGATGAAGAGACCATATGACGCTCGCCAACATGGCTTTCACAGGATCGATGTGGAACACGCCAGCCAATGTGATTTCATGACTTTCGGAGTCGGCAAACCCCTAGTCAGCTTTAGCCAATTTCGCTGAATTGTCAACTCTTTATAGGCCTTTTTAGATAAGTATATTTTTTGAAATGCTGAAAGTCAATGTTCATTTTGGTAACTTCTTGGGTTAAAATGCCTATTTTGACAATTTTCCCTAAATATGGTGTAGTGTAAGTTCTATTTTGGATATATCAGCTTGTTTAGGATAAATCTAGCAGATTTTTGGTTTGATAACAGTCCTACATGTGAGATACTATATTTAGTTATTCATAGTTTTCACACATACAGTACAATGGTAATTCAAACATGTTACACAACCAAGTGAGAAAACCTTGATACTTCACTACCAATGTTTAATCGTTTAATCCATAAATCTATTGACCGTAGTAACCATTTTAGGGCCTAAAGTGAAGTAAAAATCTAGGGCACTTTTAGGCGGCTCAACCTTTCCGGGTATAAAAAATGAATATATGAGGCCTTTTTTTCGAGTTTTATGCCTTGGGAAATGAGAACAGATCAAAAAAACATTCCTAGAAGTGAATGATTCCTAAAGCTATATGAGCATATGGCTATTGCTTTTATGCATTTTCCTAGTTAAATAGAAAGCTTTTGACTTAACATTATTAAACCAAATCAAATAATAATACAAGGAAAGGTAGCAAACTGTGGATCAATATACAAGTCAATTCGTATCTAACATCAGTAACAAGGTAAAAAAACATTTATAAGATAAACAAGTTTACTAACAAATCATATATTATCAATTCAAGCAGTGTTTGGGTATATATGTTTCATTCTTGTCAAATATGATAAAAGCAGCACATCTCTATTCCATCAAAATTAACAAGATCACAACATTGGCTTAAGAAAACCAACTCTATAATATAACTATATATGTGAAAATGGATCCTTAGTCAGTTACATAAGACTACAGCTTTGATGCAAGTGGGTTTTGGTTCACACATTTCTTCAAACAGTTGGTGTGCATAATACTTACGACCTTAAATCTATAATATTTATTCTCATTCATTGTATTATACCCTCAATACAAGCCTCAAAACAAGATTTTTAACTGTTACAAACAATTAACAACCTCGATAACAAGATTCTATAATTGCCTCGTAAGCTTACAGAATAATAAATGCAATGGAGTACAAATCAAGAAAAAAAAAAGGAGTTAGAGAAGAGGATGCATACCGTGATCAATGGAGCGATTTAATGGGTAGCAGTTGAGGGAGGAATGGTGGAATTCACCTGATTTATGCCGTTTCATTGCTTCACCTGTTTCCTTTCGTCCTTTCTTTCAATGAGACCCGGTCAGACCCTGTTTTTTTGTGTGCCGGCCCAGGCTCTTGTTTTGTTTTATCTAGTATAGTAGCAACGCCGGTCGCCGGTCTCCGGTCGCCGGTCGCCGCCTCGCCGGCCGTGAGCGAGTGAGTTCCACGCGTTCTGATTGTCTCAACCCAGCCACCGGTTTAAGGAAAAAAGGTTGATTTTTTTTAGGTAAATAAATATTACTCTCCAAAAGTGAAATAGGACATAAATAAGGTCAAGAATTTTAGTTAGTAGATTAAAATAATAAACTCAATACATTAATTAAATAAATTTTAATCATCATTAAATCTTTTTTTTTTATTTATCTTGATTTTTGCTTCTAAGTTATTTCCACTAAATTCGGATTAACTCAATTATTCTTTGTACTTGAAACCATTTCCGGTATTTGATTTTGAAGGTGAGACTAGTATTTTTT
This sequence comes from Deinandra increscens subsp. villosa, assembly GCA_039602395.1. NCBI lineage: Eukaryota > Viridiplantae > Streptophyta > Magnoliopsida > Asterales > Asteraceae > Deinandra > Deinandra increscens. The sequence continues at coordinate 93,373,502 of JBCNJP010000023.1, read as the reverse complement.
CGTTCTTTGCCGACTCCAACTACCGTCCATGTACGATCCATACTAGATTTGACCAACTGCTCATCCTACCTTCTCGACGTTCTTGACAACCCATATTTGTCTCAGTAAAGTTTTCCAGTGACATATTTCGATCATCTTCCCCGTTAATTAGAAAAAGTGAATACCGGTTCAGGTATAAGGTATTAAACCACATAAATATCTTGCGTTATTGAAAACTTATAAAATAAAATCAAGTCTTTTTCATGAACTTGTCCTCGCTCATGAAGACGGTATAAGATTCGGGGCTCCTTGAAAATAAACACTAGTGGTGCAATTATCTTTATCCAGAACTTAGATGTTGCTATGGCTTGTTTAAAAGAAAAGGAAAAGAAAAAGCAAACTAACAAAAAATTACAAGACATGACAACAATTGCCCCCAAAAAACTACATTACAATTACATCAAAGAATGGGTACGTGCTCAGTTTAGCCCACTCCAAATCTTGTATTTTTTATACTTCTTTCACCCAAAAGAAACTCCTTGGACTTGAAAATTTCAAGCATATCTTCTTTATCAAAACACATTTGTTAGAAAAACGAGTTTTGTTAAGTGCTTTCCATATGCACCAACATGATAGTAATATCATTGACCGGATTATTCTCTTATTTATGAATTATATGATGTTGTCTTAAACAATTGTAAGAGATCTCTTGTGGGAAACACATAGATTGGTGGAAGCTTGCACTATTTGCCAAATAGACGTAGATATGGTACACGATGTAAATATGTGATTCATTGACTCCATTCCTTGATTGCAAAACAAACAATAGTAAGAAAGTATACTTATTAGCCGCTGTAAAAGATTTAACCTTGTGGGCAGCTGGTCTAGGTCTGCCTAGGGGTGTAAGCGAGTCGAGCCCAGCCCGAGCTCGTCTAGGCTCGAGCTCGACTCGTTTAAATTTAACAGAGCTCGAGCTCGGCTCGATTCGAGCTTTATTTCTGATGCTGAAGCTCGGCTCGTGAAAAATTATTTAAACTCGAGCTCGGCTCGTTTATTATTAATTATTATTATTTATATATTTTTAATAATTAAATTTGTATATATTTAGAATTATACTTTTTTATATAGGAAATAATACATATTATTTACTTATTTCATCATAATTTTATATAATTTTATATAAAATAATCATTATTTTTTTAAATATATTAAAAGATTTAAATAAAATTATATAAATAAAAGCTCGTTTAGGCTCGCGAGCTGGCTCGAGCTCGATATGTAAAGCTCGGGCTCGAGCTTGTTTATTAAACGAGCCCTATTTCAAGCTCGAGCTCGTTAAGGCTCGGCTCGTTTCGAGCTTTTTATCGAGTCGATCTCGAGTAGCTCACGAGTGGCTCGGCTCATTTACACCCCTAGGTCTGCCCTACAGCCAAATGGTCATTAAGATGCTTATCTCTTAATTGTATAATGCCTCTTAACCGTTAAGAGATTTGAAACATACTTAATGGTTTAAATGTAACTTCTTAATGCTAAACCCTCACAAGTCACAAGTCACATTATTCTGTCTTTTCCTTGATAAGACTCTTAATGATTCTATTAAAAGGTAGCATCTTAATAACTATTGAGGCTACCAAACAGTCCTTTACTTTAGAAGGAAGCCAAACTATTCCAATTAAAAGATTGCATTTGTAGACTTGGCCGTATGAGTAATCTTTTAATTGATTTGGTAGTAAATGTTCCTAAAACTATATCCTGAACATCCCTTCGTATCCTCACGGTCACTAGATGTGACCAATATGCGGTTTCCCCCAAAAGTAATAGTATTGGATCTCCGTTTAAATCGTTTTTAAATAAGTATATCCTTTTGAAACCATTGAAGACGCAAGATAGTAGAAAAAATAAGCAATAGTTATAAGGATGCATAAAAGAGTAACACGTATACTCAAACATTTTTTATTTATTATTATAAGATATTATAAGATATAAGACTAGAGTTTATTTAGAAACATTCAGCTTATTCATGCAATATATAAATTTATATATAGACTACTAGTTTTTTATCCCCGTATGTTACATGAGTTAATTCAAAATTTTGTGATGACGTCAAGTGTCTCTTTTTATTAATTAAACTACAATAAATAAATAGTGGATATATATATATCCAAAATTAGAAGATCCGCTCATAGAAATAGATAGATGTATATATTATATTAAGTAATTAAATAAGTGGTTATTAATTAATTTAGAAGACAATAAATAAATAGTGGATATATATATCCAAAATTAGAAGATCCGCTTGTGAATGTTTATTAGCGAGAAAAATTGTTGAGGATGAATGTGGTGGTGCCACATGACAAATTGTGGTGCCAAAAACTTTTCTTTTATTATATATATAGATATAGATATAGATATAACAATAAAATAAGTTCTTAATTTCAATGAAAATATTAATAACACAACAATAAAAAAAATAAGTAAAAAGGGGTTGATGAACTTGGATCAATTTCACTAAAAAAAACATGCTAAATGCTAAATCCGACTGGCATGGTAAAATCAAATATATGAGAAGTTAAAAACTAAATACCAAAGAAATCGATTTCAACTGCAGGGGAGGCTCGAGGGAGCTTCAACAACTTCATTGCATACTTCATTTTCTCGTGTAAGTTAGACGATAACATTGAGTCGGGACGAATAACAATCTTTTGTAGGGAAGGGGAACATGCAAGTAAACACTTGATCAAACATACTTCACTCTCTGTAGCATCCGAAGATTTAAACACCACTCTCCGAAGCTGAAACGGCCCCAATGTGTTGTACCTTGCCTCCAGAGATGGGCCAACATACTGCAAGAATCACTAATACTCAAATGCAAAACTATATATGAGAATATATAACAAGGACTATGATGATACATACCCTATCACCAATTGCTGCGATTATAAGAGTTTGTAGATTTGGGAAGCTCATAATCAATTCCAGAACAAGTGATACCATACCATGGTCTAAACATACTAGTGATAATTTGAGAGTCTTGAGGCTGGGAAAGGCGAACCTCTTTTTAGAAACATCTTCTGTCAACTACAAGAATAGTGCATACACAATTGAGAAAGACTTGTTGCAATTGATAACGAGTCTGATGTATGTAAAAAAATAGGAGTAAACTTTTACTACAAGCTCAAAAACAGTACTTAGCCTTACCTTGAAGAATAAAGAATGCAAGTTAAGCTCCTGAAGTTTTGGAAGAGAACCCACAAGCTCAAAGATGGTTCTAATATTTGCATCATTAAAATCAGATGATAAAGATAATATTTTGAGATTTTTAAGTTTTGCAATCTCATCTAGTTTTACGTTTTCTTGAGAATCGGTATTAGTCAGTTTCAAGATCTCAAGTAAGGGACACCAAGTAAACAGTTTCACAAGTTCCCTGTTACCTGGAAATTCCACATGCAACTCGAAGCTCAATAGATTTGGAAAACCAAGAAAAGTAGGAGGAGGATGGGAATGGAAATGACAATTATGAATTTTCAAATGTTTTAACTCTAAACAAGAGAAAAGATGGGTAGGCAACTTGACTGGTGTTTCTTCCCGAAACTTAAGAGTAAGGTCCTTGATTCCTTTTGTCGACAAGAACAAAATGCAGTGATGAATATCTTCATCATCCAATACTTCATAATCATATTCGTTTTCTATGGAGAGGACAAACTTAGTAATGACACCTCTATGATGAAGAAGAATCCTACTTATCACAAGACTGTTATTAAGCTTCCTTGTTTGTAAATACTCGAAAAACCTATCATCAAATACGAGTTCGCTAAGCATAGTCCACTTAAACCTCCAATTTCTCGATAAGACACAGGTCCTCACTGCATCTTGTAATGGCAAACGATTTAAAATATTAGTTATCTCAATATTAGGAATTTTGCTAATAATATCTTCCGGTTCAAACTTGGACGTTTTTTGTCCCTCTTGAATGAGTTCCATTATTCTGAGAAAAGTACATAAATTAATCATAAACATGATCCATTAAATAAACAGTCATGATATTCATAAGAAACTTATGAAATTATTAAACATATTCTAACCTTGAATGCTGTCTCTGAAGAATAACTGCAGCTTGCAGGTGAAGAACGAACTCCCTTACTCCGGCATAGAGTTAAACCTTAAAACCGAGATGATGTAATCTGAATATCAATTTGACAGCAAAAATAAGGTCGTAAATTAAATTAAAAAAAAAATAACACTTCCGGATTAATTCTAGACGTTACAACTTAAACCTTAAAGAGTAGATAACGAGCATTTATATTTTCAACTAAATTTAAAACAAATGAGTTGGCGACGGGATTTAGCCGATGGAAGAGACTACGCTCATCCATGTGGCGTTTGTTGAATGTAAGTGGAATCTGACGCCAACTTATATGTAGCAGTCGGTCGTTCAACTGAATAAGATTAAGCCACCTCCCTGGCTCCAAAATTCGCCAGCTAATGGTGAGGACCCGCATGCTAGTTCTAAGTTGTTTCCTCCCCATGTTCCTTTTCATTGGCTCTCTTGTGTATCCCCAATGTACAATTTCATATTTTTCAGAGTGGCAAACCCCTAGTCATCTTAGCCGATTGCGCTTAAATGTCATCTCCTTATTAGCCTTTCTAGATAAGTCTACTTTTACAAATGCTGAAAGTCAATGTTCATTTAGGTAATATCTGGGTCAAAATGCCTGTTTTGACAATTTTGAATTTTCCACACATATTGTTTAGTGTAAGTTCTATTTTGGATATAACCAGCTTGTTTTGGATACATCTACCAGATTTTTAGTGTGATAACCTTCCTAAATGTGAGATACTATACTTAGCTATTTATAGTTCAGACACAAACAATATAATGGCAATTCAAAGTTAAAACATATGGCTATTGCTTTTAAGCATTTCCTACTAAAACACTAATCTTTTGTTTTTACTTTTTACACTATTAAACCAAATGAAATAATGGTATAAATATTAACCAAATATGAAAGGTTTTGGAAGAAGAAGCTAAGGAAAGGTAGCAAATTGTGGATCCATATCCAATCCAATTCGTATTTAACACCAGTAAATAGGTAAAAAGCACCTATTGGATAAACAATTTTATTAATAAATCATATATTATCATTTGAAGCAGAGTTTGATTTATATGTTTCATGCTTGTCAAAAATGATAAAAGCAGCACATCTCTATTCCACCAAAATTAAGATGACAAGGACACAGTACTGTATTGTAACATTGGCTTAAGAAAACCAACTCTATAATATATTTTAAGTATGTAGAAAATGGATTCTTAGTTAATCACATGAGACTACAGCTTGGCTTCAAGTGGGTTGTGGTTCAAACATTTCATCAAACAGTTGGTGTGCATAATAAAAAGTTATGACCTTTTATGAATATCGATCATCTTTTCGTTTCTAATATATCACAGCCTCAATGGCAAATTTCAAATTGTGTAAGCATGGTGTATTCAAGCAAGAATGTATATTGCCTCATGAGCTTGCAGAAAAATCAATGGAGAGAGGATGAACGATGCAGAAAACTGAATGCAGTGAGTACAAATCAAGCAAAAGAAAAGAATTAGAAAAAGGATGCATACTGGAAACGGGTGATCAATGGAGCGATTTAATCGGTAGCGTCCGGTAATGGGGGAATTCGTCTGATTTCTGCGGTTTCATTGTTCGTGCCCGATGATCTTACCTGATTGAGCTGACCCAATAAAACTTAGAGTTAATTACATTTTGCGTCCCTAAGGTTTGCCCATTTTTGCCACCTGAGTCCAGTTTTCAAATTATTAACAAATCTCGTCTTGGGGTTTACATTTCGTTGTCAAGTGAGTCCTTCTGACTAATAAAGTTAACTTTTTCTGTTAAATAAAAGGGTATTTTAGTAATTTTATAGAGGATGGACTAGTTCTGTAAATTATCAAAAGTCATAAAACTTTATTTTTGTAATTTTCTGTTCTGTGGAACCGTATTCATATGGAGAAGTCGATGATGTCATGATGATGTATGAGAGAGAAAGTCACCTTCTTCATTATATACGTACTGCGTACATATATGAATGTATAACTGAACCAAGTCTTTAAATTGATTAAAGTACTCTAAAACTGAATGGATCAAGAAATTAAACATGCTATCTTGCTTGAAATCGAAAGACGGTTCAAATGAGATCCATAATTATGCGGTTTCGTGATGTTTTGAAATCGACGACTCTTTCTCCGGCTAAATCCGGCGGCCATAGCATAGGTCGGAGCTTGTACATCATAAGCCCTAACATGAAAAACTCGCCAACAACAAATGCGAAATCGTTTGGAACTTAACAGATTAACCCTATTTGAACTGATAACACCTAATTGAATCTGGGTCTGTGCAAAAATATTGAGAGAAAGCGAACATACCTAACATGATTTTATAAAGTTTAGAAGAATCAGTTTTAGCATACATGAAGCTGGTTACAGTGCCATGGATGAATCATCGATTTGAAGGCCACTGATCTGTTGTCGCCATGATAGAACCGTTAATGCTCAATTTAACCGAGCACTGCACTAAACATCCTTAGGGTGTCACGACTAAATCGGAGACTCCAAGCTTCGACCTACCAATCCTCCTCCTCTCCGGCTCGTTTCGGGTTCGCGAAGGGCAACAAGAGCGGCGACAGCCGTGCGAGGACTAGGGTTCCGCCGTGAGCCTTCGGCGGCGGCGGCGGCTTTGGCCCTCGAGAAGCCGGCGAGCGACAGTTCTGTGTGAAGGAGATGAAGATGAATGTGGGTTTAGCAGGAGATGATGGTAGTAATGGGTTGCTGAGGTGGGTTTGACACTAGCGGCGATGGTGGTGATCCGGTGAAAGAGTGGTGGTGCTGTATAATTGCAGATGGGATTAATTTTGCCGAATGATTCTTTTGATTGATTTGTTGGGATATTAAAAATAAAACTAGGATATTTTATTTATTTATTTATTATTATAGTCCCTTGATCTTGGTTATTTTACAAAACTAGTACCTGATCTGTAAATTGACCGAAATACCCTTTCACTTAACAGAAAAATCTAACCTCCGTTAGTCCCAAGGACTCAGATGGCAACGAAATGTAAACCCCAAGGCGAGATTTGTTAATAATTTGAAAACTGGACTCAGGTGGCAAAAATGGGCAAACCTCAGGGACGCAAAATGTAATTAACTCTAAAACTTATAAAACTAAACTTTCCCTTTTAGTCCATGACTTTTAGTCCATGAAGTTTGATCAAATTACAAAGACTTGATATTTTTTTTTCTCCTCGACGCAATGAACGCAAGTTCAAATCTTTCCCATTTACTTTTTTATATTTATTTATCTCGGTTCCTTTCTCTTTTTCTTTTTTTTTCGATTCTTTCCCATTTACTCTTTTTTTTATTTATCTTGGTTCCTTTCTCTTTTCTTTTTTCTTTGTTTTTTTAGAACATGTGTATTAAGTTACCACAAACTAAAAGTTTCATATACAATTGTTTTTTTTTATTAAATCGAAGGAAAAGTTGATGATCGTAGACTGAAAACTGATTTAGAGAAATGAATCGCATCACTGTTTTTTGTTGGACTAACAACCAAAACATAACAAATTTTTTTTGAGCATGTATTAAGTTACCACAAACTAAAGTTTTATATATAACTGTTATTTTTTTTTTATAAAATCGAAGGAAAAGTTGTTGCTTGTAGACTGAAAACCGATTTAGGGAAAGGAATCGCACCTCCGTTCTTCGTTCGACTAACGGCCAAAACGCAACAAATAGTAGAAAGAAGAATTTAAAAGAACCAGGTCTGTCTGATCGAAATCGACGCAGAAGAAGAAGACATGGGGAGAATGAAGCGTACATGTAGATGGAGAAATGGGGGAAAGTGTAATACGTTAAAAGTTTTGAGAAAATATGTGTTGACATGGATAAAATAAATGACACGGCTGTTATGCGATTTTTGAGTGAAATTAAGTTGTCTTCGAGGTCGAACATTCATCTAGTGGAATGACCAGACATATAACCAAGGCTTTAACCACTACACCAGTAGCTCAATCGCTTAAAATCTAATTTGCTACGCTCTGATTTTTTTTTTGTTTAACTGACATCTCATCAGTCCATGTCAAATAGACTATGTGAAATAGATAACAAGTTTCTCCTTATATGTAAATATATCTTTGTTATGTCTCATTTACATTACTACAGTTTTTATAGAGCCCGTAAACCGCTGCAACGCGCGGTTGACACCTCGTTTACTACAAATTTTAAAAAATTCAATTATTATGTCTGTTGTTTATCTTTTGTTCCGAATTTTTTAATGTCGTTAGTTTTTTTTATGTTAAGTTTATCTTGTTAAGTCTATCTGATAAGACCTAAATATACCTAACCTTTTAAAAAACCTTAGTATATTTCTTAATCCCTAGAGACTCTAACCAACATTATTTTCCGTCTTGCCATCATAAATCTCTGTGATCTAAGTAAGAAACCGAGTAATTGTAATTCGTCGACCGCAGATCTGGAGTTTGACTCCATTGTTCCATTCCAAGTTTAAAACCATATTTTGACCATCTCTGTCTATTTTCTTGGCCACTTGAGCATTTTTCCTAACCTCAGTCCGAGATAGAGACAGGAACGCATCTTTAAGATGCCTATCTTCTATCCAATTATAACCAAAATTGAATCAACTACCAAGATTTTACTTCACCTTTTATAAGTGCACCTACTTGAATGCCTGCTTTTGTTAAGGATGAGGCTGCCTTGTATACGGGCGTTAAACGGATCATGTTTGTAGGTTGGCGGGTCAACACGACCCGAAAACGAAGAATTTGACATTAACCCGACCCGAAAACCATGTCATACACATTAACCCGGACACGACACGAATATTTGTGGGTTGACACGAACACGACCCTTTGACCTGATTTTTTTACCTTATTCGATTTTTTAAATTACAACTTCACACCAAAAATTACAAATATATATGAAATAGTTCTATTTATAATCATATTTTTTAGGAAAATTGGAATTTAATAATACAAGTTTTAAGTGATTGGCGGATAATAATATGAGTTTCACATTTGCATCACAATAATACGAATTAAACATGTTGGTGATTATAATGATACGTCGTTCGTTTTTTATATTTCGATTAGGGTTCGAATCAACTCTAATCGAAAGATAAGAGAAATAAACAAAAAGAAAATGAAGAAACCTTATATTATTATTCTAATCGAACCCTAATCGAAAGATAAAAAAATAATGACGTATCATTATATTCATCAACATGTTTAATTCGTATTATTATGATACAAATATGAAACTCATATTATTATCCGCCAATCACTTAAAACTTGTATTATTAAATTCCAATTTTCCTATTTTTTAAGTTAATTCATCTTTTTAGCTTTAAACTTTGATAAAAAAAAATTATAATAAGAGCTTAATTTATGACAAAAGACATTTAAAAATAAAATAAATAAATAGGTTAAACGGCTCAACCCGCCAACATGCGGATTTTCCATAGATCGCCGCTTAAATCAGTTTTAAACAAGTATATCCTATTGGAATGATTAAAGACGTGGATTATAGAAAAATGAACAATAATTATAAGGACGTATAGAAGAGTGACACACGTCCTCAAACATTTTATTATAAAGATTAGAGTTTTTTATTCAAGCAATTTATAACAATAAGATAATTTCGTCTTGATTTCAATAATAATATTAATAACATAATAATGAAAAACAAGTTAAAAGAGGTTTGATGAACTTGTATCAAAATTTCACTAAAAAAAACATGCTAAATGCAAAATACAGTCAACGGAGGGTAAAATCAAATATAGGAGAAGTTCAAAACAAATAACTAAATACCGAAGAAATCGATTTTAGCTGCAGTGGAGGCTCGAGGGAGCTTCAATAACTTCTTTGCAAACATCCTTTTCTCCTTAGACGATAACGTTGAGCCGGGACAGATAGCAATCCTTTGTAGGAAAGGGGAACATGCAAGTAAGCACTTGATCAGAAATACTTGCCTCTCTGAAGCATTCAAAGATTTAACCACCATTCTCCGAAGCTGAAACGGCCCTAATGTGTTGTACCTTGCCTCCAGAGACGGGTTAGCATGCTGCAAGAATCACTAGTCTAGTACTCAAATGCAAAACTATATATGAGAATACATAACAAGCAGTATGATACATACCCTATCACGCCTATCACCAATTGTTGTGATTTTAAGAGTTTGTAGATTTGGGAAGCTCATAATCAATTCCAAAACACATGAGACCGTACCAAGGTCTAAATATACTAGTGATAAATCGAGAGTCTTGAGGCTGTGAAAGGCAGTAGAGAACCTCTTTTGAGCAACATCTTCTGTCAACTACAAGAACAGTGCATAGAGCCATAGACAATTGATAAAGCCTTTTTGCAATTGGCTAACGATGTGTTGTATGTAGAATAGGAGTAAAATTTTACTAGAAGCTCAAAGACAGTACTTAGCCTTACCATGAAGAGAAGAAAACACAAATCAAACTCCTGGAGTTTTGGAAGAGAACCCAGAAGCTCAAATATGGTACTGGAACTTTTAATATTTGCATCAGCAAAATCACAAGATGTTAAGGATAATAGTTTGAGATTTTTAAGCTTTGCAATCTCAACTAGTTTTACTTTTCCATGAGAATTGAAATTATCTAGTTTCAAGATCTCAAGTAAGGGACACCAAGTAAACAGTTTCACAAGTTCACTGTTTTCTTGAAATCTCACACGCAACTCGAAGCTCAGTAGGTTTGGAAAACCATGAAAATTTGGAGGAGGATGGGATTGGAAATGACAATTATGAAGATTCAAATGTTCTAACTCTAAACAAGAGAAAAGATGGGTAGGCAACTTGACTGGTGTATCATCCCGAAACTTAAGAGTAAGGTCCTTAATTCCTTTTGTCGACAAGAACAAGATGCAGTGATGAATATCTTCATCATCCAATACGTCATAAGCAAATTTGTTTTCTATGGAGAGGACAAACTTAGTAATGACGCCTCTAAGATGAAGAAGAATCCTACTTATCACAAGACTGTTTTTAAGTTCCCTTTTTTGTAAGTACTCAAAAAACGTATCATCAAATACGAGTTCGCTAAGCATAGTCCACTTAAACCTCCAATTTCTCGACAAGACACAGGTCCTCACTGCATCTTGTAATGACAAACGATCTAAAATATTAGTTATCGCAATATCGGGAATGTTGCTAAGTACATCTTCTGGTTCAAACTTGGATGTTTTTTGTCTCCCTTGAATGAGTTCCATTATTCTAAAAAAGGACAGAAATTAATCCAAATGTGAGATACTATACCTGGCTATTTATAATTCTAACCTTATGAAATTATTAAACATATTCTAACCTTCCTAAATGTGAGATACTATACCTGGCTATTTATAATTCTGACACAAACAATAGAATGGCAATTCAAAGTTAAAACATATGGCTATTGCTTTTAAGCATTTTCCTACTAAAACACTAAGCTTTTGTTTTTTACTTTTTACACTATTAAACCAAATCAAATAATGGTATAAATATTAACCAAATATGAAAGGTTTTGGAAGAAGAAGCTAAGGAAAGGTAGCAAATTGTGGATCCATATCCAATCCAATTCGTATTTAACACCAGTAAATAGGTAAAAAGCACCTATTGGATAAACAATTTTATGAATAAATCATATATTATCATTTGAAGCAGAGTTTGAATTATATATTTCATGCTTTGACAAATATGATAAAAGCGGCACATCTCTATTCCACCAAAATTAAGATGACAAGGACACATTACTGTATTATAACATTGGATTAAGAAAACCAACTCTACAATATATATAAGTATGTAGAAAATGGATTCTTAGTTAATCACATGAGACTACAACTTGGCTTCAAGTGGGTTTTGGTTCAAACATTTCATCAAACAGTTGGTGTGCATAATAAAAAGTTATGACCTTTTATGAATATCGATCATCTTTTCGTTTCTAATATATCACAGCCTCAATGGAAAATTTCAAATTGTTTAAGCATAGTGTATTCAAGCAGAATGTATATTGCCTCATGAGCTTGCAGAAAAATCAATGGAGAGGATGAACGATGCAAAAAATTAATGGAGTGGAGTACAAATCAAGCAAAAGAAAAGAATTAGAGAAGAGGACGCGCACCGAAATGGGTGATCAATGGAGCGATTTAATCGCTAGCGGTTCGGAAATGGGGGAATTCGTCTGATTTCTGCAGTTTCATTGTTCATGCCCGTTGATCTACCTGATAGAGCTGACCCAAATTTACTATTTCGGTCTAAATTTAAAAAAAAAGAGTAAATTATGAATTTCGTCTTTGAGGTTTGCATAAATTTTGGATTTCGTTTCTAAGTTTTATTTATTACGGATTTCGTCCTTGGAGAGAGTGGGGAAGGTGGGTATCTTTAGTGGGGTCCCATTCCTTCGGGCGTTTCGGTTTTGACCAACCTTTTTGCGCATGCTGCTATTGTGGTGGGTATGTGGTGGAATGTCAATATTGCCAACCTGTTGGGTTCCTGGAATAGCAGAAATGCACGCGAAGTGCATTATTATGGTGATAACGGCTTTAACTCTTTTTTAGGTCATCGCTAGAGTTAAAGGATGGAAAGTTAATCGAGAAAATGGTGTAATTTTTTCTTTTTTTTTCTTGATGTACCGTTCGTCTTTTTGGCCCGTCTAGTATCGTCATTAATGAAATCACATTCACACCACTCCCCCCCCCCCCCAAAAAAAATCAAATCAAATGGGTCAAGGGGCCATTCTAATGATTTTCCCATCAAATATTAAAAGTCTAGAGAATATTGTGAAGTCCTTTTAATGATGGGTTGTATCAAGGGGTGGTAAGACTCAGAATATATATATATATATATATATATAACTTTTTTGGAAACGACAACTTTATTAACACAAACAAAAGGCCCCTAGCAAGGAGCTAGGGAACCCCCCAAACAAACAACGGAACGGAAGTTACATCGAAAAGTTAGACCACGAATGCCAATCAATACAAGACCCTTTATACCTAGTGGACATCCATAAAAAGCTCCAAATTTTAATTTCCTTTAACACAAAATGCATCGAGGGAGTTTTTTGCTTAAAGATAGCGTTGTTCCTTTTCATCCAAATGCACAAACAAGTAGTCAAGCACACCGTTTGAATAGCCTCCGATTTCCGAGTAGAAAAGTTGTTGTTCTTATGAAGATTCACCGCGTCCTTTGGGGAGAGAAAAACGATGCCCGGTAACTTGCACCATTGAGCCACTAAAGTCCATATAATATCCGTAAATCGCAACCCGTGAGAATGTGATCAACGGACTCAGACCCATCATTGCTTAAGACACACACGCCATCCCCCACCGAAACATTTCTACGAGCTAGCTGATCCGCCGTCGGGATCCTATCCAACACAACCCGCCAAGCAAAAATATTAATTTTGGATGGGACAAGCCGACACCACTCAAAATCCCCACCGCCCCCACCACGGTTTCAATCCAAAATAAAAAGTTTCAAATACTTGACCGAGAAATCCCTTCCGTTGGCCAAGCCCCATCAGATTGATTCCACAGTCTTAGAAAATCCACATTCCAAAAAGCCAAATCATGCTTGAATTTGGCAATTGATTTCCAAATCCCAGTCAGAGAAGGACCCCTATATATTAATCGATAAAAGGCATGACCGGACACCATGAATCCCGCAAATAACCCTCATCCAAAGCCGCTCCGGTTCATTAATAAATCTCCAACACCATTTCGCTAAAAGACACACGTTAGACATCCTCATGGATTTTTTTTTCTTGATTGGATAAAAATAAAATTATCATCGACTTTCAAGTATATAATTAATTTTGATCATACTTAATAATAATAGACATTTTAAGAAATAAAATTGTATTGAGAAAAATGATCGGGTAGATGAACATAGTGAAAATTTTCCTTATTTTTTTCTTTTATCATAATGTCCAATAAAAGTAACTCAAATACATAGCAAAAATGTAGATATTAATTAGATAACTAAGATTAATTTTATAGAACTTAGTTAAACTAAAGCAATTAATTCGTATATAAATTTGTATTTCATGTTCAATATTTGTGAATCTTTACTCCAAAAATTAAGAGTCCGTATCCAAGAAAATCTATCAAACAAACAATAATAATATCGTATCGCAATTAAATTCATATCGAAATTGATCCCAAATTATGTACCTTCTCATCATATCCTTCAGGAAAATAAAACCTAAATTTTGAACAAAATATATTCATGATTAACCCAAACAAATGAAATCGAGCCAACTGTACCAACTAATTAAACCCTAATTAAACTAGATGATCAAACAGAATCAAATATGCAATATGTTCATGATGTGTCTATCATCTTTCTTTAACTACTTCATAAACTCAAATGGATTTTCTGGAAGCATACTAATCACATCATCATGAATATTATGTGTAGCATTTGCACAACTTCTTTTCAAACTTTATCTCTTCTTCATCCACTCTTGTACCATCGCCAGTTTGAACACGAGCGGTAACGAAGGATCCGCGTCATTCAGACAGACGTTTCTCGGGACCCGATAACACCCGTGGAAGAACGGGTGTTGAAGCGCTTCCATGGCCGTCGGCCATGCATATGGAAACCACGAAAGAAGCGAACCGATCAGATTAACCGCTTCCCCGCTTGCAAACGGTAACACCTCCGAAAACGGCACGCCAGGAAGATCCAGAAACCGAAAATTCATACTTCTTGCAAGTTCATAAAGTTCATGTCCTTTCGGCCATGAACTTTGTGTCGGGGAACCCAACACACTGCAGATTTTATGCATCACACGTAAATCCGAAAAGCCTTTGAACAACGGTTGAAATGTGAACAACTCGGCCATGATCGCACCCATCGCCCACATATCGACTCCAAAATCGTAAACCTTCGAGTGTAGAAAAACCTCCGGGGCGCGGTACCATCTTGTCGTAACGCGATGTGTGTACGGCCGTGGATCTTTTAACAAAATCTCGCGGGAAGATCCGAGATCACTGATCTTAACCACATTGTTAGAGACGAGAACATTCATCGGTTTTAGGTCGCGGTGAATGTAGCCGTTGCGGTGCATGAACGCAAGCCCCTGAAAGATTTGAAAACACATGTCTCTGATCTCGGTTTCGGAGAACGGTTTCGTGCGGGCGGTCATTCGGTCGTGGAGACTGCCTTCCATGCACTCGAATACGAGGAAGATGGTGTTGTTTCGGTTGATGATCTCTTTGAGGGTGACGATGTTTTCGTGTTTGTTGAACTCGAGTGACTTGACTTCTCGGTTGATCATCATCTTGTCGGAGGGTGATTCGTATTTTGTGAGGAGTTTCTTGATGGCCACGGTTTCATGGGTGTGTTTATTCAAGGCTTTCCAGACAACACCATATGATCCGCCTCCAAGTTCTTCCAATATTTCGTATTTCTCCATGGTAGTACTTACTGGTAATTTGTAGATCAAGAAAATTCGTGTGAATGAAGAAGAAAATGTATGGAGTTAATTTGAAGATTGTTGGATTATTAACTGATACCGAATCAGTCAACCTAAAACCAGGCGACTAGAATTCTGGGATAAAACCTCCAGGATCTTTATTATTATTCAAAACTTAACTTATTTAAAAATAACTAAATATAATCTACTAATAAAAGTATTAAAAATCAAACTATAATAAAGCCTCCGCCATCATACTCTCACTCTTAAAAAAAACTCGTCCTCGAGTTTTGCCTCTTGCCTCAACCCACCGGGATCAAACGGAACCATCTTGCGCCTTTTGTTCGATTGGCGTTTAGCCTCACGAGTTGTCCTGGCCGGCTTTAAGTAAGTACTATTCGGACGAGCGGGTCCCGGGTCTATCAGGTTGCCGGGTCCTGCTGATCCCTTCTCCATCTCCCCCTCTTTGAAAAAGACTCGTCCTCGAGTCTTGAGAACGTCGAAAAGATTAGTTCCTTTTTTCCTCAAACGTATACTAAATGATGAACAAAACATGCGACGACAGACATCTATGAAGAATCTTAAATAATAAGAAATAGAGAGAATTTTATACTTGCCCACCACGTGATAATGCAAAATTCCCAAATTTTGAAAACCCTCTTGATAAACATCATCCATCCATAAAGTTTGAAAACTCCAACTTTGTTGATAATTCAAAATGCCCAAGCTACATTCAATCCATACAACACGCCACGGTGTACGGATTTTACCATATTCAACTTCTGCAAAAAACTCAATATTATTATTCGAGATTCCATAATCCCTGTTTGGTACGTAAAGCTCCGTCCCAGTTTGGTCATTGATTTCCTTAGTCTGATCATCAACGTGCAAGGCATGGAGTAGTTGGGCTTGTTTATCATTCTGGCCCGAATCTGTTTGCGCCTCCTTTTTGCCGAATTGGATCACCAATTCAGGCCCACTCATGCACTTCTGATGAATCGAAAATTGACATATCCCACTTTTGGAACCCAATTCCTCATCCACATGTGACACCCGAATATTATCCACACAAGGTGATGTGGTTTGAATTATAAATTTGGGAGGAGATTTTTCATTCAATGCCACATCTCTAACCAAAACATCCACATAATTAATAACATGATCCCGTCCCAAATATCTGTCTATTCCCACTTTGGAGTCAATTTTCATACCAAAGCATCCGAAATATGCTATCTTAATGAAACCTTGAGAACCCCAATTGTATTCGAAAAACATCTCAGCTTGACTTAGGAGTTTAGTTTGACATAGAAATTTTAAGGACCGAAACAAATCTCTAGTAACTGATTTATGGGATTCCAAATTTTGAATATCTACATCCTTAGCAACTTCATGTGTCCCCACCCTTGAAAAATTAGATCTTTGAGGATAACGAAACATTCTGCATTCAAATCCAAACCTCGTGGAAATTCCAAAAAATATTGAAACAATCAAGTTGCGTACCCGGTTATCTCTTGAAGACGCGGATCGTGACGGAATCGAAGAAACTATTGGCGATTTATGATTATCGTTAGCTTCTTCTACCCGTTCTTCTTGAATCGTAATCCAACCAAGAAACATCTGGATAGACAAGCATTCTTCTGCGTTGGGTATAGTCCCATCTTCATCATATTGAGGTTGTTGATAGATCGGAGTCTCCTCCTCATTCTCACCGTCCCAGACGATAAAACTTGATTCGGTTTCCTCCAAACCTTCTTCGTCATCCCAGATGGCCGAATCGGGTTTTGTTGCCTCATAGCGTTCCTCCCTCTGTAACTCCAAGTCCCGGACTCGTTGTTGCAACCTCTGGATTTCCGCTATGTCCCGGGGATCCCGTAGGTGGTCCTCGTTGCCCTGGTCGGCGGATCTACGTGGAAAACAAATGGAATCCGGCTCCGGAATTGCCATTGAATCGTCTACTGAGCTCTGATACCAACTGATACCGAATCAGTCAACCTAAAACCAGGCGACTAGAATTCTGGGATAAAACCTCCAGGATCTTTATTATTATTCAAAACTTAACTTATTTAAAAATAACTAAATATAATCTACTAATAAAAGTATTAAAAATCAAACTATAATAAAGCCTCCGCCATCATTAACTTTGGGCGTGTGAATAAAGCTAGGGTTTAGAGGGGTTTAGAGGATTGTATTGTAAATAATGTGGAGTAGTGGGGGCCAGGGGCGGACCCAGTAAGGGCCCAGGGGTAGCGTCCGCTACCCCTGAACTTTTACCCCGACGTGCAATTTTTTTTTTTATTATAGGTTTTCGGTTTTTCGCGACCCCTGAAACGAATTTTTCGCGACCCCTGAAAGGAATTTTATGGCTTTTACTTAAAAATATGATCAAAAGCCTCTTAAAAATATGATTAAAAGCCCGTTAACTACCTAAAAAAAATTTCCGGGGCGCTGCCCCCGAACCCCCGTTAGTCCCCGCTACCCCTGATATTCTTTCCTGGATCCGCCACTGGTGGGGGCTGTTTATTTATACTTCTCGATGGATTTATCTCATCCGGGATATTCGTTTGATAATTAAGTAGTGATAAAAAGTAAAATAGAAATTTAATCAAATGTCGGTTATATGAAACAGATAAAACTTTTTCCCAATCTATTTGTGAAACTTGGCATTTGTTTTCATAGAATACCTTTTAAATTGGGTTACTAGAATTTAATAATTTATTACTAACTAGTTTAGTAACCCGTGTACTACACGGAGACTAAATATAGATTTTAAAATATTAGATAAATACAAATAAAAAGATCAACAAATTTGAAAATTATGATTAATATAAAATTCTTAAAATATATTAAATAATAATTTAATACATTTAAGAAACTTTACTATGTTTGACAAGTTGTTAAATACTTTCCATAAAAGACTAAAATTATTGAGTAAAAATTAATCAAATCTACATTAATTTAATCAAAATTTTAAAATAAAATTTTAGTTTTGATAAAATTGGTAATTAATCTTAATTGATAATTTATTAAATTGGTAATTTAATGTGAGCTTAACATGTGACGGTGTTGATATGGACATTTTATAAATGAAACATGTGACACAAATTTTATTACTTTATTGTAATTAAGATAAGATAAGATAAAATTGATCAAAATTATACCCAACTTTAGCCGAAGTCCATACCCAACTTTAGCCCAAGTCCACTACTTTAGCCCAATACAACATACTCTAGTCCACTCATATATCACCCCACTTTTCACAAAATCGGCTCCAGAGTTTTTTTTGATTCATCTCATTTTCTCTTTCTCCCCCACCACACTACCAGGCCACCATTAAAGTGACTGCCGGTCCGCCGGACATCTACTCCGACCGTCGCCGCCGCCGCCGCAAACCGCCACTTACGCAGAAAAAACGAGGCATATAACCTGAGACAAAATCATCGGGAAAAACAGAGGAAAAATGGCGGACAACGGCAACGGAATAGCTGACGACTCTTCGTCTACGAATCGAAACTCCGCCGGAGGCGTTAGATCTGGTAACCGGAAGAGAAAACACACCGGCGACGGCGTTTCTGACATTGACGAGATACACGGTGAGAATTCTTCGCTTTTTTGTTTGAATTTGTTTTTAGGGCTAATATTATATGATTTAATTAGATTAGATGTTTGGGTTTATTTTATGATTTATGATATTGAGCTATTTGACTTTAATTAGTCAAAATTGATTATTTCTGTAACTATAGATACATAAAAAATGAACCCAATAAATTCAAAAAAATGTTCTATGTGATTGTCTCAAATGACATAGGGTCGAGCTAACTATCGTGCCATCTTCCCGACTTAAACGAGACCTCGATTCCGACACGTCCACCACGTAAAGGAAGCAAAAGGTCAGGCTATTCATATAGCAAAGGATCGGTGAACATGTTGGATATTATGGTAGATTTCCAAACGAAGTGGGATAAGGAAAGAGATAAGGAAAGGGAAGATAAGGCATTGATTCGGAAACAACTTGCCGAAAAGAAAGCTTCAATGATCCTTTCGATTAAAGCCGTGATGGATGCGGAACGAGAGGCTATACAACAAGAGCAACGGCGGCGTGACCTCGAAGCTTTTATAAAACCGCACAATGACGTCTCACCTCAATTCTTGCCAATTGTTCTTGAATATAAACGTGAAATAGCCGAAAGATATGGATGGAAATGCGACCTTTAGGATGTGTTTGGTTGTTTGTTTTTTTTTAATTTGAAGTTGTTATGTGTCTTTCAACACAAACGCTCAATAGCAACAAAATATGGTTGGCTTGTCATTTTTAGGTTTTTTTATTTATCTTAATGTGTTGTTTTTGTTTAATTAAAATTATGATTTAATATTAAAAAATAAGATTAGATTAGGGCTAATATTATATAATTCTGACTAGGCTTCCAGTCTGGTAAAGGTACGATATAATCGAATTCAAAATGTTCATATTTCTTTTCAAACCTAAAAGTGAACATATTTTGCTCAACCTGACCCGTTAACATATTTTTCAAGCTTACAGATTCCAAACCAATGAAACAGATGATCTGAAATTAAATTTAGATGGACTAGTATGGCTCAGATTATTATTTGTTTAATTAAAAAAAAAAGATTAGAATTTTGTTTTACCGTTAGATAATTCGTATTGTAGCAACTAGCTTGAAACTGATTGTATAAAAGTTACTGAATTATCAGGAGGCTGTTTATAAGTCTAATAAGTTAGATTGTTGGATTTGAGTTTTAAAAGTCAAATAAGTTGCTTTTGCATAAGAGGAGGCTACTTGCATAACTGGTTGTTTAACTGCTCAAGGACTCTATGGAACATTTTACATTTTTGAATTCATTGGACTCTTTTGAATTGTAGAAATTTTCCTTGGATCTAGTATATTAGATGATTTTTTTTAGAGTGGTCAATTTGTTTTTATGGTTTGTGAAGATTATGAAAAAAAACTTAAAAGTAAA
This sequence comes from Deinandra increscens subsp. villosa, assembly GCA_039602395.1. Classification (NCBI taxonomy): domain Eukaryota; kingdom Viridiplantae; phylum Streptophyta; class Magnoliopsida; order Asterales; family Asteraceae; genus Deinandra; species Deinandra increscens. The sequence continues at coordinate 93,353,061 of JBCNJP010000023.1, read as the reverse complement.
AGAAAAGAAAAAAAAAAGTCAAACTTTAGTATTAAAAAACCAGCAATGGGCCCCGGTGAATCGAACTTGGTGGCGGTCTCGGTGCCCGCTCCGCCTTGAGCTCCTCTCATTTTCGACCGTTGAGTGGATCAAATGGGCCCTGGACACTTTTCCGGTTTAACTAAAAAACCCGTTTTTAAAACATTGTTTTTTTTCATTTCACTCTGGTTTTCGATTATATTTGTATTTTTGGTTTTCGATCGAGTTCAGATTCGATTAAGACCGGTTGAATTGTAGCGATCAATTTTTTTTTTTATAATCTTTAAACCAAATCTTTCTGTACTCGACCCTTATCTTCGATTGAATGTTTGTAAAACTATTTCTTCCCGGGCAATCCTTCAAAATTTAATAAAAAACGTCCTAATAATTACCATTCGCATGGAAGTTCCAAATTGGTGCCAAAAGCCTCAGCTTATGAAACAGTATATGCGGTGTTTCATGGGTGTGAGACTTGTAACTTTTAAATTTGAGTAAAACTAAATAACCTCTAAGTTGTATAATCACTAACGGATTGAAATTTTATTTTTTTATGGTATACACAAAATGTTCAAATGGATAAACATAGACTTTCTCAAAATATGTATTATATTATGATATTCACATAGGTAACAAACTATTAACGGTTACAATCATTCATGACGGTTATAACAAGTAATTTTGATGGTTACAAATATAGCCTCCCGAAGTATATACCACCTTGGTGGAGTTTGGGAAATTTTCTGGTGGTTACCGAAAGTCATGTAACAAAAAAAATATATATACTATCGCTATGTTTCGAGTAATATATATGTTCGGATCGACGGTTCAGCTCGGGTCGGATCAAACAATAAAAACTAAAAATATCAAAAAAAATTTCAAATAAAGAGGACTGTGTTCTTAGGTTATCCGTAGTGGAAGGGGCATTTAAAGCCCCTTTCACACCCCTCTCATATGGGTGTAGTGGTTTCCTTCTTCAAGCGTGGAAATTCTCACGCCACTCCCCCATTTTTTTAATTCTTCAAATGGGCATAGGGGCGCTAAGGGGCGTCAAAGAAGCGTCAAAGGTCATTTTCAAGCCCCACTAGGATAGCCTTAAGCCAGAAGTTATAATGACCCACCATGCTTTCCTACCACCTCCAAGCACCCTAGTGGTGGTGTTTTACGTCCCACAATATTTGGACAAAGAGATCTCTCTACAAATTCGTCATTAATATTTATCGAAAAATTATCAATTTATCTAGTAAGTTAGGTGCACCCAAGCAATTTCAGCTTTTAATAACCTAATATTTCTCTCTAAGATTTTTATAGTTAACTTCAGTAATATTTATATATTTTTACAAATCAAAGTAATAGAAAAATTATAAGAAATAGTAAACTTTAAATTAAATATAGTGATAAATTATTTAATAATATATAATAAATTAAAAATGATTCATTACTATAAAAGAAATATCCGTTCAAAAAAAAACATAAAAGAACTAAACAACAAAATTCATTCGATCACTAGTTAAAAATATAAATTAAATAAATTAAAACCTTGATGACCTATATTATGTGAAAGGAATACATCCATGACTATATAACCAAACAAACAAGTAAATATTAAAAAGAAATAATAAAACAATTACTATAATGATAGATTTACAAACAAAAAAAAAAGTACTAGACAATGATATAACTTTTTCTGGTTTTCTGCAGTGATAGAACTTTTTTTTTAAAACGTTTAATTACAAAAGTACGCTCATCTTCATTAGTTACCCATCATCTTCCTCACAACTCACAACTCCTAAGTTCTCTCTGTAAATTTAGCACACATATGAGAAAATCTAATTTGCTACTAACATTTTTAGGGTCAAACTCTACTACATCCAGTGGTGACCTATTTAATACATATAAAAATTTTCAACGAATTACATGTTTAATTAGAACATCTAGACGGAAAAATGGTAGTGACCGGGGTCACCGCCGACACAACACAAAGATCCGTTCCTGTATCACCTTACGTATAGGGGCAGGGTGGACTTGTATAAGGTCTAGGGGTAGCACCGCCTACCCCTTAAACTCGTACGTGAAATAGAAAAAATTGAATTTTTAGGTTTTTATGAATTTATATACATGTAATACCCTTAAATAATTTTTGTTTCAAAAGGTTCGAAGTTGGGTTAAGGTGTCATCAACACTTAAGTTTGATGTTTGATGTGTCAACCACCAAGTAGAGGTGCAAAAACCGGTTCGAAACAGGAATCGATTCGATTCAAGAATCATTTCGATTCAGGAATCGATTCTTGACTTTTCCGATTCTGTCAAAATCGATTCAGGAGAAGAAAAAAAAAATCCCTAACCGAATCGATTCGATTCAAGAATCGATTTCACTAGGAAAATCTCGAATCGGTAGTAATTGATTCCGTTTGGAATTGAAATCGATTCCTATCCAGAATTAATTCCAACCAATTCGTACGCTTAAATTTTACTTTTAAAGTTTTTAAAAAATCTAAAACAACACCACCACTAGGGTGCTTGGAGGTGGTAGGAAAATACAAAGATAGTTGATTTTGAAAGGAAAATACAAAGATAGTTGATTTTGAAAGGAAAATACAATTTGTTCTTCATTTCAACCAAGGAAAATACAAATTGTTCTTAAATTCAACCAAGGAAAATATATATTGTTCTTCAATTCATCCATGGGGCTATATATACAAAAGATTAGGATAAAAATGGGGGGGGGGGGGGGGGGAGCTCAAACGGCTAGAAAACGGCTATATAGCCGTTACCAACGGCTATATTAACGGTCTATAGGATCGATTCGGCCGGAATCGATTCGTACTTTAAAACCCTGAATTGGTTAGAATCGATTCGATTCATATCATTTCTTAAATCGATTCATGTGGAATCGATTTGGATCTAGATTCCAAACCGATTTCTAACCTGGAATCGATTCGTGATTTGTACCTCTAACATCAAAACATCAACTTAGCCAATTCGAGTGGACTAGAAGAATATGTGGTATTGGGCTAAAGTATTGGACTTGGGCTAAATGATTTCGTTTGTAGTGAAAAAATAAGTGAGAAATAAGAGTTAGACTTCACAATTTATCACATTTTCAAATAAATCTTTTCTAAAATTCGATCATATGTTAAATTCTTCGTAACGAAGAAAATTCAAAATCAACACTCAAGATAAAAAATAAATTAAAATATATTCTTAGAAAACAAATGCCAAGTTTCAAAACTTGATTGATAAAAAAACGTTAATTGTGTTATCACTACTTAATTATTAAATGAATTATAATAACTATTGTTCCCAGCGGGTAGTTACCCTACGTGGCACCATCCTCACCGCTGAAAGGGGATCTTTTGGCTCATATTAGCCGTAGATCAAAAAACAAAACTGCTAATTTGCAGTTGAAGCAGTTAAATTTAGAAATCTTAACTGCTGAGAACGTGGAGCTGTTTTTAAGGAAAAATAAAGCAGTTGTAAAACATTCCTGTTTTTATGGAAATAGAACATGCTCCACGATTTTCAGCAGTTAATACAAGTAAAAGATTTCGATATTACGAACCATACTGTCATTTGCAGTATGGTGTATTAAACTAAATGCAGCAAAACACAAAAAAATAAAGTTAAGAGGAGCTTTACAGACCATTACGAATTATGAAACTGAAAACAAAATTAAAAAAAAAAGAAACATAGAATGCCAAGAATTGCTTCCAGCATACAGATTACCGCATCCACAAAGCCGTTTTCATTATTTTACCTGCATGAATCAAAATGTATGAAATTATTGGCAAATTTAGTAATATAAAATGAACACTTCAACATGACATAGCCTTGATTATAATAAACATTAGATATGTAACAAAAACTAAACATTCTCGGAAAGAAATAAGTAGCAGAAAATTTAATTGATAATTGATAAATGTGTTGCCATACTCGATATTATCCAGAAAATGGTTTCCGATTTTCCAGCTGAAGATAAAAGTCATTATTTAAAAACTGCTTTAAAACGTGGTCAGTTTTTTTTGTGGCAGTTTTCAATCGTGTGTTATTTCTGACATGTTTTCCACATTTCCAGCAGGTAGTTAATCTACCTGCTGGCTATAAATAGAGATATATTCACATTTTGCGAATGTGAAAGTTTCCGGCAAATTGTCAGGTTCAAAATGGTAGAGATCGTAGCACGTGAAGGTCAGACCAAAGTAGTAGCGCCAGATGGCACAGTCAGGGTTATTGAAAATGGTACACCAGAAAAGGTATGTTATATTTTTCATTCGTATTGCACAAACACAAATCAGTTAAACACTTTATAATGATACTAAGACAATGAACAGGTTGCTCAATTGCAATTGCTGGAAGATATAAGAACAGAGGTATACATGCAACTATAGTACTATTTGCTATTTACTTTGTTTTTTGCTGATATTGTTGTATCAAACACATAAGTTTTACCACAGTTAACAACCAAAATTATATAGTGTGTACGGTCCGGTTTTATTTGCAGAAGTATAAAGCTCGAAGTGTTCCAAGAGTTGAAGAATTCCCTACCTTTACGGAAACAGAAGTTGAGGTGTGTATTAAAAAAATCGTTTTATTTTTTATTTCTTCTCAATGAAGTAACAGTGATTGTTAATACTTTTTTCACAGAAAATTGAAGAGGTCCAAGAATCCCCTACCTCTAACAAAGCTGATGTTGAGGTATTTAGTGAAAAAATGCATTTTTTTTATTTTACCTCAATGAAAATAATATTATTTTTTCATACTCTTTTTTTTTCCAGAAAACTGATGGGTATACAACTGTAAATATATTACTATTTTATTTCAGTTGTATTCTTCAGATTTTCAGAAATCACTTGCAGGTAATCAACAATTTCAGTATTACAATTGTTTTGTGATCTTACTTTCATGTATGAGTAAGTTTTAATCCTTTGTTTATACAAACCAGAAAGGATCTTTGCAAAGGGAAGTTAGCTGGTTTGTGTTTAATCCGTTAAAGTTTACAAGATTTTCAAGCAGGTATTCTTTTCCCTTTAATTTGTTTAGTTCCTTATGATTTATTTGAAATTGCCTACAACTGATTAGATTACCATGCATAATTATGGTTATGACCTACAATGTTTCAAATTAATACAGTTTTTGCCATGTATTTCATATAAGAGTGACCAAAGATAACACACATTTAATCAAATTAATTGAAAAACAGATTCTGCAATGTATGACATATAACAATAAGTAAAGATAGGAATTTAACATTAGTTAGATAGCCACACACTAAATTGATAGCGATTAAATAAGTAACTATTAACAGATGGAAGCAAGAATGAAATAAGAGAAAACTTTATTTTCAATTTGATAGCAATTAAATAAGTCTCATAACAACACATGACAGTCATATATACACCAAGTCAAACACAAAACCAGCATAACATACATTTTCAAATCATAATAACACAACACAGTCATATACAGTAGCAGCTAGGGCAAGAAAACACACAATATATACAAATAGATTCTCAACAGATCTAATAAATTTAATGTTAAGTAATAAGAAATGATAGGAACAATCTCACCAGGAGTTTTTTCCCAAGTTAGGGATCGCCAAACAATTAAACCAGCTGTATAACCTTCACTTAGGGTTATATAAGCTAGGTTGCAGAAGTAATGTATAAGCATATATCCAATTCATCTTTTCAAATCACTAAACCTGTTGTATAACCTTCACTTAGGGTTATACAAGCTAGGTTTAATAAGCAGTCCAGTAAAGCATATAAACAAGCTATTTTGAAGCTGCAAAATGTAAAATATGAGAGCTTAGAATAAACCCTAGCAAATAATAATAACGAAATATTACTTTATAAATTACATATTAATGATAATTAAGCAGATCTAACCTTGTATTACACAATCAAGTAAGTAAACCCTAGATCTGGAGCAAACACTCTGATTAAATCAGAGATAACCTATATTTGTAGATACAAAAAAAATGGAAATCAGGCTCATGATGTTAAGACATAGTAAATGGATTTAAAATAAAAAAAATGTATGGATTTAGAGTACATAACAGATGTTACCTTCGAACTAGGTTTTCGCAAACGTAAACCCTAGATATCTTCAAACTCCGAACCAACTATATGCTCCGGAATCTAGATCTTGAATAAAGACTTCAAAGCACGAAATATTCATGAAAATCCAAACGGAACACAAACATCTCAGAGATCTAGGGTTTTGATCGCAGAACCCTAAACACCCTGAATCGAGGATAAAAGATAATCAGTTGTAAATATACACTATAATCACTTAAAATAGGCAATCAAACACAAAAGATTATAGGTTAACAACAACTTATCTGAAAATGCATAAAATCGGAGTCATATTCCGTAGATGTAGTCGAAATCGACAGCTTTCCTCAAAAACCCTAGAACTCCGATGACCTTCATCTCAGACACGATATCGACTGATTGATGCTAGCCGGAAGGGAACGGTGAGCTAAAATCGTTCACATAACAGATCGATTCCGTGAGAAACCCTAGAAATCGGCCGATCGTCATCATACAGACGAGAGAGACGAGAGCGAGTGCGAGAGTTCTCAGATCTAGATTTTGGGCAAATGAGCGAAAGATTAGGGTTTCGGGGGGTTAAACCGTATCCCGAACATTCGGTTATATGGGCCGTTGTTTGTGGGCCGGTTTTTTTTAATAATTTGGACTGCTTTTCAACCCATTAAGTTTATATAAAATTATATCAAGTAAATTATTTATTAAAGTTTTTTTAACAAATCTATCAAACTTTTTTATTAATAAAATTAATTTATTTACTTCATATTTTGTATAATTTTATAAAGTAACAATTTGAAATGTTTTACCCGAAGCTATATTATTTTTATATATATTTTTATTAAATTTTATTATATTTTAATAATTTTAAAAAAATCGATAGTATTGTATATGTTTTATTATTATATTTTTTACTATCCAAATAATGCTTCAATAATGAAGTTAATAGTTATTAGATATAAGTTAAATATATTTTAATGTGTATCTGAATTAATACATTTATTGTGTTTTAAATACACCCTTGATTTTTTACTTTTATGTTGAATTTGCATTTGAGACATTTTGATTATATGAACAATTTTTTTGTTGTGAATTTCAGATATTTGTAGAATATTTTGTTCGTAATATAACCAAATAGTGTAATTGTAAACCTATCCGATGATTGGACGCGTTTAAACAGAAAAAAATATATTTAATGTATATATTATTTTGTTGTTGACACTTTTTATATTAGTGGTTGTCTTGACTTTTTATTTGGTTGAATAATGATTCATGCTATAAAACTAGGATCGACGGAAACCGTCCCGGCCAACGGCCGGGTATTAAACTAGTTACGCAATATTAGGAAACCATATCCGATATTTCCAAATATCTATCCTAAATGAGATATATCGAGTAGTATAAATAAGAAGCCCACTACTTCACATTATTTACAAATCACATACTCAAACCCTAGCTTCATTCACACGCCCACAGGTAATTAATCGAACAAACTGCAAACTCTCTCTCTCTATATATATATATCCTTCTTCTTAAAAGTTGAAGTAATTGAATTTTCTTGATCTACAAATTACCAGTAAGTACTACCATGGAGAAATACGAAATATTGGAAGAACTTGGAGGCGGATCATATGGTGTTGTGTGGAAAGCGATCAATAAACACACCCATGAAACCGTGGCCATCAAGAAACTGCTCACAAAATACGAATCACCCTCCGCCAAGATGATGATCAACCGAGAAGTCAAATCACTCGAGTTCAACAAACACGAAAACATCGTCACCCTCAAAGAGATCATCAACCGAAACAACACCATCTTCCTCGTATTCGAGTGCATGGAAGGCAGTCTCCACGACCGTATGACCGCCCGCACGAAACCGTTCTCCGAAACCGAGATCAGAGACATGTGTTTTCAAATCTTTCAGGGGCTTGCGTTCATGCACCGCAACGGCTACATTCACCGCGACCTAAAACCGATGAATGTTCTCGTCTCTAACAATGTGGTTAAGATCAGTGATCTCGGATCTTCCCGCGAGATTTTGTTAAAAGATCCACGCCCGTACACCCATCGCGTTACCACAAGATGGTATCGCGCCCCGGAGGTTTTTCTACACTCGAAGGTTTACGATTCCGCGGTCGATATGTGGGCGATGGGCGCGATCATGGCCGAGCTGTTCACATTTCAACCGTTGTTCAAAGGCTCTTCGGATTTACGCGTGATGCATAAAATCTGCAGTGTGTTGGGTTCCCCGACACAAAGTTCATGGCCGAAAGGACATGAACTTTATGAACTTGCAAGAAGTATGAATTATCGGTTTCCGGATCTTCCTGGCGTGCCGTTTTCGGAGGTGTTGCCGTTTGCAAGCGGGGAAGCGGTTAATCTGATCGGTTCGCTTCTTTCGTGGTTTCCATATGCACGGCCGACGGCCATGGAAGCGCTTCAACATCCGTTCTTCCACGGGTGTTACCGGGTCCCGAGAAACGTCTGTCTGAATGACGCGGATCCTTCTTTACCGCTGGTGTTCAAACTGGCGATGGTACAAGAGTGGATGAAGAAGAGATCAAGTTTGAAAAGAAGTTGTGCAAGTGCTACACATAATATTCATGATGATGTGATTCGTTTGCTTCCAGAAAATCCATTTGAGTTTATGAAGTAGTTAAAGAAATTAAGATGATAGACACATCATGAACATATTGCATATTTGATTCTGTTTCAAACTGTTTAGGGTTTTAGACTTTTTAGTTTGGAAATTAACAGTATTGGTTCGTAGATTAATTTGGTTATATTTCATTTGTTTGGCCGGGTTAATCATGAATATTATTGACTAGAGATTTTTTGTTCAAATCTTTAGGTTGTATTTTCTTGATCAAGGATATGATGTAGGTATATTTTGGGATCAAGTTCGATGAATTTAGTTAATTGCGATACGATATTATTGTTTGTTGGATAGATTTTCTTGGATATGGAATTAATTTTAGATTTTGGAGTAAAGATTCACAAATATTGAACATGAAATACAAATTTATTTACGATTTAACTGCTCTAGTTAAACTACGTTCTATAAAATTAATCTTTGTTAACTAATTAATTAATATCTACATTTATGTATTAGAGTTAATCTTATTGGACATTGTGATAAAAAAAAAATAAGAAAAAAAAAATATTAATCGTGACCACACTTGTTTTTATTTTAGTCTTTTGACTAATTGAGTCCTTTGAATAGTTGTCCTCGATGAACATAGCCGAGGGTTGGATGATCGTTTTCTCGCTCAGTCATACAGGGCCATGTCACCCTCTACGGTCGTCGATGACCGTGTATTTTCGATCACGACTTTTAAACTCCTGTAATAAGGGATGTCGGAGTCACAGGCAACCCTAATTTTAGCCCTTTGACTAATTACGTCCTTAAAATAGCCACTCAACCATGGCCCAACAACAATAGCGAGGGTCGGACTATCGTTTTCTGGCCCAATGATACAACGCCTCTCTAACAGGACTATCGGAGTCACCGACGACCCTATATATAATATTTTTTTTGAAAATTTAAAGATGAGAGAGAAAATAGTGAATTTAATGCTTTGAAAACGTTATTAATGGGATTGTACTTATATTAAGAAAGTAATTTGTATTATTTTAATTAAGCAATTTGATCAAAATAAATTTTTAGAGGGCGCTGCCCTGGAACCCCTACAAAAAAACATGTGCAACCTCTTAAAAACATTTAATAGTTCCGCCCCTGTATTTTATAGGGGTGTAAACAAGCTGAGTTGTTCGCGAGCTACTAGAGATTGAATCAGTAAAAATCTCGAAACGATCGAGCCGAACTCAAGTTTTGAAATATGACTCGTTTAATAAATGAGCTTGAGCTTTCTCGCAAGCCTTAACGAGTCTTTTATTTAAATATATTTTATTTATTTATTGCATATACTTTTATAAAATTATTATCATTGTATATAAATATATAATAAAATAAATAAATAATATGTGTTTTTTCAATATAAAAAGTATAATAATCCTAAATGTATACTATTTTTTTATAATAATATATAAATAAATATAAATTAGTAATAAACGAGCCGAATTTGAACTTAAATAATTTCACAAGTAGACCTCGAGCTTCGAAAATAAAACTCGAATCGAGACGAACCGAACTCAAACTCTGTTAAGTTAAACGAGCCAAGCTCAAGTCGAGCTCGATCTCAACTCGATTCGGTTCTACCCCTTTACACCTAATTAGTATGTGACAAAACTCAAAAGTATACCGAAGATAAATTTGCTTTCAAAGCAATTTCGTTTCTAATGTTTAGCCCAATAACCCACATTCTAGTCCACTAAGATGTTAGCCCTAATTTTCACACAACATCATCATCTCAAACGAATTTTTACCATTTTATCTCATTTACTATTTCTCCCTCACCTCAAAAGTAACTGCCGGACAACTGCTCCGCCCTCCGCCGCCGCCGGACAACCGAAACGGAAGAGAAAATGGCCGATGGTTCGTTGTCGACGAACCGGAAGAGAAAACACACTAACCACCTCTATTCTGTTCACGATAATAATGCGCCCAAGATGAAGCTCGAGTTTGTGAGGGAAGATGAGATCGGCTATGGTTATTTCAACGACGAGAAGATAAACGGTAACCGTTCTTCCTTCTTTTTCGTTTTAGCCTTTTAGCCTTTTAGGGCTCATATATATGATTTGTTAGATTTTAGGGTTTATTTTGTGAACATATGTTAATTAAACCTGATTGAAGTATTTGATTTCAGTTAGTCAAAATGCCCAGCGGTGAAATCTAACAAATCATATATTTGAGCCCTAAAAGACTTGATTTGTTAGATTTTAGGGTTTATTTTGTGAACATATATTAATTACACCTGATTGAGGTTTTTGATTTCAATTAGTCAAAATGCCCAGCGGTGAAATCAAATCTTTAAAAGTCAAACAATCAGACACCTTTGGCAAGCTGAAAGTCAAAATCCAGGAGAATGAAAAAATCCCCTTTGACCACCAGGAACTGGTTTACAACGGAACAGTTCAACTAGACAAGGATACCCTTTCAAACTTGTTCATAGAAAAGGATATTATTCTCACACTCATGACTAAATCAAACGGACTGATCAAGATATTCATCGACGATACTTTCGTCACGCATTCCATCAACGTCAAACCCGATACCACAATCGGAGACGTTAAGTCCATGGTTTTCGGTTGTTTCGGTTGGGAAGTGCTGGTGTTTAACGAAACCGTGCTTGAGGAAAGTGGGACGCTTGCTGAGTACAACATTATCGACGGATCTATTCTTACGGTTATGGGGATTTCAATGGGACGGATGGATATAAAAGTGGATTTGTACACGGGGAAGACGATTAGTTTGTCGGTGAAGCCTACATATACGGTTGAAGATGTGAAAGATGATATTCAGGACGAGGAAGATATCCCTCGTGAAGAGCAGGTTTTGATGTTTGACAATATGGTTCTTGGGGAGCCCGGTACCCTTTTTGACTTCGGTGTTACCAGGAATTCGACGCTCAAGCTTATGCATAGACCATGGGAGTTCACGGTATCTAGAACAATCTTTATCAAGACTCTTAGCGGAGAAATCGTTACTCAGGAAGTCGATCCTTTAGACACTATCGCCAGCGTAAAAGCCAAGATCCAGGATAAGGTGAATGTTCCATGTGGCGAGCAGGAGTTGATCTTTAACGAAATGGTTCTGTGTGACATGGATACCGTTGCTGACTTTCACATTATCGAGGAGTCGATTCTCACTCTTATGCATAAACCAAGGGGATTTCGTAAACTTATGAAGATTGGTATCAAGACCCTCGATGGAGAAACCATTACTCAGGAAGTCAAACCCTCAGACACTATCGGCAACTTAAAAGCCAAGATCCAGGAGAAGGTAGGTGTCCCTTGTGGCGAGCAGGAGTTGATCTTTAATGAAATGGTTATGTCTGAAGCCGATACTCTTGCTGACTTTAACATCAAGGAGGAGTCCACTCTCACCCTTATGCGTATATCAAGTGGGCTCATGCGTATTTTCGTCAAGGTTCCTAGAGGAAAGACCATTACTTTGGATGTCAGGCCCTCGAACACCATCGATGATGTGAAATCCAAGATCTTTGATATGGGAAAGATTTCTCAAAACATGAGGGATCTGGGCTTTCTGACTTTTAACGGTAAACGTCTGGAGGAGAGTGCTATCCTTGCTGATTATGACATCCCCAAAGAATCGACGGTGCATCTTACCGATGGACAAGGCTGCCACATCCCCAAAATCAAGGATGCATCTTAGTGATGGACGATGAAGTAAGAATAGAGAAGCATATCTTAATCCATTAGTTAATTTACTGAAGTAGTTGTGTTATGTTACTTGTTTTCTGAGAGTATTTTAATGAATAGGAAGCTTTTTCATAACTCTGTCTTCTGAAGGATTTTAATTAATGGGAGTAGTTTAATGACTATGGCACTATCTATTGTGTGTTCTGAAGTAGTTGTGTTTTGTTACTTGTTTTGTGGGAGTATTATAATTAATAGGAAGCTTTTCCACAAAGTGTTGAAAATATTGAATGAATTGATCACTAAATTAGTAGATTTGTTTACTATGTGTGGATGAAAGGTTAGAGTCAAATAAAGATATCAGTATACATGCATACTGAAGGTCATTAGATGTTTATATCATATTTTCTTGTTTCTATATTCTGTTTAGTAGTCAAGTGTTTTTATTTTCTTGCGACAAGTAAATGAGATTCATAATCACATCTTTACTCGAATAAATGAGACCCTTTTCATTGTAAATGCACAAATTGGTGTAAAGTGGTCAACATAGATCAATTTTGGCCAAACAAACTCGTATTAAGCTTAGATATTAGAGGTTGATTGAAATCATAAGTGAAAGGGAGTCTAGAAACACTATCATTTGACCACCTGCAAACCACCATCACTTTTTTGCATGGAAGATTTGACATTTTGAATTAATTGGAATCTTTTGAGTTCTAGAATCTTGCTAGGATCTTGTATGTTAGATGAAATTTGTTGAGCATGAAGTCACTTTGTTTGTATATTTTATGACTGATTATGAATAAAAACTTAAAAGTTCAAAAAAAGGGAAAAACTTTAGTATAAACAAACTAGCAATCCCTTTGAGTTCTAAAAATCTTGCTAGGATCTTGTATGTTAGATGAATTCTATTGAGCATGAAGTCAATTTGTTTGTATATTTTATGACTGAATATGAATAAAAACTTAAAAGTTCAAAAAAAGGTAAAAACTTGAGTATAAACAAACTAGCAATCCCATCGAGTTCTAGAAATCTTGCTAGGATCTTGTATGTTAGATGAAATTTGTTGAGCATGAAGTCACTTGGTTTGTATATTTTATGACTGAATATGAAAAACAACTTAAAAGTTCAAAAAGAGGGAAAAACTTGAGTATAAACAAACTAGCAATCCCATTGAGTTATAAAAATCTTGCTAGGATCTTGTATGTTAGATGAATTCTGTTGAGCATGAAGTCAATTTGTATGTATATTTTATGACTGAATATGAATATTTTTATTTTTTATAATTATTATTATATTTTTGGGTAAAATTTGAATAAAAACTTAAAAGTTCAAAAAAGGTCAAAACTTGAGTATAAACAAACTAGTAATCCCTCCCTCCCTAAGGGCAAACTGTAAGACTGTAAGGGGCTGTTTGGTTCGTCTTAATGAAATCTGTATGGGCAAAATCGCTGACCGATTAAGATATTATAGCATATGTTGGTGTTTGTTTGGCCGTGAACCATCTGACCGAAAAAGGCATTTTCGTCTGACCGAAAAAGGCAGAAATGGGAACCTTTTTTTATCCAGACGAGCGCTGAGGGACTGGAAAAACGAAAAGAAAAAAAACGGGGCTGAGGGAAGGGGACGAACGACGTGACGAGGGGCTGGAAAAACAACAAAAAAAAAAACGGGTGAACAAATGTCTCCAAAAACGAAACTTGTGCTCGCCCCCAGGTTTCGTGTCCACAGGTCGTGCGTACGGGAAGGCAATTTTATCAAATTTGCACCCCCCCCCCCCACCTTACGCCCGGGTAGATACCGAAGTAAAACACAACATAAGAACTTAGTATGTCATGTAGGTTTTCATATATAAGCTAACCATGTTTTTGTTTTCACATCAATGTGGGACAAATTAAATGAAATAAAAAAAATAGTGTTTTTATTCCCACACCAATATGTGACAAGGTAATGAAGGAAAATTTAGGTGTTTTGTTCTCACACCAATATGGGACAAACTAAATGAAAGAAAAAAATTAGATTTTCTTTGTTCTCATAATGATTTGTTAGTGTTTTTTTTTTGTTTGATTATACAGTCATTCAGATATTCAAACAAACAACACATTATAATTCAACACCTTATTGATTCAGCAAATCTTTACCATACAGACAGCTTATTCATTTAGCACCAAATGAAACAGACGAACCAAACAGCCCCTAAGATTGTTCTTATGTTGTCTCGTTCCCATTGTGATTACTTTCTTTTTGCACCCCATTCTCAAACTTGCATGAAATGACTTAGAGATTAACATCTCATTTACACACATTTTTCCAACATAATACATATTTCAGTTAAACTAGGAGTGCGCAAAATCATGCTCAATCAAACCTTTTTCGTTCTAACAACCGGCTCAACTATACTTCATTCACTTAGGTTTTCGGTTATAGTTTATTTGTATTTTTGGTTTTAAATCCAGTTCAGATTTGGTTAAGACCAGTTGAATTGCGATGACCAATTTTCTTTTTGTATCTTTAACCCATATTCGCCTACTCGACCCTAATCTTCGATGAATAAATGTTTGTAAATCTAGTCTTCTTGTGAAACCCTTAAAAATTTACATTGAAACGTCCTAATAATTAGTATCATGCGTAGTATAAGACCGTCCACAACGCTAACACATATCCTTTCCACTAACGCGCCTAATCAGCATGTCACATCGGCTTTTTGCGCATCCTTCTCACAAACAGATTTTAACTTCAACGCTGTATTTCTCACAAACACCTTATATTTATAAATCTATATTTGTGTTTGTGAGAGCAGAGAGAAAAAAAAATCCACGGATCCATCTTTTGGGCGCACGTGGGGAAGGATTTGAAACGGACGAACGAATAAAGGATATGGTTCACAACACTACATGTGGGACAAACACCCACCTTCACTTGCCACATTGAAATATTTTGGAATTTGACTAAAACTAGATATCCTATGAGTTGTATAATCACTATTAAATTGAAATATTTTGACTGTATACTTGAAGTTTTCAATCGGATAAAACATAAAATTTCTAAAAAAACAAACATATATTTTGTTATGTTATTCAAATATTAACAAACCGGAGATCCCAACAAACCGTTAGAAAAACTTAGATAACGGTTATGTAGAACCGGGCTACTAAAGATGACTAGATAGGGCTTAACCTAAGATGAGTCACCTAGGCAGTCGGACTACAAGTGGTCGGACCCAAGTCTCCTAGCTAGCAGTCGGACGTCTCCCGGCTAGCAGTCGGCTCGACTTCCTCTTGATTCAACTAAGACCTGTAAAACAGAAAACACCGTTGTTCTTAGGGGGCAGGACAGGGTGTCCTGCGACCAAGCTCGGACGTGAGAATCAGTATGCGTTTCGAGAGATTAAGTGTAATCAGACGAGAGGGTGTGCATTGAATGAGAACTTACCTGATGGTTGTAGAGTATTTATAGTCCACAACCTTTGTCTTGTACTGCCATTAATGCGTAGTGTCCCAAAGTAGGGAGCTGCAGGTCTGACATCCGACCTGTGCACAACTTACCCAGTAGCCATTTCGGGCAATGGTCTTGGGGAAGGTGTCGGCCTAGAAGTGCCAGCCAAATGCTTTGAGCGTTGGTCTGTACCTACATCTTTCGACCTAACTAGGATCAGACAACTAGTTGGGATATAGGATGAAGTCGAAGGCTATTGGTCGGCCTGGTGACGAGTGATTAGCGGTCGGCTAATTCTTAGATTATCACCCGTCGGCCTAATAATATAATGACTGGCAGTCGGCCCTGTCGGGGTCGACTGGTCATGTATCTCATTGTCGGTCAGCCTGATAGCTAAGTGGCTGTCGGCCAGAACTACTGCTGTCGGCTGACCTTTGGTCCTGTCGGCGGTCGACTGGTCATGTATCTTGCTGTCGGTCAGCCTGGTAGCTAGGTGGCTGTCGGCCAGACCTACTTCTGTCGGCTGACCTTTGGTCCTGTTGGTGGCCGGCCTGGTGGCCTGTTAGGTAGTGGTCGGCCATTGACTAGGTCGGCCTGTACTTAGTGACTGGTGTGCTGAGATAAGGTTTTTGCACCATAATGTGTTTGTGGTGTGGCCTTACTCGGACACACGTCATCAGGTTACAATCACTGACGACGATTATAATGAGTTACAACAAGGCTAATTCTAATTGTACACCCTCCACATTTTAAACTTACACCTCCATACGCGGCGGCGTATGGAGAATAAACAAAAACACCCGATCCCCTTGAATTCTAGGAGATTTTGTTTTTTCGACGGCTATACGGGGCTTATAGCCCCCTAATGACAACCTCGTACTTAACCGTCGTATTGAATTCATACCCTATACGCGATGTATAGGGGGTGTGAGTTTTGAGTCATGTGTACAGATCTTACTAACATGTGGCCAACGGGCTAGACTGCTTTAAAAGCTGCGTCAGACAAAGTGACTAAACATGAGAAAGCGTGTATTGACAATCAATATGCGTTCATACCATTTGCTTTTGATACTTTTGGGTTCCTTACGCCTGAAGCCGTAGAGGTACTTAGTATAGTTCAACGGGTTATGCATAATAATGTTATGACCCTAAGATATAATAACGTAGTTTTTAAAAGACTTAGTTTTACAATCTAGAAAAGCCTAACGACATAGCTTATTGTCCATTTACCACGGGAAATATGCAATTCTCCCATTTAATTTTGTACATTTGAAATATAGCTTCCAAAGTATACCATCTTTTGCCCTAATTTTCACAGAATATTCTCTCAAACGGGTTTTCACCTTTTTATGACTCCCTCACCACCAAAGTGACCACCGGACAACTGCTCCGACCTCCGCCGCCGCTTACTCTCTTATTCCCTAGTTTCCACCGCTTCTTCCATCAGATCTGTAACCATCATCAACAATCACCGCAGAAAAACGAGACCCGAGGAAAAATCATGGTGCAAACCAGAGCAAAAAAGGCGGGAAAGGGCAAAGGAATCGCTACCGGTTCGTCGTCGACGAACCGAAAAGGCGTCGGAAATGATAAATCCGGTAACCGGAAGAGAAAACACACTAACCGCCTCGATTCCATCACCGATAATAATGCACCGAAGATGACGATCGAGTTAGCGAGCCTGGATGCGAGCGGCTATGGTTATTTCAACGATAACAAAATAAACGGTAAGCCTTCTTCCTTTTTTTTTTTTTTTTTTGTTCGCATATTTGCTACAGCTTTATAGATATAGTTTTTAGGGCTAAAATATATGTTTTTGATTTCAATTAGTCGAAATGCCCTGCGGTAAGATGAAGACTTTTAAAGTCAAACGCTCAGATAGTATAGGCAGCATCAAAGTCAAAATCCAGGCGGAAGAACACATTCCCTTTGACCGCCAGGAACTGTTTAACGACGGATCGCTTGAGCTAGACAAGGACACCCTTTCCAATTTGTACATGAAAAAAGATGGTTTTCTAACACTCATGACCAAATCAAACCCACTCATCACCATACTCATCGACGATTTTATCCGTTCCTATTCGATCGATGTCAAACCCGATATCACCATCGGAGACGTTAAATCCATGTGTTTCGGTTTCTTCCCTGAAGAACAGGAGTTGGTGTTCAACGAAACCGTGCTTGATGATCGTGGCACACTTTCCGACTACAATGTTGTTGACGGATCCACCCTTACGGTTGCGGTTAGATCATATGGAGACATGTTTGTGAAATTGGATATGTACACCGGGAAGACTGTCGGTTTGATGGTCCAAGCTACGGAAACCGTTGAACGTGTGAAAGAGGTTATCGAGGAGCAAGAACACGTTCCTCGTGATGAGCAGGTTTTGATCTTCGAAAACATGGTTCTTGGGGAGGGCGGGACGCTTTTTGACTTTGGTGTTATTAGGAATTCGACGCTTACGCTTATGCATAGACCGTGGGAGTTGACGACATCTAGGTGGATCTTTGTTAAGAATCTTGCCGGAGAAATCATTACTCAGGAAGTCAAACCCTCGGACACTATCGCCATTGTAAAAGCCAAGATCCAGGATAAGGTGAATGTTCCCTTTGACGAGCAGGAGTTGATATTTGACGGGATAGTTCTGTCTGACATTGTTACCGTTGCTGACTTTCATGTTAACGAGGAGTCCGTTCTCACTCTTATGCATAGACCATGGGGATTCACGAGGTTCGTGCAGATCTTCATCAAGAACTTCACTGGAGAAACCATTACCGAGGAAGTCAAACTCTCGGACACTATCGGCGAGCTAAAAGCCAAGATCCAAGATAAGGTGGATGTCCCATTTGAAGAGCAGGAGTTGATCTTTAACGAAATGGTTCTGGCTGATGCCGATACTCTTGCTGAATTTAACATCAAGAAGGAGTCCACTCTCACCCTTATGCGTATATCAAGTGGGCTCATGCGTATTTTCGTCAAGGTTCTCGAACGAGAGACCATTACTTTGGATGTCAGGCCCTCAAACACCATTGATGATGTGAAATCCATGATCTTTGATGCGGGAAAGATTTCGAGAAATGTGAAGGATCTTTGCTTTCTGATATTTAATGGTCAACGCCTGGAGGATAACGCTATCCTTGCTGACTACGACATACCTAAAGAATCAATGGTGCATCTTATCGATCGACGAGACAACCGCATCCGCGAAGGATCACCTTAGCAGCTATGGATGATGAAGTAAGAATAGGGAAGCATATCTTGATCCATTGTGTCTTCTGAAGTAGTTGTGTTTTGTTGCTTGTTGTTTAGGACTATTTAATTAATAGGAAGCCTAACCTACAATAGTGTTGAAAATATTGAATGAATTTACTACTAAATTTGTTTACCATGTGTGGATGCTTTTTGGTTTAGTCTTTATATAATATATATGCCTTCTATTCTCCTTTTTCTTTTTTCTTTTTGCCAAATTAGAAAGACAATATCTTTCGTTTTTCAGTATAATGTCTTTTTAGGTCCTAATATTGACTGCATAATATAACATCAAAAGGTAGTTGGATTGTTAGAATTTGACTTTCAGAAGTCAAATAAGTTATAGCCTTTGCATAACAACAGACTCTATTTGCATCATTGGTTGCTTAACTCCTCAAGGAGACCATCCATTTGTTTCCATTTATTCTAATTATTTCAGCAACTACCATCTATCTATATATCTTTAAATTTGACATGAAGTTTAAACTACAAGTAGTTAGCATGATGCTCAAGGAATATGCAGGTGGAGACTAGAAGCTGTTTTAATACTTGATATGCTGCTGCTGCTTGCTAACAGTGCATAACTGGATATTTTTCAAATCTATAAGTTAAGCATTTTCTTAAAGTGAACTAATGTTGAATGGTTACTGTTACTCAACCCGACCCATTAAAATATATTCCAAACATATAGATTTCAAACCGACGAAATGAATGATGTGATACCGAGTTTAGATGGATTAGTTTGAATTAGATTAGTATGCAAAAAAATCATTGTACCATTAGACGATTTGTGCTGTAGCAGCTAGCTTGAAACTGAATGTCTGAAATTTACCAAGTTATAATTTAGAAGTCAAATAAGTTGGATTGTTGGAATAGACTACATAATATAACATCAAAAGGTGGTTGGATTGTTGGTATTTGACTTTTAAAAGTCAAATAAATTGCTTTTGCATAAGAGAATGCTACTTGCATAACATGTTCAACTGCTCAAGGACTATATGGCACATTTTACATTCTTGAATTCATTTGACTCTTTTGAGTTTCAAAAATCTTGCTTGGATCTAGTATTTTAGATGATATTTTTTAGAATTAAGTCAATTTGCTTGTTAAGTTTGTGAAGATTATGAATAAAAACTTATTTTGTTCTTGTATTCTTGAATTCATTGGAACCCTAATTACCAAAACAAAGAGAACACATCAGTATTGGCTTTTCACGAAATCGATATACATAGTATGAATCTTAGTATGAATCTGAGCATCATTTTAAAAAGTATATGCCGTAGTACGAAACAAATTCACATTTGTTGCAAAGCTCTCTATCAGATTTGACCATTTTTAGGGCTTTTCTTCTTTAAGAATACACAAACCAAGCAAAAAAACCCACTAAAATAAAAGAAAAAGAGGGCTTTTCTTCTTTAAGATCAGACCACTTTAGGGCTTTTCTTCTTTAAGATCAGACCACTTTTAGGGCTTTTCTTCTTTAGGAACATTCTTGAATTCATTCGACTCTTTTGAGTTTCAAAAATCTTGTTTGGATCTAGTATTTTAGATAAATATTTTTTAGAATTAAGTCAACTGGTTAACAAGGCTCCTCATCAGTTCATAGGTTATTATTTAGCTGTATTTAGGCCTATTTTACATTTGTTCTTCGCTGGCTTTATATGTTTGCTCAGTTTTGGTGGCAATTTCCGTCCATTTGTATTTGCATTGTTCTTATTTGTGTGGATATTGGAATGATTAACTTTGAAATGTGGATTAGGTTTGTTTTGACCATAGATTGGATTTGGCAGGATCCTGCTCATGAACTCCTTAGTTTAGCCCAATGGAATCTGTTAAATGGTGCCCCTCCCTTATTGGTCTAGGGTTCAAGTCGCAGTTTAAACATTGAAGTATAATTAAAAGTAGATTTAGTGAGTTTGATTTTTGTTGGAATGATAATTTTTATGCAGTAGGTAATTTTAATATAGTGTTTGTTTATAAAATGCACTAGTAGTTGAATATACACTATCTGATTTTAATATAGTGCTTGTTTGCTTGTTTCTTGATTATTAGAAATGGGAGAGAAACAACAATGGTCGAATGAGCATCTAAAATGCTTATTACATACTTGCATTGAAGAGATAAACACTTTGGGTAAAAAAGGATTGAGTTTGCACAAAGACTCATGGAAGAAATTAGGAAGAGTTCTTAAGGAAAAGTTTGACATGGATTTCACTCGGAAACAAATGAAAAATGCCTATGATAATCTCAAACACAAATACATAGGATGGGTGTATTTGAAAAACAAAACTGGCAACATATACAACGCTCAAACAAATACTTTTACCTTATCGAACGAGGAATGGGAAGAATTTAAGAAGGTATGTTCATATATATAACTTTTCTACATCTACCTATAAACAAATAATTATACCATTTTTTTTACTATGGGTTTAGGGGCATCCGAATGCTGCATCATTGAAAACAGTTCCATTGCCTTTTCCAGAACTTTGTGCTCAATTGTTTGATGGTGATACTGCAACAACTGGGAATTGCAAGCGGACCTCAACCCAAACATCAGGGGTTGGATCACCTTCTTGTCAGCATGTCCAACCACTTTTGCTTACGGGCACCGTTTTTCAAGACACTGAAGATGATGCCGGCACTTCTCATCAGACCTCTGAGCCTACTCTCGAGCCTAATCCAAACATGAGGGCAAAAACATCTTCTATCAATGTTGATGATTTGGCAGTTGTTATGCAAAAGGCTCTACAATATTTGATTAAAGGCAAAGAAGGACCAACGGTTCTTGAATGTTCTGAGAAGTTAAAGTTGGTTGGGTTAGAGCCGTTAGATCCTATATTCTTAGCTGCTTTTTATATTTTTGGAGTGTCCTTAGACATGAGAGAGGCATGGATGACATTACCAGATATTCCTGACGTATTAAGAGGATGGATCGCAATGACTGCTAAAAGTTTAGGACTAATAAAGTAGTGAAGAAAATGGTTTTTTTTTTTGCCTATATTTGTAACATTATCTGCTTTTGGTTGGCTATGTTGATTACATTGAATGGTTTTTTTGGTTATGTTGAAACCATTACATGCTTTTAGTTGGCTATGTTGAAAATATTGTATCGTTATTTACGGCTACAGAATTACGGTATTAGTCCCTGTGGTTTGAATACAGGAGTGGGATTGTCATTTGACATTCACTTAACATATTTTTTTAACGACCGTTAGCCATAGAAACTAAAGCCGTAACAAAATGCCAAACCTCTGGACTGTAGCAGTAATAAATGAATCCTAAAGACGAAAGGTGAAATTATGCATACCATGGGGACTAATGTCGTAATTTTCTCTAAAAAACATTACATGTTTGTTTTGTTGCTTAGGCTATCCGTAGTGGATGGAGCCCCGTGTGGGCGTTACGCGCCATGTGGCGTACATGTCATCAAGAGGGGCTCCATGGAAAAAGTGGTGTAGTGGTAACCCCTCATAACGCCCCTCTAATTATTACCCAATTATATTATATATATTATTTTTAAAAAACCAAACAATAATGTATCCAATAAAAAAAAAAATGAAAAAAATTAACCAATGAAGAATGAGGGGGAGGGGCGTGATGTTAATAACGCCGGAGAACAAATTTGCTAACATGGAGCCCCTGCGTAGTGGTGTGGGGCGCTATAAGGGGCTCCATGTTAAAAAAAATTTGGTGATGACGCCCCATTACGGGTAGGCTTATGTTTAATGGTTGTTTATGTTTTATTAAGAGAGGATCATAATGGATTATGATGAGAACTTACTTCTCGTAATTCTTATGTACTTGTATGTTCGCTTTTTCTGGAAGCAACATTTGAAACGAATGCGAGACAAGGATTCAAATATGACGGGACATCAATACATGTTAGAGTTATTGCAAGGAAATCCCAAACAATGCATTGAAATGCTACGTATGTCTCGTGAATCCTTTGTCCGACTATGTTCACATTTTAGAATAAAATATTCTTTAAAGAATAGTAAACATGTATCGGTGGAGGAAAAGATGGCTATGTTTTTTATGATAATCAGTCATAATCAACGTTACGTAGTTATCAAACGTAGATTTCTAACACTCAAAGCAAACAATTCTTAAATTGTTTTATGAATTTTGGATAAAATGACGTTTTTCGTAAAAGATATGATAACAAGACACTACGACGGGTTTTTAAGGGAGCGCTTGGTGCACAAGATGGAACTTTGATGCGTGTTGTCCCTACTAGGCAACAATATTTATATAGAGGAAGGGGTAAAGGGGGTTGTTATCAACGTATTAGCAATTTGTGACTTTAACATGATTTTTACGTTCATCGTGACCGTCTAGAAAAGGATACATTTCTTGTTCATGTGAAGAACCTGCAATTTTCTTATTCCATGATATGGGTATATTTTAAATATACTCATATTTTAAAGATGAATATTGTACACTATTCACGTGTATTCCAATGCACCATTGTGTATTCTTATACTTTTAAATATATTACTCATTGTACACAATATTTATTTAAAGTCGCCATCTCATTCATCTTATAAGAATACACAATGTTGCGTCACATATATGAATGGTAACGCAGAACTGTGTATTTTAAAATATACTCATATCGTTAATAATACCTACAGTTCAGAGCACCACTTTAAGAACCTGCAATTCAAAAGAGAACATATTGAATAACTATTTGATCATATAAACTATAAAGAAACATGACACAGTTATAGAGGAAATGAAGATAATGAAAGCATAAGTCCATAAAGCAAGCAAACTTTGACTGAAAAAAGGCTGATCAATGAGCTCAAAAAACAGTACAAACTACTCTTAGAAGATCATTGACAACATTCATTAAAGAATAAATTTAAGTACTGAAAGACCCATTATCCAAATACTACCAGCTGACTTCAAATCAGCAGCCCATTTCAATAAAAACTGAAAAAGAATACAAACACTTGAAGGGAAAAAACCTTCACAAATGAAAATAATAACACTGGCCTACACATCAAAAATGCCCAAAATCAACAAATGATCTCAAACAACAGCAAAAGTAATTCATCAGAAGTTTCTAAATCTTGAGAAAAGAAAACCCAAATTCATAAATGAACTAAAATCTAAACTTCCAAAACTACAATCATCCAACATTGATGCCCTAAAAAATACCTCATAAACATGCATTTTCAATCGGAATCAGTAGCACGACAAAGACGACAATACAACATAAGAAACGAAGGAGATGAATCGGAACAATTCTACGTGTTTTTTTTCTTTCTGAATGGCGGAAAATTTTATTACCAAGCTAGCAAAGCGCTAGCACAAAAACACCAAAAGGAAACATAATTCGTATGACATGTTGCAGCATAAAGATTAAATGAAATGGTGCTTACTATAATTCGTTTGACATGTGGATGACACAACGCAGACACTTTCCAGCAACCATTAAATCAAACGCTTTATTGATGTCTCTGAATGCCAGATTGTGTGTGATGAGACCATCAATCTTGATTTCCTGCACATATTCTTAATTTGTTACATTTGATCTAAATGGAAAACCATCCATGTTAACTACTTTTTTACCTCTTTCAAATACATATCAATTAAGCTTGGAAGATCTGATTTCGGTTTCCATCCTCCAAAAAGAGACCCTTTTAGTGTCCTTCCAGTAAGAAGTAATCCATAGTGGGCAGTTACATCTGGCTTTGCCTTGGGAACCCCAAGTGTAACCGTCACACCCCACCCCTGAAAGTACAACCAAAATCTCATCTTAGAGTACTGTGTGATGAAAAAGTATTAACCGATTCTAGATTTAAGCACTTACATCACAACAAGACTGCAAAGCGGTAGTTACCATCTCAGTGTCTCCAATACATTCAAAAGAATAGTCTGCACCTCCATCAGTCATTCGCCTGATAACCTGTCAAAGGTATTATAATTAGTCTTTCAACCTGAAACAAATAGTAGTTGTACAATTAAAAGCAATACCTGTTGAACTGGCTCCTCGATCTCATTCGGGTTGATGAAATCCGTTACTCCAAAAGCTTTTGCTGCACAAGCAACAAACTCATGAAAGAAGTATTAGATTTTACTTTGAAGTAGACTAATATTATCAAAAACAAACAAGTAGCATGCTACCTTTTTCTTTTTTATCTGGATTAGTGTCCACCCCAATCACCCTAGATGCTCCTCTTATTTTAGCACCTTGTGCAACCTTATCGATTAGAAAAAGCAACCGATTAAACCTAATAAAAAACTTTTGGAAGCAAGCAAAGGTGACATACTTACAGATAACCCTACAGTTCCCAGACCAAAAATGGCAACAGTTGACCCCTTAGAAACATTAGCAACATTCCAAGCTGCACCCAGGCCTATTAAAGAACTCAAGCACATCATCGGGCATGTATATCATGCATGATTAAATGCTGCATACAAAAAGATTTAAGATTTACCTGCTGCTGTTCCGCAGCTGAGGAGACAAACTTTCTCTAAGGGGGCGTCTTTGCTAATTTTGACAGCACATCCCGAGTGAACAACGGTGTACTCACTGAAGCTGGAGACGGCACAATAGTGATAAACGGGCTTCCCTTTGACGAAAAAACGAGTTTTTTGATCACTATGCATAACACCCTTCCTTTCTAATCCCAGTTGTTGGCAAATGTTGCTTTTTTTAGCAGAAACACATTGTTTGCACTTCATGCATTCCCCAATAAACAAAGTCAGAACATGGTCACCTTCTACAAATTCAGTTACTTCTTCTCCTACACTCTCAACAATCCTACAAATTTGCACATATTCAACTTAAAATTCTAGCCGAAATATGTCGGTCGATAAGCATAAGATATATCAGCAACCAGTTCAAGCAATAATTATTAGAATTTGTTTTTCTGTTCTTTATTGGTTTCAGGAAAGAAGGGGCCTATTTACCCTGATGCTTCATGGCCAAATATCCTAGGAAATAGCTGAGGTTGTGCCTGCAAAATTCAAATTTGGTTGCTGTAAGCTAACATGGACAAATTATAATAATGTGAAAGACAAGACTGTAACAACATGTGTTATTATTGTTGTATTTGTGCACAACTAATTAGAGGTGTTCAAAGAAACCGGTTTGAAAAAATTAACCGGAACCGGCTAGAGCTCAAACCGGTTTAGGTTTTCAAACCGAACTGCTAGTTACACATCGGTAACCCTTCTCTGCCTCCAAATCGGTTACAAAACCATTTTTTTAACCACCGATTATAAAAAAAAAGGATATAAAATCCGGTTAACTGATTACAACGGTTTGAAACAGTTAGACAAATTTTTTCTAATAGCCTGGTTAAAAACCAAACTGGTTTCTTTGATAACCGGTTAGAACCTGACGTTGAATCAAACCGGTTAGGAAAAAAAACCAGTTTGTGCACCTCTACAACTAACTATAGATGTTAGGAAAAAAATAACCGGTTGGAGTACCGGTTTGAAAAAGTTAACCGGAACCGGTTAGCCAAACCGGTTAGGAAAAAAAAAACGGTTTGTGCACCTCTACAACTAATTATAGATTGTTAGGAAAAAATTACCGGTTGGAGTACCAGTTTGAAAAAGTTAACCGGAACCGGTTAGAGCTCAAACCGGTTCAAGTTTTCAAACCAAACTGCCGGTTACACAACACCATTGGTCACAAAATACAAAACCGATTTTTTTAACCACCTGTTATAAAAAATTATAATAAAATAATAAAAAATAAAAATAAAATAAGGGTTAAAACTTAAAACCGATATAAAAACCGGTTAACCGCTCACAACCAACCAGTTAGACAAATTTTCTCTAATAACCCGGTTTTAACACGACGTTGACCCAAACCGGTTAGGAAAAAAACGGGTTTGTGTATAGCTTGTTAAGATCAGGTTGTTAAAAAATGAAGATTTTTTTTGATGAAAAAGTTTAGGATCAGAATTCAATATTTCCTTCCTTTTTATGATCGATTGTCTTTTCCTTTCAGGGGTGTTGTTTGATGTTCTTTCTCATTTGTAACATATCAGAAAAAGTATTAATACAAAAACTTCCAGTATTTGAATTATTCAAGACAGGTGACAACTGACAACTAGTAATACTTATCAATCAACCTGAGAGAGCCAAGCGGTGAGATCGCTGCGGCAAAGGGAAGTGGAAACAACTTTGATCCGAATCTCCGATGGTTCCGGTGGACTCACCTCCACCTCCTCCATCCTCATTGCTTCCCCTGCTCCCCATGCCACCGCAGCTGCAGCCGCACCCAGCAGATCAAATCATCAAATAATTTTCAGTTTTCTCATTGACTACAAGTACACAAATCAGTCGAGAGTTAAACCCTAGCATACCTTTGCATTTGATGATTCCTCCTCTATTTGACATCATCTTCATCCATTTTGGGGCGGTAGGTAGTGGAGTATTTATATGTAACGTGCTTGTTGTTTGGGGGTAGGTGAAGCTGGAGTAGCTGGTAGATCTTTTTTAACCTCAACTAGGTTGAGAACTTCCTGTGCGCTGCGCTGAAAAGCATTAGCGTGCGTTGCGGCGGTAAAAATTCGTAAGGTATCATTAAAAAAGTCCAATATAAGCAAAAGAAAAACGTTTGAAAAAAGAGAGCATAAACGCCTTTTAGGAAAAAAAATTAAAGCATTGTCGCGTTGCGACGATAAAAATCCGTTATGTACCATTAGTAAAGTCCAATATAAAAGAAGGGAAACAAATTTAAAAAAAAAAAGTGAATATACATTACATAAACATTTTTTATCTGGAAATTTTTTTTTTAGCCAACATGAGATTCCTAGGATTCAAACATGGGAACCCAAATCGAAAACCAAAGCCACCAACCACTGGGCCACTACCTCAGTTGATGTATAAAGTGGAAACGATTTATATAAGGTACAAGGAATATGTGAAACGAAGAAAAAATAAACTCTGGAAAAGAAAATGGGGATCCCATGTTTCGAACACGGGTCCCCTCACTTCAAGTTAAGGGTTTAACCATTGCGCCATTTAATCCTTTTGTTAAGGTACTGGAATCGTTTCTATATATCTATATCGAGAAGTCAACACAGGAAGTAGCCAACCAGGCATGTTCCTGTGTTGACCACCCCAATAATATATAGATAATTTATCAAACGAAAGGAAGGAGTAAATTACTATTTTTGTCCCTGTGGATTGATAGTTTTAACCCTTTCTGTTCAAAAATATTTTTATTAACAAATCAAGTCCGATATCTTAATGCTTTTGGTCCTATTTCAGTCTTTTTTTTAAACCCTAGATAAAGCCTTGATTTCAGACCCCTAAATGCGAGTCCAATAACCATCTCCAAACAATGTATCATCATCAACAAGAAGAAAACCAACAACAAAAACACCAAACACGATTTCTGTCCGTTAGCTCTCGAACATTGTACTGCAAAGAGAGTTATACCCTAAACAGAGAAAGTCTGAGAAAAAGTCTTTTGAGATCAGCGGAAGCAATATTATATAGTGTAAGGTGTGCTTCAAACAAAAGGAACACATATCACATACGTGTAATAAGAGAACACACAACAATTGTCTCCCTGAACACGTGCAAGACCAATAAAAAAAGAAAAAGACAATAAGTACACAAATATAATAATAGAAACAACTAAAAGTTCACCAGAGAACCACTATACCAATTAACGGAACCAAACTTCAAATCAAAATCAAAACGCAACTATGTAAATAAATATAGAAGCACCAATATTAACATTTACTATCACTACTTTTTGACATTTCACAAAATAGTCACGTGCAATAAACAGTGCATTATGTTATGTAGACATGAAAAAAAAAACAGTTTTGAGAATCACTCAGAAAAAACAACGGCCCCGGTTAGAGTAAAACCGGTTAGGTTACGAATCGAACCGAATGTTACACATAGGTTACACTTCTTTGGCTTCAAACCGGTTTCAAAACCTGATTTTTACCGACTGGTTACCTAAAATCCGGTTAAAACCGGTTATAACCAATATAAAAACCGGTTACAACTGGTTAGCAATGGCTAGACAATTTTTTTTATCAAAAACCAGTTACAAACTGAACCGATTATACCCTTAATCGGTTTTGACCTGTCAACTCTTCTAACCGAAACCGGTTACTAAAAAACGGTTTGTGCATAATGTTATGTAAGAATTAAGATAAGACTATATATATATCAATTAATTAATAATTAATATTGCTTACTGCGCTTTTTTTTCTTCTTCGATTCCGTTTCATCTTCGCTCCCTCAAAGGAATCTCAAACTCAGGTACACCAAATTTTATCTTCTGTAGATTATAACTTCTGCCTATGATACGTTTTCTGTTAAATGACTTTACTTTCTTCTGTTTCATAGCAAAAATCTTCCTTCTTCGCCACCGAATTAGGGTTCCACTGGCTGTTGCAGCAACGTTTTCCCAGGTTTTGTATTATTCTTCTTACAAAATTGTCGACGATTATGCCTTTATTTTTGCTTCTTTACTCTTATATGTTCCAGTTTATGTAGATCCAGTTAGTTGAATTTACATTTGTATGCCTACATTGATTGCCTTTTTTTGAACAGTGGATTTTAGAGAAAAAAAAAGTAGCAAGAAGCTAGATGTAATTACATGATGGAACAATTGTCCCAATTTTTAACTCCTAATTTATTGCTGTGATTAAAATTCCATAAGAAAACCGTAGTCTTTATGCATAACATGTGTTTTAATTAAAAAAAAACAAATAAAATGGGTAATGTTTTAGGTAAACTTGCAGGTTAAACTTACTTTTATGTCTATTGATTAAGGTTTTGAAAGAGGTCAACAAGAAACAGTATAAAATGTTGTATTCCCTTTCAGTTATAAACAAATTATTATGTATCTATGTTTCAAGTGTGTTAAGGAAAGGCTTATTTACAAATATGCCTTAGTAATTCATTATAAAGCAATGTCCATATATTTATTAGCTTCTTCTGCCTTACATTTCACTGATCAATTCTATCTAAAGTTTACATGTAAAGTGTAAGTTTAATACAAGTGTATCTAGATTCGTACAAATTTCGAACTAAAGATATTTATAATGTTTCCCTCCTGTAAAAAGGTGTTAGTTTTTTTTAACCTCTTAATGTAACCAGAGGAAAAATCATGGTGCAAACCAGAGCAGAAAAGGCAGACAAGGGCAAAGGAATTGGTAAGGGTAAGCGGAAGAGAAAACACACCACCACTCACGTCGATTCTACCAAGGATATGAGCTACGGTTATTTTAACGATGACAAGATAAACAGTAAGGGTTCTTCCGTTTTTTCCTCCTCGCATATATGTTATGTTTGTGAACATATTAGTAATTACACCTGATTGAGGTATTTGATTTTAATTAGTCAAGCTGCCCTGTGGTAAGATCAAATCTTTTGGAGTACAAGATTCGGACACCTTTGGCAGCATCAAACTCAAAATCGAGGCGGAAGAACATATCCCCTTTGACAAACAGGAACTGGTTTACAACCAAAACGTCCCACTAGACAAGGATACTGTTTCCAACTTGTACATGAAGAAGGGTGATTTTCTCACACTCATGACTAAATCAAACGGACGGATCAAGATATACGTCGTGGATTTGTATGACACCTATTCTATATATGTCAAACCCGATGTCACCACCATTGGTGACGTTATATCCATGACTCTTCATTATGACCCTGATGAAGTAGCCCTAGCCCTGACCTTCAATGAAATCGTCCTTGAGGATAGTGACACCCTTGCTAGCTCCAACATTACCGATGGATCCACCCTTAAAGTCCTTGTTAATTCATTGGGATGTGTGAATATAAAAGTGAATATGTACACCGGGAAGACTATCACTTTGCCGGTGAGAACTACAGACACCATTGAAGAGGTGAAAGTTGCTATTCAGGACGAGGAAGATATTCATCCCGATGAGCAAGTGTTAATCTTCAACAATATGGTTCTTGGGGATGGCGGTACGCTATATGACTTTGGCATTAGAAGAGATTCGACCCTCGTACTTATGCACAGACCATTTGAGTTCACAGCATCTAGGCGGATCTTCATCAAGACTCTTACTGGAGAAACCGTTACTCAGGAAGTCGATCCATTTGACACTATCGCCGACGTAAAAGCCAAGATTGAGGGTAAGGTGAATGTTCCCTTTGACGAGCAGGAGTTCATCTTTAACGCAATAGTTCTATCTGACATCCATACCGTTGCGGGCCTTCGCATTAACGACGGGTGCACCCTCACTCTTATGCATAAACCAAGGGTACTATTTAGCAAGTTTATGCGTATCTCCATCAAGACTCTCGACGGAGAAACAATTACTCAGGAAGTCACACCCTCAGACACTATCCGTGACCTTAAAGCCAAGATCAAGGATAAGGTAGATGTCCCTTGTGACGAGCAGGAGTTGATCTTTAATGAAATGGTTATGTCTAATGTCGATACTCTTGCTGACTTTAACATCAACAAGGGGTCCACTCTCACCCTTATGCGTATATCAAGTGGGCTCATGCGTATATTCGTCAACCTTCTCCTCGAAGGAAAGACCATTACTTTTACTTTGGATGTTAGGCCCTCAAACACCATTGCTGATGTGAAATCCAAACTCTTTGATATGGGAAAGATTTCCAGAAACATGAAGGATATGGGCGTTCTGATCTTTAACCGTAAACATCTGGAGGATGGCGCTATCCTTGCTGACTATAACATCCCCAAAGAATCAACGGTACGTCTTAGCGTAGGACGAGACTTCCGCATCCCCAAAGAAGTAAAGGCTGAGTATAGTGATTGACTGACTATCCAGTATCCATTGTGTCTTCTGAAGTAGTTGTATTTTGTTACTTGTTGTCTAAGAGTATTTTAGTTAACAGGAAGCTCATCCTGCAAATCTATCTAGTTATTTGCAGCAGCTACTATTTATCTATATGTTAAAATTTGACATCAAGTTTGATGTGCAAGTAGTTAGCATGGTGCTCAAGGAATATGCAAGTGGAACTAATGCTAATAATCTAATATACTGCTTATTAACAGTAACAGTGCATGACAGGGTATACAAAATTGTTAAAACTGACTCATAAATTTGTTACCTTTAGTATCCGAATGTAACCATTTATCTAGCTTCTTGCTAGTTTTTATAAAATTTTCGGCCGTTTAAAAAAAGAGCCAAGTTCTTGGTTTTTGTGATGGCGTTTTGTGAATGGAACCACGATGCGACACAGCTACCAATTGTTGTTATGTTTGTGTTTATGGGAACCATTGATCTTTGTTGATTTCGGCAACAGAGGTGGTGAACAATCTTAACTCGTAAAGATTACTGGATTTTGATATATTTCTGGAAATGTACATCCCTAACTCATTTTTATAAAAATGCAAACCACAGAATGTCAGATAGAAAATTTGTGGCAAATGATGACAAACCACAAGGATACAAACCGTAATTAACTTTTTTTTTTTTTTTTTGGGTTTTCAATCATGTTCAAATTTGGTTAAGACTGGCTGGATTACAACGACCGATTCTTTTTATATACTTAATCGAAATCTTCATACACTCGACCCTAATCTTCAATAGAATGTTTGTAAATCTATTTATTCCATGCAACCCTTTAAAAATTTTCATGTACACTCCATATGACAAATTCCTGAATAAGATATCACCATCCAAATTGAGTGAAAACCAGATAACCTCTAAGTCTTATAATCACTGTCAAATTAAAATATTTTATTGGTATACTCAAAATTTTCAGTTGGATAAAACACGACTTTTGAAAGAACAAACATGTATTTTGTTATGATATTCAAATATGTATAACAAACCATTAGAACAACTTAGATAACGGTTAACTGTTAATGGTGACAAGTGACAACCATTAACGACTATAACAATAGTTTGACCTAGAAATATAGCTTTCAAAGTACAGTCCATCTTTTTTCTTTTTGAACGATTAAAATGAATACCGAAAAAAAAATTAAGGGCTGTTTGGTTCCTCTGTTTCATTTGGTGCAAATCGATCGGTGCTCTTTGATGTGCTTTTTGCGGCTCTACCGGAGCTTTTACCTTCAGAATAATTGTTACATTTGTGTATGGGAAGCATTGATCTTTGTCGATTCCGGCAACAGAGGTGGTTAACAATCTTAACTCGTAAAGATTTTACTGGAATTTGATACATTTTAGGAAATTTACCTCAAACTCATTTTCATAAAGATGAAGTGATTCAAGTTGCGAAACTCGCCCGAATTGTTGTCGTAGAAGATATAACGGAAACCAACCAAGGAAATGGCTTCAAGCTTCTGAAATAGCCTAAAACTCGCCAGAATGTTGCCGGAAAAGATAACTGGAATGGGAGAGGGGTTATAAACCGTTAAAACAACTCTATTTTTTAATGTCTCTGTTGCAGGGTTATATTGGTCATTGTTAAAGTTTTAACAGAAAATTTTAACCGGCATAAATAAAAAAAGATGAAACCTATAAAATTTGACAAACATTTGGAACTTAGCTATAATTTTACAAATTGATAGTGGCATATGTATAGCTACCATCGACTCAAAACACGTATAGTTTTTTAGAATATTATGTGCTTTATTTTTTATATAGTGACATCATTTACTTTTTTTAACGACAAACGGATGTCACTGACAGGGGCAAAATTTGCCAGCCTACCCGATCATATATAACCGGATGCCGGTCAGGAAGAAACGACCCGATAACGACGGGGTTTTTTATGTCTTTATACATTTGTATAAAAAAATATCGAAGGACTGTTCCATCGTTTTCTATCCATTGTAACTGTTGGATGCGTATATTCATCATATGTAATCAATGTTTGACGGGTATCAAATTTTTTTTGATCATTTGAGATATTCAATTCAATTGAAAACGATTTTGATTTCATACTAGTTATGTTGAAAAAGTCATGTAGATGGTTTGACTTTATTTGTTGCGTGAATGAAACACAACAATTGCGTGATTTCATTTTATTCTTCCTTGATTCAAAGATATTATTGTTTTTTGTCTTTTTGTCTTCACGTGTTTATTTGCGTGTAAGTTCTCTTTGCATGAATAAGGTATTGAATCAGGTAAAATAGGGACTCTCTCATAAACGAATATATATTATGTTATGATTTGAGAAAATATCTCTAACATGTTAGTATCCTGAAGTGAATTTGCAATTAACATAATCCATAACGTTTTTTAGGACGACAAACGAAACGATTAACGCCAACTATCCAAGGCAACCCGCACTGGGTAAAAGGCGCTCACAACCAGAAGGACATAGTGCATAGTCATACTCTCTCATGTAATTAGAAATCAAACTTGTAACCTCTTAATTAAAAGTCACATTTTAAATGTCTTTTAGTACTTTTTGTTATAACGTGTGTTAAACAAAAGTCGACCGAATCTGTAATTTGTCCAAAACAGCAAAACTTTAAAAACTTGAGTCAAATGAATTCAAGAATGTAAAGTGTCCCATGTAGTCCTTGAGCAGTTAATGAACCTCTTATGCAAATAGCATCCTATTATGCAAAATCAACTTATTTGACTTCTAAAAGTCAAATTCCAACAATCCAACTTATCTGACTTCTAGACAATCAGTTTCAAATAGCTAGCTGCTACAATACAAACTGTAAAAGGGTAAAATTACTTTTTAAACAACAATCTAATGCAAACTAATCCATCTAAAGTCTAAACTCAGTATCACATCATTTGTTTCTTTGGTTTGGATTCTATAGGTTTGGAAAATATCTTAACGGGTCGGGTTGAGTAACCATTCAACATTAGTTCACTGTTAAATATGCTAACTTTTAGGTTTGAAAAATATCCTGTTATGCACCTATTAGCAAGCATGCTAAATGCTTGTAGATAAAACTTGATGTCAAATTTTAACACATAGTAAATATAGCTGCTGAAATAATTAGATAAATGGAAACAACTGGATGGTTGCAGGATGAGCTTCCAGTTAATTAAAATACTCCTAGACAACAAGAAACAAAACAAAACTACTTCAGAAGACACAAAATTTAAGATATGCTTCTCTAATATCATGAACAACCAAAATTTAGGTAAGTAACTAAACAAACAAAAGCACTTCTTCCTCCTTCTACAACCACCATTTAGAAAATATCCCAACTACAACAGAAGTACCACACCACCCTTACTCTTCAGTTTTCTTCTTTTTCTTATCTTTCTTCTTCTTGCTTGGTTTTTCATCTTCATCCTCAGCGGTTTCAGCATGCTTTCTCTTCTTTTTCTTCTCAACCTTCTCCTCCTCCTCCTCCACTTCAACGCTTTCTTTCTTTTTCTTCTTCTTGTCTTTCTTTTTACCAGCAGCAGCCTCCTCATCAGCAGCTCCATCTTCATCACCGACACTTTTCTTTTTCTTTTTCTTTTTATCTTTGTCGGATGGTATATCTACGTCTTTCTCAGCCTCTGCTTCTATCCGCCCGAGAACCGAATCTGCTGATGCGTTATAGGTCTGCAAAATATTTCAAACTCGGTTTAGTAATAGACTTTCAAGTAGAGGGATAATTTGGAGGTACTAAAAACGACCATTGGATTTTATAAGCATATTGAGAATAATGAGAGTGAAAAAGTCACCTTTGCAGGGGTGATCATTGCTCCATCTCCTTTCTTGAAGTCCTTGTTGTAAGCTTCGATCTTAGGCTTGCCTTTAGTCGATCCAGCGGAACGGCCAAGCTCCCGGCCTTCAAGATTTCTTAATCTTGCTTCAAGCTAAACAAGTACAACAAAAAGTCAACATTTTTGCTCAAGAAAACATCTCATGATACAAATAATATCCAGAATAATACCTTGAGACGATTCTCCATCCCCATAGAATTATCTTGGGTATCTCCAAGAGCATCATATCGGATAGCTAATGCTGTTTTAGCAGCAAGAGAGCGTGAGATTTTCCCCTTGTGTTTCGGGGCTGCTTGGCCAATCAAACTAGCGTGATAAATAAGCCCGTATTTAGGGGTTGCGTGTTTTGTCTTTAAAGCCCTGAAAAGAGCCTTTTCAGCGCCAAGAATCTGAACCGTGCTCCCGGGCTGCTTTGCAAGATTCAACAAACTACCTCCATGAGCAATAAGGCGAGCACCAACAAGTTCTCCGACAATAGCAGTGAGATTCGGGGCAATTGTATTCATCCTGCTTTTTAAATAATCGTACAACTGTGCCCTGTATTCTGAAAGAGATAACACTTGATCACATAGATCCTTGATATTCACCAAATCAAGATCACTCACTTCGGTTCCCATGGAAACTACAGCCGCCTCTTTTAACTCCGCCTCAATATCTTCCGAAAGTATCTATGAAATAAACGAAAATCCGTTTAAACAAATAAGATAAAAAAAGTTTTGTCTGAAAAGCACAAAGGGAAGGAGGGGGAGAACCTCGGAAAAATCAAGCTTTGCAGCATTTGTTCGGTAACCCATGAGCTTCACGGCCTTGGCATAGAGAATGTTGTCTTGTACAATCTTAGCAAGCTCGGGAAAATGCCAACCGTACCACTCTCGAACCCTCATAGCATAAGTGTTGAGCTCCTTATCAAGATCATCTAACAACCCAATAGCCTGAATGATCATAGTATCCACCTAATGCAATCACCACATTTATAAAACAAACTCACTCTTGAGAATCATGTTCATGATGCAGGTACCCTAATTATTAATTAATTAATTATGATCGAAGGTTACCTTATCTGGGCTGAACTTAAGCTTGTATCGGGACAAACTATGAGATAAACCCAAGCTCATTGGAGCCAAATCTTGGGCACCTAAACCAGTTATGAGTTCGGTCAACTGACTTCTGACTCCCCTCATAAGTTCCATGACAGTTTGGTTGTGAACACAGTCGATTTGCTGGAACCAAGAATTAGTTTGAAATCAAAATCCAATTTTTCCTAAGAAAAGAAATCATAAGTACAACTTACCAATTTTTCCTTGATAGCATTCCCGAGCTTAGAGTCGGCAACAGCTAACGACTCGCCGTCACAATGAGCCCGCAAGAACTTTCGCAAACCTTTACTGGGCTTGCTTTCGAGCAAAAGCGTAGCTTCTGACAGGGCTTCTGATGTGTTGTCAAACTTGGAGAAAGCTTTTAGCTTTACAATCTGTTGGTTGTTTTTAATATGAGTTCATAAGTACAAAATGTGGAAACAGGCAAGAAAGCAAGCATCTAGGAATGATGGATTCTATTAATCTGGTTGTATTCAAATAACAGAAACTAACAAAAGTTGAAAAAGTACCTGTCTTGCTGTATCGGCAGATGAGAACTCCTTCCACAAATCCTGTAAAAATAACAATCAGAAACACAGAAAGATATAATCATCATATCATATATATTCAGATACTTACATCAACTTTGGAAAGCTTTCCTTCATCCAATACTTTGAAAAGGGCAAAACCCGCTGGGGTTTCGAAAAGAACCAACATTTTCTTGAAAAAAGATGAGATTACTCCTGAAAGAAAGAAAGAAAGAGGACGAATGAAACAATGAATTGGCCAATTGGGCTTCAGACTTTATGTACAAATCATTAACCAAATAACTACAAAGAAACAAGATTAGAGAGGGAGATAGATGGTGGGCGGTACCTTAAAACCCTAAAACCCTAGAAGCCGTTAGTTGCAGCTGCCGCTGTGAAAGTGAAGAAGAGGGGAGAAAGAAATTGATCTCACACAAAGGCACACATATAACAAATACTTACAAAATCAGTCCCTCAAATGGGGTTTATCTAATATTTAAATTAAAACACGTCGTTATAAAAGAAAGAAATCATGCCCTAATTCTATGAAAAACCCAGCCCAAAATCATGCCCTATTATTCCGGCCGGCTCTAGTAGATACCCATTTATCGTCCCTATCAAACACACAATTTAGGCTGTCTCGTTAAAACTTAAAACCCACTTATTTATCCGTATAGAGCCCTCATAGCGTTTGTGTCACCACCCGGGCGCTATGGGTGGACTCTTTATCTCAGATGTGAAGATTATCACGCTTCATTTTCTTGTTGACCAAAACTCTAGCCATTGTCAAGCTGCTATTTCCTTATTTATTTAGGTTTTTTTTAATTATTATTGCTTAAATATTTATTGAGTAATCATTGTACGGGATTATGACTACACCACTTTTGTTATAACTCTCTTGATGAGTCAGCATCCACATAGCGTATAATCCCCAAAAGGGGGGGGGGGGGGTATCACTGCACATAGCCTTAGATGAAAAGATTGTATGTTTCTTACCATATAGGATTAAAATAAAGACCCGTGTGTTATACGGGCCCGGGTTATAAAAAACTTGTAGGCATAATTGGCTATTAAATAATTTGGGAGGAATGAAAAATACAGTTCATAATCAGTTAAAACGGTTAATCTTAATTTAAACGTTTGTTTAGTAGTTGAATCTATTTGGACGAATTAAAAGCCAAGTCTACATAAAAAATAATTTTAAATTTTCAGAAATCATATAGAGGAAATGTAATTTGAAAAATTAAAAAATATATTATAATTGTGTGTTTCCATAATTAGTTAAATCATGTACTATTAAATAAGTTTTGAAAATAATAAAATAATTTGTGTATTAGGACCAAATTTTAAATTTTATAAATTAGTAAAACTCTAATTATGAAAAACTCTGGAGGATAGCGCTACCCTTGTCGACTACCACATCCTCAAAGAATCAACCCTGCGTTTTAAAATGAAAAAGCGGATGAATTAGATTAGAGAAGCGTGTCTTAATCCATTAGTTATATTTTGTTACTTGTTGTCTATAGGAGTATTTTAATTAACATGAAGCTCATCCTGCAACCTTATAGTTGTTTCCATTTATCTAACTATGTCACTAACTACTATCTATCTAAATGTTCAAATGTGACATCAAGTTTAATCTACAAGCATT
The DNA here is from genome assembly GCA_039602395.1 of Deinandra increscens subsp. villosa. Classification (NCBI taxonomy): domain Eukaryota; kingdom Viridiplantae; phylum Streptophyta; class Magnoliopsida; order Asterales; family Asteraceae; genus Deinandra; species Deinandra increscens. Next base: position 93,314,165 of record JBCNJP010000023.1, on the reverse strand, counting down.
TAGCATGGTGCGCAAGGAATATGCTAGTGTATAACCTCTTGCTTTTATTCTTTATCCTTTTGTTTTCTTTACAAGTGTTAGCACCCTCTTTTCTCATTTTGTTCATGTTGAAAACTCCTTATATAAAGCTTCACATGAATTTAGTTATTCATTGTCATCATCCTTCATCGTCCAACTTTTATTCAATTTAGAAAAGCCAAAGAAGCCAACTCATTTTAATCATATTCGTACTATTAGGGTCTCTCTCCCAATTAATGGGTTGGAAAATTGGTTAACTAATATCTAAATCCCATGTTTAAATTAAATAACTTACAAGAATGATAGCCATACATTTGCGTTTGTGTGTAAAACCCGACTAGCTCGACCCTGCTAACTGAACCCTATTAATCCGAAGCATATTAAGGTCGGGTTTTCATTAGAATCTTCACCGCAGAAACCATTATTATGGAGGTCAAACTCTCAAACTCCAGGATAAGGTAGATATTCCTTAGCTGACCTTCAATAGAATGGTTCTTTATGACATTGATACACTTATGTGAATATCAAGCGTATATTCATCAAGACCCTTATTTGCTCTAGATGTCAAACCTTCTGTCACCATCCACGATTTGAAACTCAATATCGAAAAGAAGGATTGCATTTTCTCATCCATGCAGATCGGACTGCTCTTTCACAGTAAGCAACTCGAAGATGACCATACTTACTAGTTACTTTACCACATCCCTACCTTAATCCAACTCTAAGATTGTGTTTAGTTGTTTCCTTCTGACGATGACGCTTTCTGTTTGCAATTATCTCAACAAACTTGTAATCAATATGCCCCAACCAAACCGGTTGAGACCCGGTCAAACGTCTTTAAACAACTGGTTAAGTTGAACTAGGTCCATCAAAAACTAGTTTTAACACGACTCGGACCTGTTTGAACCAACTATGGATGTGAACTTGTTAGTTACCGGTTGAATTGATAAACTCAAATGCGACTGATATTCAGTTGTGGTAAAGATATCAACCTGAACCTGTGGTAACGAACCGACCACTGTAACCATGCCGGCCCAATGTTAAACCCGTCCGATAGTGGATCTTAACATTTATAAATCTTAAAATTAAATATGTATTAATAATAAATTTTATTTTTTAAACAACAATTTTTTTCATTATTTATTCCGTTCTAAAGTATACCTAGAGACATTTTATTAACCACCAATATACTATTGGGCAAGCTTTCATCTCCAAAATAAATAAGTTCGACACATTAAAAACACTACTCGTTTAAATAGACGAATCAAACAAATCAACCTAAATAGGAAAATACGAAAGCCCACACTACCAACTAGAAGATTTACTTGACTAAAGTGTACAACTTATACAACAAAATGTACAACCATATTAAGCATAACCTTTAATCAGTGATCAGTCCAGCAATTACGTTATCCAAACGGTAGCTTCAGCTCACGAACAGTCGAAGCTCACTCTCAGGCGACCTGGAATTTGTCGACAATTATGGCGAGATAAAGGGTAAGCATTCCTCCGATCATCGCCATTGTTGAAATATTTATGTGCTACATTTTGTTGTTTTAGACGTAATTAATATATGATTTATTATTAGTCATGACCCCCGCCAGTAAGATTATCTCGCTCAAAGCCAAAGGCTCAGACACCATTTACAGCATAAAAGCAGAGATTTATCAACAGGATTCATGACTATTTTTATCAAGACCATTGATGAAAAGGTCATTACTTTAAATAATGTGAAACCTTCAGACACCATCTACAATGTAAAGAAATCAAGGATTAACCTTATTTTATTAAAGCTCTCTGCTTGTTCTCGATTACAATTGGAAAAGCCTTAATAGGCAAAACAAAAACTAGTAAAGGAAACCATAAATTTAGGATATATTTAGGGATAGAAAATCGTGGGATAAGGAAACAAATCATGTGAATAAGTTATGTAATTTTATACTCCCCCTCAAGATGGAGCGTGTAGGTTCCTCATGCCCAGCTTGATAAGTAAGAATTCAAATTGCTTTGATCCCAACGCTTTTGTGAAAATATCGGCTACTTGCATTTTTGTGTCGATAGACATTGGTTCAATCTCTTGAGACTCCACTCGCTCTTTGACAAAAAAACAATCCATCTCCACATGCTTTGTTCGTTCATGAAAGACGGGGTTGTTTGCGATGTGTCGTGCTGCTTGGTTGTCACAATAAAGAGGTGTAGGTCCATTTTGCTTAGTTTCCAAACCCTTTAAGAGCCATCGCATCCATAAAACTTCACTAGTAGTGCTTGCCATAGCCCGGTATTCTGCCTCGGCTGAAGAGCGAGATACGACTGATTGTTTCTTGGATTTCCAAGAGACGGGGGCTCCCCCCAAGAGAAGAAGATATCCGGTTCGAGATCTCCTTGTGAATGAGCATCCTAACCAATCAGCATCACAATATGTGACAAGATCCGTTCCTCCACCTTTAGGAAAGAAAATTCCTTGTCCTGGTGTAGCTTTTAGGTACCGAAGGATTCTCATAGCAGCATCAAAATGGTTTTGTCTAGGATCAGACACAAACTGGCTTAGGACGTTTACGGAATACGAAAGGTCCGGTCTCGTTGCTTGAAGGTATAACAATCTCCCAACTAACCGTCTATACTTGCTTGCATCCACACGAACATCTCCATTGTCCTTTCCAAGTTTTAAATTTTGCTCCATTGGAAAAGAACATGGTCTACACCCCAACATCCCACTATCTTCCAAAATGTCAAGAGTATACTTTCGTTGACTTAACACTAAGCCATCCTTTGTACGCGCAGCTTCGATTCCAAGGAAGTATTTTAATGGGCCAAGATCCTTGATACTAAACTTGTTATCAAGATAAAACTTCGTTTCTTGTATTCTTTCTTGATCGTTTCCCACTATGATTACATCATCAACATATATGAGGATAGCAACGAAAGCTTTATCCTTTTTGTAGATAAAAAGGGAGTGATCTGCAAAAGACTGTTTAAACCCAAGTTCGAGTAAGGCTGATGTAAATTTTTGATACCAGTTTCTCGAAGCTTGTTTCAAACCATATAGAGACTTTCTTAACCTGCATACCTTTGTCCCTCCCCCTTTGTCAAAACCTTGTGGTATCCTCATATATATCTCCTCGTTCAAATCACCATGTAAGAATGCATTGTTCACGTCTAATTGGTGAATAATCCAATCTTTCTTGACAGCGATAGCGAGTAAAGTTCTGACTGTGACCAACTTGGCTACCGGTGCGAACGTGTCATGGTAGTCAACCCCTTCCATTTGTGTATAACCTTTTGCTACTAGCCTCGCTTTATACCTTTCTATCTCACCGTTTGGCTTGTACTTTATTTTGTAGACCCACTTCGAGTCTATAGCTCGTTTCCCATCCGGTAAATCTTCTATAGTCCAAGTTCCATTTTCTTCTAATGCCTTTATTTCTCTTTGCATGGCATCTCTCCAATTCTTATCCTGCACAGCTTGTTTAAAATATTTTGGCTCATCGTTGGAACTGATGGCCGCCAACAAAGCCTTGTGTGAGTCGGAGAAATTATCATAAGAGATAAAGTTTGAAATGGGACATACCGTTGAGGATTGTTGGCCGGAGGCGGGACGTGCATGGTCTATGGACGGGGGTAGTTGTACATTGTAGTCATCAAAACGTGATGGCCTTGTTTTGTTGCGTTTTTCTCTAGTTTGCCCAATATTCTCATTTTGGGCTTCTGTGTCTTCATTGTTATTTAACTCTAGAACTTCAGGCCCATTTGTAGCACTTTCACCATTATTAGTTTGATTGTTGGGCCCCAACTCTTCCATCTCAATTTGTTCAAGTCCTTTTAGATGATTAGTTAGGCCTAAATCTTGTTCATAACTTGTTTCAGGGGGACTATTGATCTCGTTGGTTTTATTGATGACAAGAGTTTCTTCCTCAACAAATGGATATCTCAGTACATCCTCTTCTTCATGTTCAATTTCCTTGATTTTTGTGGCAAATGGAAACACGTTTTCTGCGAAATTAACGTCTCTAGATATAATAATTTTGTTGTGCTTTGGGTCATAGATTTTATAGCCCTTTGTGCCACCCGGGTAGCCCATGAAGACACCCGGTCTTCCTCTCATCTCAAACTTGTCGCCATTTGTCTCGATGTTTCTGTAATATGCCATACAACCAAGAACTCTCATGTGGTCATAACTGGGTTTTTCACCATGTAATAATTCATATGGTGTCTTGTTTTCAATCACTTTGGAGGGTAGCCTATTTATGATATATGCAGCTGTCAAGATGCATTCACCCCAAAATCTTATTGGGAGATTCGCTTCAAATTTGAGTGCACGAGCCGTTTCTAGCAAGTGCCTGTGCTTTCGTTCCACAACTCCATTTTGTTGTGGAGTATGTGGACACGTTGTTTCCAAAATTATTCCTTGTTCGGTATAAAAATTTAACATTTGGTTTGAAGTAAACTCCCCTCCGTTGTCACACCGTATTCTTTTAACATTCTTTTCAAATTGTGTTTTAATCATTTTGTGAAAGGCTATTAGACACGTACTTGCTTCATACTTATGTTTAATTAGGAAAACCCAAACAGCCCTGCTGTAATCGTCAACTATCGTTAAAAAATAGTTTGCCCTCGAAAACGAGGGTGTTCTATATTTCCCCCATATGTCGCAGTGTAATAAGTCGAAGCAAGCACTCGTTTTGGTAATGCTAATAGGAAAAGGTTTTCTTGTCATTTTCGACTTAACACAAGAGTCACAAATATCACCATTATTTTTGGAAGAAAAATCACCAAGGAATTTTATGTGGGACAATTTTTCATTACCGGCATGTCCTAACCTCTTGTGCCATACATTTCCCGTTGCCATCATTGCTTTCCTTCTATTTCCAAACATCCCCATATGATATAGACCATTCTTGCACTTACCCGCTCCAATCAACCTCCTCGAACGCAAGTCCTGCATGATAAAAAATTCAGGAAAAAAAGTTACAGTACACTTTAAATCCTTTGAAAGTTTGCTAACGGACAAGAGATTGAAATTAAATTTCGGGACGTGCAAGACATTCTCCAATTTCTTTCCATTTTGCAAGACATGACTGCCCTTTCCTTCAACTGGTATAGCTTCGCCATTTGGAATGGTTACGGGCATCTCGTCTGTTGATACTGTTCTTCCTTCAAGTATGTCGGCTCTATAAGTTATGTGTTCCGTACATCCTGAATCAACAATCCAATTGTCGGAACGCTCGAGTTTGTCTGCCATGTTGGCTGTGCATGATGGATCATGATCTTTCCTTCTATTTTCTGAAGCGAAGTGGTTCAGTATACGCTCGTATTGTTCCATCGTTAAGCCTGCGATTGGGCTGGTCTCGACCTCCACAACTGCCGCTCTTGATTTCGCCATGTCACGTTTTTGCTTTCCCGGCCACCATTCCGGGTAACCAACCCGTTTAAAGCATCCTTCACTGGTGTGGCCATGCTTCCCACAAAAACCGCAGTGGCTCGTTTGCTTTGCATCGTCTTCGGCCATAGGAGAGCCTGGGATATGGCGATTAGGGTTAGAAAGTTTGAGTTGAGCGTGATCGACACCGCTCTGATACCATAAAGAAATCAAGGATTAACCTTATTTTATTAAAGCTCTCTGCTTGTTCTCGATTACAATTGGAAAAGCCTTAATAGGCAAAACAAAAACTAGTAAAGGAAACCATAAATTTAGGATATATTTAGGGATAGAAAATCGTGGGATAAGGAAACAAATCATGTGAATAAGTTATGTAATTTTATACAATGTGAAATCCAAGATCATTGATGAAAAGGTCATTACTTTAAATAATGTGACTACAACATTCCCAGGGAAGCAACTTTGCAACTTGTTTACTATTAACAGGATGATGATGATGATGATGATGAAGAAGGTGTTAGATTAGAGCAACATATCTTATATTAAGATCCATTAGTACTTATTATAGTGCATTATTAAGTGTTTTGTGCCTTTTGAAGTGGTTGTCTTTTGTTACTCGAATATATAAGTATCTTAAATATTAACTGGAACCCTTTGATCCTACCACAGTGTTGAAAATACTGAATGAATGATGAATCTATCATAAAAGATTTATTACATTTGCAGATCAAGTTTTCAGTCTCTTGAGTGGTGAAACTGGTGTGATTTTATGTTTCTTACTGCTGTTAAATAAGAGATAATGGGGGCAGTTAGCCATGTCTGTGAATTAGCTCCCAATTTTAGGTAGTTGTTCCTTGTAATTTCTTTTTTATGCAACTTTCGAGCAAACAAGACCCCCCCTGAATGAACTTCTTGTTTAGTACATCACGTCCAGATGAAAGTTCCAAACTATAAGTTAAACACATTAAAAACCAATGTTTTTAAAACCGAATTTTTAAATCGAATCGGACTTCTGTCAAAAAAGGTTCAACCGGTTAACCCGAAAGGTCGAACCGGATTGACTAATAAAACCTTTAAATTTATAATATACAATTTATTACCTTTCAAACATGACAAGTATAAAAAAAGATTCAATAAAGTCTTAGGCTATCTGTAATGGGGCGTTATGGTACCAAAATTGGTAACATAGCGCCCCTTATAGCGCCCAGAACCACCCCCAAGGGGCGCCATGTTAAGTGAAACCGAGAGGGGCGTGATGTACATGGCGCTTCCCCCTTTCTTGTTGATTGGTCTGTTTTTTTTTTCCTTTTTTTTAATTGGAGAGGTTTTATTTTGTGTGTTTTTAAAATTATAATTAGGTAATAATTAGAGGGGCGTTATGGAGGGTTACCACTACACCATTTTTTTTTATGGAGCCCCTTTTGATGACGTGGACGACACATGGCGCATAACGCCCACAAGGGGCTCCATCCACTACGGATAGCCTTATACAAATTACAAATATCAAAAAGGACATTAATATAAGTTTTAATCAAAACTATAAGGATTTTATATTATAATTTTAATCGAATAAACCATAAATTAAAATAGTCGAACCTTGAATAGTTTGACGAAAAGAACTCACCGTATGTGAATTTCGAAAACCCTAATTTATTTTTAGAATTTTAGTTTTTAACGTGAAGTGCGTAACTTAAGTTTTATAAACAAGTTCAATAGCAACCCGGACTCGGGTTTCAAATGGTTGAACCGTAAAAACTGCCCGGTAAAAAATTAGCTCGGATCTAGACTAAACCAGACACACTCAAACCAGACCGCTCTGGTTTAGCCTCCGATCACCTATTCAACCTAATTAGGAAAAGACGAAAGCTCACACTCTCACACTACCAAACTAGAAGATCACTTGACTAAAGTGTACAGCAAAATCATCGAGAAACCAGAGGAAAAAGGGCAAAGCAATGGCTGACGCTTCTTCGTCGAGGAAACTCAACGGCGACGGTGAAGATAGGCCTGGTAACCGGAAGCGAAAAAACCCCGGTGACCTGGAATTTGTCGACGATTATTTTGAAACAGATGACATCGATTATGGCGAGATAAAGGGTAAGCATTCCTCCGATCATCATCGCCATTGTTTGTATATTAATTTGCTACATTTTTTTCTTTCACTTCAGACCTAATTTATGATTTATTATTTAGTCATGACCCCAACCGGTAACATCATCCCGGTCAAAGTCAAAGGCTCAGACACCATTAGCAGATTGAAACTCAAGATCGAGAACATTCCCCTTCACGAGCAAGAACTGATTTTTAACGAAAGGGTTCTTGACAACATGAATACTCTTGCTGACCTTCGCATCAAGAAGCAATCCACCCTCACACTTATGCGCAAATCAGTGGAATTGATGGAAATATTTGTCAATATCTTCACTGGAAAGACCATCTCTTTGTTGGTCAAACCCACAGACACCATTGCCAAAGTGAAATTTGAGATCGAGGGTAAGGAAGGTATTGTTGTTGATGAGCAGGTGTTGATGTTCAACAACATGGTTCTTGGCGATTCGGGAACCCTTTTCGACTTCCACATCAGCCGAAAATCGAACCTCACACTTATGCATAAACCAAGAGGATTTAGGGGAGTCATGCAGATATTCATCAAGACCGCCGTCACCACCAGAGGAGGTGAAACTGAAACGATTAGTCAGCAAGTTAAACCTTCGGACACCATCGAGGACGTAAAAGCCATGATCCAGGGCAGGGTACGTGTTCCCGTTGACGAGCAGGAGTTGATTTTTGATGAAATGGTTCTCCACAACAAGAACACACTTGCTGACTGTAACATAAGTTATAAGGAATCATCCACTCTTACACTTATGCGTATATCAACGGGATTCATGAGTATTTTTATCAAGACCAATGATGAAAAGGTCATTACTTTGAAGGTCAAACCCTCAGACACCATCCACAGTGTGAAATCCAAGATCTATGATAACGAACGGGTTCTCCCATGCCAGCAGAATTTGATCTTTAAGTGTAAGTGTCTGCAGGATAGCGCTACCCTTGCTGACTACCACATCGCCAACGAATCAACCTTGCATATTCTTTTGAAATCAAGGGGAGGGATGAAGAAGGTGTGTTAGATTAGAGCAGCAAATGTTGTGAGGTAGTTGTATTTTGTTAATTACTTGTTGTCTGCAAGTATGTTTTTTTTTTAATTAACTGGAAGTCTATCTTACTACATTGCTGAATATATTGAATGAGTTATCATTAATTTGCTTTGTTACATGTGGATGGAAGGTTAGAGTGAAATAAAAATTAACTCAAATACATAATCTGGAGTCCCAGATCAATTTTGGTCAAATAAACTTGTATCAAGTTTACATTAGAATCATAAGTGAAGGGGAGGCTAGAAACACCATCATTTTTGTGCATGGAACATTTGACATTTTGAAATTCATTGGAATCTTTTGAGTTTTAAATATCTTTAGAATTTTTGAATCCTTGGAATCTTTTTGTTGAGAATGGAATCAATTAGTCCAAGTCTAAGGTTGTTCTTTAGTTCTCTCCTTTGGACAATGAGGCTTATTTTTTGCATCATTGCAACAAATTTGCTGTAATCGACATGCCTATCCTGCAACTATGGGACAAGTGAACAGGAATTCACGCGTTTTATTTGCAGCACATGAGATTATACCTTATCAGTTATCATTATAAAGAATAAAAGTGATACTTACAGCCTGCATTAGATCATGAATTACATATTCTTCAAGATTAGCACCAAAATTTCAATCCAATTGAGTTCAACAAAAGTGATGTTAGTCTGTTACCACTGTTTTATGTATCCATCACCTTAAACATTTGTTTTAAGCGAGCAATCTCTTATTCTGAAAGTTTTGTTGCAATAACCTGCAGCCACAAAAACAAAAACAGGGTTGAATTTTGAGCTAATATTCTTATCTTAGTGAGTGAAAGACTAATAGCATACACTCAATGTTCATCATTACGTTTGTGAAGTATGATTATCAATTTACTTTACAAGAATGACTATGTGTTCATCCGTTTTGCTATGTTTATAAGGAAACAGTGGAATAATGATAACAGATCCATGAAGATATGGTAAAGTCGTTAAACATGTCGCAGTGCCTAGTATACTTCAATTCATCCCATTTCGATTACATAGGCTAAAGAAGTCAAAGGAAAGTTTGATGGTTCATTGTCCACTAATATTTTGAAGCAAAATCGCTAGGTAAAAATCAATGGGTGCATGTAAGTCGAATGTGTTAAAATCTGGTTTAAACTTAACAAATATGATTTTTGTTTTTTAAACTTAACTAGGTTATATGGGTTAATCGGATCTGAAAAATATGTTATTTGGTTTTAAAATATTTATTAGTTTGTTAAACCCCTTTAAAACATAAAGAGTTAGGTGTTTCTCTTACATCCCTACTTTTATATAAGATTTGATATTTTTTAACGACTAAATTACACACCAATTTACACCACTCCCAAGTTGTAAAATTTATGATTTAGATCCCTAACCCCAACGTCGAGTACTTTGAATAGGACATGAGCCTTGTTAAAAGTAGACGATGATTCCTTTGGGCTGACTTCTTATCCAAACAAAAGCTAGGTAGACGAAATGTAACAATTAAACTAATGAACAACTAAATGTAATAATAACAATTTGTAGCTGCAACCTTGCACATGAACAAGTTTATAAGGAAGATTGAAAAGAACTGGGTATGTGTTCTTGTATCATGCTCATGTGTATATATCTTGTAATTTTCTAGTTAAGATTTTATTTTTTGATGTATTTAAGTTGTTTTTTTAACTAACCTTCATGTGATAAAGTTTTTATGTTAGATTCATCATATATTATAAAACCCTGCCTAAGAGACAAGAGAAGAGAACTTCCACAAAAAACACAAAGCATCATATTTTACTATAATAATAGATCAAAGGACATGCTGCTCTAATTTAACACCTTCACCTTCACTACTGCCCCTCACTTAATTTCAAAAGAAGATGGATGGTTGATTCATTTGTGATGTGGTAGTCGGCAAGAGTAGGGCCATCCACAAATTCTGTTCCGGCAAACATGAGACTATGCTGATGTAGGGGAATCTGTTCCATATCTTGGATCTTGGATTTCACATTGTAGATGGTGTCTGAGGGTTTCACATTATTCAAAGTAATGACCTTTTCATCAATGGTCTTGATAAAAATAGTCATGAATCCTGTTGATATACGCATAAGTGTAAGAGTGGATTTACTATTGATGTTACAGTCAGCAAGTGTGTTGTCGTTGTGGAGAGCCATTTCTGCGAATATCAACTCCTGCTCGTTAAAAGGAATATGTTCCATATCCTGGATCTTTGCTTTTATGTTGTGAATGGTGTCTGATGGTTTGACATCCAGAGTAAGGATATCTCCAAAGAGGGTGTTCTTGATGATGATCTGAATGAATCCCTTGAATCCTCTTGGTTTACTCATAAGTGTGAGGACTGATATGTCGTTGATGTGGAAGTCGAAAAGGGTACCCGTGTCCCCGAGAACCATGTTGTTGAACATCAGCACCTGCTCATCAACAGGAATACCTTCCTTAATCTTGATCTCCTGTTTCACTTTTGCGATTGTGTCCGTGGGTTTAACCGACAAATCGATGGTCTTTCCGGTGAAGGTATTCACGGTTACTTCGATCGATTCCACTGACTTTCTATACAGTACGAGCATGGATCGCTTCTTCATGTACAAGTCCGCAAAGGTGTTGATGTTATCAAGAACGTTGTCGTCGAAGATAAGTTCCTGCTCGTTAAAGGGAATATGTTCCTTGGCCTGGATCTTAAGTTTCAAGCTGCCAATGGTGTCGGAGCCTTTGACTTTGAACGAGATAACCTTACCGCTTGGCCGCTTCATGACTGATAATAAATCATAAATATTAATTAATTAGGTTGTTTAAAACAAAACAAGAAAACGTAGAAATTAACAGTGAGGAGGATGATCGAAATTAGAATTATTATCATTACCATCTATCTCGCCATCGTGGATGTCATCGACTTCAAAATAATCATCGACGCATTCTTCGGCTCTATCTTCGCCAGCCATTCTCTATTTTGCAGTCAGATAGAAATTAAGAGAGAAGACATGAAGGGGTGTATTTATGTTCATCCGACCTCAAACTACGACGGTTTTTGCATTGATTCTTGGGTTGGGTGGCGTTAATGCTTGAGTCATGGAATCAGTCGCCGGTTAGACTTTCCGACTTCCACGGAGTTTCCCATCACTTAATTCATGTATATATATTTTCTAAGCCTGAAAGCCATTTTTTTAATTTCTTTTTTATGATTTTATATATCCATCCAGGTGGTGACCAAAATTCGATCTCCATCAGGCGGGGGTCAATTTTCATTCAAATAGCTGGGTTTACTAATTGGCGAAAACATGATTTTAGCTAAAAATTGGAAACTGATTTTCGAGGTTTTTGAACGTAAATTATCATCCTGGAATAGCAAAAGTCTATCCTGGGTGGTAGACTTAACGCTAAGAAAAAAGATTTACCCGAGACGTGAACACCTATTCACGGTTTGTTCTTTAGCCAACAAACTTTGGCAGTACATTTTCTGGATGGTTAAATATTGATCCGGTTTCGCTTTTTTGTTCAAAGATATTTTGGACTTACACAAATTAGTGCATGGAGGAAAGAAGAAGAAAAAGATGATACAAACTATCATAACAAATTGCTTGCTCAGTCGTTGGAAAGCCTCCAATGACTTTATTTATAAGATTCTATGCAACGTTAAGAGTACCATTCTCATTAATAGTTTTTTTTTTTTTTTACCTCAACGTAGTTCTTTCCACAAACATCTCTTTATTTTCACATCACAATTTATTTTTTAATTTTTGTATAATATATTAATTCTTTTTAGTAATATAATAATGTAAATAATTTACATTAAATAAAATAAAAATAAATTAATACTTAAAATAATTAAATAAAAATAAATTAATTATAGAAAGTAAGTAATTAATTAAAATTTGTTGTCGTGAGGGTGTGATTGGGTATGGTTTTGTTCATCCCATCGTTTAAGAGCTTAATGAACGAAAATGAAGTGTGATGTGTAAAAGGATTTTGGTGTGGATCCATGGTTTAGCAAAGGATTTTTGAGAGAGTACTGTATAGAAGAAGAAGAAAAAGTTTAGGTGTGAAAGTGTTTAATGTTTTGTGATATATTTATAAAAGGTTTAAAAAACTAGTTAGAGAAAAAAAAAAACTAGCCGTTACATAATCAAATAATGAAACAGTTTTGAAACTAGTAATATAATATATATTTTAAATATGACTGTTACTTTTGTGTTCATGTAATTGTAATGTTCTAGTCGTACGAGAAATTGCTAGCCCTGCACCCTTAATTAAGTCACACGTTTAGCATGTTTAATAAGAATGTCAGGTTAATTTGTTTTCTTAAACAGATCATGAACGATGTCTAACTCGTTTAAGTTAGGTAGCATGGGTTGAAAACCAGACAGGATCGAAACCAAAGATTTATAAATGTCAAGATCAAGGACCGATCCGGTTTAGCATCTGCCTGGCATGGTTGAAGTCGGTCGCTTCTTCTGTACCAGTTTGGAACTTCCATCTGGACCTGATGTCCGATTCAAGAAGTTCATTCGGGGGACGGGATCTTGCTTGCTCAATGCATGGCAAATAACACCATGTCTTTGTTTTTGTGGCTGCACTATGCAGGTTATTGCATCAAGACTTCAAGAACAAGAGAATTGTTGGCTTAAAACAAATGTTTAAGATGATAGATATAGGAAAAAGAGTGGTAACATCACTTTTGAAGAACTCATTGCTAATCAGAAACTAATCTAGCTTACTGCTTAGATTAGTTCCTTAACTCTACACAAGTTTCTGTTCACCAAAATGATCTAGGACAACAGAAGATAGCCATTTTACTTTGTATACCTTTTTGCGCAAAGCCCCGTCATAAAGAAAGTACCAGAAAACAGACCTAAACAACCACCGCTTCATCCTATATGTCAAAGACCTAGCTGCAGCCCACGCACTGCAGGATTCCTCATCAGGTTTGCCTTGATGCCGCATCACTTATAATACGTATATGACCACGTGCATTTATTTATGTGTCACTCACATTTGTAGAACCTGCATTGTACTAGTTAAGATTATCGGCTATGTCTTTCTTTAGTGGCAAGTCAGGCAACATAACTTTATTCACACCAAAATAAACAATAGCATCATCCTACAAAGTAAAGATCACCAGCTTGACCACTTAAGAGACTGAAAACTTGATCTGCAAATGTAACAAAATCTTTTATGATAGATTCATCATCATAAAATATTTTCAACACATAGGGTTCCAGTTAATTAAGATACTTATATTCGAGTAACAAAAGACAACTAGTTCAAAAGACACAACACATCATGGTCTTGTACTCTAATAACTAATTAACGGATCATAATTAAGATATGTTGCTCCAATCTCATCATGTTACTCGTAAAACAAGATGCAAAGTTGCTTCCCTGGGAATGTTGTAGTCAGCAAGGGTGGCGTTATCTTCCAACTGCTTTCCGTTATAGACGAGTCTCTGCTGGCACGGGGGAATCCGTTCTTTTTCATGAATCTTGAATTTCACATCATGGACAGAGTACGAGGGTTTGACATCCATAACAATGGTCTTTTTGGTGAGGGTGGTGATGAATATTTGCATAAATCCAGTTACTATACGCATAAGTGTGAATGTTGTCATCATTGAGAACTTTTTCATTGAAGATTAACAGGAACAGGAATAACTTCCGGACAACATATCTGATGGTGTCTGTCGGTTTAACCGACAAAGAGATGGTCTTTTCGTTGGAGATATTTATAAATATTTCCATCAACTCCACTGATTTGTGCATAAGTGTGAGGGTGGATTGCTTCACAATGCGCAAGTTAGCAAGAGAGTTGATGTTATCAAGAACGTTACCGTTAAAGATCAGTTCTTGGTCGTTAAAGGGGATGTTTTCCTGAGACTGGATCTTGAGTTTCAATCTGCCAATGGTGTCTGACCCTCTGACTTTAAGCGAGATGATCTTACCCACGGGGATCCTCACTAATAAATCAATCGTAAATTAGGTCTAAAACAAGCAAATATAACGAAAATTCGAACAAAGAGTACGATCGGAAATGCTGAAATGATGTGTACAGTTCGTGCATCAACGTTTATGTTTAACATGGTTGTACATTTTGCTATAAAATCTGTACTGCAAGCAAAACTTTTCTCTTCTATTTGGTAGCGAAGCCAAGTTAGTTTCTTCACGTCTATGATACAAAGACGAACATTTTTTTAAATTCACTCATTCTAACCGTTATATTTAGACCTGAATGTCACGTTTCTTACTTTAGCAAACCACACTTAGGCCTAAACATCACATTTCATAAAGTTGTTTTTCATTTTTTAAAATGCTTATTTTGGTTTTTTTATAAAAACGAGTTGTTTTTAATTTTTCTAAATTACGTTTTTTGGGTTTTTTTATGAAGTGTATTTTACTTGTTATAAAATTAAAGTGGTTTTAAATTAAAAAAAAAACTAATAGATTGATTCTTATAAATAAAACAAATGTCATAAAGTTCTTTTTTATTAATTTTATAAAATGCTTATTTTGAATTTTTATAAAAACGAGTTATTTCGAGCTGTATGTCAAAAAAAACGAGTTGGTTTATTCTTATAAATAAAACAAATGTCAAAAAATGTTTAACGTCATGTGAAGTTTCGAGCTGTATGTAAAGTTTATGGACAAGAGTGTTTACGTGTTGATCCATGTCACGCTAGTTAGAGACACGCACCAAGATGTAACATTTAGACCTTAATGTCACGTTGAGAGAGAGTGTGTGACCAAAAACCATTCGTGTCTATATGAAACCCCTTCTTCATTTTTCTTCGAATAATCTCACGTAGGGGTGTCCAAACGGGTTTTATCCGTCATAATTGTACCTGTTTAAGCAAATATAGTGAACTCGTATCTGTACTTTTGATTAAAGGGTTTAGCGGGTTTAGACTCGCAGGTATTCAGGTTTTAACCCGTACCCGTTAAATTAGATACGATTTGACTCAATATGACCACACGTCCACGACCCACTGGTTAAAAAAAATATGTGCACTCATCACTTACTTTTCATGAGAGATACAACATATGTACATAGGTTATATTTGGTTTAACCTTTTCTTAATGCTATCTTCTCTTTAATTCTTGGCTTAATTACGGGATAAATGTCATAATGAAACTAAAATCTTGAACCACCAAAAAACTATACGAGGGATTGAGGGTTGGAAACTCAAAATTGTGATATAAGAATTGTGTGATTCATAAATCACAAAGAATAACATGTAATTCATAAATTACTAAAATTTCAAAAATAGTAAGAATATTTTTTACATTTTAAGTGCATGCAAATTCTAACCCAAAAAATATATTTTTTTTAAATCACGAAGACTCATTTGATTCGAAAATCAAGAACAACAATTTTTTCAAAATTATATATTTATATTTTCATTGCATCAAAATTTTCATGTGTGCACCGTGCGGAATTGCGGATGTCTCATGGTTATTCTCGATTTATTTAAAAAAAACGCACAAACCGGGTTTTACCCGACTTTTATTCAAACCGTACCCAATTAACATTATTTTCAAAACGACCCGTCCCCGACCTCTATACTAAAAACAAGGTTTACAAAGGGTCGGGTCTGTCAGGTTTATCGGGTGTATAGGATAAAACATTTCTTGCTCACCCCTAATCTCACATCATAAATCATAATTCTCTCTTTCGCACCATAATTCCGTCTACCCGTTCAACTTTCAATAAATTTGTTTGGATTTTTCCTGATCATCTTTGACTCCAATGAAACCTATGATACTTTCTTTTGATCCATTGTCCACCGTCGTCAAAGATTGCAAAACGCACGAGTTGAACGAGCATTAATCCGAAGAGTCTATCTCAACTGTGATCGTCAAGCCGCTCATGAAGTTCTTGTAGGATATTATTTTTCAACCGATGAATCCTCATACCCCGCTGAAACACTCTTGTAAGTGGCACATCATTGCGCATCTGATACGACAATGATATCAAAATAAAATAAAGAACATGATGTATTCTTGTGTTTACACAATATGATTCTCAAGGACGGGGAAAATGTGATTTACGAATTTAACAAGGCGGAGTTGGATACGACTTATGAACTGTTTCACGAGGACCAAAAGCGAGCTAAACGTATGGAAATACCAAACCAAAAGATCCATAACTAACTTAAAACTTATTTGATTGAGAATATTTACAAGGGTTGGTTGAAGTAGCTGCATTTTTTTGTTTGATGTATTGTTTTTTATGTTTTAATAAAATTGTTTTATTTATTTAAAATTTTATGTTTTAAAATTTAAATAAAAAATATTTATAATATTAATAATAACAATAACAATAATAATAATAATAATTTTTCAGTCATTGTTTACGTGACAGAACTCATTATTCCAACTCACTATACTCATATCTCATGTCTCTTATTACGGATTATTAAGGCATATCCAATTCGTTGATTTAATATATAAAACTAGCTCAAAACTAAAACCGATTACACTAAAAACTAGTTTTGACTTCTTGATCAAATTGAAACCGGTTTGTGCTCCTCAAGTCTCAACCATGCTCTCACACAGTCACACTCGTAACCAAAAATAGGAAAAACGCACAAGTAAAAAGTGTACTTTTTATTAACAAAATAAAAAAGATAAATAAAAGAAGTTGATTTCAACCCTCAAATGTGATACGGTCATAGGGGGACTCCGGTGGAATTGGGAAGCCCAACCGACGACCGTTTTCAATGACTCAACCATTAACATCACTGCAAGAATCAATGTAAAACTGTCATAATAGCTCCGATGAACATAAATACATCCCCTTCATCGTCCCTCTCCTGTCTCCTCTCTTTCTATCAGTCTAAAAAATCATCAAGAAAAGCAGGGGAAAAAGGCTGATAAGGGCAAAGCAATGGCTGACCGTTCTGGTAACCTCGCTGTCGAAGACGATTATTTTGAAGTCGAGAACAAAGAAGATGGCGAGATAAAGGGTAATGATTCTTCTGATCATCCTCATTCTTTGTATATTAATTTGCTACGTACATATTGTTGTTTTAGGGTATGTTTGGATACTTTAAAAGTAACTTAAGTAACTTATTGACTTTTGACTTTTTCAAAGTAGTTTTAAAAAAAAAATCTTTGGATAAGCTTTTGTAGTTAGAAAAGTCAATAAGTTAATAAGTTGTTTTTAAAAAATGTTTGGCTTAGTTTTTTTATGTAAAATCTAGCCATTTTACTACTTTTTGGAGGGTACAAATGTAATTTATAGAGCAAAAGTTAAAATTGTTTTGAAAAACGAGAAATTCTTGGCTTTTGAGGTATTAAAGAAAACAACTTTCTCAAAAGTCATTTTAAAAACTACTTTTGCAATATCCAAACAATTTTTTTAACTTATTGACTTTTCCAAAAGCCAATAAGTCAATTTCAAATGCTTACCAAAACATGCCCTTAGATCTAATTTATGATTTGTTATTTAGTCACGATGGCCGGCGGTAAGATTATCTTGCTCAAAGCTAAAGGCTCAGACACCATTGGTAGCTTGAAACTCAAGATCCAGTCTCAGGAACATATCCCCTTTAACGACCAAGAACTGTTCTTCAACGGAAAGGTTCTTAATAACATCAATACCCTTGCCAACTTGCACATGAAGAAGCAATCCTTCCTCGTACTGTTGCGTAATTCAGTTGAATTAATACAAGTATCTGTCACCTTCTCCACCGGAAAGACCATATCTTTGTCGGTGAAACCCACAGACAACATGGCCAAAGTGAAACAGGTGATCAAGATTAAGGAAGGTATTCCTGTTGATGAGCAGGTGCTGATGTTCAACAACATGGTTCTTGGTGACAAGGGTACTCAGTGGCGGATCTAGAAATTTTTTTCAGTGGGTGCAAAAAAAATTCACTAAAAAATTACGTAAGTTAATAAAGAAGAACATTAAAATTAGTTATTTTTATTCAAGAAATTTGATAACTTTGGGCGTCTTGGGTGCCAAAAACAGCTAAAAAAGAAGCTATTTTCACAAACGTTGGGTTCCTTGAGTGCCAAAACGGCTAAAAAGAAGCCATTTTCAACAATCTTGGGTGCCTCGGAAAAAAAACCTTGGGTGCCTAGTCGTTCGGTTCAAGGAATTAGCACTAAAATTTCAAATTTGAGTGGGTGCCTAGGACCCCGGTGGGTCCTAGGTGGATCCGCCACTGAGGGTACTCTTTTCGACTTCCACGTCAACATGAAATCGAGCCTCACACTCATGCGTAGATCAAAGGGGCTTGTGCAGATTTTCATGAAGATCTTCATCGAGATTCCTGAAGGTCGAACCATATTTACTCTAGAAGTCAAACCTTCGGACACTATCCGCGAAATTAAAGCAAAGATTCAGGATGTTGTAAATATTCCTCGTCATGAGCAAGAGATGATGTTCAATGGTATTTTTCTTCGTGACATGGACATTGTTGCTGATTGTATCACTAATGAATCCACATTTACGCTTATGCGTATATCAACTGGATCCATGCATATATTCATTAGGACCATGGTAGGAAAGATGGTTACTCTGGAAGTCAACCCTTCAGACACCATCCGCGATGTGAAATCCAAGTTTCATCTTAAGGAAGGTTACCCCCCATGCAGGCAGAGATTGATTTTTGGCGGAAGGAAACTTGACGATAGCCCTACCCTTGCAGATTACAACATCCTTAACGAATCAACCATCGATTTTGCTTTCAATATTAGGGCCTAAGGGGAAGCTAGGGATGATGAAGGTGTTGGCGTATCTTGTGATCCATTAATTATTATAGTGAAAGACCATGCCTTGTTTTGAAGTAGTTTTCTTTTGTTACCTGTTGTCTACATGTTTTTAATCAACTTGAAGCCTATCCCACAAGTTTGTTGAAAAGACTGAATGGATTAATCATTAAAAAGTTTATCACATGTGCATGGAATGTTACTAGTGATACAATAGAAATAATTTTTGGCTTGAATTTGTACACTTTTAGTGCATAGGTACATACATAGAGTGTTTTTACTCGGATTTATCGCGTATACCTCATGGATTTTGCTCCATTCATACATTTACCTTTTGATTTTGTGTTGGGAATTTTGGTTATTGCTTATTCGAACATCTGGATATATCCGAAGTCATGTATAACACTTTCAGATCGAAACTATTTGGGTTATAAGATCATGTTTTCTTCAAGTCAAAGGACCAGACACCATTGGCAGCTTCGAAGTCGAGGTCCAAGCTGAGGAACGCATTCCCTTTGACCGATCTTCAACCAAATGGTTCTTGAGGACATGGATGCCCTTGCCAACTTGCACATCAAGAAGGAATCCGCCCCCAAACTTATGTATATCTCAAGGGATTCTTGAAGAACACTTATCCACATGACATCATACAAAAACACTTATGTCCATGGTCATGGAAAAAGACGCTAGCATACATACATGAGCGGTACAATGTACACGAGGTATACACAATAAATTCTAACAAAAAAAAAAACACTACATGTCCTACATGTTCATTAACTTGTAAAATACAGGGTATGCACATGTGCATGATGCCATACAGGAGATATACACGATAAATCCAAAATCCGAATAAAAACATTACTTGTATGTACACATGCATTACATATGTACAAATCCATGTCAAAGAAATGTAAAATAACAATTCTGCAATACCCAAAAACAGTGTAATTACTTTAACTTTCCAGAAGAAAAAAATGCAGCTGTTGTTTTGACACAATAGGTCACAGGGGCATCCATGATGGTGCGTTGCGAGGCAACATGGCGAAAACACTGCAGGTGGCGGATAGGTTTCTGCCATATAGGATGAAGCGGCGGTGGCCTAAGCTTTTTTCGGTTGTTGATGAAGGAGCCTTGTGCAAAAAAGTGTCCCGGATCATTTTGGTAAATAAATCGAGTATAAAAGGATGCTAGAAACACCATCGTTTGATATTGTGATATTCAGATGATGTCTACCAACCATAATACCATATAATTACCTGCAAACCATCATCATTTCTTTACATGAACATTTGACATTCTTGAATTCATTGGACTCTCTTGAGTTCTAAAATTCTTGCTAGGATGACGAAATTCTTTGTAAATTAGGTCAAATTGCGTGTATATTTTTTGTGAATAATATGAACAAAAAACTTAGAAGTAAAGAGAAAAGGGTGGATGAGTCAACTTTAGTATCAATAAACTGGCAACCCTTCCCTGAGCCCAACTGTATGTTTGTTATTTCGCGGTCTCCTTCCTGTAGTGGCACTTTCTTTTTGCATCATTGCAGCAAACTCATTGTAGTCGATACGCCCATCCTGCAATTATGGGATAAGTGAAGGTCATTAGTTGTTTATATCATGTTTATCATGCTAAACTTTCTTAATATGATCAACTACCCAAGGAAAACTAAAATCGAAAATTTGGTAAAAACTTACATCATTCAGATCAGCATCTTTGATAATTTCTTCTACTTGTGCATCATCCATACCCAATTCTTTGCAAGATTGTTGGATTTCATTCAGGGTTATATAACCACTGCCATCTTTGTCAAAATATGAAAAGGCAGCATAAATACTATCTTCCTTGTAAGCTTTGTTCAACTGTAAGGTTGCAGCTACAAATTCTTCATAGTCGATTGTACCACTATTGTCTACATCCGCCTATAGTGTAAAAAAGATATCAGTGAACGGGAAATTAACACGATTTAGATGAAAAACATGACATTCTATCTTATTACTATAAAGATAAAAATGAGTAAATGACACTTACAGCCCGCATTAGATCTTGAATTTCAGATTCATCAAGATTAGCACCAAAATTCCTCAATCCAATCTTGAGTTCTTCGAAAGTGATATTACCACTATTGTCTGTATCTATCATCTTGAACATTTGTTTTAAGCCAGCAATCTCTTCTTCTGAAAGTTTTGATGCAATGACCTGCATCCACAAAAATAAAAACAGGGTTGAATTCTTGAGCTACTTATCTTATTTACAAAAACAAGCTTTTAGATAGGTTAACTTGTCATATCTGGTACTAGGCTATAGTACAATAAAATAGAACTAACAGATAGCAAAGACCATCAAAGTTTCAATTTTTATTTATTTAAGATAATCCGCACATGCATCAGCACAAAACCAGGCATCATGTCAGATTAAAAGTCAACATGGTCAAAGTTACTGGCACGTTAGATGCTATCTCATCATTTTTTTAGAATAATAACTTATATACCTAAACTCAAAATTATTGGATCAAAGTTGACTAACTTTTAATGCAATTAGTCCCTTTTGGATATTGAAAGCAACATCAATGCCTTACATCTAAAGAATTCTAGAAGCACCTACCCTAAGAGCCATTTTCTTTAGTTTATTCATGGCAGAAAACCGAGTTAAGTGAATCAAGACCGCAGGATCAAGAGGCTTGTCTGGAGCAACACCATCAACACTAATCCAAGGGTGGCCTACAATATTAAAAAGAATGATAAGTCAGTGAAGGGTTAAGTTCCACACTTCCATAAAATTGGAAAGATCTTGTTAAAAATCATGAAAAGATAATTACAAAGAACTTCGTGAGCGGTTATCCTCTTTTTGCGGTCTCTAACAAGCATTTTTTTAACTAAATCTTTAGCACTTTCAGAAATATTAGGCCATGGATCTATACTGAAGTCAAGTTTACCATGCAAAACCTCTTCAAATATATCCTCCTCGGTATCTGTGAGCAAAAAAAAAAAAGATAAAATGACTATTTATGATCAACCAAAACGGAGAGAAGATTACGAGATTATTCTATGTCATGTGTCACCTGCATAAAATGGAGGTACCCCACAAAGAAGAACATAAATAATCACACCAGCACTCCAGATATCAGCTTCTGGACCGTAATATTTAAGCAAAACTTCTGGTGCAACATAATAAGGGCTTCCAACAACATCGGTAAAAATTTGTCCTAAAGAATAAGTAAGAAAATATCAATGGGAGATACAGAAACTAATTATACACAATATCAAGTTCAAAATCATTAAAGCATATGCTTGTCCTCTTGTTTGGAAAGTGATACTTTGATAGTTTGATTATTGTATTTTCAAGTTGCAGATATTCTGTTTCTAGTGCATAGGGTCAAATAATTGAGTTTGGTAGTAGCTGTGACAAAAAAGATTCTGATTATTGGATTTTTGTTTAGAATAATCAGAATTTGTTCAACACTCAATAAGTTGATTATCTAATTATCACTACTTTAAAGAACGGTTATCTTGTTATCACAACTTCAACTTTCAAGATAAATAAATGATTTGAAAATGTACCAGGCTTAAAGAAACTTGATAACCCAAAATCTATGATCTTCATAAGTGAATCTTCATCTTCATCAACAAACAAAAAGTTTTCTGGTTTTAGATCCCGATGCATCACACCAAGAGAATGACAGCCCTCAATCACACTAACAATAGTTTTAGCAAGATCAGCAGCCTTTTGTTCTGAATAATAACTTCTATCAATGATCCGATCAAACAGCTCACCACCAGCACAAAGTTCCATAACTAAGTAAACTGATACCGCATCCTCATAAGCCCCTTTAATCGAAACAACATTAGGATGTCCCGATAAATGATGCATAATTTCAATTTCTCTCTTAACATCCACTATATCATCATCTGTAAGCAACTTCCTCTTCGCAATCGATTTGCAAGCAAACTGTTTACTAGTTTTTTTCTCTATGCAAAGATAGGTTGTACCAAAC
The DNA here is from genome assembly GCA_039602395.1 of Deinandra increscens subsp. villosa. NCBI lineage: Eukaryota > Viridiplantae > Streptophyta > Magnoliopsida > Asterales > Asteraceae > Deinandra > Deinandra increscens. The sequence goes on along the minus strand of JBCNJP010000023.1, from coordinate 93,290,909 downwards.
TGACCGTTTCCTAGTTTCTTACCCAACATATAGAAATCTTTCAAATTTCCGTTATTGGTTCTCAATACACGGTCAGCCTGAAGCCCTGCACTCATCATTCTCTTCATTTCCTGCGGCTTTTTAACAGATGGTGTGTGTTTGCTTTGTTGCTTCACTATCGAAACCTTTCTCGATGGCTTCGGCTCTATCTTGACTTCTTGTTTGACCTCCACTTTGACTTCATTTTCAACCTCTTGTTTCGCAAATGTAGGAGCTTGTGGAGGTGTGGTTTGGACAGGTGGAGGATCTTTACACGGTTTGTCTGTTAATGCTGGTTGGATCTTATTTGGAGGCTTTGATTGATGCCAACATAATGCTTTATATATTGACTGGAAACCCTTTAAGCATACATTTCCCATCTAATTTCAATTATATCCTAGTTGCTACAACAAAAAGGGTAGAGAAATGCATACTATCAACAGAACAAATTCAAGTAGCAGTCATCTCTTCAACCCACTTTCACTTTTCACAAAAGAATGCACATTGGTTATGGCATTTCAACAAACACTTGGCGCGCAATGCCCAAAATAAAAAACAAAACAAAACCCTAATCAAATCAATCTCATATAACTATATAAGAACAATTAACACCCTTTCCCCGTGAATCACGTCAAAAAAGAAATAAGCTTTACCCGCCAAAATCTTCGAAAACCTTGATTATTATTCCCACGAAGAACAAGGGGGAAATTTGAAATTTCAAAACCCCGAATATGAGAAATCGTGGTTATAAAAAGGGAAAGTTGGAGGTGAATTTGATCGAATGATTGATGGGCAGTTTATATGGTTTTATCATATGGAAAAAACCCTATGCAGAAGAATGGGGGTTGTTATTCGTTTAAAAATTGAATCTTTTCCGATCTGAACCCCGATTTTCTACTCTCGATTCTGCAATTTTATATGCACTGATATGGCGGGAAGGGATCGAGAAGAGCGGGGCGGAAGACGGTGGGGGATGGGCGTTGGAAGAAGGGGGAAAGTGACGGGTTTTTCTGTTGATATTTTCAAACCGTTTTTATGAAAATTTTTGTTGTGTCCAAAAATCAAAAGTTTTAACTATGAAGGTATGAATATGACAATTTTAAACTTATGAAAATGTTTGTAACTTTGTATATTTTATAAAATTAGATCAAAAATCAAAAGTTTTTAACTATAAAGGTATGAATATGATAATTTTAAACTTATGAAAATGTTTGTATTATTTGTGCGTTGTAGCGTGGATAGCACGAGCAGATAAACGGATGTATTTTTAAAGCGTAATATAAAGAAAATGAAAATACAAATTGACTGTGCCAGCAAACAGTTGTACTTTTACATACGATATTTTTTTTTAATTTCATCATAAAAACGAACGTATTTTATCTTTGAAACGTATATAGTGTTGCTATATATAAAATAAAAAAATTGCTCTTCGAGTTTTTTATTGCGTCATTGTGTATTTTTACTCGTTATTGTGTTATTTATGTTGGTTATTGTGTCTTTCTTTATTAGAAGGAATAAAAACAAACATTGTGTCTTATGTTCAGATCATTGTGTCTTGTGTTCAGATTATCGTGTCTTGTGTTTCAGATTATCGTGTCTTGTGTTTCCGAATCTCGTGTTTTATGTTTCAAGTCATTGTGTCTTGTGAATCAGGTCGTTGTGTAATATGTATTTTTAATTTTGTTTTTATGTTTTAACTAATTTCATGTGTCTTTTGCTCGTCATTGCGTATTTTTACTCGTCATTGTATCTTTCTGTTGGTTATTGTGCCTTTTTTTAAATAATAAAAAGATATATTGTGTCTTACCTTCAGATCATTGTGTCTTATTTTTTCAAGTCATTGTGTAATATGTATTTATCATTTTTATGTTTTAACTCGTTTCATATAATTTTGTAATTGTTTTTATGTATTAGATAAATTTATCACAATAACTAGCAAAAGACAGAATGACGATCAAATAGACACAGTGATGCACTAGAAACCCAAAAAGTACATTTTTATTTTATTTTATATATAGCAACACACTGTACATGATTTAAAGATAAAAAACGCTCATTTTTATGGTGTAATTCTTTTTAAAATAATATTGTGTGTAAAGATATGAATGTTTTTTAAAAAATGGGAGAACTTGATAAAAAGTTAACAAAAATTGCTAAGACTAAAATCGCCCCCCCCCCCCCCCACCCCCACCCCCATATTTTTTTCTCTATTAGTTTAATCTCAACCGTTAATTGGACATTAATAACAAATCTATTAACCTTAAATCCTTATTAGTCTTCTTAGATATAACACATTTCTTGTTGGAATTTATGCGTAAAACGATTATGACAATCGTTACACAAACAGAAGCATAATAAAAGAATACAAAATAAATTTACGATCTAATCGAATCGAAGACGTAGTGAACCGGATGACGAACTGATGGCAGGAATGATCCCTGAAAGTAGAAGACAAGAAAAACGAAGGAACCGGGCTTGTGTTTGACACAATTCCCTTAAACAGATTCGCCGTCTGTTCCCAGGGTACACCGGTTCAAAGCAGCATGTACTGCCGGACTATGATCCTTGCCTCACGGAATGTTGCAGCAGCAACTGAGATCAGCAAAAAACGAACGCAACAGAGAGTGATGTGTGTATGGAGCATATGGTGTTCACATTCAAATCTCTTAAAACGATAAAAAAACGAGTAAAAATCTGCTTCTCTCGGACCCGAGTTTCCGAAGCTGCATTCGTGTCCGCAGGCACGCCTTGGACTTTTGACCCATCGAACCACTTTCTGCACCCCCCCTGCGCGAGGGTATAAGCCAGAGTAAAACATGACAAATGATTTATTCAAGGCTTTGAGGGTTATCCTTATAAACTAGAAGAACTTTTGTTCCCCCACCAATGTGGGATAGGATACACCACATTCCTAAACTTGAACCAAAAAATTCTTTGAGATTAACATCTCATTCATACACACTTTTTCCAACATTTCTTTGGATAACTTGACTCATTCATAAATGATAAAACCATCATTGTATTCATAAATGATAAAACCATCATTGTATATGCTAAACATACTTATAAACATGTTAATCACTTATTTCATGAGTGGGAATCTTCTTGTGCCTTTGAAGGTGAATCTAACCACATGGCAGTTGGTCTTAAGAGTATACCAACTAGGGGTGTTCATGGTTTGGTTTCAAACCGCGAAACCGTCCAAACCGGTTATCGGTTCGGTTTCGCGGTTGGTTTTTTATCTTAACGAACGGTCAGTCGATTTCAAAAAATGTAAACCGTAGTGAATGGTTTGGTTTACGGTTTATATGAAAAACCGGTCGTAAAAAACCGGACCGGACCATGTACATATAATATATATTATATACATATATATATAATTATATATATACAGATAAATTACATCGACTTCTTTTTTGTAATGAGATTTTAAGTTTTAGCGTCTAAAAACTAAAAATCTGGAAATTTAGACATGTTTTCATCCTAGAAATCTAGAACTTTAGTACACTATTGTTTATATTATGAACTTTAGTATTTGCATCACGTTTTGGTGGTTACATGTCCTACTTGGAGGTAGATTTTGTATTAACAAATTAGAGATGACAAATATAGTAGAGTAGCTTATACTCTTATTCTCTCATTTGATAAAGTTGATTTCGAATTTTCTTTTAATTTAAATTTTATTATTCTAAACTTATATCGAAAGCCTAACGATCCTAAACCGTGAAACCAAACCGAAACCAAACCGGAAATAGCGGTTCGGTTTGGTTTGGTTTTAATTTTTAACGGTTCGGTTTAGGTTTTCGATTATTAAAAACCGTAGCTAACGGTTTAGTTTACGATTTGACTCAAAAACCGTATAAACCGAACCTGAACACCCCTAATACCAACTATTGATACGCTATTCACCAATTGCTATGTCGCAAACATGCTTTGGTTGAAGTTGGTGGACTGGTTGAATATACCACCTAGTTTCGTTTTCTCTATATCGGATCTTCTTAATATCCATCGACATTTAAACATTGATAAGACTAAGAAAAAAGTGGTTCACGTGGTGATCGCATACGACATTAGGTTTTGTGGAAGGTTAGAAATGAAAAGTTTGTTTTAGAGCCAAGGAGATTAGCATCGGTTTGGTGATTAAAGAGGTCAACTCTTAGGCTTTATTTTGGATTCATAATATGTCCAAGGGGAAGTTTGTGAGAGAAGGAAAAAAATCATGTAGTGGTTATTTTTTCTGTTTTTGCTTGTTTAATGGGGTCTTTTGGTTTTGTATGTTGTGTGTCTTGTGGTGTAGCTTCCTGCTTATTTGTGGTGGAATGTATTTGCCCTAAAAAAAACTTATTTTTTAGTGAATTGCAAATTTTGTTTTTTAACTTTGCATCGGTTTTAAGTATTGTTCTTAAACTAAGATAATTACACTTAATGTCCTTTATGTTGTACATTTCATGCACGTTTTGTCTTTGTCTTTAACGGACATTATATTTCTCAGTCCAGTCAATTGTTTTGTCATCGTGTGCTCGGGTTAACTACGCAGCAACATGCGTGTTACAAAGTCTAGTTTTTTTTTATTAAGAATGATAATTTTGATCACATATGTTTCTAGTTGGACCTCCACATTTTGTATTTGTTTGTGTATATTTGAAGACTATTACCTATATATATCATGGTTAATATCTGCACATAAATATATTTTTCTCAACACATCTATAATTTTTTTCTACAAATATTGAAACCAATACCTACACACGTACCGGTTTTACCTACGCATAATATTATCTTCACACATGTATATTTATAACACTTGTCATTGTCATCATTATACTCCACGTTATCTACCACGTTAGCTGTCACATCAATCGACATATTATATAGTAGGTTAGTAACTTGTTTACTGTACGGGTTGAATTTTGGTTCATAATATTAAATAAATACAAAAAAAATGGTTAACAAATTTAAAAATTATGAATGACGCAATTCTTCATAAAACATTAATTGAAAATTTAATACATTAAAAAATTGATTATGTTTGACAAATTATTGATTAGTTTTTTCTTAAAAAGACAAAAATTATTGAATAAAAATTGTCAAATATACATTAACTCTGTCAATTTTTATAAAATGAAAATATACATTAAGAAGTCTTGGGCTCAAGTCTCACATGTAACAAAAAGATAAAAAAATGGGGGGTTACAAGTTGGGTCAGGGGGTTTTCTCATCCGTGGTGAGTTTCCTCCTGATGGGGATTAGAGATGATCGGGTGAGTGGTGTAATGTCCCCGTCAATGATCCAAATTTGCCGTTCAGAGAAAAAAAAAACTTTGTCAATTTTCTTAAAATGAAAATTTAGTTTGCACAAACTTGGTAATTAATCTTAATTATTAATTTAATAAATTGATAATTGATTGTGGTTTTAACATGTGACAAAGCTAATATGGACCTCTTAGAAAGAAGGCACGTGACAATCATTTTAGTGTTTTATTAGGATTAAAGATGTGTGAGTTATCGTTTCCTAAAAAGTAATAGAAATAATATATAATCTAAACCTTAATGCTTACTAACTTACGAAGAGTGGTGGCCATAAGTGCCATGGAAAGAATCTAACCCCGAAAATTAATTGTAAAATATTATTTTACATGACACAAATCAATCTAACAACTCGACCTGAAAAATATAATGAAAAAAAGGATCGAAAAAATGACTCCGTAAAAAAAAAATCTCGAATTCATCACTACTTGGTGGTGCTAGGTGGATTAAAGTTAAAATCAATAGATCTCATCACAATGCCTATTATGTCCATTCATTTTTCATAACCAAATAAATAAGAAATAACTATTAAATACGTAACATAGTTTTACTAGAGCAGATGATGTTATTTTATCTCATACCATAATAATAATAATATCATTTACCTAACATCGAATCTGACCAAGCAAATTTAATCCCAATTATGCCCTTATTTTCTTACCTTGGATTTTTTTTTTTTTTTGGAGCTAAAATTCTAACTTTTTCAATTAAAAACCAAAATAAAGGTTACAACTCAGTCTGACATACGGGGCAAGCGGGCAACAAGCTGCGCCGCAAGCCCTTTTTGAATAGCAAAACCTAAGCGGATGAAAACAAGTTTCCTAGCTCTAGGAGTCACTATATGTCCATGCATAACCTTCTGGATCCGCCCGAGCGTGTCCGCAGCCTCTGACGCGAGGTGCCCGAACGTGTCAAAAGCAAAGGGGACAAACACATGCTGATTCTCGAGGCATGCCTTCTCGTGCTTGTCCACCTTACCCGCAGCCGCCTTAGCAGCAGCCTGCCCCGCCGTGAAAACTCCAGAACCAAAGCCCACAAGGGGAGAGACCCCAGTCAGATCGATGCAAGCGTGCTTCCCCCTTGACCACCCAAACACCAGGATGTCCGCCGGTCTAAGGGTCGAACGCCCCTCTTTTGGGTCAGTTAAGAAGTTGACGGGGGCTTCCTTCTTGGCTGAAATCCCAGCCTTTCTGAAAATGTCAAATAGCACATCCCGGACCCAGTCATGACGGTACTTGAACCCCGGGAGATCTTTACAGTGAACCGCATGCTCCCCAAACGAGTCCAAACACGCCTTGCGGCAAACAGGGCACTTCTCGTCCGCGGGAAAGAGGGGTATCATAAGCCGGTACTTGAGGATAGATCGGTATTCGACAGACGACATGCGCTGCCCGAGCCCATCAATGGGGAGAGCATGGAGGAAATCTTGGGCATGTGGTTGACGAAGACAGCTCCACACCGCTTTTTGCCTGGCATTCATATTAAACCGGGTTTCCATATCCAACACGATTTTGCTGGAAAGGGCATTCGCCAAAACGTGTTGGGGTTTTGGGGGGGCGGTGTCCTTGTCAGAGAAACCGCTAAGATCAAAACCCGGTACGATGTCACGTAGGGCCGCCAGAGCGAAAGTATAATCCGAGTCCATGCCACAGACCCCGCTCTCCCGCAAGATGTGGTCCTGCAGCCCCCAGGATTGGGCCCTGGACGCTACAAACGCATAAGACGATGCCTCCAAGGCCGAAGAAACCCCGAGCCCTCCGTGCCGGATAGGCAGGGAAGCGAGCCGCCACTGAAGGTCCCCAAAATAAGCCCCTCCACAGACCACAATGTTTTCAACTGTCTCGCGCAGGGTCTGATCAAAGCAGGAGGCCGCCCCTTGCATGTGGGCGGGGGGACAGGTCCGCAGGCCGAAAAAGAGCTTGGCAACACCCATGCAAGAGCGAAGCAGGAGGAGTTCGCACTGTGGGTCCCGAATCTTGGGAAGGAGGTGCATTAGAGCGACAGCGTTAGAAGCCCTCTTGGACGCCAACCCCTCAATGAACCCACCATCCCTACTGACTGCCCCCCCGAGGAGCTTTACCCCTAGGGTCGGCCTACTGATGCCCGAGGGGAAGAGGCCCGGCCGATTCTTCCTCCCATCACAAGACGGCCAGAACAGCTCCGTCTTCTTTATATTGAGTTGCAAGCCCAGGGAGGGGCCGGTCTCCGAAATAATCTGCAAAGCATTGGCCACTTCCTCGGAATCCCCAATGAGAGTGCCATCGTCAAGGTACCACGCGTGGAGGAGTAGGCGACAATTTTCTCGAATCTGGTGCGCAAGGGGGTGAAGAACAAGGGCAAACAGGAGAGGGCCCAAAGGGTCTCCCTGTTGCACCCCAGTAGTGGCCCAAATATGATCTCCCCCTAAGTAAAGCCTCGCAGACTGGCCGTAGAGAAAGTCGACCCATGGAGATATAGCCGGGCACCTTAGTCGCACTTCCCGGAGTAAGGCCGATCTATCCACTACATTAAACGCGTTGGAGAAATCAACCGTAAGCATGGCCAGCGAGCTGTCATCATGTTTCCCCGCAACCAACCGGTTAACAGCATGCAAGATAGCCTCAGCTCCCCCAGGCACCCCAACCCCAAACTGAAAATCCCCGAGATATTTAGCCATTTCCTTCCCGACTCCTTTCATAGCGATTTTAGAAACCAATCGCCGCCAGATGGTGCCGACAGCGATGGGCCGGATCCCGTTATCAGGTTTTAGCAGAGGTGTGAGAGGGGCCGACGCCACAAACTCGGCCAAGCCGAGGGGGCACCTCCCCCCCAACCACAAATTGACTACCAAGGTAATAGCCCCAAGGAGGTCGTTAGCAACGGCAGACCCTTCCCCGCAGAGGCTGTCCAGAAGGTGCTGGGCCCGCAACCCGTCCCTCCCGCACGAAGTCCCCTTGGGAAACGATTTAATGCAAGCCAAAACCACTTCGGTGGTAGCCGCAAGTGGGGGCTCGGTATGGGGCTCAGACGGCAAGGAGGGTGGTGGTAACACAGGATGCTTCTCCTCCAAAACCCGAGTGGTGGCAGGTCCATAAGGCGCAACCCCAGACGAAGAGAGAACTTTAACGGCGGCAGTAAAGTGACCGTCCGCAATCTTCCGGATGCAGCGGTTTATGTTGGACCCCTCCGCAGCCGACTTGCCAGAAGCAGTATCAGGAGGCCCCCCAGGCCCACAAACAGGGGTTTCAAGGATGTTATCAATCAGCTGGTTAATACCCTCCTCTCCCCCCCAAGTAGATAGGGAAGCCATGATGGAACGACATTGCAGGGCCTTGCGGTTCCCAGAGCGAGCCTCTTGGCGCGTTTTAGGGTTAAAAACCCTCAGCGTGCACCTAGGGAGAATAAGCAACCGAACCCAGGCCTCAATAGAATCGGGGTGAGCCGCCACCTGAAGCAGAGCAGTTTTAAGGGCCTGGGAAAAGGCCATGCGACAACTGAGAGGTAAACTCTTAACAGTGGTGACACGAGCCTTGAAAATCTTATCCAGGAGCTCCCTATCCAAATGCCTCCCACCCCCTACATTGACGGGGCCAAGCCCGGGCGGGTCAACAAGGCCAAGGGGGATGGGGATCTCGGTGATATGCCTGGCTTCGTCGTCCGAAGGAAAGCGAGAAACCCCGTCCTCGTGGTGGCACAAGCGGCCGACATGGTGAATTTTCATGCACCGACCACACAACCAAGAATCAAGGGCTTTTAAGGCATCCTCCAAGGCAAGAAACACCCCGCGGTCTACCGAGAGGGTGTCCCGCAACGCGTCACAGCGCTCATCACTGTTAAGGTGCGAGGTTTTAAGATGGGCGACAAGGCGCGAGAAACCTTTGGCCCCGAACTCTCTACCACAATGCTGGAGGGATCGAAGGGGGCACCTCACCAAACGACTAGGCAACACCGAGGGGGTGGCCATATAAGCAAACACGGAGCGAGGAGGACCGTGCAAGAAAAACCGCAAGGGAGTGCTAAGCAAGCACACCAGCGGTGGGGGGGGGGGGGGCGGGGTGAAGAAAATAGTTCACGGTTCGAGCTGAAACGTAAAAACACACAACCTAAGTGCAAAGAGAGCACACCGGGGTAAACCAACGGAGGGTTGGTAACCGGAACCCCGCAACCGAGCAGTAGCGGGGCACAACCTAACGAGGCGCTAAAATAGCACCCTCAAGGGAAGAAAAGAACTTGGAATATCCTTTAGTTGACATATAAGACTACCAATATTACCAACTTACTCAAGGGTTTAATAGTAATTTAACATACGAAATATCAAAAACTCCTTTCAAAAGCATAAAAAAATAAAAATAAAACTAAAAATAAAAAAGTATATGTTTTAAAAACCAAACCAGACTTTTCAACCAAGAGAGATCGGAATCAACGGTTTCCACATGACATTCCTTATAATATGGTCCATTAGAAACAGGACCGGCTGATTTGGTCCGGTTTTAACAGATAACAAGTCCAAATAACATTAAAATATATTTATAGTTGCACAATGAAATTTACATGATGAGTACATTTTTTTTTTGAAAGGCACATGATGACTACATTTATTTAATATGAGTGTATGTACATGCCAATAAATATATGTGTAGTTGCACAATGAAATTTACATGATGACTATATTATGAGTATATGTACATAACAAAAATTTAAAATCAAAGACTTATGATTGAATTTGAGTAGTTGTTTTAAATTCTATTATAATGAAAAACAACTTGAAACTTAATGTTAAAACACTATACAAATGTATTAATTAATCCGACTATAGAGTCGGATTAACATGATTGATTCAGATAAAATGAATCAATCACGTCTTAATACTAGCGGGACAACCTCGGCCAACGGGGTCGAGAGCGGCGTTGGTATCGGTGACGTTCGACAATTCGGGCACGTCGGGTTCAACCGGAGCCACGGATCAACGCATTTCACATGAAAAAGATGCCCGCAATCCGGAAGCTCTCGAAGCAAATCCTTCCCCTTATAATCCGCCAAACAAATCGAACAACACGAAGAAGAACCCGAATCTTTTCTCTTGATCTTGACATCCGAGTAGCTCACGATCGGGTAGCTCAAGAGAGTCGCCTCGTCAAGACCCATGTCGATCACACAATGGGCCGAGTCGGGTTGGTTGGCGATCGAGCCGCCGCCGCTCCGCCGCCTCCGGTGGCGGTTTGATGGTGGTGATGATGATTGTGTACTTCTAGTACAATAATAAGAGGCCAATGTGATTGTGATGATGAGGAGAAGTATGCCGAAGGAGATTCCGATACCGTACCCGAACCCACCGATGTTTTGTGATCCGAGGAAGCCGCCGGAATCAGCTGCCGGAGCCGCCGTGGAGTTCATGTTTTCTTCAGGGGGATTTTGGAATTGGAGGAGGAGGAAGTGTGGTTATGGTTGGCCATTTTTGGGGGTTGTAGGAGGGGGGTAGGGGGGTATTTGGTGGGGGTGAATATTTTATAAAAATAATAATTTTAAAAGGTCAACGGTAACGTATATATGATGAGGATGGATGTGTAGAAAGCAAGTGAGATTGAAAACATTTTTTTATAATTTATTTAAAATATATTAAGACTAAAAATTAAGGGTGAAGTGTCATTTCTCCAACTAATCATTTTTTAATAGTAAATACATTGTCTACCATAGGAATTTTTTTTCTAGAGCATTCATAGTTTATTTCTTCAAATTCTGTGAGTATAGTCTTTAAAATTGAGGTGTGTTTATCAGTGAAAGAAAGAAAAAAAAGTTAATGTTTATTCATGTATTTGAGGAATATTTAATTGTGTTTGTGAGTGAAAAGATAGAGAAAAATAATGATAAATATATAAATTATAGATATAAAGTACGGGGCTATGAATGTAATCTAATTTAATATATAATAAATAAAAAAATTTAACTTTACATGTCATTTTAGATTCACTTTCATCAAAGGATTTGTCTTCATCATCTATTAAATATGAAGGAAAATTAAATTTTAATAATACAAGTTTTTCATAGTTGGCGGATAATAATACGAGCTTCAAAAATTGCACACAATAATACCAATTAAACAGTTAGGTGATTTTAATGATATGTCATAAGTTTTTTATTAACGGTGTTAATGGTTTGCTGACGTGGCATTCAATAAGGGACTGTTTTATAACTTCTGAAAATGGAGGGGTTGTTTTGTAAATTATATTAAAATCTTGTATTTGAAAGGAAAAATAAAAGAACAAAAGAGAGAACAGAGAAATAGGGGCGCCGGTCACCCCCTCCTTCCCCGACCGACTACTGGCGACCACCTTCCCGTTCATCTGAGTTCGCCGGCAAAACTCGTCGGTCGTCTGAGTTTGTCGGCAAAACTCACCGGTCGTCTCTTTTGATGGAACAGAGACTATAGACGGTGATTTCGGTCCGATTGGTGGTGTTCCGGCGAGTCATCTATTTTGCCTTAGCTCTCCAGGTCTTCTATTTTCTATTTTGCCCTAGCTCTACCGATCTTCTATTTTGACGGAACGGAGACTATAGGCGGCGATTTCGGTCCGATTGGTGGTGTTGCTGGTCGTCTCTTTTGCCCTAGCTCTCCCAACCACCGCCACCACCATCGGCGACCCACATGGCCCATCGTTGTTGCCGCCGCTCTTCCCCATCGACTACAGGAACTGCTACACGAACCAGAGCTGGAACCGCTACAGGAACCGGAGGCCGGCCGGAGCCTCGTCGACGCTGCTCGATCTCGTCGGTGGTCGTTTTTTCGCTGACCGAACCACCATCACCGCTAGCTTTATCACCGGCGACGGCCAACGCCTGCGGGAATGGCGGCTCCGATTCAAACAAGGGGAGAGAGAGAAGATGGGTCGTCCGACGACGGTGTGTTTGGGGTGCACAAGGGGTGTTTGGTCATTAAATTAAGAATTAATAGTAGATACAAGATAACCCCTCCATTTTAAAAAATTACAAAACAGTCTCTTAACAGATGCCACGTCATCAACCCACTAACACCATTAGTATAAGACTAACGACATTTCATTATAAGCACCTACCTCGTTAATTGATATTATTGTGTGCAATTTTTGAAACTCGTATTATTATTCACCAACTAAGTAAAACTTGTATTATTAAAATCCATTTTTCCAAATATCAATCATCTCTCTTATTAAGATACTAATAATTTTAAGTAATTAAATTGTATAATTAAATATCAAATATATAAATCTTTTTATTCTAATAATTTTATAAATTTAATAAATTATAATAAGATTTCAATTATTTTTATCTTAAAATATAGTTTTACAATTCTTAAATCTCTATTGTTTGTTATTTGTAATTGTATATATATTCGTTATTTCTTATTTTTACGGATGCATATTTAAAAATATATCATCATTTCTTATACGTTTACGTGTAAACTTATGCTTAAAAATATAATATTAATTATATTCAAAGTTATTAATTATATTGTTTTTAGGATATCCCGTGTATTACACGGGTTGGTACTAATAGTATAAATATATAAACGCTAACTATGGAGTCCCTATCTTATATTTGAGGTTTACAAAGATGGGGGAAACTTTTTTGTAGGTTATGCCTATTTTATCCCTCTAGGTTATTTGCACTGCTTAATTTTTTTGTTTTGCATCTGGATTAGATGTCCCAAATCTGGACCATTCATTTATCAAATCAAAGGCTAACATCACTTTGTACACTTCGCACGAAAATATCCCTATGTATTTAAACTTTCACCTATATATATATATATAAATATACTGATTTTATATATATTACATGTGAATAAACTAATTTACTGATTTTATGTGTATGTAAAACAAACATATTTGTATACAAAAAGTATGAAATCTAAAAAATATATAAGCGAGCTTAGCTCAATGGACACCGTCTGATCTCTGGTAACGAGAAGTTAGGCGTTCGAGTCTCGGCCACGGATGCTGAGGGGGAGTTTTACCTGGTTCGCTAGGGTTTCCCCTGGGGTGTTTGGAGTGTAGTCCGTCTAAGTTGGAAGCTATTGCCAGACGTGACGTGATCCGACAGAGCCTTTTAAAAAAAAATCTTGATAAAATTAAATGATTAAGGTTTATTCTTGATAAAATTAAATGATTAAGGTTTGTTTTCTTTATTGCTTTCTCAATAATTTGATAATTGTGTTAAAAAGGTTATTTGACTGCTTATCTGGTTTTGGATTAGTATTAAATTTTTTAAAAGATGCATATTCATGAACTAGTTTGTTGGTAAAAGTTTGGTTTCAGAGTGGTTGAATCCCTTTGCCACATTATTTTCCATTAATCATTATCCACCATTCTCATTTATTTTGAACATTAAAATTTTCAATAAACTAAGACTATAAACAAAAGAGAACTTTTTCTAATCATGTGATCATTATTTAATAAACTTTTAGTTATTTTGTAAATTAAATCTGTAAGTAACAAGAATTGGTCAAACACTATATCAAATAAAATCTTTTGCCGTAAAAAAAAATTGTACCGAGGGACATCCTAATGTTGATTTATGTTAGCTTTATGTTTAAAAATTTATGGGTTTGATTTCCTTAATTTTTAATTTTAATGTATTGATGTGATGTAAATATTTATCCTATAAAATTAAGGAAGTGATAAGTGTTGTTCTAAGAGAAAAAAATAAACTAAATCTTTTGGTTAAAATTGATTACTCGATACTAATAATTTTGTATCGTATAACACTATAAAACACTATAACGCTTTTTGATACGCAATCTCAAGCACCTCATCAATGTTAATCGTCAACGACATTTAGGTTTAGGTTTTAGGTTTTTGTTGAAAAGTGTCTTTCGTAGTTAGTTACCAATATCATCTTCGGTCTCCCTAAATAGTAAATACGAAAAACTAGTCATTGTTTCAAGTTACAAAATACTCTAAAAATACCAAACATTTTTACTACAAGTCGTCTTCTTCTTTTTATATAAAAGTTATATTATTCTCTACTAAAATTCAAGTTATTCAACTATATATCCTTAATCCTTTTAGCAACTTGATTAACTGTGGATTCAACCAAGCCCAGTTTAATCCAAGCGACTCGAACATATGTTACAAGCCCCAAAGGCCCAAATGGAGAGAAGTCCAATGCAACAGCCGAGATTTGGGAGTCCGGGGCAGTTTAAAAACTTGTCCTTGTATATAATAATTTTTTTTATATAAATCGATAAATTCTTATAAAAGTTTGTCACATTCCTTATCATTTATTAGACCTAGTAATTTTTTATATAATAGCTCAAACCGAAAACATAACAGAATCAAGGGTGAAGTGATTATTACAAACTATATAACATTATAACAAAATCAACTTTAGTATTTATTTTTAGTTTCAAAGGGTATCACACTATCACTTAACTTACCTTCGTAACTCCATTACATCTATACGACAACATTTTTTTGTCATTGTTGTTGTTTAAAATCCGATTATACACATTTGTACCCCTATTAATTCGGTCAATCATCCCCTAGGCCTTGTTGGATTATCCAGAAAGTGTGAATCGCTTTTAGATTGAATATCTTGATAGTTCACTTGATGATATCAATCAGATAGATCTGACAATCTGATGGAACCAGAGAATTTTGAATGTGAAGAAGACGAACGAGAATGAATATGTCAATGATCCTTTTACACCCTTTTTCTGGAATTTCTCATAACAAGCAAAACATTTATCTGTAATTTAAAATTTGAATAAAATTGTCAACATTACATAATCAGTCATTACAGAAATTTATAGTCAATTTCAAGATAAAATAAATTTCTACTGTAATTTTCATGAAGTAATTTAGTTGAAATAAAAATTTCCAAGTTGACTTGGTCGACCCTAGCCACGGGCTACCGCCAGTCCGCCATTTGGAACCCACTTCGAAGTTCTTGACTTACAACCTTATCGATACGGGCGTGTATTACCCCCCTCACCTCCGAATTCAAACGATATAAGTTATAAGTCGTATTGATTAGTAGTCAATTCAATTACACTAAAATAGCAATGACTTAAAAAGAATTTATTTGTTTGAAATTTTGTGTATGTTTTATAGCTTGTAGCCTTGCACATTTATAGATGACAAAAGGGTTATGGTAGGTAGCATATCAAAATTGATAAAACTTTGTAACATGTCAAAATGAGATGTGTCGGGTTAGGTTAATAACTTTTTTGCCTTTACTTTGAATAAGTAATCAATGTATTTTCAATTATGTCATGAGGTTACTTTTAATATGGATTTTATTTATAAATAACCTTATCGATACCCAAATGAACTCGTTCTTCATAAATGGGAAGTTGCTGCCATTGAGTCATCGGTACTAAAAAGCCTAGTTTTTTTTCTTATATAATTTTCTAGTTTCATGAGGTATTCATATTAATTAAAATCATCGTTAAACTAAAATTGATTTGTATGCTAATATTAGGATGAAGGGTGCCGTTTTAAAATTTTCTTATCATCTTTAAGTTTTTTCTTTTATATTTTATTCCGGTGGTTTGAACACAAAGAAATATAACACTAGTTGTAGTATTGCAGAGAGTGGACGTATATCATTTTAGGAATATAATAACCTCCAACTTGGGTTGGTGCTACAAAGACTTGATTAATCCTATAGCGGCTATTAGGATGAAGGACTTGAACTTTTTCACGAACGCAAATAAACATATATTATTTAAAAAAAATTAAAATCATCACTCATAGTCTAAACAATCAGACACAATCAATCTAAATAAATATATAAGCAATTGACATGATAATTATAAACATAATTATCTCATAATAGTGTCACAAAGATCTAAGTTTAATATGGCCAAGGCTATGTGCAATAGGCGTAATGCCTCGAAGATAGCGCCCCCATAGCATCCCAACACCGCCCCAGAGGCGTTATGCGAAAAAAATCTGGAAGTCCGGTGACCACATCGCCCCTCCTCCTCCTGTCTTTCCCAAATCGCATTATCATTTATTTGAGATTAAAAAAAACAATAATTATGTAATATTTATAACTACACTATGTTTAGTCAAAGAGCTTGTTGCTAACAGGCTTTAGGGTAAGGCTCCATGACTACGATAACATAAGTTTTAAATACAAACTTTAAATGACTAAAGATCCTAGTATAAAGGTTCGGTAAAAACTAAATATAAAAAATAATTTAAAAAATGCCTAGTAAATGAACATAAACAAAAAGACATGAATGAATGTACTTATAAACATAAACGGACACTTTATCGAATGTTTACGAACATCTTACTGAACGTTTCCGAACACAAATGAATGAATGCGAACTCTGTTTATGTTCGTTATTTAACCAAAAATAAACTTCTCAACGTACTACGATTCGTTGAAAGTTTGATTAGTTTATGACCCTAACCTTAGGATGTTTTGCCACCGGTTGAAATGTTTGCCCATTTGCTAATCCCATTCCAAACGAATATTTGTCTAGTAAATTCTCGAGTCAGCAGGAGAAAACAAATAATATTGTGAAAGGCTAAATTCTAAAAGGATGTTAATTTCTTTAAAGTATAGGAGGTGCACTCACCTTTAAATATTACGTGTGATTAGCATTTTGTAAGCGTGATTCCTTTAGCGTCCCTTTTAATCGTCTAATACTTATTTTCTTAAGTAAACAACACACATGACCAAGTCCCATGCATCACATTTAATCAAAAACTTTTAATATGTGCGAATAGAATATCTTTTTACGTTAATTAAATCATCCACAACGCTCTTTAACATGAAAACAAATTGTTCAATGTCCGTCTGATGTGGAGGAGAGAGTCAGAGAGGGGCGGAAGAGAAACGAGCCTGGAAACACACAACTTCGTGAAGAATCACATAAGAAGGGCATTTATTGAAATCCGACATAACATAAAGAATAGAACATATAAAAGCGATAAAGTGACATGTATAAGGAGCCACTCGAAGATGGTTTATGATTTTATTTTGGTCTTTGGATGGATGGGGGAAAACATACTCATGTGGATCTAACAGTGATTTTCCCTCTCGTGGTCTTACGAAGTAGCACTTTTACAGCATGTCCAGTTGCTTTGAAAGCTGCTTCATGCAAAATGGTCAAACATGAGAATGTAGGTCTTGACAACCAACACGTGTTTATACCATTTGTATTTGATACCTTTTAGTTTCTCGCACCTAAGACTGTCGAGCTACTTGGCAGAGTTCAACGTGTCATACATACAAATATATTTAGCGACACAGCATTTTATCCGCTTACTTTCTATGTTCTTATAGACATTTTCTTATGATTTGAATGACAATTTCAAATTGGTGAGTGAAGTTTCTTTATGAATTAACAATTATATAATTAATAATTCATATGAACAAATATAAAGTTTTCTTTTAACTCTTTAGCATATATTTTTAAAAAATTTTTTTTTTTTGGAACGGCATCGATCAGGCGACTTTGGTCTCACGTGTAAACCTACCCTTGCGGGGCTATGTCCAAGGTCGATTACTCGGACCTCCGTGAGAACCAAGACACCCCCTCCTGAAGCTTTCTCCTGGCAGAAACCCCCTCCTGGGACAACATGGGGTAAAACTGCCTCCCCTTGGATTAGAACTTGGGTCACATAGTAACCAAACCCCAGAAAAATAAAATAAAGTAGAGCATGAAAAGAAGACACGTTCATTGTTTAATCAACTCGTTTAGTCTCTGAAAACTAATTTATTACAACAAATAATAAAAAAGGAAATATTATGAAAGAGCGTGCAACCACGCGTGTAAAAAGCAAGCAAATCGAAAGATGCCTCGACAGAGATTTTTTCACGCTTATCAAAAGGTTATGTGAAACACCAAAATAAAGTTCTAAAAGCCATACACTTGCCTTGATTACACTCCAGAATGTTTGCCTTTTGATTCTTGAACCCACCATAATTTCTCTGTTCCGAAAGATGAAAGCCCTCATCTTTCGTTCTTGAATTCCGGGTTTCGTTAGAAATCTTGAAGCTTTTCCCATCATCAGATATTCAATTCAATGGAAATAAGATGGGGGTTCTGTAAAACGATGTTTTTCCTCATGTTTATCGTTTCATTTACGGGAATATCGACTTCAGTTGCTAATGTAGATAACGTGTTCGACGAAATGTCTCTGAGGGCACAAGATAAAGCTTCACTTCTCGAGTTCAGGTCACAGGTGCGTGACCCGAATCAGAGGCTGGTATGGGTCGGGTCGGGTTGTGCGAACTGGACCGGGGTCAGTTGCTCGAGGAGAAATGGTAGGGTTCTTGTTCTTGAACTTAACCTCACCGGGTTCGGGTTATCGGGTCGGATTCATTCGAGCTTGTGTAAACTTTCTTTCCTTGAAACCCTAAATTTGTCTCGTAATAATCTTGGTGGTCCGATTCCAAATTGTTTTAGTTCGTTTGGGAATATGAAAAAAATGGATCTTGGTTATAATATGTTTAGCGGTTTTGTTCCTGATACACTCATGAAATTGAGTAGGTTAACTTTTCTTGATGTTGCCCACAACATGTTTGATGGAATGCTTCCTTATTGGATTGGGAATTTCTCATTGAAGCTGGAGAAACTTGAAATGGGGTATAATTCATTTCAAGGGGGGATACCAGAGGGTTTATTGGACCTAAAATCTCTCAAGTTCTTGGATTTATCTCATAACAATTTGTCTGGTAACTTCCCTGATTTCAAGCAGTCTTTAGAGCATCTTAATCTCGAGTCAAACTCGTTTTCGGGTACTTTACAGTGTTTATCATCTTCAATCGACTCACTTTCTATGCTGAATTTAGCTAAAAACTCACTCGAAGGGGGGATTCCGACTTGTGTTTCTTCGCTACGAGCACTTACACATCTTAATTTATCATCCAATCAGTTAAGCTATGAAATCTCTCCAAGATTTGTGTTTTCCAACAGATTAACTGTCATGGACTTGAGTTACAATCGGTTGTCGGGTTATCTTCCTATAAAGATCCTTGAATCATCAGAAAGATTGGGTCTGATTGTGTTAGACCTTTCACACAACCAGTTTTCGGGTGATATTCCGTTAGATTTTACAGAATTGAAAAGCTTACAAGCTTTGTTTCTTTCCCACAATCTTCTTACTGGTGAAATCCCATCAAGAATCGGGAACTTAACGTATCTTCAAGTGATTGATCTATCTCATAATTCGTTATCTGGTTCAATCCCTTTGAACTTTGTCGGTTGTTTTCAGTTACTTGCTTTGATTCTCAACAACAACAATCTTTCGGGTGAAATCCAACCCGAGCTTGATGCATTGGACAGTTTAAAGATTCTTGATGTCAGCAACAACAAGATTTCTGGTCAAATCCCGTTGACTTTAGCCGGATGTAAATCGTTAGAGGTCGTAGATTTAAGCTATAACAATCTCTCGGGACCTCTGAATGACGCGTTGACCAAATGGTCAAACCTCAGATATCTTTCTCTTGCACACAACAAATTCGACGGGCCTGTTTCAAGCTGGATTTTCATGTTTGAAACGATCCAAACGATCGATCTTTCTGGCAACAGGTTCTCCGGCAACATCCCTGATGGTATTTTTAATGTTAGTTTGCATTTTAACAATGGTAACTTCAAGAAAGACAGCCCTAAAGTGCCATTGTTAGATAGTAAACTATCAGTGGTTATGGGTGATGATTTGCATCTGAACTACAACTTGTCATCAACAGTTATGATTGATCTTTCAGACAACACGTTACACGGGCAAATCCCAAACGGGCTTTTTAGTTTACACGGTCTGGAGTACCTAAACTTGTCTCACAACTTTCTTGATGGTGAAATACCCGCGAATTTAGAGTCTATGTGGAGCTTAAAGATTCTTGATTTATCACATAATTCGCTATCGGGTCAAGTCCCAGAAAACTTATCAAGTCTTGGCAACTTGACCCATTTGAATCTTTCTTTCAATTACTTTTCTGGGATTGTTAACAAGACAAAAGGGTATTGGAGGTTTTTGGGTGCATTTGCAGGGAACCCAAATTTATGTGTAGAGTCATCTAAATCTGGTGATGGTTGTGAGACTAAAGAGCGACCGGATGAGCCACAGCGGGCATACGAAGAGGGTAAAGAACACGGGCCGATTTCGGTATGGGTGTTTTCGGTTAGTGCTTGTGTTAGCTTTTATGTTGCTGGTGTTGTGTTGTTTTGTTCATCTCGAGCTAGGAACTTTATGTTTGGGACGAAAGATTAATGATGTTTAAATGTAGAAAGTGTAGGTTACCACTTACTATTGTACATATGATGAATTTTCCTAGTGAATCTTACAAACTGCCATCTTTTGTTAACATGTATATTACTTTTATATTTCATGAAAACTCTTTTAATTAAGATCCACTGATTCGTTGAAATACACTATGTGTTACACATGCGTACGAGTATTCACAACTTATTCTCTAAAAATATGTGAATATAATCCTTAAAATTAACTTGTTTCCTAAAAATATATGAGTATAATCCTTAAAATTATTGTTTATCCCGATATGTGAAGAAACTCTATATATTCCTTATACATTTTTAATATTTTTGAAAAGTAGTTGTAAGTGAAAGAGAGATAAAAAATAATGATAAAGGTATAAAAAAATATTATTTAATTGAAAATAAGAGAACAACGAAATTTAGTTAAATTATAGAATAAAGATAGGGAATGGCTTGTGTGGTTAGGTTCAAATGATAACTTTTTTATTGTGTAATTCTTGCAAGGCAGTTGTTATCTTATGTCGTACCCTCTCCTGTAAAAACGATTTTTGTCGACATTCATCATTTTGGTTCGATATCTTAATCACAATCACATTCTCCAGTTCCTTTGATCGTATCATAGATCCTATCCGATTGATATTTCAAGCGGACCATCAACATATTCAATCCGAAACTGATCACACGCTTTCTAGGATTATCCAGACAAATTTGTACTTTTCTAACAAAAAAAAACCCATAGTTTTTTTTGAACGGCAATTCAATAGAACGAAGGGAAACCGGCAAGCGAGGCGCTACGCCGGCCCCGAAAAAACAAGGGAACTTACATTAAAAGGAAAACCGACACCACTCGTCCCAATGTATATCCCACCCTTTCGCCCGAGTTTTGACCCACAAGAAACTAATAGCTTTTACATCGACCACCATACTACTAATCGACGCTTTTTTGCCTTGGAACGCCGCGTTGTTTCTATTCTTCCAAAGCACCCACACCGCAGCTCTTATCACCGCATCCAACGCTCCGGTCTTCGACTTGAATCTGGAATTTATAGACGTGGACAGCAGCAAATCTTTTGTAGAGAACACGAGAAGCGGCTGGACGTTGCACCATTGACCCAAGATTGTCCAAAGCATCGAAGCCGTAGAACAACCCGTGAAAATATGATCCTCCGTCTCGACTCCACAATAGCACACCGGACACTCCTGCGAATGGATAAAAACACCCCTTTTTCCCAGATTAACTCTTGTAGGAAGTCTCCCGATAATCGATCTCCAAAAATTAATATTAACCTTCGGAGGGACAAGATCATTCCACTGCACCACCTGCTGATTAGGGGGAGTAACAGCCAACAATCTTGTCATACTACCAGCCGAAAAGGTCCCGCTGTTATCCCCTTTCCATGTCCAAATACCGTTCTCGCAGCGGATCAAATCGGAGAGCCTAATGTGTCTTTTATCCAACACCTTCTCCACTCTAGCGATTGAAGCCCAGACTCCCGCAGCCCCTCTTTTAACCGGTATGAGACCCGTATTGTTACTGGAAAGATGGATCCCGTCGATGACCCGTCTCCACAACTTGGACTCCTCCTTTTTATAGCGCCAAAACCACTTCACCAAAAGCCCAATATTCTTATTTTCCAGACCCGTAAGACCGAGCCCTCCTTTTTCTTTGTCACATTCCAGAATATCTCTTCGAATCCAATGGATTTTCCGTTTCTCCGGACAACCCCCCCCATAAAAAGTTGTATCGAATGGCCTCCAACTTTTTAATCACTTTGATCGGAGCTTTATATGTAGAGAAGTAGTAAAGAGGCACACATTCAAGGACCGACTTAGCCAAAACCAATCTGCCACCTAGCGAGAGAGTACTCGCTTTCCATCCCGAGAGTTTGGCCGAGAAAGCATCCAAAATAGGTTTCCATCCCGCAACATGGTTCATATTACCCCCAACATTTAAACCCAGGTGTGTAAAGGGGAGTTCATCACCTTTACACTTAAGCACCAAGGCTTTATTTTTAACTTCATCCAAATCAATATTTAGCCCAAACAGTGAACATTTAGACAAGTTCACACGCAGGCCAGAAACAATAAAAAAGATTCGGAGGATGCGAGCCAAATTATTAATATTCAAGTCGGACCATGAACCTAAAATCAAGGCATCATCCGCGAAGAGAATGTGCGAGATCGACGGGCCATTTGGAATACTGATCCCCTGAAAACCCCCGACCATATCGGCCCTCGTCATCAACCACGACAACGCTTCCATTATGATAATAAAGAGGAAAGGGGATAATGGGTCACCTTGGCGTAAGCCTCTAGAACAATTAAATTCCCGGGTGGGAGACCCATTGACTAAAACCGACGCTCTAGTGGAGTGTAAACAGCCCCTTATCCACATAATCCATCGTTGGGGGAAATTCATTTGGCCGAGCACCGAACACAATTTTTTATAATTAAATTAAATATTAGATAAATAAATACCCAAAAAATAAAAAAAATATCAGATATATAGGAATATGTGCAATTTGTGTAAGTGAAGCAATCTAGTGGACTATTTGCAAGGAGATTGGATGCCACAAGGAAGTGTTTGGATTACTCCTTTTAGGTTGTTTCGGTACACTATTATGCTCATGACCAAGTAATATGAATCAATTCTAGCTTTTAATAGTCATGTGCTTGATGAATATAAAGTAGAGTTAACTATACAAAAGCTTCCGTCAACAGATTCAAAGTTTAAGAGTATTAAATTATGTATAGCAAGTGTGTTTCTTCTTAAATGATTAAAGTTGCAAGTCAAGATATTACATAGATTTAATAACTATGAGTTGTTTGATCATATTCTTCCATCGTAACTTAGGCCACGTGAAAATCCATATAGAAGCCCATTATTAAATCCATAAGTGTGTTTCTTATATTTTGATACGATGTATTGGACTTACTAGAAACTGATAGACATATTCGTAATCAAGGATGCCTGTCTGTCTGACATACATGGAGTTAAGTTGGATAGACAGACAACGAGAAACGTATGAAGGCAAATAAAATGAACAACTCATTGTGTTGTGGGTATCCCACGAGGTGCGGGGGTGTCGACTTGGCCTGCGGCGAGGTGCAGGGACACCACGCTCCGTGTGAATCCCACATTTTGTTCATTGTGTGGGTACCGGCCATTGCAATGACCCATTCTCTCATGCATTGTCTTTCTCTCTATCTCTGTTTCTTTTATTCTCTCTCTCTACGTATATGATTTTGCATAAGTTGTGGCAAAATCCAAGTGTAGCCACAAAATCAGTAAATCGTTGATATCATGCACGAGGAGCCTACTTCAACCCATATAAGGACTTCTTCAACCTGCAAACATGATTAGGAAAAGATGGGTGAAAAAACCCCATGGGTTGATACATGAATAAAGTTTCTGCTAAGTGCTCGTGCAGACAAGCATTCTTCTTATCCAGCTGACTGATATCTCAGTTGTGATGAAGAGCAATGCTGAGAACAAACCTGATAGTTGCATGTTCCACAAAAGAGCTGAATGTGACATAGCAATCCACGCCAACCTGCTAAGACCTGCTATCACAAACCAAACACGCTTTGTAACGCTCAAGTGAACTTTCAGACTTAGTTTTATGTTTTAAGAGCCAAATGCACCGAATTATGTTCATGTTTGGCTGTATAGGTACTAACTCCAACGTATTATCTCGATAAGAGCAGTAACTCTTCGCGCATGTTGGTACCAGGTGGGGTTAGCTAAGGCTTTAGTGGGGGATTTAGTTAAGGGTTCGATTGAGGTGGTAGTGTGAAGGTTGAGAGGTTGCTTAGCTTTTGAGATACCGGACATACTATGCATGGTCATGGAGTGAGTCTGGGTGGGGATGGACGAGGATAAGGTGGCGGGGGTAGGATTAGGAAAAGGAGGCAGAGAGGTAGATGTCGACGGTACACGTTGGGACTGACCTGGGTCAGTAGTAGTTGGGTCGGAGGGGTCGAGGTTGTTTATTTTTTCGACTATACTGAAGATGAGGGAGTGGCGGGTCGGAAAAGGTTGGATGCACGACAGGTGGTGGAGTTTCAGGCCTGGGTGAGGGAGGAGTAGTTGGGCTTGTGGGAGTGGTATGGACCAGAGTAAGAAGGGCTTGGGGATGGGCTAGCGGACGAAGGAGAGGGGGTGGATTGAGGGTAAGTGTAGAGAGACGGATGGGGATCCGAGTTTAGAAACTCATAAGAAGGAAGGGATGGGTGAAGTTTGGAGAACGGAAACACCGTCTCGTCGAAGACGACATGGCTTGAGATGATAAGTTTACGAGATTCAGGGCCATAGCACTTGAAAGCGCGGCGATTGGATGGATATCCGAGGAAGACACAAGCAAGGGAAAAATTTTAGAGTTTGCTGATAGAGGTGGAAGCTAGGAGCGGGTAACAGAGGCATCCGAAGATGCGGAGGTGTTAGTAAGATGGATGTTTATGGTAAAGTAAAGAGGTAGGGGTGTGATTATGTTTGACTTTGTTGGGGAGGATGCTAAGAAGATAAGTAGCCATCTGAAGGGCATGATGCCAAAAGGTGTTGGGGATAGAGGACTGCGTAAGAAGGGTTCGAACAACGTTGTTGATTGAACGAATTTTATGTTCAACTTTCTCATTTTGAGAAGAAGAGTGAGGGTAAGAAAAGTGAAATTGCATGCCATTGGTGGCGTATAAATTGTGAAAAGACTTGTTATTGTATTTGGTGCCATTGTCGCACTGAATACATTTGATTTTGCGTTGAAGTAGGGTATGAATGGAGGTTTGGAAATTATAAAACACAGTGAAGACAAAAGATATGTTGACGAGAGGATATGTCCACCGATGATTCGTGTAATCATCAAGGAAAAAAATAGCAACGATGGCCACTTGAGCTACGGACCGGTGAGGTCCATAGGCCGATGTGAATGATATTAAACGGTGCATGTGTAGTAGTAAAAGAATCACAAAAAGGAAGTTTCGCCTGTTTGCAAAAAAAAAAAAAACACACAAGTTTGACATAAAGTTGTTTTATGACTACTAAAATCATCAATACAAATGTCTTTGTTTTTATTCAAAAGACGCAATAAAGCAGAGTTAGTATGACCTAAGCGATGGTGCCAGGTATCCTGAGATAAAGCAGCAAAATCAGGGAAGCATCAGTAGCGAGGTGCGGATGGGTGAGAGGGTAGAGGTCCCTAGTGCTATTACAACAAAGGATATGTCTCCCTGTCTGGTAGTCCTTAACAAGAGAGCCAAAAGCATCAAATTCGATAGAAACATTATTATCAATAGTGAAACGACGAACATAAAGTAAATTTTTGATTAGGTGGAGGTGAGACATGAATGTTATTAAGTTGAAAAGGTGGTGAGGTGGTTTGAGATTAGTGAAACTTATACCAGTAACAGAACCGTGATCCTGTTGCCAACGACGATGGAGTTTAACCTGCTATTATTGATATAATTCGAGAGCCGATCTGAGCTATGAGATATGTGGCCAGTGGAACCTGTATCCATATACCAATTCAGGTCCGAGGTGAATGTCATAGCATGAAGTGCTTGCGAAAGATGAGTAGTGGTGCAGTATGCTTGTGGGTGAGGACCGAGAGTGCCTACGAATGTTAAAGACACTGGACCGATACGACGGTGTTGGTCCGGTTCATGGTGTGTTACTTGTACCTTCAATTAATTAAAGGGCGTTTTGTATCTTCAATCAATTTGGGTATGAATTGATCAGAAATCAGAAATTAAAGGAGAATTGCGATGAGGATAGAATGGTTTGACGACTGTGGAGGACCGTAGATAATTAGGGTAGAGGGCGGTCGAAAACTTGTGAGGGAGACAGAGGATCGAAAATTAGCGTAATACGATGTTACCAAGTTAGTAAATCCACATCTCTTTCAATGGTTATAAAAATAGGTCTCATTCTTGAAATATAAAACAATCTTGATTTGACTGAGGTTTATCGGTTCAACTTGAAACTGCAAAAATTGTCTAACTAATTTAACTTGATAACGATATAAATGTGGTCAACTGGACTACTCGTGTAATCGTTCCCCCTTTGTTTATTATTAGATAAACAAACAATTATTGAACTTTAATAACTTTTGCTTAGTTTTAGAAATTATACACACATTTAATAACTCTTTTGACTTATAGTTGTACTAAAAAAGAAAATCTATGCATAATGAAAATTTTTGTTAGGATTGGGTAATAGATGTTTAAAATTAGCTATATTTCATATTCTTGTAATTTCTTCACATATGTTTAAGAAAAGAATTACTACTCAATAGTATTTGTAGATTTTCAGATTGCTTTTATCTCTCCATAATATATTCATTTTTCTTCTTATACATATACAATTAAGTTTACATGTCTAAAATCGTCAGCATATAGACATAATGTGGTCAGAAAGTAATATTTTGTTATATAAATATGAAAAATATTAACTATCAATTTAAATCATATGTTGTTAACTTAAGTCATATGTAAACCTATGTCAACAAGTTGTATCCATTTGTGTTATTAACATATGCTTAAAACTTATGATAATCACATACAAAAATCTATTAACTATATTATTTTCTCCAACCCCCTGTAACACGGGCAGATAAACCTACTACAAAATATATTAAAACATATATATTTATATTAGTAAACTTATAGAAAATAAATGACTATAAGATATTCAAAAGTTTATTAATATATGAATATCTAACTAACGAATCATACATAATATAAAACCCTTGAGAATCAGCAGGTAGGTAAAAGAAGTCAACTGAAATCGTGGGGAGCAATCCTGATAAACAAATGTCACATTATTCCTTCTTGCAGGCCATTTTAAGATGTATATATTGCAAAAAGAACATTACAGACATAAAGTGATAGTTTTGTCACCAACAAATTGGTATGTTTACATAGCACCTAAAAATGAAACACCATGATATAATTTCTCGAAGCTTCGGTCGGCACGACAGAAAACGACTCGGATATGGTGCGTTGGTTAACTGTTTCGTGGTCGCATGTTGCTTGTGTGTCGTATTCAAGTCATACCCCAGCCCTCCTTATGTTTGTAAGTTGTTGTGAATGCAGCTTCTCGTATTTTCTATACCATTTTCATGTCGGAAAGTTCTTGTATTCCTTGATCAGTCGTCAATTAAGTGCAATAGATGATGTGCACACACTCGAGGACGAACATTTTGCATTTACGTGCACGCACACATATATAGTTTAACATTTTTAATTTAACCATTTTAAATATACATGCATATATAACCATCATATATTATCAAGAAAATTAAGGTGTATCCATATGACCAATGTTTTAAAACCGGTTCAACCGGTTCAACCGCCAACCGGTCATCATACCGGTTTTTTAATCCTTGTTTTTTTGGACATAACCGGACCGTTTTGAACCGGGCGGTTTTCCGATTTTTTCCGGTTCAACCTGTTTTCTGATATTTAAAAAAAAAATTAATTTTTTTTTCATTTATTGTTATTTTTTATTATATTTTAAAGTTTAAAACTTATATTTTCTTATGAAATACCTATTTGGTATTATTTTTTAGTGGATTATTATTGTATTTTAACTATTTTCGTTGTGGTGTACAAATTTATTAACATTTTTATAAAAATATATATATAAATCTCCTAACCGGTTAAACCGGCCGGTCCAACCGATCCGACCGGTCGAACCGGCCCCGAAAAGTTTTCCAGTTCAATTAAAAAACCGGTTTTTAAAAAATTGCACATGACATGACCACAAAATAATTTTGAACACTAGAAACATTATAATTACATCAAATCTTGATTCCTTTAAGGAGTAAAAAGAAAAATTCGTAAATACGTACTTTTTAAACAAGTTTAAAACTACTTTTAAAGTACGATAACTCAAAATAAAAAATTACATGCAAAAAGTTACTACTTTATTGTTTTCTTAATTTCTAGCTATGTGATTTTATTTCACTTGCTCTTTTGTAGCAAAATTGAGATTGATGATACTCGAGGAACTCAAGTCGGTGATAGTTACGGGCACAACCACCGTGCGACCACCATGTAAGTAGAAATTAACGTTGTTAAGTTACTGTTGTTTTATTTACTGGCAGTTTTTGTTTCAAACTTAAGAAAAATATTAGAAAAGTATTATTTATTATTTTTTGAATTTTAATACTTTAATTTTCCTGATACGTTTTCTTATTTCATTCATAGTCGTCATTTGTAAAGTAAAAAAGAATTTAAATGTAAATATCCGATGATTATGGTAATATTTGATAAAAAAAATATATTGCAAATATAAATCTACTAATATAGATTATTATCGAAATATAGATTATTATCGATAAATAAGTTATAATATAAAGTATTAAAATTCAAAAAATAATAAATAATACTTTTCTAATATTTTTCTTAAGTTTGAAATATAACTTATTTATCGATAATAATCTATATTAGTAGATTTATATTTGCAATATATTTTTTTTATCAAATATTACCATAATCATCGGATATTTACATTTAAATTCTTTTTTACTTTACAAATGACGACTATGAATGAAATAAGAAAACGTATCAGGAAAATTAAGGGGAAATAAAGTGTGAATTCATGATATTTTGCTACCAGTTACAACAAAAATAACAATTGAAAATTTTAGTAATTAAACTAAAGCTATGAATTATTACGATAGTTTGGATTATTACGGTAGAATTTACCTTTTATAGATCATTACCTATCATTCAAATGTTGTTTTTAAAAAAGTTCTATGTTTAATGAGACACAAAAAGATTGACTTTGAATCTTTCTCCACAACTGATCTCTAGATGATGAAACAATGGAAGGAAATCTAGTCTGCAACACAATGAAACGAAGATCAGATACCTGCGAGATGAAGGGCGACATAAGGATTCATGGGAATTCCTCGACCATTTTCGCGACAACATCGAACGACATAAACGCGTTATGGACGATAAAGCCATATGCGCGTAAAGGCGACAAAAACGCGATGGAAAATATTACGAGTTTCACCGTAAAAACGAGCCATGAGAAAGCCGAAACCATGCCCGAATGCACCAAAACTCACAACGTACCCGCCGTGGTGTTTTCGGTTGGTGGGTATAGCGGGAACAACTTCCACGCGTTCTCGGACATCATCATCCCACTATACGCGACATCCCGGAAGTTCAACCGAGAAGTGAGGTTTCTCGTCGCGAATCAAAACCCTCGGTGGATTAGCAAGTTCGAAGAGGTTTTAACCGGACTATCGAAGTACGAAACCATCGACATTGACCACGAGACCGAAGTCCATTGCTTTCCAAGCATGACAATCGGGCTCGAAAAACACGACCGAAAAGAGCTAAACATGGGCTCAATGAAGGCCTTCACAAAGTTCTTGAGAACCTCCTACTCGCTAAACCGATCTACCGCGATAAAGTTAGCCAATCACGGCTCGAGTAGACCAAGGCGTCCTCGGATGCTGATAGTTTCACGGAGCAAAACCCGAACTTTTACAAACGTGAAAGACGTGGTCACCGCAGCACAAGACACGGGATTCGAGGTCGTGGTGACCGAGATGAACGCGAATCTCAACATGACATCGAGGCTCGTGAACTCGTGCGATGTGATGATGGGGGTCCATGGTGCAGGGCTAACCAACATGGTGTTTTTGCCTGAAAATGGTGTGTTTATACAAGTGGTTCCATTGGGGGAAATGGGCTGGATGGCTAACACATTTTATGGTGAGCCTGCAAAGGGTATGGGCTTGAAGTATTTGGAGTACAAGATATCTCAAGGGGAGAGCAGTTTAATGGACCAATATCCACTTAACCATTCAGTTTTTGAGGATCCTTATTCAATACAAAGAAAAGGTTGGGAGGCTTATAGATCGGTTTATATGGATAAACAAGATGTAAAGCTTGATGTGGTTAGGTTTAGAGAGATGTTGTTGAAGGCTCTTGAGCTTCTTCGTTAGTCGAATATAACACGCGTTTTGTGACGATTTAGCCTTGGTTATTAGCTGTTGTTTTGATCATGGTCCGGTCTTTGGTTCATGTTTTCCTTGGTACTCGGTGTGGTTAGTGACCCGTGTATAGTTTTGTTTCTCTGTCGATAATTTTATATTTTTTATGTTTATATTTACCCGTTTTAATAACTTACATACATACTCAACTAATCTACTTCTTGTTTTACTTTGTATCCTATAGCGGGATTTGACTCCTAGGTTTTAAAAAAACGATATCATTTAACACGTCAAGAAACACCGTTGGATTAGATTTTTTTAATATGATTATATTTACTTACTAGAAAAATGAGAATGCGACTCTGCGCGTTGCCGCGAGTTTCATTCGATAGTAGTTATGTCTATAACCGACATTTACCTTTTGTATATAAATAGAAAAACGATACGCGTGAATTGCGTGGTAAATCGCATTTGACAAGTATAAAAACAAATTTCACTACCTGACCATTGCGGTGCGATTGTCGTGGATACATCAAACAATTGCATTGCTAAAACGTACCATAAAGAAAAAACAAAAAAAATAATACTTAAACATGACGGTGTGCGCGTAACTACAACCAATGAATCCTAAAAAAAATAGGAAAAAAAACGTAACGTAAATAAATGTAAATACAAAATAACCGCGTAATCAGTAAACTAAAAGTAAAACGTAAACACGCCAATATGAAACTCTACCGAAATAAGCCTGAAATGAAAGTCTCTCTTCAAAGTAATACTTGATTTCGGATATTATATCATGTTGGTTTGGTTTGAGTAAACGTTATATTTGCTAGATCAAATTTTAGGAAATATTCATAAAAAGACAAAAAGTACAGGGGGCTAGTATGTAACTATCTCAACTTATCAAAATCCTATTTTGGGCGGACAGTAAAACAAATGTTTATTCAGCTAAAAAGTTCTTTCCCACTGCAATTCAATTTCTGGTTTTCGCCATCAAAAGTGTGGGTGGCTACCAAATTCCCCCACTGATTTCACAAACTTAAAATCCCCAAATTCATCATCTTCCTAATTCAACCCCCTCTCGATCGGATTTCATTTCAACCGCAATGTCAACCGTCACCAGTAACTGTCATTTACCCCCTCAACTCTGTACAATCGATTTTCCATCCTCAACTGCTTCAAAACCCTATCGCTTCACTTCAATTCCGAAAACACGCCGATTCAGGTAACTTAATTCGAATTCGAGCAGAATTGCAGAAACCAATTCGCTGCTCAACAAGTCTCCCTTTGTGCGCAAT
Organism: Deinandra increscens subsp. villosa; assembly: GCA_039602395.1. NCBI lineage: Eukaryota > Viridiplantae > Streptophyta > Magnoliopsida > Asterales > Asteraceae > Deinandra > Deinandra increscens. The sequence goes on along the minus strand of JBCNJP010000023.1, from coordinate 93,259,147 downwards.
TTTGAAATCAATTACTCAATTAGTGTAACTGAATTTTGTGAAATTGATAGAAAGGGGGTTGGTTTGTGTTTGTGGTGTATGATTGATGCAGATGCCAATCAAAGAGCACAGAGGAGAAGGGGAATAAGAGTAGGAATGTTTTGGATAATGCAAGCAATTTGCTGACTAATTTTTTGAGTGGTGGAAGTATAGGATCCATGCCTGTTGCTGAAGGTGCTGTATCTGATTTGTTTGGGAAACCTCTTTTCTTCTCTTTGTATGATTGGTTCATAGAGGTAGTACTCACTTTTTTTCAGTTTTTTCATACATATACATAGCATTGGGTATATTTGTAGCATAATGAATGGACAGAGGTTGGAATTTGATTCATTATGATTACTGTTAAGTGTGTATAGTTTTGCATTACTGGTTACTAATTTTTATATATCAATTATGGTTTCTTGAACAGCATGGATCGGTTTATAAACTTGCCTTTGGTCCAAAAGCATTTGTAGTTGTATCAGATCCTATTGTTGCCAGATATATTCTTCGTGAAAATGCGTTTTCGTATGATAAGGTATGATTTTAACTTTTTATGTTATTTTGAGTTCTTTTAGTAATTTAGTCTTTCCATGTTGTAATTTCCTCAATGCATATTTGCATACAAGTGCCCATATGAAGGTGGCAATTACAACCTGTTTATTTGCAAATGTTCTGTTTTGGGTTTTATTTTATATCCAACATGTCAAATGGGTAAAGTTAAAATCTTGTATGAGGATGAAAAGGTCAACAGTCTCCGAAAGTGTCTTCAAATGCTTATGACTTCCTGAATATTATTTTGATACCACAGTTTTATAATCATATTTGATATCTAACAGGTTAAGTATTTATAAATATTGTAAAACTGTCAAAAAGATTGTGTTGGCGGGCCCATACTTCTTAATTATACTTTTTTTTTAATCTAAACCTGTTTTGGAATGTTTTGACCCATTTCATGGTTTATTTGACACTTCATACACATTATGTAGGGAGTTCTTGCTGATATTCTAGAACCAATTATGGGAAAGGGACTAATTCCTGCTGACTTAGAAACTTGGAAGCAAAGGCGAAGAGGTAATAGTTTTTTTAATAATTGAATAATTAGGATGGCTAGTGATAAAGTATATAAGTTAATATGTTTAAGTTCGATGTTTTTCCTATGGTCATCTCTATTGTTTTGAATTTTGTACAGTTATAGCTCCAGGTTTCCATACCTTATATTTGGAGGCTATGGTGAAAATGTTTGCCAGTTGTTCTGAAAGATCGATATCAAAACTTGAGAAGCTTCTAGAAGCCAAAAACTTGCAAGGAGGGCAGGAAATTGAGTTGGATCTTGAAGCAGAATTCTCGAATTTGGCACTTGATATAATTGGTCTTGGTGTTTTCAATTACGACTTTGGCTCTGTCACAAAAGAATCTCCTGTTATTAAGGTCTAGTCCTATGATACTTTACCCAACATATGCTACATGAAGGTGGCAATTTCAACCCATATACTTGTAACTACAAAGTTATTTTTTTTTAACTCAAAGAGGTCAAACACATAATATTAGAAAGAAGTTAACTGAAAAGGAAAAGGGTAGGAACTAGGAAGTCGCTCAAAGTGTGTTTTTCAATGCATACAATCTCCCAATGCATATTATTAAAGCCTATATTATTATTGGGATTAATATAAGTTTTGTTGCCCAATTTCAAGCACTAGGTTATTTATTAAAAAGTTCAAAAAATAGGACGGTAATTGTTGCAGTCATCACAACTCATACCAAAAAGTACCCAAGTTGACCCGTTAGCCAACTCATTGAACCCATCCGTTTTGCCACCTCTAACTACATGCTGCAAACTCATATTGATTTCCTTCACTAACTATTGTTTATCCAGTAAAAACTTATCTCATGTATTTCTTCTCCTTTCAGGCAGTATATGGTACACTTTTTGAAGCCGAACATCGATCTACTTTCTACTTTCCTTACTGGAAATTTCCTCTGGCTAGATGGCTGGTTCCCAGACAACGGAAATTTGCAAAAGATCTCAAGATTATTAATGATTGCCTTGACAATCTTATACAAAATGCAAAAGAGACAAGGCAGGTAACGGTTTTATTGATATAATTCTTTAAGTTTGAGACTTTTTTTAATTAATAATATTGACATTAGATGACGGAATATAATGCATATGTTGCTTTAGGATTGTTCTAAATTTTAAAAATTTCTTCCTTAATTGGTAGGAAACGGATGTTGAGAAACTGCAGCAAAGGGACTACTCAAATCTCAAGGTATGTAATATGTTTCATCCTAATGTTTAAGAATTATTTGTTTGGTATTTATATGATTGTAAGTTTTTTCAGGATGCGAGTCTGCTGCGTTTTTTAGTTGACATGAGAGGAGTTGATGTTGATGATCGACAAGTAAGTATGTTCTAAAATTTGATATGATTAGAGGTGGCAAATGGCAACATGGGCAGGGCGGGTAAGGGGTCAAAACAGGTTTGAGTTTAAGCTGGTCAGGTTGCTATTCAAAAAAAATATGGTCAGGTTGACCTACAAGCACCTTTTGCCAATTTCAATTTCATACCTTTTATTAAATAATCATGTGCTATTTATGATAAAAAGTTTTATTGTAAATAATAATATGAATGGTTAAATATAAACAATCCAGGTCCGTCCCATTTAACCAGTTCCCTTGATTAGTTTTTTTTAGCGTGGCCCATTTGAGATAAAACATAACCAATCTTGACCAGTTCATGAGCATTTGTTGATAATAATAATAATGACTTTTTTACAATTTCATGAAACAGCTAAGAGATGACTTGATGACAATGCTCATTGCCGGCCATGAAACTACAGCTGCTGTTCTTACCTGGGCTGTCTTCCTTCTGGCTCAAGTATGAAACATTGGTATTCAATAAACATGGATATTAATTAGCATTAATAGTACATATGCATAATTTTTGTATTTTTGTATCGATCTAAATATGATAATTTCTTAATGTACAAGGATATAGAGATAAATGTTTGTGGCGAAAGCTAATGTCTGATGAGCCATCATTATGCAGCATCCCGACAAAATGAAGAAGGCACAAGCTGAAATTGATGCAGCCGTCTCGCAGGGTCCAATAACATTGGAGTCACTTAAAAAGCTTGAGTACGTGACGCCACAAAATAATTGCTAAAACTCAGTTGTTTCATATTAGATATGTCAAAATGGGTCGGGTTGGTCCAATACACTTTTTGACCAAAAGTTAAAAAAAATAAACACAGCTAGTTCATGCCCGAGACTTATTACTAACTTTTAGAATGAGTTGACCTGAAACACTTTTTGCCCACGAATGTGAAATTCTTTCAAGAAAAAATATTTATAATCAAGTCTTCTCGGTGATTTTGTTACTAACTTATGTATTGAAGACTTGTCATCATATTTTGTAAACTTTTTTACTGAACTCCCTCGTTTTAACTTACAGATACGTTAGACTAATCATTTCTGAAAGTCTACGCTTGTATCCTCAACCTCCATTACTCATTAGACGCTCCCTAAAATCAGATCGATTACCAGGTAATAATATCTAGTATCAGTTTTTAGCGACAAATACTAAAGTAATATATTTCTTATTTTTTAAAGTTTCTAATGCCATGAATCTCATTCGGTTTAACAGGAGGTTATAAGGGTGATGAAGAAGGATATCAAATTCCAGCTGGGACAGATTTATTTATTTCAGTAAGTAATCAACTGTTACTATCATTCCTAGATTTCCAAAAATATATCAGATATCACAAGTTACATTCGTGATATTTAAGGAAGGTTTTTTTTTTTAATTTTTCAAACAGGTTTATAATCTTCATAGATCTCCATACTATTGGGAGAACCCCAATGATTTTGAACCTGAGAGGTTTCTTGTTCAAAAAGATAACAACAACATTGAAGGGTGGGCTGGTTTTGATCCATCTAGAAGCCCTGGAGCTCTATACCCAAATGAGGTTATACACTTGTACTCTTCATATTCTGTCATGGTCAAAATACTGACTGGCTGTTCAGGAGATCGGGTAGCGGGTCAATATAGTTTCAGGTTGAAACATGTCACTTTTAGTACATGTCAAAGCAGGCCAGGCCAGGCTGGGTTGTTTTGTTCTTTGTAAATAATTAATCGGTTAATTATGATAGCGAAACAATAACTACTTTAATCTTTCAAATAGAACGGTTAAGAGGTTGTATACATAGAAATAGACCCTGGGTGACTTACAATGTGTTTGACCCGTTTGAGATCAAACAAAACCCGAATCGACAACTCTACTAAAAACCCATCCTGAAAAGCATAATATTGTAGTATCAAGTATGATACCGTTTATCCATGACGAGTCTTTAATTAGACAAAGGGTTCATTGCTGGTGATATCAGGTCGTATCAGACTTTGCATTTTTACCATTTGGTGGCGGGCCAAGAAGATGCGTTGGGGACCAATTTGCACTAATGGAATCAACCATAGCATTAGCATTGTTGTTACAGAAGTTCGATGTGGAGCTAAAAGGATCTCCAGAAGCTGTGGAGCTTGTCACAGGAGCAACAATTCATACAAAAAATGGACTTTTCTGCAGATTAAAGAAGAGATCTCAAAATCACTAACATTAAAAGTTTGCTTCTTTCTCTCTTTCTTTTAGCTTTTGATAAAATGGTGCATGTACCCTCCAGCTCTATCGACTTATTTTTGGTTTCTTCAACAATGAAACAAGTTCAATCATGTAAATTGTAAAACTACTATGATCATGTAAGTTTTGGGAATTATATGCTTGAAATAAAAAAATTACTAGTAGGAAGACAGGAAATATGATTTCAACCAACTTGAAGAAGCCATGATAGAGTTGATAAGAAGGAATCAAACAAGTGCACCTATACCATTTAATGATGAAGTCATTTGATTCTAGAAGGACCATTTGGTAACTAACCATAATCCTCACAAGATTTGTATCTTTGTTTACTTAACTATGCATTTGGCCTAAAAAAACAGTACACCAATCTTGACCCTTTGTGAATTGTGACCTTTACTCTAAGACTGTAGCTCTCGCGGGGCTGGTCCATTTAAACTTTTTGGTCTTTGGTTAACGTAGTAGGGGCGTAAACGAGTTGAGCCCATGCTTGTCTAATCACAAGGGCTTGACTCGTCTAACTTAAGAAATCTCGAGCTCGACTCGTGAGTAATTCTTCAAGTTCGAGCTGTTCAGTCTGTTTATACTGTTTATACATATATGGAGTTATTTTTATATGTATCTATGATTATAATTATACATATATATTATATATTATTTAGTTATTTTATCATGTAAGAATTTGAATCTTAACATGGATGCTGGGTATGAATTTAGATGATTCTACATGTATTATTGTAACAAAACACAACAAATATAGATACATCCCCAAATCAAGAATCTGAATCTTGAACAGATAACCAAAAGAGATAGAAAAACTCCATCTGCCCTTAAATTACAATACCAAAATAGAGTAATATCAATCTCACCCATAATAACACTTTCTATGAACAAAGAACAGTGGAAGAAATCAAGAAAATAACATACCAAAGGCACAAGTGTTGGAATGAATCATCCTCAAAAAGCCTGCTACTTCCAAGGTCTAATTGACAAGACAATAATGGCAATTATGATCAGCAGCAGAAGGATCCCAAAACAAGCCCACTTTCTGGTATTCTTCTGTTTCTTTCTCGCTTCATTCAACTGCTGAGTCCCACGAGTGACGTAAGAGTTCGCCCGGTTCACATGACTCTCGATATTATCAAGCTGCTCCCCCTGATGCTCGACCAAAACCGCCATATCCATGAAAACCTGATGCAGCTCCTTAAGGCTCCTCTCGATCACCGTAACCGCATCATGTCGTTCCTGAATCTCGAGCACCGTCTCCATCACCTGCCCCCTCCCTTGCTCCTGAATCGCCTTCGATAAAAAGTCCTCGCTCTCTCCCGTCGAGATCAGTTTATCCACCGTAGCCTCATCCGCGTTCTCCCCGGTAACCGTGTAATACCGTCTCTGCACGGTTTCCCGGTGCTCGGCCGCCATTTTCTCACGGAGATCGTTGAACGACTTCATCGACGATTGGAGTTGTTTTCGGAGACCGCTGACCACCGAGGTTCGTGTCCGGTCACTCGAGCTCCCCGGCCCGCAGTTCGGGAGACTCCGGCTGGTCGCGTTTGACCGGTCCAAACCTTCTAGACGGTTCTTGATAAGTTTGGCCTTTTTGAGAGACAAAGCGACGTCGTTGTCCATTTTAGCTCTTAGGGTTTTGATGGAGTTCACTTTGTGTAATGTTTTGCTCTGCTCGTTCGACGATTGGAGCTGTTCGTGAAGCAATTCCAGGCCTTTTAGCTCCTCCTTGATTGCATCCACGTATTGGAAAAACTCGTCGAGATTTAGATTTTCGCCGTCGCCGGAGTTCCCCATTTCGATGTCGCCGCCGTTACGGCCGCCGGAAAACGAGCGAGATAACAGATCGTTCATCTTAACTTCTTTTTTCTCTTTTTTTTTCCTTTTTCTGATCAAATTGAACGAACGAAAAGCGGAAATAAACAGATCAAAATCCGTTTATTAGATTGGATCGAACTTCGAAGAAACGTGGAGGTTAATCAACATTTTTCATGGCTGCTTCTGGTTGACTAAAATGAGGTCGTTGGGTGATGGCGGGGAAATTCAAAGGGGGTGTTTGGGAATTGGGATAGCGGTTTATCCGCTTTATTTGATTTTCACTATATTTCGGAGTAGTTTACGTAAAGGATAAAGTATGTATTATATTTAATTGTTTATGGGTTATTTTGAGGATAAAATAAATTATTTTAGTATACAGTTTGTTATTTATTTTATAAAATTTTGAATTCGAAACAACTAAATTCATTCATAATGAATTACTCACCGGCACCAGATAAGCACATAGTATTAATAAAAATAGAAAAAGTAAAACTAGTTTTAGAAGCAGCTTAGGTGTCATTTAAAAAAAGAAAAGAAAAAGTAAACCTAGTTGTCGTAGTGCTTAATATATTTAGCTTCTAGTACCTTTGTAATTTGTATTTAATATAAACACATTTCATATTTCATATATTATTATTATATAAGCATTGTTTATCAAGTAATCCCAAAACTACTTCTAAACTTATCATGTTTAATGCGTGTACAGTATATTTCGCAACAAACTTCAGAAATCCAAAATTCAAAAAAGAATTCTTTAGTTTTTAGATAATCTTTATCTTATTTTACCTTTATAATAACGTTTTCGAGTCTTCTTGTGACTGGAAATCCCTCCTAGAAGAAATCCCAACGAAAGGGTAAAAACGCCCCGATGCAAATGTGGAGGCTCTAACCGACAACCTTTTTTGAAAGAAGTCACTGGATTACCACCAAGCCAGAAGACATGTGGTAATAATAATTTTAAATAGTCTAAGATTATGATTATACTTTTTTATATTAATGTTATTTGCATTGTTTGTTTTGGGATAGAATTACTGGTCAAGGGAACTTCATAATGGGTTGGCCATGAGTCCACTAGAAAAAAGAATATTGTTTTCTTCGTTACGACTTACGAGAAAAAGACTTCTCTTTTTATTGTGTTTAAATTAAATAATGTGGAAACCACATAAAGGTGCCAGAAACCGACTGAAAATATGTAGATAAAAAAATATGATTCGTTAGACTTTAGAGGACTTACAACTTTTAGGGCATGATCCTTTTTTAAGACGTTTTTAGGAGATAATACAGATTTTGTCTTTGTTTGTTAAGATTCGCATTTTGGATTGTCCTTCACCTATTTTACCTTTAGC
>JBCNJP010000023.1:93218697-93250828 GCA_039602395.1 Deinandra increscens subsp. villosa | reverse complement strand
AGGAAATATTCATAAAAAGACAAAAAGTACAGGGGGCTAGTATGTAACTATCTCCAACTTATCAAAAATCCTATTTTGGGCGGACAGTAAAACAAATGTTTATTCAGCTAAAAAGTTCTTTCCCACTGCAATTCAATTTCTGGTTTTCGCCATCAAAAGTGTGGGTGGCTACCAAATTCCCCCACTGATTTCACAAACTTAAAATCCCCAAATTCATCATCTTCCTAATTCAACCCCCTCTCGATCGGATTTCATTTCAACCGCAATGTCAACCGTCGTCACCGGTAACTGTCATTTACCCCCTCAACTCTGTACAAACGATTTCCCATCTTCAACTGCTTCAAAACCCTATCGCTTTACTCCAATTCCGAAAACACGCCGATTCAGGTAACTTAATTCGAATTCGAGCAGAATTGCAGAAACCAATTCGCTGCTCAATAAGTCTCCCTTTGTGCGCAATTTTGAAATCAATTACTCAATTAGTGTAACTGAATTTTGTGAAATTGATAGAAAGGGGGTTGGTTTGTGTTTGTGATGTATGATTGATGCAGATGCCAATCAACGAGCACAGAGGAGAAGGGGAATAAGAGTAGGAATGTTTTGGATAATGCAAGCAATTTGCTGACTAATTTTTTGAGTGGTGGAAGTATAGGATCCATGCCTGTTGCTGAAGGTGCTGTATCTGATTTGTTTGGGAAACCTCTTTTCTTCTCTTTGTATGATTGGTTCATAGAGGTAGTACTCACTTTTTTTCAGTTTTTTCATACATATACATAGCATTGGGTATATTTGTAGCATAATGAATGGACAGAGGTTGGAATTTGATTCATTATGATTACTGTTAAGTGTGTATAGTTTTGCATTACTGGTTACTAATTTTTATATATCAATTATGGTTTCTTGAACAGCATGGATCGGTTTATAAACTTGCCTTTGGTCCAAAAGCATTTGTAGTTGTATCAGATCCTATTGTTGCCAGATATATTCTTCGTGAAAATGCGTTTTCGTATGATAAGGTATGATTTTAACTTTTTATGTTATTTTGAGTTCTTTTAGTAATTTAGTCTTTCCATGTTGTAATTTCCTCAATGCATATTTGCATACAAGTGCCCATATGAAGGTGGCAATTACAACCTGTTTATTTGCAAATGTTCTGTTTTGGGTTTTATTTTATATCCAACATGTCAAATGGGTAAAGTTAAAATCTTGTATGAGAATGAAAAGGTCAACAGTCTCCGAAAGTGTCTTCAAATGCTTATGACTTCCTGAATATTATTTTGATACCACAGTTTTTATAATCATATTTGATATCTAACAGGTTAAGTATTTATAAATTTTGTAAAACTGTCAAAAAGATTGTGTTGGCGGGCTCATACTTCTTAATTATACTTTTTTTTTTTAATCTAAACCTGTTTTGGAGTGTTTTGACCCATTTCATGGTTTATTTGACACTTCATACACATTATGTAGGGAGTTCTTGCTGATATTCTAGAACCAATTATGGGAAAGGGACTAATTCCTGCTGACTTAGAAACTTGGAAGCAAAGGCGAAGAGGTAATAGTTTTTTTAATAATTGAATAATTAGGATGGCTAGTGATAAAGTATATAAGTTAATATGTTTAAGTTCAATGTTTTTCCTATGGTCATCTCTATTGTTTTGAATTTTGTACAGTTATAGCTCCAGGTTTCCATACCTTATATTTGGAGGCTATGGTGAAAATGTTTGCCAGTTGTTCTGAAAGATCGATATCAAAACTTGAGAAGCTTCTAGAAGCCAAAAACTTGCAAGGAGGGCAGGAAATTGAGTTGGATCTTGAAGCAGAATTCTCGAATTTGGCACTTGATATAATTGGTCTTGGTGTTTTCAATTACGACTTTGGCTCTGTCACAAAAGAATCTCCTGTTATTAAGGTCTAGTCCTATGATACGTTACCCAACATATGCTACATGAAGGTGGCAATTTCAACCCATATACTTGTAACTACAAAGTTATTTTTTTTAACTCAAAGAGGTCAAACACGTAATATTAGAAAGAAGTTAACTGAAAAGGAAAAGGGTAGGAACTAGGAAGTCGCTCAAAGTGTGTTTTTCAATGCATACAATCTCCCAATGCATATTATTAAAGCCTATATTATTATTGGGATTAATATAAGTTTTGTCGCCCAATTTCAAGCACTAGGTTATTTATTAAAAAGTTCAAAAAATAGGACGGTAATTGTTGCAGTCATAACAACTCATACCAAAAAGTACCCCAAGTTGACCCGTTAGCCAACTCATTGAACCCATCCGTTTTGCCACCTCTAGCTACATGCTGCAAACTCATATTGATTTCCTTCACTAACTATTGTTTATCCAGTAAAAACTTATCTCATGTATTTCTTCTCCTTTCAGGCAGTATATGGTACACTTTTTGAAGCCGAACATCGATCTACTTTCTACTTTCCTTACTGGAAATTTCCTCTGGCTAGATGGCTGGTTCCCAGACAACGGAAATTTGCAAAAGATCTCAAGATTATTAATGATTGCCTTGACAATCTTATACAAAATGCAAAAGAGACAAGGCAGGTAACGGTTTTATTGATATAATTCTTTAAGTTTGACACTTTTTTAAATTAATAATATTGACATTAGATGACGGAATATAATGCATATGTTGCTTTAGGATTGTTCTAAATTTTAAAAATTTCTTCCTTAACTGGTAGGAAACGGATGTTGAGAAACTGCAGCAAAGGGACTACTCAAATCTCAAGGTATGTAATATGTTTCATCCTAATGTTTAAGAATTATTTGTTTGGTATTTTTATGATTGTAAGTTTTTTCAGGATGCGAGTCTGCTGCGTTTTTTAGTTGACATGAGAGGAGTTGATGTTGATGATCGACAAGTAAGTATGTTCTAAAATTTGATTTGATTAGAGGTGGCAAATGGCAACATGGGCAGGGCGGGTAAGGGGTCAAAACAGGTTTGAGTTTAAGCTGGTCAGGTTGCTGTTAAAAAAAAATATGGTCAGGTTGACCTACAAGCACCTTTTGCCAATTTCAATTTCATACCTTTTATTAAATAATCATGTGCTATTTATGATAAAAAAGTTTTATTGTAAATAATAATATGAATGGTTAACTATAAACAATCCAGGTCTGTCCCATTTAACCAGTTCCCTTGATTAGTTTTTTTTAGCTTGGCCCATTTGAGATAAAACATAACCAATCTTGACCAGTTCATGAGCATTTGTTGATAATAATAATAATTAATAATAACGACTTTCTTACAATTTCATGAAACAGCTAAGAGATGACTTGATGACAATGCTCATTGCCGGCCATGAAACTACAGCTGCTGTTCTTACCTGGGCTGTCTTCCTTCTGGCTCAAGTATGAAACATTGGTATTCAATAAACATGCATATTAATTAGCATTAATAGTACATATGCATAATTTTTGTATTTTTGTATCGATCTAAATATGATAATTTCTTAATGTACAAGGATATAGAGATAAATGTTTGTGGCGAAAGCTAATGTCTGATGAGCCATCATTATGCAGCATCCCGACAAAATGAAGAAGGCACAAGCTGAAATCGATGCAGCCGTCTCACAGGGTCCAATAACATTGGAGTCACTTAAAAAGCTTGAGTACGTGACGTCACAAAATAATTGCTAAAACTCAGTTGTTTCATATTAGATATGTCAAAACGGGTCGGGTTGGTCCAATACACTTTTTGACCAAAAGTTACAAAAAAATAAACGCAGTTAGTTCATGCCCGAGACTTATTACTAACTTTTAGCATGAGTTGACCTGAAACACTTTTTGTCCACAAATGTAAAATTCTTTCAAGAAAAAATAATCAAGTCTTCTCGGTGATTTTGTTACTAACTTATTTATTGAAGACTTGTCATCATATTTTGTAAACTTTTTTACTGAACTCCCTCGTTTTAACTTACAGATACGTTAGACTAATCATTTCTGAAAGTCTACGCTTGTATCCTCAACCTCCATTACTCATTAGGCGTTCTCTAAAATCAGATCGATTACCAGGTAATAACATCTGGCATCAGTTTTTAGCTCTAATACTAAAGTAATAAATTTCTTGTTTTTTAAAGTTTCTAATGCCATATCTCATTCGGTTTCACAGGAGGTTATAAGGGTGATGAAGAAGGATATCAAATTCCAGCTGGGACAGATTTATTTATTTCTGTAAGTAATCAACTGTTACTATCATTCCTAGATTTCCAAAAATATATCAGATATCACAAGTTACATTCGTGATATTTAAGGAAGGTTTTTTTTTTAAAATTTTTCAAACAGGTTTATAATCTTCATAGATCTCCGTACTATTGGGAGAACCCCAATGATTTTGAACCTGAGAGGTTTCTTGTTCAAAAAGATAACAACAACATTGAAGGGTGGGCTGGTTTTGATCCATCTAGAAGCCCTGGAGCTCTATACCCAAATGAGGTTATACACTTGTACTCTTCATATTCTGTCATGGTCAAAATACGGACGGCTGTTCAGGAGATCGGGTAGCGGGTCAAAATAGTTTCAGGTTGAAACATGTCACCTTTAGTACATGTCAAAGCAGGCCAGGCCAGGCTGGGTTGTTTTGCTCTTTGTAAATAATTAATGGGTTAATTATGATTGCGAAACAATAACTACTTTAATCTTTCAAATAGAACGGTTAAGAGGTTGTATACATAGAAATAGACCCTGGGTGACTTACAATGTGTTTGACCCGTTTGAGATCAAACAAAACCCGAATCGACAACTCTACTAAAAACCCATCCTGAAAAGCATAATATTGTAGTATCAAGTATGATACCGTTTATCCATGACGAGTCTTTAATTAGACAAAGGGTTCATTGCTGGTGATATCAGGTCGTATCAGACTTTGCATTTTTACCATTTGGTGGCGGGCCAAGAAGATGCGTTGGGGACCAATTTGCACTAATGGAATCAACCATAGCATTAGCATTGTTGTTACAGAAGTTCGATGTGGAGCTAAAAGGATCTCCAGAAGCTGTGGAACTTGTCACAGGAGCAACAATTCATACAAAAAATGGACTTTTCTGCAGATTAAAGAAGAGATCTCAAAATCACTAACATTAAAAGTTTGCTTCTTTCTCTCTTTCTTTTAGCTTTTTATAAATGGTGCATGTACCCTCCGGCTATATCGACTTATTTTTGGTTTCTTCAACAATGAAACAAGTTCAATCATGTAAATTGTAAAACTACTATGACTCTATGATCATGTAAGTTTTGGGAATTATATGCTTGAAATAAAAAATTACTAGTAGGAAGACAGGAAATATGATTTCAAGTTTTCAACCAACTTGAAGAAGCCATGATAGAGTTGATAAGAAGGAATCTAACAAGTGCACCTATACCATTTAGTGATTAAGTCATTTGATTCTAGAAGGACCATTTGGTAACTAACCATAATCCTCACAACATTTTTATCTTTGTTTACTTAACTATGCATTTGGCCTAAAAAAACAGTACACCAATCTTGACCCTTTGTGACCTTTACTATAAGACTGTAGCTCTCGCAGGGCTGGTCCATTTGAACTTTTTGGTCTTTGGTTAACGTAGTAGGGGCGTAAACGAGTTGAGCCCATGCTTGTCTAAGCACAAGAGCTTGACTCGTCTAACTTAAGAAATCTCGAGCTTGACTCGTGAGTAATTCTTCAAGCTCGAGCTGTTCCGCCTGTATATTATTTAGTTATTTTATCATGTAAGAATTTGAATCTTAACATGGATGCTGGGTATGAATTTAGATGATTCTACAAGTATTATTGTAACAAAACATAACAAATATAGATACATCCCCAAATCAAGAATCTGAATCTTGAACAGATAACCAAAAGAGATAGAAAAACTCCATCTGCCCTTAAATTACAATCCCAAACTAGAGTAATATCAATCTCACCCATAATAACACTTTCTATGAACAAAGAACAGTGGAAGAAATCAAGAAAATAACATACCAAAGGCACAAGTGTTGGAATGAATCATCCTCAAAAAGCCTGCTACTTCCAAGGTCTAATTGACAAGACAATAATGGCAATTATGATCAGCAGCAGAAGGATCCCAAAACAAGCCCACTTTCTGGTATTCTTCTGTTTCTTTCTCGCTTCATTCAACTGCTGAGTCCCACGAGTGACGTAAGAGTTCGCCCGGTTCACATGGCTCTCGATATTATCCAGCTGCTCGCCCTGATGCTCGACCAAAACCGCCATATCCATGAAAACCTGATGCAGCTCCTTAAGGCTCCTCTCGATCACCGTAACCGCATCATGTCGTTCCTGAATCTCGAGCACCGTCTCCATCACCTGCCCCCTCCCTTGCTCCTGAATCGCCTTCGATAAAAAGTCCTCGCTCTCTCCCGTCGAGATCAGTTTATCCACCGTAGCCTCATCCGCGTTCTCCCCGGTAACCGTGTAATACCGTCTCTGCACGGTTTCCCGGTGCTCGGCCGCCATTTTCTCACGGAGATCGTTGAACGACTTCATCGACGATTGGAGTTGTTTTCGGAGACCGCTGACCACCGAGGTTCGTGTCCGGTCACTCGAGCTCCCCGGCCCGCAGTTCGGGAGGCTCCGGCTCGTCGCGTTTGACCGGTCCAGAGCTTCTAGACGGTTCTTGATAAGTTTGGCCTTTTTGAGAGACAAAGCGACGTCGTTGTCCATTTTAGCTCTTAGGGTTTTGATGGAGTTCACTTTGTGTAACGTTTTGCTCTGCTCGTTCGACGATTGGAGTTGTTCGTGAAGTAATTCCAGGCCTTTTAGCTCCTCCTTGATTGCATCCACGTATTGGAAAAACTCGTCGAGATTTAGATTTTCGCCGTCGCCGGAGCTCCCCATTTCGATGTCGCCGCCGTTACGGCCGCCGGAAAACGAGCGAGATAACAGATCGTTCATCTTAACTTCTTTTTTTTCTTTTCTTTTCTTTTTCTGATCAAATTGAACGAACGAAAAGCGGAAATAAACAGATCAAAATCCGTTTATTAGATTGGATCGAACTTCGAAGAAACGTGGAGGTTAATCAACATTTTTCATGGCTGCTTCTGGTTGACTAAAATGAGGTCGTTGGATGATGGCGGGGAAATTCAAAGGGGGTGTTTGGGAATTGGGATAGCAGTTTATCCGCTTTATTTGATTTTCACTATATTTAGGAGAAGTTTACGTAAAGGATAAAGTATGTTTTATATTTAATTGTTTATGGGTTATTTTGAGGATAAAATAAATTATTTTAGTATACAATTTGTTATTTATTTTATAAAATTTTGAATTCGAAACAACGAAATTCATTCATAATGAATTACTCACCGGCACCAGATAAGCACATAGTATTAATAAAAATAGAAAAAGTAAAACTAGTTTTAGAAGCAGCTTAGGTGTCATTTAAAAAAAAAAGAAAAAGTAAACCTAGTTGTCGTAGTGCTTAATATATTAGCTTCTAGTACCTTTATATTTAATATAAAGTTATAAACCCATTTCATATTTCATATTATTATTATAAGCATTGTTTATCAAGTAATCCCAAAACTACTTCTAAACTTATCATGTTTAATGCGTGTACAGTATATTTCGCAACAAACTTCAGAAATCCAAAATTCAAAAAAGAAGTCTTAGCAATAGTTTTTAGATAATCTTTATCTTATTTTACCTTTATAATAACGTTTTCTAAGTCTTCTTGTGACTGGAAATCCCTCATAGAAGAAACCCCAACAAAAGGGTAAAAACGCCCCGATGCAAATGTGGAGGCTCTAACCGACAACCTTCTTTGAAAGAAGTCATCGAGTTACCACCAAGCCAGAATACAGTCAATACACGTGGTAATATTTATTTTAAATAGTCTAAGATTATGATTAAGCTTTTTATATTAATATTATTTGCATTGTTTGTTTTGGGATAGAATTACTGGTCAAGGGAACTTCATAATGGGTTGGCCATGAGTCCACTAGAAAAAAGAATATTGTTTTCTTCGTTACGACTTACGAGAAAAAGACTTCTCTTTTTATTGTGTTTAAATTAATTAATGTGGAAACCACATAAAGGTGCCAGAAACCGACTGAATTAATGTAGATAAAAAAATATGATTCGTTAGACTTTAGAGGACTTACAACCTTTAGAACATGATCGTTTTTTAAGACGTTTTTAGGAGATAATACAGATTTTGTCTTTGTTTGTTAAGAGTTCGCATCTTGGATTGTCCTTCACCTATGTTACCTTTAGCCATAAGGCTGCCCGTAGTGGGGCTTTATGGGGCGTTTTGGGCTCTATAACGCCCCCTATAACGCCCACCCCCACTACGGTGGGGCGTTATAGGGGCGTTATAGAGAAGGTGTGGGCGAGGGGCGTTAGCCCTTTAACGCCGAGAAGAGGGTTAATAATAAAAAAAGAGCCGTTCAACGGCTCAATTTTTGACCGTTGGAGGCTTTTTTTTAAAAAAAAAAATTTTAATTTAAACCCCCTTTTACCTATAAATACTCCACTTTTTTAAACATTTCACACACCACTCCAACTCCTCTCTACTTCTATTATTCTATTCCTCTACATTTTTTTTATAAAATGTTTCCTAACCAACCCAACAACCAACCTAACCCTCGACCTAATAATACCGGCGAGAACGAAACCGATCAAAACCTATGGCAAATGATGATGAACATGCCTTCCCCTCAATTCGCGCAAAGGAACCCCGTCACCCAACCTTTCCCGAACCAATTCCCAAACATGAACCTTTATAACCAAGGTTTTTCCCACTTCTCCCAACCACAATTTGGAGCTTATCAACCCCCTCCATTTCAACCACCCCCTCAATTTCAACCTTCTCCACCCGCTCGACAAAGTCCAACTCCTCAACCATGTCAACCTTTCTCTCTTCAAGATGATGACGATGAAGTCGTCCAAGAAACACAAGAGGTTGGTCGATCACAACCAAAACCCAAAGCGAAAGGAAGGGGTAAACGATCTCACAAGAAAAAAGAGGGACCGAATCAAGGCAAAATACAAGATCACCGAGTAGTTTTTTTTTAAGTAGTTGTATGTTTTATTTTAATTAAGTTGTATTTTTTTTTAAGTAGTTGTAATTTTTATTTTAATTAAGTAGTGTTTTTTTTTTTAAGTTGTAATATTTATTTTTAATGAAAGTAGATTTTAAAAAAAAAAGTTAAAAAAATAATAATTAAGTAATGATGGTGGGGCTTTATGGGGGCTTTATCCATTACACCATAAAGCCCCATAAAGCCCCTTGCCTAGTCATCGTTCACGTGTCACTTAATGCCCCATTTGGGGCTTTATGGGGCCTTAACCACTACACATAGCCTAAGGGGCAAATAATGTGTTCTGCAACCGAAAGGTTATATGTTTTTTAATTTTACAAAATACAAGTTATGGTGTTTATTCTATAAAATTTAGGAATTGCTCTTTAAAGAAAACAAGAAGTCAACAACTAACATGTTCCGGATTTGATTATCACAATAATATATAATTTAGAGACCCCGCGCGTTGCGGCGGACGTAGTTGTGAATGTGAAAAGCATGACCGAGCGTTGCGGCGGTCATAGTGGTTGATGTTTATCAAACAGGCTACTCGGAAAGAAAGGAAAATAGAATGATTAAAAAAAGACTCGCACATATTAAGCTAGATCAGAACAATATAATTTAAAAATTGTCAAGTCAATTTGGAACACTTGCTAAACATAAAGTTTGCTAAAAAGAAACGGACCAATGAAGTTATTAAAAATCAATGGACGAGAAGTAATTCGCTATTAAGAGATGACGTTAAATAAAAAAATGTTTTTCTGTTGGAGAAAAAATTGCTCTATATCCTATCTATGGGCAACAACTAATAACGAAAAAAAAAGGAAAAGAAGTCTTTTGGGAGGGAACCTAGAATAATGGACGATAAGTTATTCGCTATTAAGAGATGACATTAAATTAAAAAAATGGTCTTCTATCAGAGAAAATTGCTCTATATCCTATTTAAGGGCAAAAATTAATAACGAAAAAAGAAAAAAAAAGGGATAAAAAACGTAGATGTTTAAAAAAAGCCTTTTGGGAGGGAATCTCCTAAAAAAAGAAGTTTGCCAGTTTCGAACCTGAGCAACATTGATTGAATCCAAAGACTAAAAGACTAAACCGTCGGAGTAGAATTGGTTTTGTTTATATTACCAAACAAAATTATATATAAAGCAAACATATTTTGTAGGCACAAAAAGTTAAAAAGTCAACAGCAAGCACAAAGGCATGTTCATTTTTTTTACCATCCTAATAATATATAGGTAATTTGTGCCTTTAGTCCTCTATTTAGCTTAGGCGCCTGTTTTGTCTTTTAGTTCCTTTCGTCTGTTGCTATTAGTAAAATTCTATTATGATTATTTATTTCACCTCATATATTTTCTATATTTTGCTCAAGTATCTGTTAATTTTCCTAAGCATGGGTTCTCTTGAGAACAATATCTTTATCCCATATGATAGACGACATTCTTCAAACTTAGTGTTTTGAGTAACATTTTAATGAGTGTGTTTGTTTGTTTGTTTTACATAAACATATCCGGTTGCTCCAAAAATTAGTGGTACTATGTTATTATAGAAAGGGGAAGTCGGATTAGGACCTCCTTCCCGGTTAGCGGAGGTCTCAATTACCGCTCCTTATTGCAAGAAAAAAGATTACAAGAATAAAGGGAAAATGTATTTCAGTGTTATTTGTTGTCTGTTTTCTCTTGATCTATAAGAGGTAGGTATACCCCCGTGGGTTGCTTCGTGACTTTGATCCACACACCACCCCTCACCTGCGTGAGTGGGTTGCGTGGCTCTCCTCCGTCAAGATTTCCATGACGTGAAGCAGAACAAATTAATGGGTTTGACTCTCCTCCATCCAATTATATTAAGACACAACTCACACCATATTTATTTATTAAATCAAAATAATACCAACTTACACAATCAAATCCAAACATGTATACCCCTTCTACCAAACTCACACAGGTGAATTCAGTTAACGTCTACGTGACAGACTCACATAACCAAACTTACACAGATATATCCTTGGCCCATGCCCTAAGCCTCTTCGTGACGTGAGCCTCTTTTTGAGTGAGCTTTATATTGGTGTCTCTTGCAAGCTTTCTTTCACTATGTTTTTCTTCTTCTCCTATGTTTCCTTTTGTATAATGGGTTGACTTCCGTCTTTATCGAGAAATGATGACTCATTTTCCTCGTTTCGTTTGTATCATCTCCTTTGTGGGTCTTGACCTCCCTCTTACTCTTCTTTAATCGGAATGTTTTGTTCCTTGCTTTATTTACTTTTTCTTGAGTAGGGATTTCTCCAACCTTGTGCCTTTGTCCGCTCGTTCATGGAGAGTAGAATAGCATCTTATCTTTCCTCTTTCATCAACCCCCTAGTCTAATCTGGTCATGAGGTTTACACATGGACGAACGAGACTCATCATCATTCCTACTCCGTCCTGTCATCATTTAGTTTCTCGCCTCCTGTCAGAATGACCTGTCACATCCGACAGTCATTCGACACGTTAATGATTGTGTAATCACATCCATTGCTTTCTTTGTTTTGTTTTAATTTCCTTTTCCTATCTTTACATTTTTCTTTCGCCACATTAGTTATTGTTTCCTTTGGAAGTTTTTTTTATCATGATTAAATGTGATGTCTTATACTCTTGCCTCCTTCTGTGAAGTCTACTTGACTGACAATGATTATGAACCCCTGGTTCCTGCCGATGAGAAACCGGTTAACCATCCTCTCGAATGATTCATCGGTCTCTATTCGAAGTTCTTTGAGTTTTCCAACATTTGTGTTCCTTTTACCCTTTTATTTCTTGTGTGTCTAATTATCGATACAATCAAAAGACATTATTGCATTCATTCCAAAACCAATCACATTACATCCAGATACACGACTAGCACGAGTACTAACACTACCACTACCAACTTCATCATCGCTATCACTACTAATATCAATCACAGAGACACCGCCATTCACAGTTTCTTCTTCATCATTTCCACCCGTGTTTTTAACATGCCCCACATATAGGTTGTTCTGAGAAAACATCACAGGCAAATCTTTGATTACCTGATTGAAACCATTCCGATCAAACTTATCCGCTGAAACAACGCCCTTCGTGATGCCAGAGACATGTAACACATCTTGAAGGATGATAGTTTGACCTTTTGTGAAGTTTACCTGCACAGTTCCCTTCCCAAGAACTTCCACAAAATGTCCATCGGCACATATCACTTCGGTCCCTTCAGGCACGGGATCATAAGTGAGAAATTCGCCTCTGTTCCCACTGACATGAATAGTAGCACTAGAATCTAAGAACCATCCTTTACACGCCAAGATGCGTGTACTACATTGAGCAACCATATGAACATTACCAAGTGGGTGATCTCCGCAACAACATTTGTGAAGGAAAGGACAAATTTCCTTCGATTACACTCTCGTGTGTAATGCCCTGTTTCTCCACAAACATGACATTTTCCCGATCTCTTTTTCACCTGGTTGTTGTGGTTTCTTAAACTCCTTCTTCTTTGGTGCTAGCGGTTTCTTGCCTTTTGGTGTAGCCTTCCCTTTCTGCCCAGATCCCCTGGCATCCAAATGATTAACACTCGATCCAACTTTACTCCTTTTTTCCTTGTTGAACGTTTCCTCCTCAACTCGATAGTGCTTCAATAGTTCATCAAAGGAGTAGTACTCAGATTTGTGTATCATTCTCTTAGAGAAATCTTTCCAAGATGGAGGCAACTTAGCAATAATTACCCCCACTTTGAAGATTTTAGGTAAGGCAATGGAAAACGAGGTTAATTTGTTGAGAAAGACTTGGAGTTCATGCAACTGCTCCAAGATTGGTTTGTCATCAACCATTTGGAAGTCCAAATATTTGGTAATGAGGTACTTGTTGGTGCCTTCTTCACGCGCCTTATATTTGAGTTCTAGTGCTCTCCATAGTTCCTTAGCACTTGCTACCGACGCATACAAGTTATAGAGACGATCAAAAAGTGAGTTCTTGATATGGCCAAGACACGGATCTTAAGCTTTTTTTACGGATAAGTCTTTGTTTTTCCAACTAAGAAGTCGCTTTCTGGTCCGGTGCCTCCCCTTGTTTGGGGATTGGATTAGCCGGAATCAGGTGCAATTCTGGGTCAAGGACATAGTACAACTTCAGCACAACTAGCATGAACTTTACTTTGTCTGCCCAACGAGTGTAGTTCTGGCCATCAAACGTGTCTAGTTTCATAAACTCTTGGTTCATGAATCTCAAATTGCTAGCGGGAAGTTCTGAGTCCATCTTAGTCTGAAAAAATTAATCATAGTAAAATCCTTTAAGTATGTTGTAGTTCTTTTAAACCAGCTGTTAAATCGATTTAATTTATTAGTAGTTACCAAGTTATTGGCGAAACCAATTTTGATCCTACACGATCAAATCAAAACTAATTATAAGAAAGGTAGAAGGAGACTGTTCCGTTATCGAACAAATTAAACTACAATGCATAGAGGTAAAACCAACCTGATTCGACGTTTGTTCTTCGAGAATAACTGCACGGAATGTTCCTGTCCTTAAAGGATTTTATGCCCTTGAATGCTCTAAGGTTTAATGTAAACTCCCAGGATTTAATGCAGATATGATCTGAACTTCCAACAACAATGGAATTCAGAATATAAGCCTTGAGTTCCTTTTGATCTCCAAAGAGTTGTCGGAGTTAAAGAAAATGACTAAGCCCACACGCCCGCCGGGACGAGGCGAGATGCGAGTTTCGCGAATGGGCGCGTATGAGGCGCACTTTGCACTTCGCTAGGAGCTAAGGAGCTTTTTTTTTGGCTAAAACGGTCGGGGATCAGAACCGGTCGATCTTGTAACTGACTAATCGACTGTGAGAGACTTTGGGGAGAGGTAACAACCCACTCATCTGTATCTGTGAATCCCCGTTTTTCTTAGAGTGGGTTGGAACCTGATTTTCCTTAAAGTCAGTTGGTTTTCGTAGCTATATAATGTGACCCTTTGTAGCCTGTTTATACACACCAAAACCGAAACAACTCTCTCCTCTGTGCAAACTCTTTGTTTCTGATCACTGGTTCTGTGTTGTTCCAGATTCAATTGTTGTTTGGAGTTTAGATCATATGTGCATTAAATCATGGGAGTTTACGTTGAATCTTACTTACAACATTCAAGGGCGTAAAATCCTTAAAGCACAGGAACATTCTGTGCAGTTATTTTCAAAGAACAAACTACGAATTTAGGTTGGTTTTACGTTTATGCATTGTTGTTTAGTTTTGTTCAATAACAGAAGAGTTTCCTTTTTCTTTCTTAAAATTAGTTTGATCGTGTAGGATGAAACCCGGTTTTGCCAATAACTTTACTATTTAATTAAATCGTTTTAACAGTTTGGTTTAAAAAGATTTACAGCATTCTTAAAGGATTTTATTGTGATTAATTTTTCTAGACTAAGATGAACATAGAACTTCCCGCTACCAATTTGAGATTCATGAACCAAGAGTTTGTGAAATTAGACATGTTTGATGGCCAGAACTACACCCGCTGGACAGACAAAGTCAAGTTCATGCTAGTTGTGTTGAAGTTGTCTTATGTCCTTGACCCATAATTGCTCTCGATTCCGGCTAATCCAATCCCTAAATAGGGAGAGGCACTAGACCAAAAAGCGATTTCTTAACTCGAAAAACAAAGACTTATCCATAAGGAAGCTGAAGATCCGTGTCTTGGCGACATCAAAAACTCACTTTCTGATCGCCTCTATGACTTGTACGCGCCGGTAACAAGTGCTAAGGAACTTTGGAAAGCGTTGGAAATCAAATATAAGACGCACGAGGAAGGCACCAATAAGTACCTCATTGCCAAATATTTAGACTTCTAAATGGTTGATGGCAAATAAATCTTGGAGCGGGTGCATGAACTCCAAGTCCTTGTCAACAAATTAACCTCACTTTCCATTGTCTTACCAGAAATCTTCTATGTGGGGGTAATTATTACTAAGTTGCCTCCCTCTTGGAAATATTTCTCCAAGAGAATGATGCACAAATCTGAGGACTACTCCTTGGATGAACTATTGAAGCACCTACGAATTGAGGAAAAAACGCGTAACAGGGACAAAAGGAGTAAAGCTGGATCGAGTCCGAGGGATCTGGGCAAAGAGGGAAGGCTGCACAGAGAGGCAAGAAACCGTTGGCACCAAAGAAGGAGTTTAAGAATTGACAACAACCAAGTGAAAAAGAGATCCGGAAAATGTCATGTTTGTGGAGAAACAGGGCATTACGCACGAGGGTGCAACAAAAGGGAATTTGGCCCTCCCTCTGCAAATGTTGTTGCGGAGATCACCCACTTGGTGGCGAATGTGGACCTTGGTAATGTTCATTTAGTTGCTCAACGTAGTACACGCATCTTGGCATGTAAATGATGGTTCTTGGATTCTGGTTCTACTGTTCATGTCAGTGGGAACAGAGGCAAATTTCTCACTTATGATCCCGTGCCTGAGCGGACTGAAGTGATATGTGCTGATGGACATGGTGTGGAAGTTTGCGGGAGGGGAACTGTGCAGCTAAACTTCACAAAAGGTCAGACTGTCATCCTTCAAGATGTGTTACATGTCCATGGCATCACGAAGGGTATGGTTTTAACATATAAGTTTGATCAGAATGGTTTTAATCTGGTAATCGAAGATTTGCATGTGATGTTTTCTCGGAACAACCTCTACGTGGGTCACGCGAAAAACACGGGCAGAATGTATCAACTTGACCTAGATGGAGAAAATGATGAAGAAGAAAATGTGAAATGACGGTCTCTCTGTGATTGATATTAGAAGTGATGGTGATGATGAAGTTGGTGGTAGTGTTAGTACTCGTGCTAGTCATGTGTCTGGATGTAATGTGATTGGATTTGAAATGAAAGCAATAATGTGTTTTGATTATATCTCTTGTTTAATTTCTTTATGGCGTAAACATTTAGCTCATACAAATGTTAAAAACATTGGGAAAAAAAATGCAAACTAAAGGTCTAATAAAATTGAAAGATAAAGATTTTGAAAAATGTGAAACTTGTGTAAAATCAAAATTTACAAAGTAGCGTCGAAAAGCGTAATACTACACTACTAGAACTAATCCGCTCAGCGTTTTTCTGACTGAATGGAATCCTTACCCGCGGTGGTAATATAAATTTTATCACTT
The DNA here is from genome assembly GCA_039602395.1 of Deinandra increscens subsp. villosa. Lineage (NCBI taxonomy): Eukaryota > Viridiplantae > Streptophyta > Magnoliopsida > Asterales > Asteraceae > Deinandra > Deinandra increscens. The sequence continues at coordinate 93,234,643 of JBCNJP010000023.1, read as the reverse complement.
TCTGTGAACTCAAATCGATGTTTACATGTTTATTTATTACGCTCAAAAGATGAAGCTTTTAAGGCATTTAAAATATATAAGGCCAAGGTCGAAAATAAACTTGAGAAACGCATAAAAATTCTTCGCTCGGACAGAGACATAGAATACTTTTGCCAAGAATTTGATGTTTTCTGCGAAGAGAAGGGCATCAAACATGAAGAACTTCACATTTTACTCCCCAACAGAATGGTTTGGCTGAGAGAAAGAACCGAACCTTAGTAGAGTTGTCAACTGTATGCTGAACTAATTAGGTTTACCCAATAATTTATGGGGGGAAGCTTTATTGACACCTTTTTATGTCTACAATAGGATCACTAGTTGTGTGATTCCTGCTAGTCCATATGAGTCTTGGAAAGGAAGGAAACCAAACCTAGAGCATTTGAGGGTTTGGGGGTTGTGTCGCTTATTATCAAACACCCTGATCCTAAGAGATCTAAACTCGGAGCTCGAGCTGTGAAAAGCGTGTTCATAGGACATGCTCAAAATAGAAAGGCTTACCGACTATTGGATGACGAATCAGACATAATCGTAGAGTCGGTTATAATTTAGTTTATGCTTATGGTGATGTTATATATTGTGTATTTTTAGATGGCCATACTAGAAGAAGTTGAGCATATATTAAGCGATGAGTCTCAAGACGGACGAAAAAGGAAAAGAAAGGCACCACAGGTTGCGAAGCCTGAAAATAAGAAGAAAAGTACGAACAAAAAAGGTGTTCCAAAAGAACCGAAATGTATATATTGGAAGTACTATGATAAGTTTATCGATGAATCTAGAAAATGTCCCAACAACCCTGACTTTAAAATGAAAGATCAAACTACTATTCATCTTCAAAGCAAAACGATGGTGATAAGGCTGGAGCTAGTGAAATAAAACCTGGAAATTCACTGCAGATAATACCTGCAAAACCATTGCGAAGATGATAATTCTAAATGAGCTACCGTTTTTGGCCGTAGAGCATGAGGGGCTTAGGAGTCTTATGGAGACAGTGTGCCCAAATATTAAGGTTCCAAGTAGGCACACAATTCCCAGGGATTGCGAGGATTTTTTTTTAGAGAAAAAGGCGGTGTTAAAAACATTCTTTGGATCTACTAAGACAAGGGTTTGTCTGACCACGGATACATGGATCTCCATTCAAAGGGTGAACTATATGTGCATAACGGCACATATTATTGGTGAGAATTGGGTTTACCATAAGAGAATCATCAAATTCAAGCCTATAGATTCCCATGAAGGAGATTGAACTGGAAAACTTATGCAAAAGTGTTTACCAGATTGGGACATTAATAATGTCTTAACGATAACAACCGACAACGCATCATCAATAAGACAATATTGATGATATGCTTTTGCATCATCAATAAGACATTAATAATGTCTTAACGATAACAACCTACAACGCATCATCAATAAGACATCATCAACGCATTATTAATGTCCCAATCCGATAAACACTTTTGCAAAAGTCTTCCAATTAGATCTCCTTTATGGGAATCTATAGGCTTGAATTTGATGATTCTCTTATGGTAAACCCAATTCTCATCAATAAAATGTGCCGTGATGCACATATAGTTCACCCTTTGCATGGAGGTCTATGTATCCGTAGTCAGACAAACCCTTGTCTTAGTAGTTCCAAAGAATGATTTCAACACCGCCTTTTGCTCAAAAAAAATTTCCCGCAATCTCTGGAAATTGTGTGCCTACTTGGAACCTTAAAATTTGGACACACTATCTCCATAAGACTCCTAAACCCCTCATGCTCTACGGCCGAAAACGGTAGCTCATCTAGAATTATCATCTTTGCAATGGCTTTGCGGGTATTATCTGCACTGAATCTCCAGGCTTTTATTTCACAAGCTCCAGCCTTATCACCATCGTTTTTTTGAAGATGAATAGTAGTTTGATCTTTCATTTTAAAGTCAGGGTTGTTGGGACATTTTCTAGCATGTCGTTTCAATCCAGTTGTTCCATTTGTATATGCTTTAGCGGCCAAAGACTTAGGGCAGTATTTGCAAGGGCAGTATTTGCATTGTGCCCTTTGCATACCGGATTCATCGATAAACTTATCATAGTACTTCCAATAAATACATTTCGGTTCTTTTGGAACACCTTTTTTGTTCGACCTTTTCTTCTTATTTTTAGGTTGCTTCGCAACCTGTGGTGCCTTTCTTTTCCTTTTCCGTCCGTCTTGAGACTCGTCGCTTTATATATGCTCACCATCTTCTGGTTTGGCCATCTAAAAAACAGAAAATATAACATCACCATAAGCATAAACTATATTGTAACCCATCTACAAACAATGAATCATGTTAATAATTAGTCATAAACTAGTCGTATATAATTGTATTTAATCCATTATATCCATGTAAATTTAGTCATAAACTTTCAACAATCACCATTTAGTAGGCCTTAGAAACAAACAAACGATTATTGACATGGTCATATTAGTTATAACTAATTATAACTAATATGTTGTGTTGGTTTAGTTTCAAATAACATTGTGTCACTGTAAGTTCCTTTGCTAAAAACATTTGTGGTTAAGTATCAATATAAGAAATGGTTTCTAATTCTGATTTGGAGCATGAACTTGTAGATGCAAGTTTTTAATATGTTGCATGAGTTGCTTCCAATTTAAATTTGGTACATGTTTGCAACATACCACTAGGATATTTAAAGGAGAAGCAAAATATTTGACTTTGCTAGCTGCAAGGATTACAGAATTAATCTGTTTCATGGCTTCATTTAAAGCACACAAGCTTTGCATTAGTTTTAGTGATCCTGTTGACAAACTGTTGCCACATATTTATAGACCAAATTTCAAAAAATCACATATTTGTAACCCATCATCACAATGAAGGAACTTGATTGTTGTATGAAGTTTTTCAAGGGTCAATAAACATCACAATGAATCAGTTGATAACTTTTAATCATGTAAATAAACAACCAATCATGTAAATAAGCAAAAATCGCAAAAAAAAAAAAAAAAAAAAAACATATCTAGGATGATGATGATGATGCTAAGAGAATGTAACTTACCTAGCATATGATGTAATAATAAATTCTTGGATTAGTTGATCTTCAAGCGTGGATTGCAAGTGACTGGGGGAGAAAAGCGTGATTCGTATAGAGGAGAGGAGAAGCCAGAAAGTTTTTGCCGTCGATTGAAATTTCAATAGAATCGTATTAGGCATTAGGGTGTATGGGCTCAAGTAATTTGATTGATTTGGGCTTGTAAACACCTTGGCATTGGGCCAAGTTTCGGTCCTTAAGGGTTTCCCAATCCCGACATATATAAACCGACCCAAGACCGATTCCCGATTTGTGCCATTTCTAGAGACCGGGGATAAAAATCGGGCATAAAACTCAGATCGGTACATACTTAAATTCGGGTTGGGAATCGGGAAAAATCGGGTTACTCGATTTTGTGCTCACCCCTACTCAAAGTGCGGCACAAAATCAGTTTCAAAACAATTTCAAAAAACTTTACTAAATGTTGAAGTTTATTACACCAAAATGTAATCAACTGTTATTGTTTTCGTCATACACATGCAGCCCAAAATCAGTTTGAAAACAGGCCTAAAATCAGTTTGCAACAACAGGCCCAAAATCAGTTTTGCATAAAAACCAAGATCGGTCTCGGGTTACCCGAGAATCCCGATGGAACCGATTAGTAGGAGACCGATACCTGATTTTATAACTATTCTCGGTCTTCAGTCATACATTTCAGGAAAATCGGTTTTCGGGTCGAGTCGAGTCGGTTTTTTGTTGTTTCGGGTCAGGATCCTGAATTTGAGCAGGCCTAATTTGTGTGTGTATTTTAGATGATTACGTCTATTTTTTTTAGATTCAGAATGATGATTTTTTAAAAAAAAAAATATTATATGTTTGTTTGTGTTTGTGAACTAGTCGTAAAAAGTTCAACTCCTTAATAAACAAACACGAACAAGAGTTTTTATTCGGTGTGTGTTCGTGAACATGTTCAATGAAACATGAACAATGCTTCATTCAGTTCTGTTCGTTTACATCCTTACAAATGAGACTTGCACTTTATAGGTGTGAATTACACATCTTAACAACTAAGCTAAACTAATAGTTATACTAGGTTGCAATACAATGCAAGTTAAAAAAAAAATTAAACGACACAAAAAGTTTGTTTTAGAAAAATAAGACTTTATGTAGTCACATCGTGGTTATTCCATGACGAGCATAACGTCTGAAGAACACACCCTAGGGGCATGGGGGGCTTCCTATTCCGAGACTCCAACAACGAGCTTTGTGATATGTTTTTTTTTCTTTTCTTTTCCACAACTCAAATATTACGTCTTATTATTCTTTTTTTTTATTAAATCTCACGTCTACACAACCAGTATATACACAATCACTAACTTACTACACAAATGTATTACTACCACTAGACCGTGTGTGTGGCTGTCTGCGTAACACCACTTTCCCATCACACGTCTCTATCACTACACATAGACCAACATAAAAAAATAAAAATTCGGTAGGAAGCCACACATGGCATCCGTGACATGTTCGATTCATCGAGTGGACAAACGACAAAACCTAAAACCGTCCGCGAACAAGTGTTCGCATGTCCTTCGACGGCTCGCCCGATGTTTTCCACGTCTGATTACATTATTACTTGAAGTTAGAAACAAACTACTAGACTTCCAATTTATATAACTAAAAACAGACAGCGGTTAAAGTATTTATATTAATTTATTCTGAAGTTAATGAAGTCGGGGTTGGGTCATTTCTTGTCTATTTTAATCTTATAACCGAGTCTAACCCAATGTTTTAGGTAATTGGCTGGGTCTTAAATAATGAATCCTGGTTTTGATTTGAATGAAGCTCGGTCTTGTTCGGACCCACTCTCACCACCGGCGTGGACCAATTTATGGTGGGCTGCTTCTTTAGTTCTTTTTACTCCCGCCTTCCACGGCTTCTAAAGAAATCTATCTTTTTACTTTTATTATTGTTTACAAAAGTGAAAATCTTTTGTGAAAATCTTTTGGTCTAAACAAATATTAAATCTTTTTGAAAGTTTCATAATCCTAACATCATTCACTTTTCTATATTTAACACTATCATTAAATTGTTGGGAAATTATCTTTTATCTCTATACATCATATCTGTAATTTGATGTAAACTAAAGTGGTTTTCTATATTTGATGATTATTATTTATTATCGTATTCACTATTCTTATACCTGTTATGAGTGGTAGAAAGATAAAATATTATTTGAAAAGTAATATACAAGTATTATTTAATTGAATATGGATAGATATAGGGAATGTGACGAGATCAAAGCTTTTTAAAAACTCTTAATATTTTAATTGGGATAAATATGTTTTTAGTTAAATTATAGGAATAAATGTAAAAAAGCTGCTGAAATGCTTTAATATATTACCTAACTTAACAAAAATTGTAATATATTAGTAGCAACTAGCAAATAAAGACGGTGTTGGTGATTTTTGTCTCCAATATTCTAAACCTTTGGATGTCATTTACTTATAGTCATTATTTAGATTCATAAAACCAACACATTTTTCGTTAAGATTGTTGGGGATTTCTAAATTCATATAGAAAATATTTGGATAAATGGGAAGTCGTGATTGGGTTACTTTCAAATCAAACAATTGGAGTGTATACCAATTTTTAATCAGATAAAATCAGAAAAAGATTCAAGATTTTAGTATGTAATTTGGAAGGTTGTCAGGGGCGAAGCTTGACCAAAAATTCTGCGCGGGCCGAAAGTCAAGGCTAAAAATTTTTTTAGGCTATCGTTAGGTTTTAACAATTGGGTTATAAGTTCGGGTCGGGTATTTGGGTCGGATATTCGGTTTGGACCAGGTCACACAACAAAAAACAAAATTATCTAATTGTTTTAATTTATTAAAATAACCGTTGTTTCACATAAAAAAACTAAACGATGCCAGAGAAAGAAAGATTACCTGAAAACATGATTACAACTTAACCCAACGACCTTTAAGATCTTTGAATTCATTGACTATGCAATCCTCGTCAAACTTTTCAGCAATTTATTTGTCTACGTTAGATAGATAGTATGCTTGGTCAACAAAGAAGCGCTTGCCTAAAATTCAAATTGTTTCTTTACAAATATATATTACATACTGCATAAGCATATATAAAGCCATCATTGTTGAAGCTGCTGCAAGGTATGGGTAATTTCATTAAATCAAATAGCCACATAGATACAGATTCACTGAAACAAACAAACAAAATCAGTAAAGTGTACTTCAACCAAAACAGATATACATATTAGTAAATTAGTAAATGGTACTTTAGCAAAATACACAACTATTAACAATAAATTTTAAAACTTATGCAATACTATTAACAATAAATTTTAAAACTTATGCAATGACACTTTTATGCATAATCAAAGGAGAACAGTAAAAAGAAGTCTTAAAACTGAAACAAAAAGAAAAGATGAACCAAAACAGCCATTAATAGCATTGATTACGGTAAGAACCTTGGATAGCTTTAAATCAATTCAAATTAACAAACAAAATAAAAACAGCCATTCACATGCATAGCTTTAAATCAATCCAAATCAACAAACAAAATAAAAACAAAACGAAAGCAACAAAACCCCAAAAACAATCAATCAATTCAAATCAAATCAACAAAGAAAATAAAAACAAAGAGAACAGAAGCAGCAAAACCACAATTACAAAACATTTAACAATCAAGTTAACAAGATAAGCATTTTTCCCAAATTTAACTCAAGAACCCTAATTTTGATTATCTAGCATATTAAATCTTCAAATGAACATCTCAATAAAGCTTTAGACAACAAACATAAACCTAATTTATGCACAATCTTATTTATCAATCCAAAATCAAGGTTAAAAGTTACATCTAAGTTATAGAACTTTACCTATTTAGAACCTTGGAGTTGGAGAGTTGGAGGAATTGGAGCCGTCGGTGGGACTGTTGGAGGACGGCGAGGGCATGGCGGTGGCGTGGTGGCCGGACTGGTGAGGGGTGGGGGGTTAATCGGTCGGAAAAATGGTAGAGGCGGGAGGAAGCGTGAGGGCAGTGGTAGAGGCAGAGAGAGAGGGCGACTGTGAAAATGAAAGGGAGGGTGGGACACGGATGTTTTATCTTTATAGGTTAAAAAAAAGGAAAAAAACTCTAGTGTAAATTAAAAAAGAAGGAAAAATGCACAAAAAATCGCTGCTTCCCAGTTTCGAACCTGAATATATACGTTTAACATTCTCAAGATAAACCAGTTGAGCTATGGAGCTTATGTTATCTATTTCAACTCTTCACGAATATATAGACTGGGCCAGACTAAGCATATAAAAAAAATTCGAACCGGACGAGTATAAATTCCCACTTCTGAGCGAAAAAACCGATAGGGCCGGGGCCCGGTCTGGCCCCCATTAAAATTCGCCCCTGAAGGTTGTGGATTGCCAGAATGATCGAATGTCGTAATATGAGATCCCGAATACATAAAACCAGGGAAGGAAACGTACAATAACTGCTTTGCAGTTATTTATTCGAATTTTGAACAAATTACACATTTAGCCCCTTAAGTTTTAATTAAGGCATTTCCGGTGCAAAATAAATTTTGATGCATTTTCCATGAAAGACTTTATTTTATTAATGCATTTCCAGCTCGACCCCATCCAGGGCTCTGCTCCTTGGGCCTCACTTCTCTCTCGAGGGCGCTGCCCCATTGGATCTCCCGTCAGTCCCGATGACATTTAAGAAAGCGTTCACTCTTATTTGAATGTCATACGTAATCTTAAATTACACGAAAATATCCAACATATATTGGGCTCTTATATGATCCCGTGGAGTGTACTACCGGTCTTTATGATCGGAGTAAAATTATTACTAGAGACAAACCTTTCTAACCTAGAAGGTAGAAAGGCTCTTTTGGTTAAAAGGCTTAAGGTGATGTAAAAGTTTGTAATTTTGTATGTGGATTAATTGAATAACTTAAATAAAACACGTGGAATTTTCATTATTGTTTCTTTCTTGTTAATGGAAGTTGTGGTGGTGCTATTAGATAGAAAATTAGAAACTAGTTGTGCACTTGTCTGCCTAGTGCCAATGCTTTTTTTTGACTTTGTCTCTATATTCAAAGTTTTGTGTTTGGCGTCACATACAAGATCCTTTCATGCTTTTAGTAGTAGTAGTAGTCTAAGTTTCATTCGTCACACCAAATTGTTTATTTCTAGTTAAAAGAAAACGTGTAATAATTAGTTTTTTCCCACCATTTTTGTTAAAACATATTACCCAATGAGAAACATGAGCTACGTACTGATATATAAACGTGTCAAATAAGAATATTGAGTATACTAGAGTGTATTAGGTTTTACAAAACAAGCTTAGTTCGAGCAAAAAGATAACATACATGTTTATAGTGAGATCCATTTACCTCAAATGAGTGATCTGGTGCGACTCCATCGAGGACACCCTTGTGTAGTGGCGGTTGATTGAGAATGTTAATATCGTTGTTCGAATCGCAACACCAAAGAATGCATGCCGGCCAAATCAAATATTAATCATCTGAGGCTATTGCCTCAAGCACAATCGTAGGGTGTGAATGATAACCTCTCATGTATTGACCCCTAAGTTTTGTCGGACAATTTCTCCAAGGCAAGTATGTACAATTGATACTCTCGACTCTCGAGCATACCAAAAAATCCATTTAATTCCTTATATTTTGCGTATATTGTGTGCAGGTCACTCTTAGTAGGTTTATGCAAGTTTTAATGCATGTACGAATCAATAACATGATCTTGACAGAAACGATCAAGACTTTCACGTGAAGCTCCTGCATGTGAACATATTCAACACATGTCAGGAACTATCTCATATGCTAGTTGACGTATTGTCAATGGTTCACTTCTACAAAGGGGTGAAAGACCTTTTACTTCTGCGTACTATCGTAGCCAACCTGGAAAAAAATGTTCGTGTATTTCCATATTAACAATCCGCATAAACAATTCTCTACGCATCTGAAACGACCTCTAAACATGTTTGGAACATAAAGACATCATAAAAAATAAAACTTTGCTTAAATCATCATCATTTTCTTTTTCTACATTTTTTAAGATGACAAGGTTACGTTTAGGTGTTTAAAAACATTGCTAGCATCAATTTTAGTCATTTCAGTCTACTTTAGCTGTTAAAAATAATTAACTATATAGATTCAAATCCTATAAAAAAATGTGTTGATTTAGTTATTTTAAAGAGAAAAAAAGAACTTCAAGTTCCTTCCAATATAGTTAACATGGAGACGATAAATCTGAATTATTTCTACAGCATATCACAAATTCACATTGGCGATGAAAAAAATACAGATTAGTGATTCTATTTTAGGCAAGATTTTCTACTTATCTTTTAACATAAAAGAATTAAGAAATACTCATGGTAATGCACATTTCAATAAAAACCATGAATCTTATTATCATTATCAATCATAAATATACATAAAATATAAAATGTTCAAAATATATTTATAATAAATCAGCGTTGATATTTGATATGATTCTATGTATGTCCCAGTTAGTTGAGACCTCTTCGTAGCTGGGTTTTTGTTTTAAATAAATGTGAACGGTTTTTAAATAATTGTTCTTCATAGAAACTTGGGTTGTTCACTAGTCATTAATTAATTTAATTAATAAAGCAAGTTCAATGATTAGTTTAGAATAAGAAACTTAGAAAATTATATAAATTTATTGTAGTATTAGTTGCATTGTGTAAGTTTATTATGAAATATTAGCGTAGAAAAGATATTTGCAAGAACAAATATACCACTGAGAATCTGAGATCGACTTTGTCTAAAAAATAAAAGACTATTATTTATTTATTGTTCATCCTGAAAAAGTACGTATGCATGATATTTGACTTTGATATTATATGTAACGTAATAAACGTATAGCTTGTGGCTAGTAATTAATAAGACGAAATATAAAATGTCTAACTTATTAACTAAAACAAACTTTAATTTGTGGATCAAAATCAATATCAAGGGTTATTGAGTCATACATGTTAGTTCATGTGTATCACAAGTTTGACCTTTTAAACCCATATTTTATTGTCAAACTTAATATTAATTCATATGGACCTAATTATACGTTAGGTGAGCCAAACATATATATTATAACACTATATTGTAAAACTTCAAATAACTTAGTGTTAAATATATAATAATAAGGTTTGACGGTACGAATATCAAACGAGTCTCCGTATCTATTACGTGGAGACTTTGAGGTCTTAAGTTCAAAACATGACTTAAGGGTTTTTTTTTTTCCTTCAAGTTGTGAGTTTTCTCCTTGATTGTATTTTCGCGATTTTATGTAGAAAAATTTATATGTATTGAGTATTTGAGTATTGCTCCGTCATATGCGCCCCCTCGGTAGAATTTTTGAGTCCCGCCTCCTCAAGGTTTTCTTTCAAGCTTCGCCACTGCCTAGATGAGTCAATTCTGGAGTGTCAAATTCAGTATGGATTGTTACAAATTACAATCTCGTCTCAGGAAGACTCACTCGGGTATTGAAGATTTTGGGATTGTTTCAAACATCGTTAAAAAAAATAATGATAACATTACATTGTCACCATAAAAAGCTTAGTTTTAAATTTAAACACTCGGCCAAGAAATTAACCACATATTTTGATCAATTTGATCAATTTTGAACACGTGAAGTTGAAGTGAATTTGCCACAGCCCACAAACTAATAGTTGCGGGTAGCCCATCTTGACTATTAGTTTCTTTTTTTGTTCTTTTCTTTTTTTATTTTTTTGGAATAAAGAAGTGAAGGGTTGACTTTGAGGAGTTGGAAGATTATTGGCACATAACCAGCCACCGTCGATGAAAATACATAAAATACATGGTCCAGATGGACACAGCCAGCCGGTCAGCCACCGCCAACTTATGCATATACATGGTCCACATATAGGGACCCATGCACTAATTAAGACCAAACCATGGATATCCCACTTGATTTCCACTTGAATTTCGGTATGGTTGTATTGTAATAAATCAACTACTCATGTGAACCCTCACGCGTTTCGATGAGGATTATCGTGTGTTTCAGAGCCGTTTTTAAGAACGTAAAAAAAAAAATTGGCCCGACACGAGAAAAAAAAGTGCCTCTTTATTGGATAAAAAATAATTAAAAAACTGGACTAGGCCTAGTATATATATAATAGGTAGGAAAATTTGTTGTGCCCCTTAATAGGTTGGGCATAACGCGATTGCTGATGATACGCCACCCCAACACCGGCCCTGATGTGTTTATGTTAAACCTACCCTATATCTATATCGCAAATTAGGGGTGTTTATGTTCCAGTTTATATGTTTTTTGGGTCAAACAGTAAACCAAACCTCTAGTTATGGTTTTTAATAATCGAAAACCTAAACCGAACCGCTAAAAAATAAAAACGAACCAAACCGAACCACTATATACGGCTTGGTTTCGGTTTGTTTTCGCGGTTTAGACTCTTTTGGTTTTCCATACAAGTTTAGAACAATAAAAATTTAAAATGAAAAAAAAAAACGATGCAACCTTATCATACAAGGTGTTGTACTATACGTACTAGTTGCCACATCTAAATTGCTAATACAAAATCAATCTCTAAATTGCTAAAACTAATTGCTATTAATTGTTAATACTAACTTCAACTTTAAACAAAATATGACATGTAACCTTCAAAATAAAACATTCTGTAAATACTAAAAATGCAAACTAACATACTAAAGTTCTACTATTTACAACAGATATAATCTAAATCTCTTATTTAATTATCATTAAATTTTACTATTTAATTTTAAGCACCTAAAACTTAAATCACACTTCACAAAAGACCACAGAGAGAGAGAGAGCCTTCGCTTACCTGTTTAACCGTGCCCTCCTATCACACCTATCTCCCTTGTCCTTCAGTCACATCCAGTCTCAATTCTGCTTCCAGCTACCGATGGGGGAGAGCTTGGACGTATAGCAAGATTGAATAAGAGATATGATATAGTCAACATGTCACATCATCTTTTCAGCAAACATTTTCACAAATACTTTTACTCTATTGCGGCCCTTCCCACAAACACTTCATTCTTTTCATATCATCATTTCTTTTATATGTTTTTCTAGTATATTAATTCTTGTTATCTATATAATAATATAATTAATTAATTAAAAATTAACTAATCAAATAAAAATTAAAATTTAAAAAAAATAAGTAACTGAATAAAACTTGCGGTACATTAATAAAAAGTATATAATTGAAACTTAAAAATAAAAATAAAAGACAATACTAGAATGAAAATTAAAAACAACAATTTCAAGCTAGTGTAACATGTTGGCCCAGATATGTTCTACGAGATCGTTTCGTAGTGCTTGGTGAGCCATACGCAATTCCCTAAAGTTATGCTTGAAATTGTTCCAGTGCTCCACTGTTGTAAGCTGGTGGGTCAGGTTCATGCTCTTCATAGCACTAATTATGTACGTTATCACATGCATCCTCTACAATCATATTATGTAGTATAATGCATGTCCTCATTAGATCACCCATTTCCGGTAAGGTAAAAGTTCTTGATGGACCTTTTATCATTCCCCACCTAGATTGAAGCACACCAAAGGCTCGCTCCAGATCCTTTCTTACAGCTTCTTGACATCCTTTGTAGTACTTAATTTTCTCATTATTATCTGGTGGATATGTGAAACTCTTCACAAGTGTTGTCCATTCATGATAAATATCATATGCAAGATATACATTCTCATTCACTTCAAATGTACATTCAGGAACATTCGAATCTAAAACTTGATTAAATAGCGACGAGTGATTGAGTACATTGATATCATTGTTTAATCATGCAACTCCAAAGAATGCATGCCAAATTAATAGGTCTTGCGATGCAACTGCCTCTAGCATAATGGTTGGATGGTCATGACTCATGATCACCACGAGTGTATTGACATCTCCATGCACCCGGAAAAACCAACTCCAATGCATACAATCAATGCTACGTACCAAGCATTCCAGGGGATCCTATGCTTCGTTGAATGCTCTTCTAGTAACCGATGAATGTCATTTTGGTTGGTCTTCTAAGATATTGAACACCTCTACAATAGACCTGCAAAACTTGTGTAGACATTCGAGAGTAGTACTTTCACCAATACGTATGTATTCATCGTATTAGTCAGCTCAAGTGCCATAAGCCAACTGACGAATGACACTTATGCATTTTTGTATACGTGAAAGACCCTTTCTACCTACTGCATCATGTCTTTGTGAAAAGTATAGTTTTCAGATTTACTTAGTTCTAAAATTCCTTCCATAATGTGCGCTATTAAACAATTGATTGCTCATTCTGATAAGTTCGTCTAAACAACCATTCGTCATACACAGGTTTTAGAGCAAATTAATCGTTCCACATGGCGCACATCTCCATCCGTACGACCCCCTTTTTTATACTGGTTAAGGGCTAGGGGCAGCCATTCCTACCCTTTAAACCCGCACACGAAGTGAAAAACATTTTAAATTTATTTTTTATGTACATGTGATATCCCTTTAAAACCCCGTAAACTTGTGCCATCCTTAAAATCCATTAATTCACCACGTAACTTAAATACTCCTTAAAATAAGACTTACATTATAAAACAAAAACAACTCAACCACAACTAGTCTTTGAATGAGTTAAGTGTTCGGAATTGATCGACATAAATTATAATTCTTAATATTCATAAAAGTTAGAATTTAAATTGTTAGACTATATAAAACTCAAAGATATGAATTAATGAATGTATATGGCGAAAGGATATATTAATTACAAGATCGTGGATAAGGAAGAGTATGGGTACGTTTACAACTAATTAAACCGAGTCGAAGGACATTACATTACACTCAATCAACACGACTTGTCCACACACTTGACATATTTTATCCCACATGCATTTAATACATATTTTATCATTTTTCATCAAATTGAAGCTGTCTTTTCTTGAGAATCTTTCATGCACCTTTGAAAAGTCAAATATTTTACGTCCTTTGACTTTCTCTTTTTTCAAAATCAATCCCACCTCACTACTTGTATATATAAAACCAACCCCTTTATCATTTCTACACATTTACACTTCATTCATCAACCAACATCCACAAACAAAAACAAAACTCTCTACTTCATATATATAATCTTGCTTCATATATATCTTCAATTTCTTGAATATTCAAACATGGATGATCTTCAATCCGAAGTCGAAATCCCTCGATTTTTCTTGTGCCCGATCTCGCTCGAGATCATGAAAGACCCGGTGACACTCTCCACCGGAATCACCTACGACCGAGATAGCATCGAGAACTGGCTGTTTTCGCAAAAAAACGACGTTTGTCCCGTCACGAAACAAGTGGTTCTCGATATCGAGTTGACCCCGAACCACACGGTTCGCCGGTTGATCCAATCTTGGTGCACCCTCAACGCCTCATCCGGGATTGAACGGTTCCCGACACCCCGCCCTCCGATCTCGAAAACCGAGATCACAAAACTGCTTAAAGATTCAAAGAATTTGAACAATCAAATGGCGAGTTTAAAGAGATTGAAATTGATAGTTTTGGAGAATGAGAAGAACAAACGGCTGATGGAATCCGTTGGAGCGGTTGATTACCTAACAAGCATCATAAATAAGGAAAAAGATAGCATGATGACGTCATCTTCACCGGCCGGAGAAGTCTCCGGCTCCGTCACCGGCGCCGGCGAGGCGTTAAGTATTCTTTACCACATTAAGCTCTCACAAACGGGTCTTAAATCTTTATTTGGAAAAGATTTCGTGGAGACGTTAACGCGCGTGATGCAACGCGCCGTTAGCTACGAGTCACGTGCTTACGCCGTTATGTTACTAAAATCAATGTTTGAAGTAGCGGAGCCCATGCACGTGACGTCACTAAACCCTAATTTCTTCATGGAGCTTGTACAAATCTTGAATGACCAAATCTCTCAAAAAGCCACAAAAGCCACACTAAAGCTTCTCATTAGTGTGTGCCCATGGGGCCGGAACCGGATAAAGGCGGCCGAGGCGGGGGCGGTTCGGGTGCTAATCGACTCGCTTATGGATTGTACCGAAAAGCGGACGTCGGAGATGATCATGACGGTTTTGGATCAGATTTGCCAGTCTGCGGAGGGGCGGGCGGAGCTTTTGAGTCACGGCGGTGGGTTAGCCGTGGTTTCGAAGAAGATATTTCGAGTGTCGACTTTGGCGAGTGAGAAGGCGGTGAGGATATTGTACTCGGTGGCCGTGTTTTCGGGCAACACGCGGGTGGTTCAAGACATGTTGGAGTTGGGGATTGTGGAGAAATTGTTGTTGGTTCTGCAAGTAGATTGTGGGAGGAAGATGAAGGAGAAAGCAATGGAGATTTTGAAGATGCATGCTAGGGTTTGGAGGAAGTCTCCTTGTATCACTTTTACTTTTATTTAGAAAAAGAAAAAAAATGTGATTTGGAATTTGGGTTAAAAAGAGACCTAAATTTCAATTTAGGGTTTGTTGTAAAATTATTTTAGGGGCACAAAGGATGAATTAATGTATATAATTTATACTTGGATATTACAAAAAAGAAAAAAAAGTTACATAGACAAATAATTGGTGTTAAAGGTTTATTATTTGTTAAGTTTAGTTCGTCCAAGTGGTTGAGATAAGAGATATAAAAATTAAAATTGAGAGGTTTTTGGTTAAAATCACACATGTGATAAAAAATAGAGGTTTCAGGTTGGGACATATGATTTTTTTTATCTGTTCCCGGGGATGATTTTCGGATCCTCTACTCAAGGTATGAAGATGATCGGGTAAGTTAGTGACCCATCAGAGATTCACATTTTCCGTATAATTCCTTATGTTCTTGGAATGGTCATGATTTGATCAAACAAATGATCATC
>JBCNJP010000023.1:93078623-93218197 GCA_039602395.1 Deinandra increscens subsp. villosa | reverse complement strand
AGAGAGCCTTCGCTTACCTGTTTAATCGTGCCCTCCTATCACACCTATCTCCCTTTTCCTTCAGTCACATCCAGTCTCAGTTCTGCTTCTAGCTACCGATGGGGGAGAGCTTGGACGTATAGCAAGATTGAATAAGAGATATGATATAGTCAACATGTTACATCATCTTTTCAGCAAACATTTTCACATATAGTTTTTACTCTATTACGGCCCTTCCCACAAACACTTCATTCTTTTCATATCATCATTTCTTTTATATGTTTTTCTAGTATATTAATTCTTGTTATCTATATAATAATAGATTTTAATTAATTAAAAATTAACTAATTAAATAAAAATTATAATTTTAAAAAATATGTAACTGAATAAAACTTGCGGTACATTAAAAATAAAAAGTATATAACTGAAACTTAAAAAATAAAAATAAAAGACAATACTAGAATGAAAATTAAAAACAATTTCAAGCTAGTGTAACATGTTGGCCCAGATATGTTCTACGAGATCGTTTCGTAGTGCTTGGTGAGCCATACGCAATTCCCTGAATCTTAAAAGTTATGCTTGAAATTGTTCTAGTGCTCCACTGTTGTAAGCTGGTGGGTCAGGTTCCTGCTCTTCTTAGCCCTAATTACGTACGTTATCACCTGCATCCTCTACAATCATATTATGTAGTATAATGCATGTCCTCATTAGATCACCCATTTCCGGTAAGGTAAAAGTTCTTGATGGACCTTTTATCATTCCTCACCTAGATTGAAGCACACCAAAGGCTCGCTCCAGATCCTTTCTTGCAGCTTCTTGACGTCCTTTGTAGTACTTAATTTTCTCATTATTATCTGGTGGATATGTGAAACTCTTCACAAGTGTTGTCCATTCATGATAAATATCATATGCAAGATATACATTCCCATTCACTTCAAAGGTACATTCAGGAACATTCGAATCTAAGACTTGATTAAATAGCGACGAGTGATTGAGTACATTGATATCATTGTTTAATCATGCAACTCCAAAGAATGCATGCCAAATTAATAGGTCTTGCGATGCAACTGCCTCTAGCATAATGGTTGGATGGTCATGATCACCACGAGTGTATTGACATCTCCATGCACCAGGAAAAACCAACTCCAATGCATACAATCAATGCTACGTGCCAAGCATTCAGGGGATCCTATGCTTCGTTGAATGCTCTTCTAGCTAGTAACCGATGAATGTGGTTTTGGTTGGTCTTCTAAGATACTGAACACCTCTACAATAGACCTGCAAAACTTGTGTAGACATTCGAGGGTAGTACTTTCACCAATACGTATGTATTTATCGTATTAGTCAGCTCAAGTGCCATAAGCCAACTGACGAATGACACTTATGCATTTTTGTCTTGGTGAAAGACCCTTTCTACCCACTGCATCATATCTTAGTGAAAAGTATAGTTTTCAGATTTACTTAGTTCTGAAATTCCTTCCATAATGCGCGCTATTAAACAATTGCATGCTCATTTTGATTAGTCCGTCTAAACAACCATTCGTCATACACAGGTTTTAGAGCAAAGTAATCGTTCCACATGGCGTACATCTCCATCCGTACGACCCCCTTTTTTATACTGGTTAAGGGCTAGGGGCAGCCCTTCCTACCATTTAAACTCGCACACGAAGTGAAAAATATTTTAAATTTATTTTTTATGTACATGTGTTATCCCTTAAAAAAACCCGTAAACTTGTGCCATCCTTAAAATCCATTAATTCACCACGTAATTAAATACCCCTTAAAATAAGACTCACGTTATAAAACAATAACAACTCAACCACAACTAGTCTTTGAATGAGTTAAGTGTTCGGAATTGATCGACATAAATTATAATTCTTAATATTCATAAAAGTTAGAATTTAAATTGTTAGACTATATAAAACTCAAAGATATGAATTAATGAATGTATATGGCGAAAGGATATATTAATTACAAGATCGTGGATAAGGAAGAGTATGGGTACGTTTACAACTAATTAAACCGAGTCGAAGGACATTACATTACACTCAATCAACACGACTTGTCCACACACTTGACATATTTTATCCCACATGCATTTAATACATATTTTATCATTTTTCATCAAATTGAAGCTGTCTTTTCTTGAGAATCTTTCATGCACCTTTGAAAAGTCAAACATTTTACGTCCTTTGACTTTCTCTTTTTTCAAAATCAATCCCACCTCACTACTTGTATATATAAAACCAACCCCTTTATCATTTATACACATTTACACATCATTCATCAACCAACATTCACACATTCACAAAAACAAAAACAAAACTCTCTACTTCATATATAATCTTGCTTCATATATATCTTCAATTTCTTGAATATTCAAACATGGATGATCTTCAATCCGAAGTCGAAATCCCTCGATTTTTCTTGTGCCCGATCTCGCTCGAGATCATGAAAGACCCGGTGACACTCTCCACCGGAATCACCTACGACCGAGATAGCATCGAGAACTGGCTGTTTTCGCAAAAAAACGACGTGTGTCCGGTCACGAAACAAGTCGTTCTCGATATCGAGTTGACCCCGAACCACACGGTTCGTCGGTTGATCCAATCTTGGTGCACCCTCAACGCCTCGTCCGGGATCGAAAGGTTTCCCACACCGCGCCCTCCGATCTCGAAAACCGAGATCACAAAACTGCTTAAAGATTCAAGGAATTTAAACAACCAAATGGTGAGTTTAAAGAGGTTGAAATTGATAGTTTTGGAGAATGAGAAGAACAAACGGTTGATGGAATCCGTTGGAGCGGTTGATTACCTAACAAGCATAATAAATAAGGAAAAAGATAGCATGATGACGTCATCTTCACCGGCGGGAGAAGTCTCCGGCTCCGGCACCGGCGCCGGCGAGGCGTTAAGTATTCTTTACCACATTAAGCTCTCACAAACGGGTCTTAAATCTTTATTCGGAAAAGATTTCGTGGAGACGTTAACGCGCGTGATGCAACGCGCCGTTAGTTACGAGTCACGTGCTTACGCCGTTATGTTACTGAAGTCAATGTTTGAAGTAGCGGAGCCCATGCACGTGACGTCACTAAACCCTAATTTCTTCATGGAGCTTGTACAAATCTTGAATGATCAAATCTCACAAAAAGCCACAAAAGCCACACTAAAACTTCTCATTAGTGTGTGCCCATGGGGCCGGAACCGGATAAAGGCGGCCGAGGCGGGGGCGGTTCGGGTGCTAATCGACACGCTTATGGATTGTACCGAAAAGAGGACGTCGGAGATGATCATGACGGTTTTGGATCAGATTTGCCAGTCTGCGGAAGGGCGGGCGGAGCTTTTGAGTCACGGCGGTGGGTTAGCGGTGGTTTCGAAGAAGATATTTCGTGTGTCGACTTTGGCGAGTGAGAAGGCGGTGAGGATATTGTACTCGGTGGCCGTGTTTTCGGGGAACACGCGGGTGGTTCAAGACATGTTGGAGTTGGGGATTGTGGAGAAATTGTTGTTGGTTCTGCAAGTAGATTGTGGGAGGAAGATGAAGGAGAAAGCAATGGAGATTTTGAAGATGCATGCTAGGGTTTGGAGGAAGTCTCCTTGTATCACTTTTACTTTTATTTAGAAAAAGAAAAAAAATGTGATTTGGAATTTGGGTTAAAAAGAGGCCTAAATTTCAATTTAGGGTTTGTTGTAAAATTATTTTAGGGGCAGAAAAGATGAATTAATGTATATAATTTATACTTGGATATTACAAAAAAGAAAAAAAAATGTTACATAGACAAATAATTGGTGTTAAAGGTTTATTATTTGTTAAGTTTAGTTCGTCCAAGTGGTTGAGATAAGAGACATAAAAATTAAAATTGAAAGGTTTTTGGTTAAAATCACATATGTGATAAAAAAATAGAGGTTTCAGGTTGGGACATATGATTTTTTTTATCTGTTCCCGAGGATGATTTTCGGATCCTCTACTCAAAAAATGAAGATGATCAGGTGAGTTAGTGACCCATCAGTGATCTACATTTACGGTATAATTTCGTATGTTCTTGGAATGGTCATGATTTGATCAAACAAATGATCATCATTTTGAAAGTTACAAAGATTTTGCGGTTAAGTACGTCAAAACTAAAAACCAATAAAAATATATATGTGACAAATGACACATATGTCATAAACGCCGGTGTAAATCTTGCTAATTTTTTTATATAGTTATTTATTTAATGGCGGAATCGACATTAGTCCTATCAGGGCAGCTTAACCGTTTTGGAGGTCCAAACGAACTAAAAAAATTGAGCCTTTATTCGAACCTATATCGCTATTATGGTTATTACATTATACAGATTTCAAATGAAATAAAACATCTATATACTATTATTCTTAATTTGGGATCTTGTTAAAGTGAATGTCTAAAACCTTAGCTTCATTTCACTTACCCTTAAGATGCTCATGTACTCTACTCTTAAACTACTCTCAAATTAAACTATCTTAATGTATGAATTTAAACTTTCGACTTATAACTAAAAAGCAATTGAGTTAGTCCTAAATTAACATAAATCTTGCTAATTAACTATACCGTGGAAATCTTGCGAAATTGTGTAATAAATTTGTTTGCAATTTGTTTGCTAATGATCATTTGTACACGTTTGAAAGTTACAAAAAATAATGCGGTCAAGTCAAAACCAATAAAAATTAGTGATATCATAATTTCATACGTCATAAACGCCTGCATAAATCTTGCGACCTCTTTTCATGACCGTGAAAATCTTGCGAGTAATTAAGTATCTGCAATTTGTCATCTAAAATCTTTAGATCATTACAATTCCTTTTCTGTTTTTTTTAATTAGACGACGAGTCCAATATACAAAGAAATATTTCCTGTGTTTTTTAGATAATTTTGCTACAATGAAATATTTCTAGCTGGTCACATGGGTGATGTTATTGCTTTCTCATTTTCTTCTACTTTTGGTTAATTAGAAAATTTATCGCTACACTAACAACTAGAAGTAGGCATGCCCACTATGGTCTATGGATAACCTTAGAGTGTATTTGTGATATGAATGGTGATGTGAAGGCGAGAAAAAGAAGATAAAAAATAGAAAAATCCTTCTACAAGTGCATGCATTTAGAGTGTTGTGAGAGGAGAAGAAAGAGAAAAAAAATATAATAAATATGAGGAGAGAGTATGAAAGAGATTACATATTGTGTCATTGCGTTTAGCTCATTGCATCGGTGATGCTCTAAGATTTAATTATCACATACATAACATAACATTATTTTATTATTGGATAATTAAAAAATTATTACCAGTTTAGCTTATAGATTTACTTCATAATATTTATAGTGACGAAACTAGAAATAATTATATAGTTAGAGTGTTACCATAAATTTTTCTTTTTTCTCAACTACAACCAATTAAGGTGTCTAATTTTTTATTTTTTTAAAATAAAAGAAGCTAAATTAATATATAAACATTAACAAATTCAGTATTTATCATACCCTTCAGTTATTAAAATTGAAAAATACATATATATTCTTTTCAATCCCATGTCTTAGAGCGTGATCTCAAAAAAGTAGTCAAAAATACAAATATACGAGCCTATAAGACAAAAATATTGTAACACTTAAATGGTCGATCTATCTTCTTATATTTATCCCGTAAGATTTAGAAATTGTTTGCTAAAAAGATCTAAAATTAGTCACGATAATTAATCAACAACCATGGTAAACGCCGTTATCATTCAGTTAGTACTAGAAACTTTTCTAGTAGCTCCTTTTTAAACATGTATAAACTTTATTCGCTAAAAAAGAATAAAACGTGATTCACGTCTGCATGGGTCATATAGGACAAGAAAATTTTTAGAATCAAAAGTAGTAAAATTTTGACCAGTAAACGCTCGTTGATTGTGAGTCAATTTTGGAGTTTACGGGTCCCTTAAACCGATTAGTAGTCATAAATCGTGGGCCGTTTTACATATTGCTCTTTTCTCCACCCTTTTAATGTTAAATTGTCATGTTTCATCCTTCAAAAGTTGGAATCTGACGTATTTAACCCATCAAATTTGAAGTTAGATATAATGTTGATCAATGATGAAGTATTGAAGGACCGAAGAGGGAGACCGCCCCGCGGTTTTTTCTCCCACAAGCACTGATATTCGCGATTCTATGTAAAAAAATCCGACGTATTTAACCCATCAAATTTGAAGTTTGATATAATGTTGATCAATGATGAAGTATTGAAGGACCAAAGGGGGAGACCAGGGGCGGATCCAGGAAAACATTTTAGGGGTAGCGTTCAAAATTTTTTATTTTTTTTGCCGAGACTAACAGGGGTTCGGGGGCAGCGCCCCCGAGAGAAGCGGGGTCCAAGGGGCGGCAGCCCCTGGCTGGCGTGAAACTTTTTAATTTTGGACAAAAGTCTTTCATTAAAAATGCATCAGAATTTTTTGTCCGAAAATGCATAAAGTTAAATTTGAGATGCCAAAATGTGTCAGTTTCCAAAGGTCGGTGGAGTCTTGTTATCCACTCCATTTGTTTCACTTCACCCCCTATACTTACAAGTTCTATTTTAAAATGCACAAACTTATTAGTTGTTCAGTTTTAGGTAATTAACGGGCTTTTAATCATATTTTCATGTCGGGATTTAAATAAAAACTATAAAATTGCTTCGAGGGGTAGCATAAATTATTTTCAGGAGTAGCGAAAAATTCGTTTCAGGGGTAGCGAAATACCGAAAACCTAAAAAAAAGAAAAAAATTACACCTCGCCGGAAAAGTTCAGGGGTAGCAGGCGCTACCCCTCCCCTAGGCATAGGTCTGCCCCTGGGGAGACCGCCCCACGGTTTTTTCGCATACAAGCACTGATATTCGCGATTCTATCTAAAAATTATATGTATTGAGTATCGCCCCTTCGAATGTATTGAGTATCGCCCCGTTGATAGAATTTTTAAGTCCTGCCTTCTCGGGATATTCTTTTAAGCTTCTCCAGTGATGTTGATTAATGGGCACATTCATAATGAGACCATGGGGATCGATATATATGTTCGGTTGAAAGTTGTTTGAGTATGAACCCATATATACGATATCTTATCGGATACACTTGTGAGAGATATATTTTCTTTAAAACTTATTACAATACAACAATATGTGATTATATGGCTACGAAAAAGGGCAGATTTGTAGTTAATATATCCAACTAAAAGTGTAAATGGGTCAACATATGACCCGAAACCACTTTAATATATAGTCTTAAAATCACTAAACGTAAACAAAATCACTAAACCTAAACAAAATGGAAAAGAATGTGAAACATAATATATATACACACAATCATAACAAATACATACACATACATATATTTTTTACAGAACAGTACACATACTTCCCAAGCGTAAGATCAGACTAGGATCGTGCGGTGGTAGTGTAATTTCATTAAAAATGTATTAGAATTTTCTGTGAGAAAAGGCATAAAGTTAAATTTGAGGGGCCAAAATGTTTTAGTTTTCAAAGATGGATGGAGTCTTGTTATCCACTTCATTTGTTTCACTTCACCCCCCTATACTTAGAAGTTCTATTTTAAAATGCACAAACTTATTAGTTGTTCAGTTTTAGATAATTAACGGGCTTTTGACCCTATTTTCATGTCGGGATATAAATAAATACCTTAAAATTGCTTTGAGGGGTAGTATAGAATATATTCAGGGGTAGCGAAAAATTCGTTTTAGGGGTAGCGAAATACCGATAATCTAAAAAAATTACACATCGCAGTAAAAGTTCAGGGGTAGCGGACGCTACCCCTGCCTTGTGGGTAGGTCCGCCACTGTTGAAAATTAGAGGAGGGTGATGGTGCAATTTCAGCTCAACATCGTCGATTGGTGGACAGTGGTGGCTGTAGGAAGATCGATGATATCGGTAAGATGGCATATTCTGTAATTAGAGTAAGAGAATGTTGTATTCAAGATCGAGAAAGGACACGATAGATAATTAGATAGAGTGAATAGTGTAATGAGACTACCGGGTTGGTTTCCTGTAATTAGGGTATTTGAAACATGTGTCGTCCCATAGGGTTAGGCGAATGACATCGTTTTACTGATTATGTATTTACTTTTTAAATGTAAAACTAAATCAGATATATGTTAAACTATTTCGACAACAAGTCGAGGGTATAGGAAATTTAGGTGGCGTTTGGTTCATGTAATGTAATGTAATTGGAATTGTAAAGTTTTCCTTTGAAAGTTGTGCTTAAGTTGGGTAAGGAAGGGGTTTGAAATACAATGAATTCCTTTAATTAATGGAATTTGAGGTCATGTAACTTTCCTTCATTAAAGTGAATGATTTTAAATTTCAACGAAACTCAACCTTGTCTTTATTATTATGTTGACCCAACTCAACGAAACTCAACCTTGTCTTTATTATTATGTGGCAGTCCAACTCATCAATTCTTTATTATGTTGACCCAACTCAACGAAACTCAACCTTGTCTTTTCCGACTCCACCCAGCCTGCCGGAGTACCTCACCCCCTTGTTTCTGCTTTAAAACCACCCAACCTGCCGGAGTACCCACCCCCATCTCCCCTGATGAAATCGTATCACTCAAATCGACACCTTCACTGTCTGCTCGACGAACAGCTTCGTCGCTAATTTCGAACAAATTCATACACTTCCCTTCAACGACAATCAATCAATAAATTTTAGTTTCTATATCAAATTGCATAAGTTGCAGGTGAAGCCTACGATTGGATCTGAGAAGTCTGCATTTTCCTCTTCAACATCACTCTTTCGCCGGACAAATCCTTGGCCGTCTATATCCGATCGACTGGCTTTCCCTTCTTATTCGTCGGCATCGTAACCCTAGCTCGCCCTTTCACGTCCTTTCCGTCCCCTAGCCTGGACCTCACCGCCACCGACGACGTCCCTTAATTTTTCCGCCAAAATTGGCGTCTTCATTGAAGAACTATCCTCGCTCGTGTCGCTTGATGTGATGACGGAGAAGAAGATCGAAGGATTGTGATGAAGGTCGGTGGGAGCAAACTGGTGGCACCGGAGAAGAAATAATTGAGGTTTGGTGTTGTGTGAAAGGGTTTTTTTATAACAAAATGTTTTTTGCACATAAGCTTTAAAATGGTATTAAAATTAATAGTAAATAAATTAATTTGACACGTCAGCATGCAACATTATTAAAAAAAATAACGGAGTTAAGGTTCCGTTAGTTTGGGATTGCCAGACGAAGCATGTTTTGTGAATGTGTGTAATGTGACCCGTTTCGTTAAGATAGTAGTGAATGACCCAGTTGGATAAGCTGTGTGTGAATCACCAATGTTTGATAAACAAAAGTGGTAGAATGTAAAGTGTGTGCGAATCACCAATGTGTAATAAGCAAAAATGATAGAATGACCCGTCTGGGTAAAGTGTGTGCGTCTCACCAATGTGTGATAAGTAAAAGTGGTAAAATGACCCATTTGGATAAAGTGTGTGTATGACACTCGTGAGTGTTATACAAAGTGAGAGCGACTTGCTAGGTAAAGAATAGTAACATAAGTGAGTCTAGTTACAACATGAAAGGGGGAATGATAATTCCCTAATGTATTTAGTTAAAAAGTGAATAGTCATGATATTGATAAATTGTGTGGTTTACATAGGTGAGAATTCACTCATGAGGGAATACAAGTCATATGCATTGTTAAAATGACCTGTTTGGGTTGTGTATGAGATCAATTTGTAAATGACCCGCGTGGGTCAAGATGGATTAAGTGTGAAACTAAGTTAAACCTTCGGGTTAGATGAAGGAAATATGAGCAATCATAATCTAAGCAATACCTTCAGGTAAAAGTGTGTCCTATGACGTGAGATACTCATGTCAAGGAAAGTGAGTTAAATGTTTGATGATGTAAATAAGTTGTGAACTTGTGTGATCGATGTGCTTATTCATGTTTACCTTGTTCATGCTACTTTTAGTTATGTGCAAGATGTATACAGGTATGTAGAATTGACCACTAAGGTGTGAAGTGACCATAGCAGGCTACTTGGTATGTTAGCTGGTTAATGGGTCAACGGGTTGGGATAGTGATTGGCTAATCTTCTCGATTCGTAAATCATAATCTTTGTTATGAAATGATTATATGATATAGAATTGGTTACTCAAAGTGTATGAAAGGTGAAATGCAGGTTGGATTGGGAAAAGGAATGATGAAAGTGAAATTTAGCCAAAAATAGGCTAAGTATAAAAATCTAGAAGAAATGAACTTGGCTGCTGGAAATGTAGCTCCAAATATACTGCTTGGAGCAGGACCTTCAGCAAGCGATACGCTTGTTTTGGCTGGCGTATCGTCTATTTTAAGCTGGGGTTCTAAGCGATATGCACGGAACCCGACATTGATTTCATTATTGTTTTGCTTAGTTTGAGGAGTTTATTGTTGGTTAATTCGCTATGGGTAATACTAATGTGTTACTGGTGTTAATTACAGGTAAAGGATGAAAGTGGCGGGTCAAGATCGAGCCGAACTTGAAAGGAATCGAACACTAATATGTTTTGAAAGTCAAGGTTTTGTGAATGAAAGTAGTAACACGTTTTGTTGCATACTCTGATAAGGAAATGGACGTTATTTGATAAGCTTGTTTTTTACAAAATGATATGAATGAAGCCCGGATTAGTAAGTATTAGCAACGAAATTTTCTAGCTCGGGTTTTTGTTAACTAAATCGGTTGTATTACCATATTGGGGTCTTACAATATCATATCTAGGACAGTATCCATGGCTTCACTTTATGAAAATGGAAATTCCCACCCACATGTATATTTTTTGGGTGATGGAGTATTCATTCATCGCGAAGACGTCTAGAGACCCTATTGATAAAAAAAGAGCGCACTTTAAAAAAAGTGCAAGAATCTTAACTCAAGAAAGGACGTCGAAAGGTGCTTTGGTATTCTTCAGAAAAATGACATTTTGTGAGAAATCCATGTCGATTATGTAACAATAATAAAATGAAAGATGTTATTCATGCTATTATCATATTGTATAATATAATTAGGGAGGACAAAGGCTACGTGATTTGTCCAGATGATCATCTGGAACATGTGGATGAACTACCACAAGCAACTATGGATGAAAGATTTTGAAAATGTGGTGTTCATGCGTAGTAGAGAAGCACATAACGAACTCATGGTTGATTTGGTAGTACGCGCATGGATGGTTCGTTCAATTCGTAACAACATGACATTAGGATGAAGACGAAGATGACAATGAGGATGAAGACGAAGATTAGTATTTATTATAATTGATAAATGAAATATTGTAGGTTTTTGTTTTTTAATGAAATTATGTTTGTTTTTTTTTTTTGTTATTTAAATTATAAAATAAAGTAAAAAATAGTAATTAGGTTATATCGAGAGAGGGGGTTATGGGGGTTTATGACTACATATATACTTTTCAGTCATAACCCCTTCTTGATGTGGTTGTCACGTGACACATAGTGCCGTTAAAAAAAGGTTATGACTACACACATAGCCTAAGATGTTCTTCGGTTTGCATGTCCGGCCAAGAGGCTACGTCTCCTATTTTTCTGTCGTATGTATGCAGTCTCCTTAACGAATGCCTTCAAATTCAGTTTTTTTTTTTTTAAACGGTGAATAATTTTAGCAAAAGACTGAATCTGACAAGAAACTAAAAACCGGCCAAGAACACCAAAGAACAAGTACAAACATACGTCTAACTAAAAAACCACCTACAACCGAATAAACCAAACACCTAAATTCGAAACACCTCTAGTAAAATGACCCAAACACCTTGCTCTATCTGCATCTTCCACCGAAAGAAAACGACGATAGAAACCAAACCACCGACCCCTTATGTTAGAGTTAGAAAATCATTTTTGAATTACATCAATTAATGCTCAGCCCATTAATTTAGTAGGGCTGAAGCCCATCATTTGATATGCTTTGTACACACTACGTTTTTCATCACTGTAATCATATTTTATAAATATTAATTACGTTGCAACCATGTCATTATATTAATCTCCCAACCATTCAACACTCTCTAGTAAATACCAACCTTTACTTTTCTTAATTTTCATAGATTTCAATGGTTAAACGACCAACTTGATTAATTTCAACTTGATTAATTTAGAGAATCCATATACCATTCAACACTCAACGTGTCTTGAAATACATAATAACGTGTACTGATATTAATGCGTTTAGTAGATAATTAATATACAATAACGTATACTTAAATTGCACCTATCATGTTATCGTGACGGCTCACTGGGACATGTTTTTCAGTTTTGTTATCCTATGAACGTACGAGTCAAACAATTCAAGCTTTTGAACCCTAGCACATAAGTTTACAATGAAATAAGTTTTGCATAAATTTATGAAAAATAATGAACATTTTATTCCAATCTTCAAATCAAACAAAACATTAGCTTTAACTTGTACAACGTGCAAACACTTCTAAGATCCGAAAACACAATAAACAAATGCGTAGATCGGGTATAGAAGCATCGCAGTGATGGATGCCCATAGAGGGTAGGTATCGCGTTTTCTAGCAAAAAAGCCAACAACAGCGCAAGGTATCATGATGGTTAGCACCTCAGTCGAATAGGTCCAAGATAATTCCTTCGCATACACAATAGCAAGCAGTGTTAACAACCCCAGAAGGTTATTCATCACTAATCCGTTATACATCTGCATATAATAAACCAACTTATGATGTTAGTTTGCACCATATATCATACGGAGAGGTTTATTTGAGAACCATTTCATTTGGGAACTTTTGAGAATCATTTTGAGCCACTATATAATATAAGGAGAACCCCCTCCCATGAATTTGAGTGGTGCCCCCTAGAATTAGTGGCTGAGATTGGTTCTCAAAAGTTATCAAAATGAAATGGTTCTCAATTTATCCTAACCCATATATCATAATCATTGATTTAAAATTGACAAATTAACCTCTGAAAATGTCAATGAAGCATTCTTTGAAACATGCGGCCGCGTATGGAGAAGTGATGTGAGGAGCATTCTACCGTTCATCGCAATCGGGAACACAACAAAGGAAGTCAAGTGAAAAGGTACTTGAGCCGCGTTTGAGAACTGTAGGACACTTTGCATGAATGCCCTCGAAATCGCAAACATGACAAGGATACCGGCTATGACATACACGATGCTTGCTTTAGGTTTCACCGTGTTCATCGGTGTGTCGATTTCTGCCCAAGAATCCTGCAAATTAAGTTGCAGAAAGATAAATATTTACCACCTTTTTATCATCTATATTTTGCCTTTTTAAAATGACCATTAACTTACAATCAATAAAATCAACCACATGTCTCAAAAGAGTCACTAACAAGCCGCCATATACGCAAGGTGACAAATTTTGCGGACGTAGAAATCAATGAAGGCAAATTCCCAATCATTGAATATTCCTAAGCCCCACACACCAGCCAATCAGATTTTGACACGTGTCTAAGAAGACAAATTTTGCCTTCTTAAAAATCTAAAGAGGCAAATTTTTCCTTCTTGGACATGTATCAAAATATGATTGAGTGGCAAAGGTAAAAAGGCATAATTTGACGGCTGCTAAGCTTGCCGAGGGCAAAATTTGTCGACGACTAAGTTTTCTAGCTGCAAATTTTGTCAGCCATCACACATGGTAGATTCTGATTAGTTGATTGGTGGGACCAAAGAATTTTTAATCATTGGATGGATTGCCATATCGAACCCAAGCTTGTCGTTGTTAGCTGGAGATCCTACGTGGCGGCACGTTAGTGGCTCGTTCCATCAATTTGGCATATTTTTTAGTCGTCAGATGCTGACGTATCATTTTATTATTGGTTGAAGAAGTCAGTGATCATTTTAGAAAGATAAAATATAGGTAGTCATTTTAATAAAAAGTTGGTCAAAGATGATCATTTTCTTGATTTTCCAATAAATTTTGGGTCATTTAGAGTAACTTATGTACCTCTTCAAACTTGGCTATTGCAAGCTTTGGATCTATGATGCTAGGATCATGTGTAATGGCTATATCAATCCATTTAATGAATCCTTCTACAAATTCACTTTTCTTCATGGTGTCATGATTGCCATCATTGTCAAAGTCTTTTTCTAGTACATCAAAGATGGTATCGTGATCTAATGATACTCCAAAATGAAGGGTCTCGATGAACTCTTCTATCTCGCTTTGATGTACTTCGTCGTCTCTATCGTGATCGTATTGAGAAAACAATCTATATAAAGAAGAAGTTATAAAATCAATCGATCATTAAATATTTTGAACCTTTAACGAACCCGAAAAAGGAATCGAAGAGGTTAATCACGAGTAGTACGTACTCTTCGATCTTCTCTCTATGGGCATCTCCGTTTTCTTTCACAAGATCATGTTTTTTAAGGACTTGTCTCATGATTCTTGGCATGATTATGTCTATCTGTGTGAGATTTTCACGCTTGTTTCTGATTGCTACTTTCTCAACCTAAAACCGAATGAAAAATGTTTACATTATATCATACCAAAAAAAATACCATTATCAGGGACTGATTTTCATGTGTTTTTTTTTTTTTGCTAGTGAATGATATTCATTAAGTCATTAGCTAATATTATGACACTTATATACAACTAAATTTTAGTCACAAAGTATGTTTTGCCAAATAATGTCTTGAAGAGAAACTTACTGGCCACTGAATATCAGTCTCAAATACGTTTCCTAAGGTCGTCAAGACCGTAACTACGGTTGTTGGAGACCGTATTTGAGTGGCTATTTTGAGGGGAAAGAAAGTCAATTGGCTATTTTGAGGGGAAAGAAAGTCAATTGGCTATTTTGGTTCTCAACTTCTTCAACATGGCTATTTCTGTCTTTTTCCCAGAAAATAAGCAATGAATCATCTACGTATTACTTGCCTGTTTCCAGAGATTTTTAAAAAACGAGCTAGAATTGTTTGCATCATTCTTCCATTTCTTGAACCACTTAGCACATCCCTTTTGGAACTCCAACCGGTTGATCAAGCCATTTTTATCATCATCAAAGTGGGTCAAAATCTCAGCTTTAGCATACTCTATGGATATATGATCCTCCTCCAATTCAAACACATCTCCTACCAAATGTTCTAGTTCATCTTTTGATATGCATCCATCCTTATCCACATCAGCTCTTTCAAAAATACTACAAACAAAATTGTATTCACATAAGCTTCGGTCACTAAACTAGTGTAACAACTAAGGCTCGTGGCAACCAATATTTATATTCTCCGCTTTGGCAGCCGGCATGCCCTCAGGCATTCGCTTCAGATGGTTTTAAAACGCGTCTTAGTGAAGGAGGTATCCACACCTTAAAAAAAAGTGCTTAGCCCCCCCCCCCCCCCCCCCCGATGTGGAATGTTACAACTAGCTAGAACAACAACGCTTTAAAGAAAGTTCAAACCTTTTAAATGCTTCAGAATTAGGGTTTCCATGCTCATCGATGAGATTAGCTTCGGCAAGCCTCTGGATATGATAGAAGAACCTAATTCGCAAGTTCTCTTTCTTTAAGTATACCAAACACCTTAACTGAATCCATGGATGACTGATCTACTTGCCAAAAACATGAATCCAAGATATATTACATATACAACTTTGAGATGAGATATAGTGAAAAAAAAAGAACTAAACATCGCGGTTGTTATAGATACCTGAAGAGCAAAGTATAAAGCCAGTGACACGCATGATACTATGAGCGCGAATAATGTCATATAGGGACTTTTGATTAAAGCTACTAGTTCTACAATCGCGAATGGAGTTAACGATAGAAGCATGATTTGGGCCATATTTCCTGTCTCCTTGTCGACATTAACACCATCATCTACAACATACAAGTGTTAAAATAGTCTAGATTGTTCAAATACACTACAAGAACTGTGGATAATAGTGACGACAGAAATAGCGGCGACAAGGTCAAGTGGCTACACCAATAGCGGAGACATATTGCCGCTAATGAATCCTAATCCATGTGCGGTTGTTAGGTTTATATATGATTGTCAAGAAGTGTGGACAAAATGACCAGGATGAGCTTTAATAGACTATAATTGAATTCAAAGAATTTTGTTGCTTATTGATTCACGAAATACTAAAAGTCGGAGACATATTACCGCTAATGAATCCTAATCCATGTGCGGTTGTTAGGTTTATATATGATTGTCAAGAAGTGTGGACAAAATGACCAGGATGAGCTTTAATAGACTATAAGTGAATTCAAAGAATTTTGTTGCTTATTGATTCACGAAGTACTAAAAGTTAGATGTGTTAAATGTATCAGATTATAAGTAGGTTCGAGTTATTTTGTCCCATCTAAAAGGGTAAATGTAGTTTTGCTCTAATTTATAAAGTATACCTCCTTTTGTAGGCTCAAATTGCAAGTTTGTTCCAAGATGACGATGCGGACGAGGAGACAAATCCAAGTTTGTTTCAAGCACAACTCTCAAAATATATGAGTTTGGATAAGGGAACAAATTATGTAGGCAACGAAGATGACGATGCGGAAGAGGGGGAAAAAGATAATGTAGCCTCACTAGCTAATCCTATGTTTTATTTGTGAGTTTATGTTTGACTTATAACTTAGACATAATATTTAGACAACTCAAACATTTAGGTACTTTTATTATGTTTATATATGTAAATGGTAGCGTATGTATGTATTTATTGTGAAAGTAAGCAATTTTTATAATGTATATATTTGGAAAACTAGAAAACAAGAAAAATACATTTTATAGGATAATGATTATTAGCGGCGACATGTGGACTCAATAGCAATGACACTAGTAGCGGCGACATTGAGGCCCAATAGAGGCGAGTGACAAATCTATAGTGGCAACACATGTGTCGCCACTATTGATATTAGCGACAACAAAGCTAATTTTTAGCGGGGACCGCTAATGAGCTTAAATTTTGTAGTGATAATGCTTGGAGTTTGAGAAGATTAGGGTTAAGTTTGTTGGTGATATATAAAATGGTTTTCAATTGAACCTCCTCCCCTATATGTGTGTGTAAATTGGTGGCACAAATCATATATATAGATTAAGATGGTACATGCATGCATGATCTAACGTACCATTCAGAATCGAAAGTTTGTGTTTGAGAGGCAAGCATTTTGTTGATGAATCTTCTTCTTGTTGTTCATGCACCAATATCGGTTCCATTCCACGAAGCTTGTCACAGTTTAATATTATGCGAAGTCCCCAAATAAATGTGAGAGTGATGAGGGTTGATCCTGCATACATCCTCACTCCGAAAGCCACTTGGGATTGAGCAGCTGATTCCGTAGAAAACATACCAGCCACTGAAAAAAACAGTTTAACTTAATTACATCAGTATATAATATTAATATTCACTGTTTGATTCACTCTAACCCGACCTGCAAGGACTGAACTAGGGCTAAGCAAGCCAGAAGTGATTCATTTTCCCTTTTATTATAGGAGTCTTCATTAGTCATTACTCCGGTATATAAACTCAAGGTCAATCATATCTTTCTGGTCCGCTAAGAAAAAGACCATTTTTTACGAATAGGTAATTACTCTAGATACTGATTAATCCACATGCATGCATATAACTGTTTTGTTTTGATCATTCATATATAAAATTATACATGTACATAGGCAGCTATAGAAGTAAGTAGTAGATGTATCATATATATATGTGTAAACACATGCATTACACATGTGTAAATTGTGGGTCGAATAACATAAGCTAGGTCAAGTTAGAGGTTGAATATGTTGTTGGAAAAATGTGTGTGAATGAGATGTTTATCTCAAAAGAAATTTTGTTCAAGTTTGGAAAATGTGATGTGAGCTATCCCACATTGGTGTGGGAACAAAAGGGTAATTGGTTTATAAGGATAAACCTCAAAGGCTTTGACATCACTTGTGTCATGTTTTACTCTAGCTCATACCCTCGCGCATGGGGGGGTGCGAAAAATGGCAATTCGGGTTGAAATTCTGAACTCGTGCCCGCGCGACCTGCGGACACGAATGCAGCTCCGAAACGGGGGTCATGTGATGACCAGTTTTTGCTATTTTTCGAGACCTTTCTAGAACAGATTTTTGGTTCAATGAACCAACCTTTTGCATTCCAAACCTGATCATTCATTACTGGTTAATGAACATAATTTGATCATTCACTACTAGTTAATGATGATCCTTTCGTATGCTCCGTTTGCGTGTATAAATACACGAGTGTGGGGGCAGAAATAGATACACGAAAATACACACATTTCGTACTGCTGTTGCTGCTGCTCCTCCGTTCCGGTCTCGTTTCAGGCAAGTATCCTGTCCGGCTGTACACACAGTTTTGAACCGGTGTACCCTGGGAACAGACGACGAATCTGTTTAAGGGAATTGTGTTAAACACAAGCCCGGTTCCTCTCGTTTTTCCTTTTCTGTGTTCTTCTGTTTTGCAGGGACTTATACAGCTACCGCTCGTCATCATATTTCTGTGGAGATTATGTTTAGTTGTTTCTATCCATTGTATCTTCGTTCATTACTTATATTCTGTATTGTATTCAATTGAACGATTATTCAGAATCGTTACTTTATTTCCAACAAACTTAAACAGATTGGTGTACACTCTGTGTACGAATTTTTCTGACTGTTCTCTTGTCGGTCTCGTTTCAGAATGGACTCATCTCAGCCTTTACCGACTTCTGGTGTACCGACCTCTGGTGTCTCTGCTGTGTTCACCTCTTCCGTTGCTGTTACCACAGTGATGGTCGAACCGTTGCCTAACGCGGTTGCAAGCCACGCTGAGAAACCCGAAAAGTTCAACGGTCTGAACTTCAAACGTTGGCAGCAGAAGATGCTGTTTTATTTGACAACGTTGAACCTTGCGAGGTTCTTGACTGAAATCGCTCCCCAAGTGTCTGAAGGGGAAATGGATGCTCAATCTGTGAGCGCGGTTCAAGCTTGGAAGCATTCTGAGTTCTTGTGCAGGAACTATGTGCTCAATGGTTTGGCAGACTCACTTTACAATGTGTATTGTAAAGTAAACACGGCCAAGGAACTATGGGAATCTTTGGAACGGAAATACAAAACCGAAGATGCAGGCACAAAGAAATTTGTGGTGGCCAAATTCTTGGATTTTAAAATGATTGACTCAAAAACTGTTATGAGCCAAATCCAAGAATTGCAAATCATTCTTCATGATATTCATGCGGAGGGAATGTCACTTAGTGAGACATTTCAAGTTGCTGCCATGATCGAGAAATTGCCACCAAGCTGGGTTGATTTCAAGAATTATCTCAAACATAAGAGAAAGGAAATGACTGTTGAAGATCTTGTGGTTCGTCTTCGTATTGAAGAAGACAACAAACTTGCTCAAAAGAAGAGTGATGTCCCCGAGCAAGCAAAGGCCAATATTGTTGAATATGGCCAATCCTCCAAAGGTAACAAAATTAGAGGACGGGCTGAGAAGAAGAACAAAGGAAAAGGGTTTAATCTTAAACCCAAAGGTGGGGTTACAAAGAAGAAATTTGATGGCAAATGTTACAACTGTGACAAGCCAGGTCATCGGGCAAATGAATGTAGACAACCAAAGAAAGATGTCTCTCGTCAAGCCAACATGGTTGATGATTATGAGAATCTTATTGCCATGATCTCTGACCTCACAATGATGATCTCTGAGGTTAACTTGGTTGGTTCGAATAGCAAGGAATGGTGGGTTGACACCGGAGCCACCCGCCATGTGTGTGCTGACAAGAACTTGTTCAACACCTTCAAGGAGGTTACTAATGGAGAGAAGCTCTTCATGGGTAACTCTGCCACTGCTGAAGTCAAAGGTGAAGGAAATGTGATCCTGAAAATGACATCAGGAAAGGAGCTTACCTTGACTAATGTGTTGTATGTTCCTGAGATTCGTAAGAATCTTGTGTCTGGGTGGTTGTTGAATAAGTTTGGTTTCAAAATGGTGTTTGAGTCAGATAAGGTCGTGTTGACCAAGAATAGTGTGTATGTTGGAAAGGGCTATGCCCTCAATGGTATGTTCAAACTGAATGTAATGGTTGTTAACAATGCTATGAATAAGACTGGTACCAGTTCTGCTTATTTGCTTGAGTCTTCTAATGTGTGGCATGGTAGACTTGGTCATGTTAACTTTAATTCCATTCGTCGTTTGATTAAATTGAATTGCATACCAACTTTTGATATTGACTCAAACTATAAATGTGAAACATGTGTTGAAGCAAAATTAACCAGATCATCATTCAAACCGGTTGAACGAAACACTGAACCTCTCGGTATGATCCACACAGATGTGTGCGATTTGAAATCCATTCCAACTAGAAATGGATTTAAATACTTCATCACGTTTATCGATGATTGCACGAAGTATTGCTATGTTTACTTGCTCAAAAGTAAAGACGAGGCAATTGAAGCTTTCATTGCATATAAAACTGAAGTTGAGAATCAACTTGAAAGGAAGGTCAAGGTTGTAAGAAGTGATAGAGGTGGTGAGTATGTCTCACCATTTGCTGAATTCTGTTTGCAAAACGGAATTAGACATGAGTTCACTGCACCATATTCACCCCAATCAAATGGGATTGCTGAACGGAAAAATCGAACCTTGAAAGAAATGGTGAGTGCCATGTTAGTGAGTTCTGGTGTAAACCAAAACTTGTGGGGGGATGCTATCCTTTCGGCAAACTATCTTTTGAATAGGATACCCCATAAGAAAAGAGATGAAACCCCATACGAGTTATGGTGGAAAAGGAAACCGTCCTACGAATACCTTAAAGTGTGGGGGTGTCTAGCCAAGGTGGTTGCTCCACTACCTAAGGCTCAAAAGATAGGTACCAAAACTGTTGACTGTATATTCATTGGATATCCAGATCACAGTAGCGCGTATCGCTTCCTTGTGCATGAATCCAAGATTCCCGATATTCGCAATGGAACGATAATGGAATCAAAGAATGCCTCATTCTTTGAAAATATATTTCCATGCTTTACAAAAGAATATGGAAATACGTTAGGGGCAGATGATGAACGTATTCATGAGGATCTAGTTCCGGAAGAACTAGAACATGTTCCGGAAGAACTAGAATGTGTTCCGGAAGAACCAGACTGTGTTCCGGAAGAACACGAGCAAACTGAGGAAGAAGATGTTGAGATTAGGCGAAGCAAGAGGGCTAGAACTGAAAAGTCTTTTGGTCCTGATTTCTACACGTACATGGTAGAAAGTGAGCCCAAAACATACCATGAAGCGGTAACTTCCTCAGAAGGACCTCAATGGAGGGAGGCCATCAAAAGTGAAATAGATTCTATTTTACAAAACCATACATGGGAACTAGTGGATCTTCCTCCGGGATGCAAACCACTAGGTCATCGTTGGATCTTCAAGAGGAAGATGAAGCCTGATGGCTCCATAGAAAAGTACAAGGCAAGACTGGTGGTCAAAGGATACAAACAAAAGGAAGGTCTAGATTACTTTGACACATATTCACCAGTAACTCGAATAACCTCCATAAGGTTGGTACTTGCCATTGCAGCCATTAGAAATTTGGAAGTTCACCAAATGGATGTGAAAACCGCTTTCTTAAATGGAAATCTAGAGGAAGAGATTTACATGGAACAACCAGAGGGCTTTAGAGCCTCTGGACAAGAAAAGAAAGTGTGTAAACTGGTCAAATCCTTGTATGGACTAAAGCAAGCACCAAAACAATGGCATGAAAAGTTTGATCATGTCATGCGTGATTCTGGTTTCAAGATCAATGAATGTGATAAGTGTGTGTATGTGAAAGACACACCAGATGGTTATGTCATCTTGTGTCTATACGTTGATGACATGCTCATTGCTGGAAGTAATGACAAAATGATAAAATCAACAAAGAACATCTTGAAAGCAAGATTTGATATGAAAGACATGGGTTTAGCAGATGTGATTTTGGGAGTTAAAATCACACGAACCCAAAGTGGACTTGCTTTAGGACAAACCCACTATGTGGATAAAATTCTTGAAAAGTTCAATGCAAATGACTCTAATGTAGCTAGAACTCCCATTGACACAAGTCAACATCTAGCTAAGAACAGAGGACAACCTGTTAACCAATTAGAGTATTCAAGAATTATTGGCAGTTTGATGTATTTGATGAGTTGTACCAGACCAGACTTAGCATATGCTGTAAGCAAGCTAAGTAGGTACACGAGTAATCCAAGTTCAACTCATTGGAGATGTGTGACTAGGTTACTTAGGTACCTAAGGTACACAAGGGATTACACGCTGCACTTCACCAGATATCCTGCAGTGATTGAAGGACACTGTGATGCAAACTGGATATCGGGTACGAAGGATTCCAGAGCTACGAGTGGATATGTATTCACACTTGGAGGTGCAGCCATATCGTGGAAATCGTCGAAACAAACGGTTATTGCTAGATCCACGATGGAAGCAGAATTCATCGCTTTAGATAAAGCTGGTGAAGAGGGAGAATGGCTACGTCAGTTTATGGAGGATATACCAAGATGGCCTAAGCCGGCAACGGCCATATGTATACATTGTGATAGCCAATCGGCAATTGGCAGAGCTCATAGCACAATGTATAATGGTAAGAACATACATATAAGACGTAGACATAATACGATACGACAACTAATCTCTACTGGAATTATCACTGTTGACTATGTGAAGTCAAAGGATAATATTGCGGATCCGCTGACAAAAGGCCTAAGTAGAGAGGTAGT
Organism: Deinandra increscens subsp. villosa; assembly: GCA_039602395.1. Lineage (NCBI taxonomy): Eukaryota > Viridiplantae > Streptophyta > Magnoliopsida > Asterales > Asteraceae > Deinandra > Deinandra increscens. Next base: position 93,195,543 of record JBCNJP010000023.1, on the reverse strand, counting down.
TCAGAAGTCGTGCATGGGAATGGGACTGAAGCCCTTGAAAGATTAAAGTTCATATGAAGGAAAACCTAACTCAGTTGACTGGAGATCCCAAGATCTGAGTTCAATAGGACAACCTAATTGTATGAACTAGTGAGGTCACTGTGGGGGGAAGAACTGATAACTCCACGCACTTTAAGAAGGGGATGCATAATTGGAATCGATACATCTCCTAGTCCATTCCTAAAAGTGACAAGTACGAGGTTAAGCCTATGGCTTTTAATGATTCAGCTGAGGCAGCCACACGTGGTGAATCACCTATGTGAGAGAGAAGTGGGGGTCGCTTCGAAGGGTATTGAGAGGGGGCACAATACCTAAGAGCTCTCGCAGAACCAGGCTAATGTTCATGACCATAACGAACATAACTATGAGGACTTGATGTTGTCAAGGAGAGTCTTGTGTGAAGCACATTGTCGCCTACACAAACGGCAGACGAGTTCAAAGGCATCACCGCCTACTCAGAGCCAGTAGACTAAGTGTGTTTCATGAGCGAAGGTTCAAAGGGTAACACCTACCTATCGTATGCAAGATTCAACTGTTGAAATTCGATCGGGATTAAGTAGCTTCTGAGATCAACCTCCATTCATGTGGGGGATTGTTGGAAAAATGTGTGTGAATGAGATGTTTATCTCAAAAGAAATTTTGTTCAAGTTTGGAAAATGTGATGTGAGCTATCCCACATTGGTGTGGGAACAAAAGGGTAATTGGTTTATAAGGATAAACCTCAAAGGCTTTGACATCACTTGTGTCATGTTTTACTCTAGCTCATACCCTCGCGCAGGGGGGGGTGCGAAAAATGGCAATTCGGGTTGAAATTCTGAACTCGTGCCCGCGCGACCTGCGGACACGAATGCAGCTCCGAAACGGGGGTCATGTGATGACCAGTTTTTGCTATTTTTCGAGACCTTTCTAGAACAGATTTTTGGTTCAATGAACCAACCTTTTGCATTCCAAACCTGATCATTCATTACTGGTTAATGAACATAATTTGATCATTCACTACTAGTTAATGATGATCCTTTCGTATGCTCCGTTTGCGTGTATAAATACACGAGTGTGGGGGCAGAAATAGATACACGAAAATACACACATTTCGTACTGCTGTTGCTGCTGCTCCTCCGTTCCGGTCTCGTTTCAGGCAAGTATCCTGTCCGGCTGTACACACAGTTTTGAACCGGTGTACCCTGGGAACAGACGACGAATCTGTTTAAGGGAATTGTGTTAAACACAAGCCCGGTTCCTCTCGTTTTTCCTTTTCTGTGTTCTTCTGTTTTGCAGGGACTTATACAGCTACCGCTCGTCATCATATTTCTGTGGAGATTATGTTTAGTTGTTTCTATCCATTGTATCTTCGTTCATTACTTATATTCTGTATTGTATTCAATTGAACGATTATTCAGAATCGTTACTTTATTTCCAACATATGTAAACCAAGACATCGACCCATATATTTGGTTTTATTAAAATTATCAAAACCCTAATTTAGACATGTTTAAAATATGACTAGTATGGATGCTCGCACGATTTGAAGGAATACAACACACTAAGAAGAGCACCGGGTATACCACTGTGGGTGGTTTTCATGGGTGAACCACGCACAAATCACGACACCAAACACTCCCCCCCCCCACCTGCGTGGGTGGGTGGCGTGAATTTTCCCCCTTGGGTTTTTTTTCACGTACTTGAAGATGGTGTGGGGTTTGACTTCATTCAATCATTTGATGCCATCTATTTTTTTTTTGTGTTTAAATTAATAAAAATAACCCAACTCACATAGCACAACAACTCACACTACCATACCCTCATACCAAATCCACACTAGGGGTGTTAAAAAAAAATTCAAAATCTGAATAAAACCAAAAATCGAACCATATCCGAAACCAAAAAACCCAAACTGAAATCCTTATTCGGATTTCAAATCGGATTCGAAAGCGAACCGAAATTCCTAATTCGGATTTCGGATCGGATTCAGATATAGGTAAAAAGAACTTATTCGGGTTATTCAGATATCTGATTAATTTAACTCAAATATAATTAATATTTATATTATATATATATGTTTTTTTTGTCATCCATTCGATTATTCGAATAACAAGGGACTTAAAAAAAAGTCGAACACGATTGGGTGCCTTAAGCCCTTAGGCAAAGGAGCTTATGTTTAAAAAAAATTCATTCTATTGTGTATGTTTTATTGTGAATGTGAACTCATGTTTTAAGGACATGTTGGAAAATATATTTTGTTAATTATTTGATTTTTGCGATTGGAAACCGAAAACTGATACAATTTATTCGCATTAAAATCAGTTTATACGGATTGAATAAAAAATTATCCGATTTGAATTCGGATTGATTCGAATCGATTTTGATAAGTGGCTTATTCGGATCGGATTCGGATCTGCTTGAAAAAATTCCAATACGAATAAACCGAAATCCGAGCGATGAATGCCCCTAACCACACAGGAAAGTCCAGTCGCTGCCTGCGTAACAAACCCACATAGGTATACCCCATGCCCTAACACACAGAGACTGGTAACACGTTTCAACAATTGATTGGTAAAGTATTGTAAAAATTTAAAAGGTTTAATAAATGTTTATATATATATATATATACATATATATATATATATATATTTAAAATGTTTTTTAAATCTTTGTTAAATAATGTTAAATGATTATATCTCTAAATTAATTTCGCTATTTATTGTTTACTTGGTTATTTTTTTATTTAATAACATGATGGAAAAAGATGATTTTGCGTCCGTAAACCTTATAATTTTTTGGAATATTGCATTTTAATAAATCCAGTTATTGCCTATTGACCGATACTAAACCGTATTTCATTTATTCTATATAATAAACCAGATTTTAAAGGTATTGGAATATAAAACCGCCTTTAAGTAAACTTTACTTTATGATGACTGGCATCACAGTAAGGTCTTATGTGACATGTTTTTTTATGACTTGGCTCAAATATAGAGGTTATTTTAGGATTTTTATATGTTTTGATGTCGTGAAGAAATGTTTTGTTTATGATTTTTGTAGTTTTTAATCATGATTATTTGTTTTTTTAAAAAACTTTCTTCACATATATCAAAAACATGTCAAATGAGAAAATCACTGAGATTATTAAAATCCAATATTCCTAATTTTTAAAATACAAAATAAGTTTATCCTACATAAATATATTTCAATATAATATAGACATCTATTTATAAGTCAACCGGTTTATTTTCCATTGATACGTGGTGACTTGATAATAATTTAATAACAAAGCACTCCATCTAAAATAAACATTTCTTATTATTATAATTAGCATCTTTGAATTATGTTTATTCTTTAATTTTTAATTCTCAATTATCCATATATATTTAACTAGAGACTAGAGGTTTCTATAATTAGCATCTTTGAATTAATTTTATTCCTTAATTCTTAATTCTCAATTAATGAGTTATTTGAGGTTTTTTTTTAATGGCCAACGAATCCCGTGGAAAACCTAAAAGGTATTTATATCAGTTGAGCTTATTTCAAGAAAAATCTACCTCCATAAACGGTTGGGTGGTAAAACCTAAAAGTTCAAGAATCGAACCTGTGACCTCTCAGTCCTAAGTCTCTTCTTATCGCCAATAACCACTAGGACAAGTGCTAATAATTTGACTAAAGGTATCTAGGTATCTGATTAAAGAAACAAATAGTTTCTATATATATGTATATATAGCTTGATGATAAAATAATATCTTTTTAATCAAAGAGTTAAGAGTTACATAGGTGATGGTTTAACTTTTAGAAAAAAAAATAATAACAATACTAGAGAGATCACTAAATTTAAAAGTATCAAACTTTAAATACTTTTTTATAAACTTTTCTAAATTTTAAATTCATACTGTTTATAAGCTCTTAAAGTAAAAGAGTTTAATATGGTGTGTACTAGTTGGTTTTAAACCGCGTGTTACGACGGAAAATGGTTCAAAGCATATGTATAAATATAAGAAGGACACATGCAACAACGACAAATAGTTGAAAGTTGGAACCGAGAAATTTGGTCTTAAGCAAACAATATAAAAAAATATTAAAATAAAAATATATATAAAAACTAAAAGAAACAATACGAATAAAATAACTTGTATTATAGAACAAGTGCTTAACCGGTCATGCGTTGCGGTGGAGACCAATAAATATATTTCGACATGATTTTATTTTAAAAATTCCTACACAAATATTATAAATTTATATCTCAACGATCGACTTTGAATACAATCTATAAGGAAATGCAGATAAAAATAACATATGTAAAAAGAATGAAAAAATATGGCTGAATTATAAAATAATAATTTTTAAGCTGGATATTTACTCGAAATATATTTTAATAAAATTTATACGTAAAATATAAAAAAGAAAAGAAAGAGAAAAGAAAAGAAATGATAAAAAAAGAAAAAAAAGTTAAAGGATAGAAGAAAAAATTAAAAAGAAAAAAAGAATTCTACGCTTGCAAGATTCAAACCCGCTAACTCCCTCTTAAAACACATGACTCAGAATAGCTGGGCTAGAGACCCGGTTACAATAAATCTGGAACAATATAATTTCTATTTGAGAAAAAATAAAATAAAAACTCTAGCAAGATTTGAACTCAGGACCCTTGGTTATTACATTGCGCCTAAAGCATGTCATATGCACAACTTTAGATTTTAACTAAGAAAACTACATATATATATTAATTTATTTCCGTGACATTTTTGTAAATAATGTTACAAGATGTCTACTGTTCTATTATAGAATTTCAATGGCATTTTTATAAATAAAGTTACAAGATGTCTATTGTTGTATTATAGAATTATACAAATAATTAAATAAAACGTTAGGTTATCCCTTTTATTAAACTTATATGTTTAGGTATGATTGATTTAATAAACATGTTGTATTAGTCAACTCAAAAACTAAGTTATTCTTCGTATCATGTCTGAAATATTTATCACTGTTAATGTTCAAGCATAAAATTTGTAACTCACACTTTTTAAATAAATTCTTCAAAAAAAAAAAAATTTAAATTCAAACTTTTTAAAAGTTCTTAAACTTAATAGCCTATTATTAACCAATAATTAAATAAGTCGCGTTTAGATTATTCCATATGACCCGTTAAATAAACATTTTGTATGTATTATTAACAAAATTATTTTCGTGTACGTTTATACTGTTACCGTTATATGTTCAAACATAATTACGTTTGTAATTAACGAAAAGAAGACGAGTTAGAAGGTTTACCGATAACTATTACGATTCGTGGAAAGGCCATTAACACCCGAAAAAGACTAGAACCAATCACCTTATAATCTCCAAGTAACAAAAACAAAGCTTCACTTCCTTTGTGTATCCATTCTTCCCCCAACATCATCAAATGTGTATACAAAATCATCAAGAACACCCCTTCCACCATCGTGTCCGCACACGGCAACACGCCGTAGATGCTTTCGCACCTCTTCTCGCCATAAAACGTCTTTGCGGAAACCGAGGCGTCAGAACCACCCATACGAAGATAATCACGAGGGTTGTTTTGATTCATGTAGTCATGATCAATCCCGTCTGAGATCATGGATGAGGATGTTGATAATGTTGGATGTGACTCGAGGTCTAGCCACCTGGCTTTCACGGTGCCGAAGATCATAAGCACCGTGAAAGTCAAGCCGATACCTTGGAAACATGTCATCGGGATCTAAGGGGATTGTGGTATGTACTTGCTAGATTTATTCGATCTATAGATTATATATAGAACAGGCTGGGTACCTTACATGATTAATTTGTTGTGTTTTATTAAGTCATGGTCGTCTATAAATTATATGAAAATGGGGTGAATAAAAAAAACATGTTAGCTTAGATTGCAAAGAGAAGACTTTTTGTTTGGATTAGTTTGGATTAAATTACATAATTAGTACCACTTGTCTGCGAGACATGTTAAATTTGCCATTTCTCATAGTTAAAGAACTTTTGAACCAAATATCAAGTATTCAATAGGAAGCTTTTTTTAGGAAGAATATACATGTAGTCTAACGGTATTAAAGTTTATAGAATATATTATGAATTTAGTCTATCTGGTACGTACGAATTTCATATATAGTCTTTAACTTTTGTTTATTATGAATTTAGTCCTAACCTTTTGACAAACCGTTTTTTGTATCTCGTCCTTCCGTCTAACTTCATTTAAAAAATTCTGTTAACTTTTTTAAAATTCCTATTATGCCCATATTTTATTTAATTTTAATAAAAAAAACAAATTATAAACCCCCTCCCTATTTAGCCCCAACCATAAAAGGGTTTGAGGCAGCCGCCTCCAACACTTCAACCCCGTTCATCAGCCTGTTTGTCAGAGTCGTCGCCGTCGGAACTCCACATCAACGTCGCCTCTGCAAACTGGTGGTTTAACCCTCATCCGAACCGGTCCGATCTCCACTGCACTTCCACCACCATCTCCGATCTCCGGTACTTTTGTTATCACCGTCGTTTTCGGCTTGACCCTTGACATATCTTATTTCAGCTATTGTGTGGCTTCGACGAAACGATAGTGGAGGTCATCGTCAACAGAATTGCTCTGCCGACTGTCGTTGTTCTCCGGAGACCACCAAGCAGTGCCGAGCTCCAGAAACCAGCGACCTCAGGGCAACGTGCTTGAGATTCAATTTTCGTTTGAGTTTCATAATTTCCGATCTTGTTTTCGACAATGCGCACGACTACAAATCTTCAAATTTTCACCGAAATATATTAACAATGAATCTAGACGGAATTATTGTTCGATTTTGAGCACAACGGTGTGATTCAATGAGTTTTGATCAAGTTATAGTCGATTGAACGCATATGGTGTCACCGGGATCGTCTGAAAAGATGACATTGCTATCGAGAAGGGTGGGTGGGGGGTGGGGGATATTAGAGTGATGAGTATAATAGTAATTTCAGATTTTTTTTTTGTTTTATGTTTTCTTTTTAAGGGTTTAATTTCTTTTAATAATTAAATGGAGGGGTATAAATGTCATTTCATACTCATTTAATAAAAAAAATTTATTCATCCCAGACACTATATCCGTACGGTTTGTTAAAAGATTGGAATAAGTCCGTAATAAATGAAAGCTAAAGACTATATGTAAAATTTATGCGAACCACAAGGACTAAATCCGTAATTTACTCTTATTTGTTTCTACGGTTTTATAAAAGGATTGTAAACATATATTAATGATAGAAACAGTAATTACACTATTAAATCAATTGCCATTCGTATCAGTCAAAACAATCACAATTGCAACGGTCATAGTTAGGACTGTTAATCATGTCAATTCGACCGGGTTTTCGATTATTAGGTTTAGGATAGTCGGATTTTTCTAATTAATAAATCTTGCCCATAACCTGACCCTATTAAGGTTTGGGTTAGTAGGGTTTGGGTTGGTAGGATTCAGGTTGGTCGAGTTTCGGGTTATTAGGGTCGGGTGAGTCAGGTCAATCGAGTTTTACACAAACACATTTTTCATTAGTAACGGTTTTGATGTTTTACTTTTTTGTAGAAAAATTGAATTTAAATAACCTCAAGTTTCATCAATTGGTCGGCATTAATCCCAAGCAAAGAAATGTTTACTACCAAGCCCAACTTTTGGCCTATTTTCTTACAACGATCCCCGACTAACAGAAACTTAACGATGTTAGATTTTTAATGAAACTTCAGATTATTACCGCCAACTGATGAAACTTGGGATTATTGTCAGCCAATTGATGAAACTTGAGATTATATAAATTCAATGTTTTATAAAAAGAATTAACGTCGTTAAGTTCTTGTTAGTCATGGATCTTTATGAAAAAATAGGCTAAAATTTGGGCTCGATAGTAAATATTTCGTGTCTTTTGATTATTTCCAACCAGTTATTTAAACTTGAGATTATTTAAACCCAATAAGTCTTTTTTGTATAATAAAATACTTAAATGTCACATGGAAATATCGGATTCAAACTAATTGTGTTTAAATTTATACTCAAAATCTACATATAAATATGAAGAGGAGACTAAAATTTTAGTTGAGACAAATAATACATGTATTCCCGAGCTTGAGACTTAGTGGTAAGAAGCCTATGTTCTCTATTTGAGACACAGGTTCGATTCTTACGGGCAACACTTTGGAAGGGGCATTGGCGATGAGGGGAGACTTGGGGCTGTAAAGTCACAAGTTCGATCCCTGAGCTCCCAGGTTTTACCACCCGGCCGCTCGCGGAGGTGGATTTTTCCTGGAATGAGCTCAACTGGTGTAAATAGTCCCCGGGTTTTCCGGGGCATTCGTTGACCGTTCAAAAAAAAAATAGTTTGTACATTGAAATAAAATAAATGAGTTTAAAAGTCAAGTAAAAAATTTAGAACCGTTTTTTCATACACGTATTTTTATTGGACTTAAATAACTAACTGTTAACTGTTATGTATCACTTTTTGGATTATTCGGGTTAACCCGTAACATGAAATTTTTGAAAAAATTCAACCCAAAACCCAACCCTAATTATATTTTGTGTTTGTCGGGTTAACGTGAGTAACCGATTAAAACTTTTAGACAGACCCGATGCTAATTGCCCTATACGGGTTCGGGTGGGGCCGAGTTAATCGGATTCGGATGTTTCCAACACCCCTAGTCATAATACGTTGCAAATCATGTCGCCATTGCATCAATTTTTACGATGAAATCACATTTGTAAAGAATTTTCTTAAATAAATCTTAATTCATAAGAAAATATTTTCTTAATTTGCTATGATTTTTTTTCAAATTGTTTGTGTTAGTTTGCTAAATTTATTTCAACAAACGTGTTATCAGGAGCGAAGCTTGGATCGAAATGGTGATGGAGCCGGACTAAAGGCGGATAGGACCGGACTATGTATATAATTTATTTTTTGGATTAAACGAGTATAAATTTACACTGCGGAGCAAAAAAAAACGAACCGAGCCGGGGCCCGATCTGGCCACTTAAAAGCTTCGCCCTTGCGTGTTATCTTGTAATTTTTTAAATTTATTATCGTAGATTTTTTATGAATACTTTTAAGATTATTTTGTATACAACTATTTCCATAATATTATATTTATTTATCTTAAATATTTATTATTTTATATATAAAAAAAGTTCTTTCTGTATTTTCTTATGGATTTTTTAACCAATGTTTAATAATTTTTAAATTTATTTTTGTGATTCTCTATGAATGATTTGTTATTCTTTAAACTTTTTCGTTATTTGTTGCGGACTTTTATAATTTTATTGCAAAAAGTATCCAAAGCTAAACGATAACATATTAATAAGTGGCATTCGCAATGGTATGGGGATGAAAGTTAGAGTCTTGGACTTTGAGATCTTAAGTTTAAACCTGACTCAAAGCGAGTTTTCTCAAGTGGTGAGTTTCCTTCTTGATGGTGTTTTGGGGTAAGCGAAGCCTGGAGTGTCAAAATCAGTATGGACGGTTACAATCTCGTCTCAGAAAGGCTCACTCCGTTATTGAAGATTTGAAGAGTAGTTCCAAACGCCGTTCATAAAAAAAACGATAACACATTGTATTTAAACAATTCAATTGTTAATTCACAACCCACCCCCTAAAAATATGTGTGTATATTCCTTAAATTTTAGGGTGTGGTTTTGAGTGGTTGTGAGTGGAGGAGAGAGAAAAAGTTACTGTTCATCCCTATATTTGAGGGAAAAACTGATGATTTTTTAAAATTTGTGGTTTTGTTGTGATTGAAAGAGAGAGAAAAAGTAATAATAAGGGTATAAAAAATATTATTTAATTATGGTTGTGAGTGTAAGAGAGAAAAAAGTAATGATTAAAGTATAAATTATAGGGATGGGGATGAGGAACGGACTGTGAATGCTCTTAACATGTATGAGAAAGTAAAAATTAACCCTAAATAATTAAATATGTAAACTTGATTTCCCAAAATTTGACCGTGAAGGTTTCCTTACAAAAAAAGGTGGTGGTTTCTGTAATTACTATAGAGTTGAGGGGAACTTTTATCATTTTGATAAAGCTTGGGGGCTTTATTGTAAATAAAAGTAGACTTGAGTTCTGTAATCCATTTTAATATAAAATTAAACTACCTTATTAAAACAATTATAACGTGTCCTGCTGGACAATGGCAATAGTTACGATTACGCAATAATACTTACGTGATTTTCCCACCTCATTTCGTCATATAACGTATTATATATTTATTGAACTTTTTTTAAGACCTCCTCGTGTTTACGGGTTCGCGATGGTCTACTTAACTCAAACTTAAATTTTTTTGACCTGAACCTGAAAATCATGTCACAGGCATGAATCTGAACCCTATACGAATATTTGCGATTTGACATGAACTTTTCACCTTTTTTATTATATTAACATATTAATTTATTTAAAATTATAGTCTTGCAAATTAAATACAAATATATATAAAACAAATGTATTTTAATCATAAAATCTTATGTTAATTTATATTTGGGAAAAAGACGAAACTAGCCGGTTTGACCACGGTTGGACGAGAATAGCCGCTTCGACGGTCGTCCTAGCCGTTCAACCACGGTCGGACGACCGTGAGTTTCCACCAAATCACCGTCTGACACGTATAGGTTTTTGACAGTCGCCCGACCGTGCGATTGGTCGGCACGACCGTCGATACATTCTGTCTGCGACGGTCGGCTGGACCGTCTGACACACTGTCGGGTGCGCCACGTCCGTGGTTTTTATTTTTTTTTTAATTCGAAAAAACAAATTATTGAAGGTCGTCCGACCGTCTGGGAACACGGTCGCGATCGGAGAATCCACGGTCGTCCGACCGTTTAAGAATTAAAATGTTTTTTAATTTTATTTTTATAAACAATAATATATAATATATAATATTCTCATTTTTACACCTATAAAGTGAGTAAAAAATAAATAAATTAAATTTTTATTTAAAAAATTAACAAATATATAAAAATACACAACGGTCGGACGACTGTAGACACAGTCGTCGACGACCATATATACCACGACCGTAGAAAATATGATTTTTAAATTAAAAAAAAAAATATTTTCCACGGTCGGAACGCCTCCGACAAACGTGTCAGACGGTCGGACCGACCGTGGCAGTAGGAATGTCGGAGCGGTCGCTGGGCCCCGGAGAACAGTCGGACGACCATTGACCAAGGGCTTGTCCGACCGTGGAATGCTGAGGTGGCGTTTTTTTATTGGTTTTGGGGTACAGTCGGACGACCGTCGGTGGACGGTGCTAGACGACCGTGGAACCGGCTACTTTGGTCTTTTTTTAAAAAAGTGTGGACATTCTCGTCCAACCGTCGTCAAACCGGCTATTCTCGTCCTATATTTTGATAAAAAGAATGACAATACATATTAAGAAATATAAATTTTGAAATAAATCAGTTAAACGGGTCAACCCGTCAACCCGACGAGTTGACCATAACAAAACTTATTTAGCTGAATAGATTTGCGCAGGGGTGGAACTAGAAAAGTTTTTGAGGAGCTCCACATTTTTTTTTACAAAATCACTATTTTTAGATAGTCCAGTTTCATAAAAAATACATAAAGTACGTAACCTACTGTGTTACCCCTCATTTACTCTCCTTACTAAAATTAATTAAAAAAAAAAGGGAAAAAGGGTACCCTATATATACAAATGTAAATTTAATGTAGAATAGAACGCTTGGTAAAATGGGTCACAAATGTAAATTTAATGAAAAAAATGCTTGCTAAATGGGAAACGGATAGCACTAGAATCGAACTAGTGCCTTTACAAAATAAGGAGAATGACATAACCACTAGGACACTAGATGAATCTGTTTTATTTTACCAAACCACTTATTTTATACTCCTACTAAAATAAAATTAAAACTTAAAAAACGTAAAGTTAATGAAAAAAAGCTTAGAAAACCAGAAACCGGAGAGCACCGATTTCGAACTTATGCGTTTTCAAAAATAAGCGGAAGATATTATCACTAGGCCATTAGATGGAACTGTATATGTATAGCAAATTATATATTTAATAACTTCTAATCATAAAAAAAATTAATTTAAAAACCGTTCACATAATATCCACTTTACGTACGAAGTTGAGGGGGTCCCCGAGGACCCTCTGGGCCTATTACAGGTCCGCCTCTGGGTTTGCGATTTTAATCCAAGCTGACCTAAACCCATTTTAGACAAAAAATCTAACCCGCAAATTCGAATTAAGTTCGTGCTCATGTGCTTTTAAATACATTTAAACAAGACTCCAGCCCACTTAACCATCTTAAAGGCCCACTCGGGTCCATATCTACCTACTCCTTAAAGCTCCCTATTCTTCATAATAGGTGCCATCCACCACCGTCTTCAACCGTACACGTGTCCTGCACAACCCACACGTGTCTCCTTCAACCTACTACTATATACACATGCGCTTCCTTCAGTCCCAAGTAAGTTTTCATGATGTTTTCGTTTTCATCTATCTACAAGATTCGGCCTGCTTCTAAACCATTCAAAAGGTCACTACTTGAGTTTAAAGTTTGAAAGATCTTTAGATATCTTGGTTTGTGTCACTTTAAAAATCTTAGACGCGCTTACGCATCCTGCGGACTCGAAAATGGTTGGGTTTACACAGACCGGTTTTTGCTTCTCCCGCTAGCTATTTTTGGAAACGAAACGATTTGATCTTGGAGAACACTTCATCCCAATTTCAATTCATTCTCCTCTCCTCTGCTCGACTCTCTCTGCAATCTCAGGCAAGTAAAACTCCTGTAATACGTTGCTTTAGCCACCGTATCTTGGGAAACAGACCGAAATCTGTTTTAAGGAAATCGTGTTCAACACGAGCTCTGGCTTCGTCTTCTGTTATTTATTTTTCCCGCATTTATTTCATTATTCTGCTTCTACCCCTTTCTGTAGTTTGTAATATTGTTCTGATTCAATAAAAATTATGTTATAATTATTTCTGTTTGCAAATTCGTTGTTATTTTCCAGTACCGTGCCATACATTTTCAAATCCCTGAAGAAAAAACAGCATCACCATCATCCTTGCACTTGCCTCATTATATCGACTCCGGTGATTGCGATGAGATTTGCGAGTTCTTCTAAGGTGCCAGCTTCTGGCGTTTTAAACGGTTGATTTCCTCCCAAGCTATCAATCAACCTGAAATCAACATTTTTGGCAATGAAGAAGGTTTGAAAGTTGAAGTGCTTAAATGTAAAACCAGTGATACTCATAGCCATCATGTGTACTACTCCAATTTTTTGCTGATTGATGTGTTGCAAACACATCTCATTTCCGGGGTCTTTTCTTTATATAATTGAGTCAATTTGAGTCGGTTTCTATTAGTTTTAGTTGTTTTTAGTTAAGTTGAGTCCTTGAGTCTTTATCTATGTGTTTTATATGCTTTTGTAGGATTCTAATAAAGTCCTGTGGCAACAAGGAAGCTAGAGCGAAGTGGAGGATTAAAACAAGAGAAAATAAAGAAGAAGTGCTGAAAAGGAGTCCCCAGGCGTATCGCCTGGGGAGAGAGGTTTTGCATGCGATACGCGAGAAACCAGGTGGTCAACAGAGGTCGTAAGTCGGTTTGACCGACTAAACTGTCGCGTAGCAAGTCCCAGGCGTATCGCCTGGGAGAATGGAGGCAGTAGGCGATACGCCTACAGCCTCAAAACCCGCAAATCTTGCTTAATTGATATAAATTCGATTTTAGGGTTTCAATTAATTATTCACGACTTCCAGACGAATTGGAGAGCGGCTAGAGACGAATTTTGAAGTGGAGAAAGCCAAGAACAATGGGGAGATCATCGGGGAATCAATCTTTCAATATAATTCATATCCGGTTCTTCGATTTCTTCTTTACTTTTTGTTAAACTCTAGATCTACACCATGTTCTCTGCTAAAGACTCAAGCTTTATTATATTTTCTGCTTTGAACATGATTGTTGGCTAGATTTGTAGAGCCACCTAGACTCATTGTGATGACTTTTCATTATTGATTACTTTTATTCGGTTATGACTTATTGATTGATGTTGATGATCTTTTCCATTCTATTAATTTTTTGTAATGATGCATATGAGTACTTGATTTCGGTTTCTAGTTGTTAATTGATCCTTGCTTTGCTTGCGCATGTCTTCCGGTTTGGGTAAAGTAGTTATCTTGTAGGTTATGCTTGCAATTTGATATGATTGCTTAAATGTGGTCATAGGGTTAGTTGATAATTGGTTATTTAAATCTTGTGTGCTGCTAGCTAAATAGACTTAAAAGGGTGATAGCTATTGGGTAGTCGGGTTGGATAATTGTCTAGGATCGGATTGTCTCAAAAGGAAATTCTCTAGATTAGTTTTCTATCTTGTTATTCCAAATCATTATAGTTAGTTATTGGTAGGTCGGGTTGGATAATTGTCTAGGATCGGATTGTCTCAAAAGGAAATTCCCTAGATTAGTTTTCTATCTTGTTATTCCAAATCATTATAGTTAGTTATTGGTAGCTCCTGCTAGCTTAAGGTACCCGAGATTAGGTTCGGAGGTGGTTAGGTTTAGTTGAAGTAGGAAGTACCCATAAGGTGAACTCTTGTCCGAGCGTAGGATTATCTGCTAGGAAGGACTTAAAAGGTGAACTAGCCACCATCAGATTAGTCATGACCGATTGAAGTTGTCATTAATGATTAGGATTCCGAGTCTAGGTGGTATCTCTCCCTATTTCTGAAGGTTGTCTTTAGGCTTTCTAGTTCTCGTTTGTTGGTTGCGTTATTAGTTAAGTTAGTTAAATCTTAATTCAATCCAAAAACCAAATCAAATTTCTCAGTATTTCCCATTTCAAAGGTCCTAGGTTAGTTTTGTCTATAGAGTGTCTCTAGGGTTCGATATTCCCGGTCTTGCCTTAGCTTAGCTACAATCCGACACGTACACTTGCCTTAGGGTTCGGTCTAGTTTAGGTATTTTCGGTAAAATTAGGTGTGTCTAGGTCTAGGTTTTTATAGTATTTTTAGAGTCGTTCCGAACACATCACTGATCAACTAGCTGGTATTATGTAGTAAAGGCAATGTTGCAGAAATCGCTATTAATCGGTGATTAATCAGCGATTAATCGCTTGGCGGTTCCCCACCGTCTACGATTAATGGTTTAATGGTCAGTTGGTCAATGACAGTCAGCATTGGTCCTTGGCGGTCTTGGCGGCCTTGACGGTTAGCCAATTTTTTTAATTAAAAAAGTAAAAACTTAAAAATTTGTAGTTATTGACTTAAATGTGTTTGTTTTCTGGGAGTATAAAACGTTTTGACTTTATTATTGTAACTTTTTGACTTAAAGGTTTATATAAGTAGTAGTTTATTTCTTTTTAAGGTTATTTACTTATTTGCTTATTAACTATACTAGGATATTGTCATGTTCGAATATGTACATGCATATATATATATATATATATATATATATATATATATATATTGAGAGATAAAAAAAGTAAAATTCAAATCAAAGTTAGACAACAAAAAATATTATATATATATTTTACTAAAATACCAAGGTTTTCCAATATTTAGAAGGTTTTCTAATGATCTCCTACATGTATGTATGTATATATATATATATATATATATATATATATATATATATACACTTTTGTAATAATTTAGGGTCTTCGATTAATCGCTGATTGATCACGATTAATCCGATTAATTGCTTAACACCAATCGATCGACGAGCTACCGCCAAACGATTTCTGCAACCTTGAGTAAAGGTGACCACCTAAATTTATGGACTTGTTCACGTCTAAAACCAACCACCTTTGGGTAAGCTAAAAAGCGATCCCAGGTGCGTTAGGCTTAACACTTGGTTTTATTAACCACCACATAGCACACACCGGCAAGATGCTAGCCCGCCAACTGAAGAGGATAGCCACCTATGCGTAAGTTAAAAAACGATCCCATACGCGTTAGGGTCAACATTAGTTTTTATTAAAAATTACACAATACACACTAGCAAGATGCTAGCCCGTCAACTTGTAACATCTCGAAATTTACATACTTATTATAAGTCTATACTTTTCTATACTTATTGTGATACGCATCCCTAGGTTAGAAATGAAGTAGGAATTTATCTTAACATGTTTAGGGGTATAAAATAATAAATGTATGAAAGTATGGGGGTGTAAATGCATCAGATTGAACCAGATGGCTGAAAATGAAAAAAAATTATGGGGTTGTCGCGTATCGCGAGAGAACTCCCAACCGCCTTTCGTGACCCGCGACGGTTGCGCAGTCGGCAAAAGTTCGTGAGTCAACGAACAGATGTCGAATTCAAACCATGCACGTCGTTTTTCGATCAATAGTCACCATAGGTCGTGTCCTTTCCTCATTTCGCACCTAAACACTATAAATAACAACCAGATTCGTTCAATTTTTTGTTGCCAATTCACGATTCCAAAGCTTATAAACCCTAAATCGTTTAAAGTAGAAATTCGATCAATTCGCAGGAAGAGTTAGGAGCTCTAAACTACAGTCTGCTAATATTTGGTATGCTAAACAAAAACCTCTATCAATTTCTAGTTTCATACTCTTTTGGTTAGGATTTAAGATGTTGAAAAAAACATGAGTTTAGAGTTAATGAGTTAATTATGTATTAAGGGAGAGTCGAACTCGGGTTGTTAAGCGGTTCGTTAGTCAGCTCAGCCGGTAACTCAAGCGGATAAAGAATTTCAACCGGAGGGACTAAAGCTGACAATATTTGATTGTCTGAGGGTGTTAGTTGTCTAATCGGCTGATAGTTTAGTTAATTAGTTTAATGGTTGTTAATAGCCGTTAGGGCTTGTTATCACCGATAGCTAGTTTCTATAAATTGGGACGATTAGTCTTGTAATCAGTAGAACTCTCTCATGTATTTGTAATCGTTCGTGTTCAATAAGAGTTGCGTATCTTGATTCATTGATTGTGGCTTTCAATTTCATTTCTAGATTACTGTATGTGTATTCACTTTTCTACAATTGGTATCAGAGCCTCGTTGCTCAAAATCGGTGATCAATTTGAAGATTAGAAAGGGAGATTCAAGGCGCAATGGTATCAACAAAGTTTTCAGTTGATAAATTTGATGGGAAGAACGACTTCAGTCTATGGAGGGTGAAGATGAGAGCATTTCTGGTTTATCAAGGTCTTGCGGAAGCTTTGAGAGGAGATGCCGGGCGCCCTGACGACTGGGCAGACCATGATTGGCAAGAAGTAATGGATCAAGCCCACAGTTCGATCATTTTGTGTCTAGGGGACAAGGTGTTAAGGGAAGTGGCAAAAGAAGACACTGCTGCTGGTGTTTGGACCAAATTGGAGTCGTTATATATGACAAATTCATTGGCCAACAGGTTGTATCTCAAGAAGAAGTTATACACATTTCAGATGCAGGCAGGTCAGTCTATTGACTCACACATAGATGAATTCAATAAGATAATTTTAGACTTAGAAAATATTGAAAATCAAATAGAGGATGAAGATCAGGCTATCTTGTTCTTGACCTCTTTACCCCCTTCTTATGAGCATTTTGTAGAAACTATGATGTTTGGTAGAGAGTCTCTCTCTATGGAAGAAGTGACTGCTGCTATAAACTCTAGGGAATTAAAGAATAGGTTAGATGTCAAGGAGGAAGGTGGAGGTGATGGATTGAATGTAAGAGGTAAACCTGATGGTAAACATAAGAAGAAATTCAATAAAAATAAGTATAAGTCTAATAGGATCTTGAAGTGTTTTGTGTGTGGTTCAGAAAAACACCTCAAGAAAGATTGCCCTGATAGGAAGCAAAATAGGCCTGAAAGTTCTTTTAGTTACAATAAGTCTCAAGCAAATTACTCACATATTGAGGACAGTTCATGTGATGGGTATGAGAGTAGTGAAGTTCTGATGGTGGATAGTGGAAGTAATAAGCTAGGTTGGATTCTTGATTCAGGATGTTCATATCACATGACTCCTGTGAAATCATGCTTCACAAACCTTAAGTTGGAAAACCTTGGATCTGTCAAGTTAGGTGACAGTAGACCCTGCAGGATTGAAGGGATAGGATCTGTGAGGGTAGATTTGGCAAATGGCACTCAAATGATCTTAGATCAAGTGAGATTCATCCCTGAGTTAACTAGGAACTTGATATCCCTAGGAACTTTTGAGAAGTCAGGATATGCTGTTAGTCTAAGGAATGGTAGAGCCAAGGTGATCAAGGGATCAAGAGTTATTTTCACTGGAACCAGGTGTAAGAACAAAATTTATGAACTTGATGTAAAGATAGAACCAGGTGAAATACATGCTGTCACTAAGACTGATGAAAATGATGCTATGCTATGGCACAATAGACTAGGTCATATAAGTAATCAGGGGTTAATTGAACTAAATAAACAGCATGTATTGGGCAATTTGAAGGACACTAAACTTGAGTTCTGTGAGCATTGTGTATTAGGCAAATCCCACAAAGTTAAGTTTTCAAAGGGTAGACATTCTTCTAAAAGAGTGTTGGAATATGTCCATGCTGATCTTTGGGGTCCAGCAAGAACTCAGACTGTAGGAGGTGCTAGCTATTTTCTCTCAATAGTGGATGACTATTCTAGGAGAGTGTGGGTTCAGGTGCTAAGAAATAAGAGTGATGCATTTGACAGTTTCCAAAGTTGGTTGGCTTTAGTGGAAAACCAAACAGGCAAAAGTGTTAGGACAATTAGAACTGATAATGGATTAGAGTTCTGTAACTATCAGTTTGAGTCATTGTGCAAAAGGAAAGGTATAGTTAGACATTTAACTATCCCAGGGACCCCACAACAGAATGGTTTAGTGGAAAGAATGAACAGGACATTGCTGAATAAAGTAAGATGTATGCTCATTAGTTCAGGACTGCCTAAGAAGTTTTGGGGTGAAGCTGTTACTACTGCAGCTTATTTAATCAACAGGTCTCCTTCTGCTGCATTGGATATGAAAACTCCAATGGAGAAATGGTCAGGAAGGCCTGCTGATTATATGACTTTAAGGGTGTTTGGATCTCTAGTTTATTCCCATGTTAGTAAGGACAAGTTAGGAGCAAGAGCTGAAAAGTGTGTGTTTCTGGGATATCCTGAAGGGGTTAAAGGATATAAACTTTGGAGGTTAGAAGGAACAGGGTCCAGGGTGGTAATAAGTAGGAATGTAACCTTTAGGGAAGATATCTTATATAGGGATATAGGAAATGACAAGGTTAATGTGAGGTCTGAAATTGAGGTGGAGTCACTCAGAAAGAAGAGTGATGTTTTGGTTAATGATCAGGATAGTGTAAGTGATCATGGTATACAGGACCAGGTGGAGCCTCAGGATCAGGAGCATGTCAGTCCTAGGGTGGAGGATAAGAGTCCTACTTATAGCATAGCTAAAGATAGAACTAGGAGACAGGTGGTTAAACCTAGAAGGTTTAGAGATGATGAGGACATATCAGCCTTTGTGTTCTTGTCTATGTCAGGATATGAGAATGTAATTGAGCCTAGTACTTATGAAGAAGCTGTAGTTTCTGAACATAGGGATCAGTGGGTGAAGGCTATGGAGGAGGAAATTAGTTCTCTTCATAAGAATAAGACTTGGGTGATTACAAAGAAACCTGAAGATAGGAAAGTTATTCCCTGTAAGTGGCTATACAAGCTCAAGGAACCTGTTAGTGATCAAGATAAGCCGAGGTTTAAAGCTAGGTTGGTTGCCAAAGGTTTTAGGCAGAAGGAAGGAGTAGATTTTCATGAAATTTTCTCACCAGTTGTTAAGCATTCTTCTATCAGGATAATGCTATCTATAGTAGCTTCTAAGGATTTAGAACTGGAACAATTAGATGTGAAAACTGCTTTTCTGCATGGTGACTTAGAAGAAGAGATTTATATAGAGCAGCCTAAGGGATTTGAAGTAAAAGGTAAGGAGAGGGAAGTGTGTCTTTTACAGAAGTCATTATATGGGCTTAAGCAGTCCCCTAGGCAGTGGTATATGAAGTTTGATAATCATATGGTATCTAATGGGTTCATTAGGAGTGAATATGATCCTTGTGTGTATATGAGGGAATATGAGAAGCATAAATTCATTTACTTGTTATTGTATGTGGATGATATGCTTGTGGCTTGTGAGTCTGTGAAGGTTATACAGGAAACCAAGGCTATGCTGATGCAGAAGTTTGAGATGAAAGAATTAGGACCTGCAAAGAGGATTTTAGGCATGGAAATCAACAGGAACAGGGAAACCAGGGAGTTGCATCTCACACAGGAAGGTTATGTAAAGAAGGTCCTAAAGCAGTATAACATGGAAGGATGTAAACCAGTGTCAACTCCTTTTGCTCCTCACTTTAAGTTGTCATTACAGGATTGCCCAAATTCCAAGGAGGAGTCAGATTATATGGCTAAAGTACCATATTCTAATGCTGTAGGCTCATTGATGTATTTGATGGTCTGCACTAGACCTGACATCAGTTATGGTGTAAGCATTGTGAGTAGGTACTTTGCTAACCCAGGTAAACAACATTGGGAAGCAGTAAAGTGGCTACTTAGGTATTTGGCAGGAACTCCAGGAAAGGGGTTAGTGTTTAAGAGACATGAAAGGGTTGAGGGTGTCACTGGATTTGTGGATTCAGATTATGCTAAAGATGCTGACAAGGGTAGATCAATAACAGGATATGATTTCTTAGTGTTAGGAAACTGTGTTAGCTGGAGAGCAAGTTTACAGAGTGTTGTTGCACTTAGCAGCACTGAAGCTGAGTATGTAGCACTTGTGGAAGCTATAAAAGGAGCTCTATGGCTGAAAAGGTTCACTTTGGAGTTGGGATTGGATACTGAAGAAACAGTGGTAAATTGTGATAATATGGGAGCCATACATCTGTCCAAGAATTCAGTATTCCATGATAAAACCAAACATATCCGGGTGAAGCTACATTTCATCAGGGAAATTATTAACTCCAAGGAAATTGAGGTTAAGTATGTACCTACAAATGATAATGGGGCAGATGTGTTTACTAAGTCTTTACCTTTATCCAAATTTCTGTCTTGTTTAAAGACTTTGGGTATTGGTTAACTTAAATTCAGTTGGTTTAAATAATGGGTCAGATGGGTTATCTTGATCTTGGTTATGAATCACATTAGAATAAGCAAGTTCATTGAACCTCTATTATTCGATGCTAATGATTCTTAATTGAGTGATGGATTTATACCCTATGTCCTTTTGAATCAAGTTGAACTCTTAACTCAAGGTGGAGAATGTTGAAAAAAACATGAGTTTAGAGTTAATGAGTTAATTATGTATTAAGGGAGAGTCGAACTCGGGTTGTTAAGCGGTTCGTTAGTCAGCTCAGCCGGTAACTCAAGCGGATAAATAATTTCAACCGAAGGGACTAAAGCTGACAATATTTGATTGTCTGAGGGTGTTAGTTGTCTAATCGGCTGATAGTTTAGTTAATTAGTTTAATGGTTGTTAATAGCCGTTAGGGCTTGTTATCACCGATAGCTAGTTTCTATAAATTGGGACGATTAGTCTTGTAATCAGTAGAACTCTCTCATGTATTTGTAATCGTTCGTGTTCAATAAGAGTTGCGTATCTTGATTCATTGATTGTGGCTTTCAATTTCATTTCTAGATTACTGTATGTGTATTCACTTTTCTACATAAGAAACAGATCAAAGTTAGGGTTTCTTAATCTAGTTTTGTCAAAATTGTGTAATCCAGGTTGAATTAGGGCCTAGGCTTTTGAAATATGTTATAATAGATTATATATAACAAAAGCCCTAACTTTATATCTTACTTTAGAAATGTTTGATATATTTAATAATTATGTCAAAAACTAGGGTTATTGTACAAAACTGAACAATCCAAAAAGAATTGGGATTTGATTTTCTGTTTTAGTACATGTTTATATATATTGTTTAAGTTGTGTTTGCGCATGTAGTAATCGTGATGATGTTGCATTTGCTTTAATACTGGCATTCGCGGTTAATTTTGTTTTCTGTTCCGCTACGTAATTGATATGATCAATTTGTGTCAACACTCTGATCAAGTAAACTGTTAATTAAACTCGATTAGGTAAAATTCTTTTTCTAAGTAACCGGGATGAAAAACTCAACAGCTAGTTCATAAGTTTACAATGAAATACATAATTTACTAAAAATAATGAACATCTTATTCGAATCAAACAAAGCATTAACTTTAACTTGTATCACTACAAGATAAAAGACTTTTAGTGACTAAAAAAAAGAGTCAAAATAAGTAAAAAAAGAGTCACTAAAGCACTAAATACTTTCTCCTTCTCAAATAAAAAGTGTCACTATCGGAACGGTCGCTATAAGTCTTTATTTACTCTAACTTTAGTCACTAAAAGTCCAATATTTTTTGACTCTAGCTTGTGTCACTAAAAGTCCAATATATTTTGACTTTAACTTTAGTCACTAAATGTCCAATATTTTTTACTTTAACTTTAGTCACTAAAAGTCCAATATTTTTTACTTAAACTTTAGTCACTAAAAGTACAATATATTTTGACATAAACTTTAGTCACTAAAAGTCCAATAACTTCAATCACTAAAAATCCAATAATTATTTGTCCATACATACATTAAAAAACAAAATGTTTCTATTTAGATGAATCAAAATTCTATTATAGTTATAAACAATCTCATTATAAACCAAGAATCATTAATACATAAATGTCATCTCTGTACAAACTTATAGAACAAGAAATGCTTTTAATTAAGAATTCAGAATACTAAATGCAATGTAATATATTCATGAAAAATGTAATAAAGAGGGTCTCCAAGATTTATCAGCTACCATGTATAACTGCAAAATATATTAGAAGCTTTAGCGAGATGATAAGCAATCCAAGTTATGCAGAACACAGATATTCAACAAGAATCAAATTTCTAGAAATGAATATTATAACATCTACATACATTTATTGGGTATGAAAATGGTGTCAGTTTTTCAAATAAATTAAATGCTTAAAAAGGCAAATAGTTGAAAACAAAAATCGAAAAACAACCTATAGATGCATTCGAAAACGTAGTTAAAACAAGGCTCATAAAACTCACCTGCTTGATGAACCAAAAAACAGCTAGGTAACTCTTGCTCTCTTTAATAACTGTTGCATAAAATACATAAAACAAATGAATTTCAAACAAAATTAACATTCTGCCTCCAAACTAAAGCATGAACACTCCATTTAATAAGTTATTCAAGTTTCATTGTAGAACAAAAATTACCTCTGTTACATTCTGTTTCTGTTTGACCTTTAGTCATCCTAAAAGTTTAAAACTTGAGACATTTTTATAGAAATAATACCAACATGCACCTATGAGTTCCTTACCTGAACTACATATAAGTTGACATTTTTCTATACAGGTGAAAGTTTTTCTTAACAATTTTGAGCATCCTTGGATCACAATTAATTATAGGTTGCTACAAAATTAATAAGTAAGGAATGAATATTCTCTCTTACAACATGAAATCATCACACTCCCAGAATAGATCATGGATTCATAATCATTTAGGGTAAAACAAACAGATATTAATCCGCCGGTAGGAATAAGATAATTGTGATTACCTAACTATCCTTAACTAATTGATGAAAGTTGGTTCCTATCAAAGGTCAAAACTTGACCCAAGATTCTGTTTCTTGAAACGCAGATGACAAATTTAGCAAATGGAGAAATACCCATCAAGTTTACTTTCAATACAAGGCTGCAAAAAATCCCAGTTTCAGTACTTTCATCCAATCTAATTATGGTGTTAATGGCATCATTAATTAGCTCTATCCCATAAGGTTTCGAGATCCATATACTCTGCTATTATTGTCAAGAACATAAGTAAGGAAAACTTTGGAGGTTTAAGGAGCTCAAAGACCACAGTGTAATCAAATTAAAAAACAAAGATACTGGTTGTTGCAAAAATCAATTATGTGGCTAAAACAATATATTGTCAATATCCTATAGTAGTAAGAAAAAGTAATGCATGTAAGAAAAAGAAATAGATGAATATATTACCCATGCTCTAGTTTTTTCAATTTACCCTACAATTTATAGCAATTCAAAACAAGATCATATTTATATAACAATAGGTATCTATATGAAACTTGTTAAACAAAAAGTTTAGATATACATACCACAACTTCAGCAGCCGCTCCATGGAGGATACTTCCATCTTTACGTGTACGAGTTAAACAATATATTTTTCCTCGTGACAATCGGACACCATCATTCTTTTTTGTCTACAAAAATTTGCTCATAATTAACACTTAGAATAAAGAAGCATTTTTTCCTCTTTTGACAAATACTCTTAAGGTTGTTATACGTTTGGATTTTGAACCTGTTATGTAACAGAAGAAATAAAAACTTTAATCATCCATAATCTACACAAGTAAATAAATAAATAATTAGATGATCGACCTGGAGCTGAATTTTCAATCTTCCCAATGGAGCGACAACAGTACGCAAACTGTGACAGAGTACAAATAAACAATGGGCATTAACCTACTACTTAAAACTTATCAATCATGGATAGTTAAGAAAATACAGAATTAAGATCATGCTAAAATGAAAGACTGTTTAGAAGTACAATCTACCCATTTGTGGCTCAGATGGATGTTTTATTATATTAACGAGATGGTGACCCCATCCGCGCATTGCAGCAGACAACTGTATAAGTAGAAGAAAAAAGCGTCTAAAAGTGTTAGGAAGAAAAGGTGTAACATGAAAATTTATAATCTGTCCATATTTTGATATACCAATCTGGTTGGTTGTATGTACTAAAAATAAAGCTTACAAGTTCCACCCCATTTGAACCATCAGATACTCAGCGTCACTCATTTCCTCTTCTTGGTAGCAGATTTCCCCTTTACTTATTTAAACCCATTTGACATAGAAAATGATGTCCAAATTCAAGCACCTAACAATATTTACAAAACTAAAACAAAAATAGGATAAATATAAGAAGAAATTTTAGGAATAGAGCAAGATAACTATATCAAATATGTAATTTCATAAGAAAATGCTCACCATTGGATAGGGCATCTTCTTGTTTGCACATGATCGAAGGGACACCGTTTTTTAGACCATCAACCATATGTCCATTTAGTGTAAGCTTTTTCCTAGGCACTGATATCCCATTCAACAGGTCCGCACATGTTTTCTATCTAAAAAACAACCAAGATTTATAAGAATTCTTAATAAATAAAACTTTGACTTAAGTCACAATTAAACTAAGGTCATAAGTGAAAACATGAGACATGATAATTGGACCTCCTTGAGTTTCAAACATTTCCTCTGACTTCATCATGTTGACTATTTCATTGCAAGCTTTACAATGATAAGAAAATGTTAATTTTAGATTCTTATATTAAGTTAATTGAATCAAATTTCAAAAAAAAAATGATAATCTTGAAAGGTTTCATTAAGTGTTCTAAAAAATACCCAAGCCAAACAAGGGGTCCCCTGAATTCATCACAGAGCAATAGAGCATACTTAAGTTTACATTAAGTTATCTGATGCAATCTTTTGTACCTTACATATTGATATCTAATTTTAATTGCAGCGGTTAATATTTGTTGGTTCAGAATACTTTTACACAAAAATAGTTCAGCTCACAGACACATATGTAGCTAGAGAGTCGACACCTATATTAAATTATATAGCTTATAAGTCGAACAAAAGAACCTAAAGTAATCTGGACAAATCAAAATTAACAACCTAAACTTCCTGAGATTCAAATCAATTAGATGATTATTATTATATCCAAAGCAGCTTTTTCTAAAAACTAACATAATCCTAAGCATCGGACTTAACAGAGAATCAACTAAACTTCATGAGATTCAACTCAAGTTTCATAGCATCAATATAATCAATCAATCGTTCGTAGCATAATAAGGAACCACAATTCGATTGATTGATCGACTAATTCTTCAACTAAAATCAATATAATCAATCAATCGTTAGTTTAACTAAAATCAAACATCAATTAATACGCCAAACAACACACAAATTCAACTCGAATACACGACCAGATCCGGTGCACGATCAAATCCGTACCTGAATTGATGACTAGACGATGAGCAAGTACGGTGTGAACACGACGGCGCTGAGCAGGTACGGCTGAGCTGCGGCGTTTGTCTCCGACGACCCTTCGGTTCTTCCCGATCGATCGATTGAGCGCTTGGAATGGATCTGCAATTAGGTTTAGTTTGCGTGCCTCCATAGAACACATAGATTCAATTAGGGCCCATTTATTTTTACATCGTATAAATGAGTTTAATTAGCATGAAAGAAATTAAAAAAAAATTAAAAAAGGTTTTTAGTGACTGAATTATTTTGAGTCACTAAAACTAAGAGTCACAAAATGTCAATTATTTTGTTGTGTATAACAAACACTTCTAAGATCCAAAAACACAATAAACGTATGCGTAAATCGGGTATAAAAGCACGGCAGTGATGGACGCCCATAGAGGGTAGGTATCGCGTTTTAGAGCAAAAATGCCAACAGCCGCGCAAGGTACCATGATGGTTAGCACCTCGTTCGAATAGGTCCAAGATAATCCCTTTGCATACACAATAGCAAGCAATGTTAAC
This sequence comes from Deinandra increscens subsp. villosa, assembly GCA_039602395.1. NCBI lineage: Eukaryota > Viridiplantae > Streptophyta > Magnoliopsida > Asterales > Asteraceae > Deinandra > Deinandra increscens. The sequence continues at coordinate 93,168,977 of JBCNJP010000023.1, read as the reverse complement.
AGTCCCAGAAGGTTATTCATCACTAATCCGTTATAAACCTGCATATAATAACAAACCATTTAATTTATATAGGATTTTAGTTTGCACCATATATATATGATCATATTCATTGATTTTGTGAAGTCTAAAAGTTAACCTCTGAAAATGTCAATGAAGCATTCTTCGAAACACGTGGTCCTGCACCGAGTGATTTGAATACCATTTTAGCGTTCATGGCAATCGGGAACACAGCGAATGAAGTCAAGTGAAAAGGTATCTGAGCGGCATTTGAGAACTGCTGGATACTTTGCGTGAAACCCCCCGAAATCACAAACATCATCACCAGACCAACTATAAGAAACACTATGTTTGTTTTAGGTTCTGGCTTGTTAATCGGTGTGTCGATTTCGAACCACGAATTCTGTACATTAAGTGGCACAAAAGATGGATGAATAACTTTGAAGAAAGCTAGAAATCAAGATTATATAAAAGGCTAACTTATAGCTAGAGAAAAGGGGTCATTTATGAGTTAGTTTCTATTTTAAAATAACCAAGTTTTAAATGAATTAAAAATACAAGTTTAGATTAGATCAGTAACTAATGATTTACCTTTTCAAACTTAGCTATTGCGAGCCTTGGATCTTTGATGCTAGGATCATGTGCAATAGCTTTATGGATCCATTTACTAAATCCTTCTACAAATTCATGTCTATGTATGTTGTCACGATCATTGTTACCATTTCCAAAGTCTTTTGCTAGTTCATCAAAGACTTTACCATCTTCCAATGGTACTCGAAAGAGAAGGGGCTTAATGAAATCTTTTATCTCGTTTCTATTTATCTGTCTGTCGCTATCACGGTCGTATTGAGAAAATAATCTATATATATATATATATATACAAATTAGAACAAGAAACAAAATCAGTCATCAAACCAGGTCTTAAATAACAAACCCGAAACCGAAGGAGGTTGATCTCGAGTACTTACTCTCCGATCTTCTCTCTGTCGGCATCTCCGTTTTCTTTCACTAGATCATGTTTTTCAAGGACTTGTCTCATGATTGTTGGCATGATCATCTCTATTTGTGTGAGATTTTCACGCTTGTTTTTTATTGCTACTTTCTTAACCTAGAATCAAAATGAAAAATTATTATTAATTAATGTTTAATTAGGCTTGTGTACGTGAGTACGTAATTAGTAATGACTAGCTCTCAACGAGCTCATAGCTTAATGTTATGTGGGTGGGTGACTTTAGACCCTAAGGTCTTGGGTTCAAACCCTGGCCGGTGGGAGCAAAAATACTTCCCGGGCTGGAGACATGCGTTTTCTCGAAAATAATCGGGTTTTCTATAGACTTGGAGATGATTATATGAATAGACAATATTGTTGGTCAGCCAAAACTTGTGTTACATAAAGAAAGTAGTTAATGACTAGTTAGGGTTACCTTTTTCCAGAGATTTTTGGTGACAGAATTAGTAGTAGTGTCTGTGTTTTCCTTTGATTTCTGCAACCATTTAGTACATCCCTTTTTGAACTCCAACCAGGTGATCTTGCCACTTTTATCATCATCGAAATGGATCAAAATCTCTGTTTTAGCATACTCCAAAGAAATATGATCCTTGTTTAGTTTCAATTCTTTTTCAATCAAAACTTCCAGCTCATGATGTGATATGCAACCGTCCTTATCCTCGTCAGCTGTTAAAAAAATACTACGTACATAGACAACACGTAGTACAATTGGGATGGCTAGTGATCACTTATCTAGAGGATAAATGGAATTTAATTAAAAAAATAAGAAAAATTCATTAATGAATAATACCTTTCGAATGCTTTAAAATTAGGGTTTCCATGCTCGTCGATGAGATTTTCTTTCGCAAGCCTACCGATATGATATAACAACCTGATTTGCAAATTCTCTTTCCTCAAATATGCCAAACTCCTCACCTGAAGCCATGGATCCCAGATCTACTTGCAAAACATCGCAAAATTTGAAAAGTAAATGATCAACATAGGGTGAGGTTAAATAAAAAACACTTTTTACGTAAAAAGTGTAAAAATTACATGGTGTTTGAATATTAATACATGATAATCCTTTACATATTATGTATATATATGTAACTTTCAAAATGCATATATATGATCGATCAAGACCTAGGTCCTGTTTGGTTCAGCTTATTTTTGGCTTAATCTGACCGAATAAGACATTTTTGTCATATGGTGTTGTTTGGTTTGAATGTCTGAATGGAAATTGTCTGACCGAAAAAGACATTTTTGTCTGTTTCATCATGCCCCAGATTTATTGCTGTATGAAAAAGACAATATCGTCTTTACCATACAGCCTCTTATTCATTTGTTGCTGAACGGAAAAGACGAACCAAACAGCCCCCTAGTGTCCGATCAACATTGTTCGATCTTAATTGGTACCTGATAAGCAAAGTATACAACCAGTGACACGCCTGATACTATGAGCGCGAATAAAATCGAAACCGGGCTTTTGATTAAAGCCGCTAGCTCCACGGTCACAAACGGAATCAACGATAGAAGCATCATACCGGCAATCTGTCTCGTCCCTTTGTCGATACTAACACCATTATCTACAAGTATGAAAATATTAAATAATTAATATTGAAGATTTAAAAATTGTAAAAGGATATTTTGAAATAAGATCCATATGAGTACGCCAAAATAGATTAATAAGAACACTTAGAAATTGTATTAAAAAAAAGGACTAAACTTAACTTAATTGAAACTTGAAAGTACTAAGTTAAGTTTGTGATCTAACCATTGAGAAGTGACAGTTTGTGTATAAGAGGCAAGCATTTTGTTGATGAATCTTCTACCGATATCGATTCCTTTCCAAGAAGCTTGTCTCGATTTACATATATGTAAATTCCCCATATCAATGTGAGAGTGAGGAGGGTTGATCCCGCATACATCCTCAACCCGAAAGCCACTTGGTATTCGGCATCTGATTCTGTAGAATATATACCAGCCACTACAAAACAAACCATTCAATACGTGTTTCTAGAGGGGGCACCAATAGTTGTAATTAATCGGTAAAAAGAGCTTCTTCTTGCCGATTAGTTACAACTATATTATATGTTTGAAAAAGAAGAGAAGAAGATGAATAGATCTAGAGGTTTACCAATAACTAAAACGATTTTTGGAAATGCCATCAGCACCCGGAAAACGCTCCCACCAATCACCTTATAATTCCCGAGCAACGAAAACAAAGTTTCGCTTCCTCTACCTATCCATTCTTCCCCCAAAATCATCAAATATGTATACATAAACATCAAGAACACCCCCTCCTCCATCGTGTCCGCACATGGCAAGAAGCCGTAGATGCTTTCACACCTCTTCTCGCCATACACCGTCCAAGTGTTCTCGAGATTCACGTCATGAATCCCGTCTGAGATCATCGATGATGATGTTGGATTTGGCTCGAGTTCTAGCCACCTGCCTCTCACCGTGCCAACGATCATAAGCACCGTGAAAGTCAAGCCTAGACCTCGGAAACATGCCATCGGGTATACTTGCTAGATTCATTCGATATGTAGTTTATATATATAGCAGTAGATCTGAGTTCCTCGTATGTTCCTGTACCATGATGTGCTGTCTCATGAAGTCATAGTCGTCGATAATTAAATGTAATTAATTAATCCTGGCATGCAACGTGAGCTATAAATATGGGAGGTTAAATTTGGAAAATAAATACTTAATACTACCCCGCATGTTAGTTTACATTCAAGAAAAAAGCCTTTGTGTTTGGATTATTGCCAACCAAGTACCTCTTATTTGATTTGAGAGAAATGTTAAATTTGGCATTTTTCCTACACATTAATTGTTGTTTATTACAAGGATTTTTAGTAACAAATTAAAGGATATGTGGGTTAGCGAGATAGATTTAGTAAGAGAATATGAGGATGTGTGAGTTGGTCATTTTTTTAAAAAAAGTTAATTAAATTGATCATGGTGCTTAATCTTCGGAACTACACGCGCTCTTAGTTGGACATTCATGTACAAGGGTTTAAGACGATCTTAATATTTGTGTCGAAAAATGGGTTTTTGTAAGAGGATTATAGACAAATTAATGATGGAAATAGTATTTGTGTCATCTAAATCATCAATTCCAAAATTGAAGAACTAACTTGTTAGGCATTAGCATAGAATATTATAACTACAAAGATCGATTAAGCTCATTATAGCGACACGTTGCCTCTAAAGGACCCATATGTCGTCGTTAAATATGGACGACATGTCGCTGCAAAAGCATTGTTGCTAATGTCCATTTTTCGCTGCTAGTACTCGCTCATTGTTCTGTATTACTTATTTTTCTTCGTATTTCTAGTTTTTCTAGTTTTTTTCAAATACATACATATACATTATAAAAGCTACAAATTTTCCATATTAAACCGTATGCTACCATTATATATAAATATAATAAATGTACATAAACATTTGAGTTTTTCAGATATCTTGTCTAATTTATAAGTCAAAAATAAAACTACAAACAAAACATAAAACTAGTTATCCATATCGTCATTCGTCCACTTCATTGCCTTTGTCACCTACATTTTTGCCTTATCGAAAGTCACAAATTGTGAAAGTTGCGCTCTAAAACTAGGGTATTGAAACAAACTTGCAATTTGAGCTTACAAAATAAGTCATGCATTATAAATTAAACAAAACTATATTTGGATACCTTTAAACTAAAACCTAAATATACAATGACACCCTTAACACATCCAACTTTTAGGGATACCCTAAGATGCCTAGATGCACACAATACAGGGATTGTCTGCCCCTAGATTTTCAATAGCAATGTTGTGACCCTAGCCCAACCACAAAATGCCTAATGCAACCATTTAAAATATATTAGTTCTACTAAACCAACATTTACAACAACAAAACTAAAAAAACTATAACATTAATCGTTGTACTCAATCAATTCCGGTTATTTAATCAAGTCTTAGTCAAAATGTTTCTTTGAAGTAAACGGGAATATGTACATGAAAGGGTACTCTCGTGGAGATGACATTTGTCCAGAATGGGCCAACACTAGTAAAGACTTTCACATATCTCCCAGAAAATAATCAAAAATAAAGTTCTACAAAAGACGTCAAGAATCTACAAGAAAATATGTAGACAGGGCTTTCAGTGTGCTTCAAGCTAGGTGGAGAATGATACGAGGTCCAGCAAGAACTTCGACCTTATCAGTATTAGGTGAAATAATGTTAACATGCATTATACTACATACTATGATTGTATAGAGTGAATGTGATAATGTACGTAATTTGTCACGTAAGGAGCACAGACCTTTCCCACTAGCTTACACTAATGGTGAACCAAAACAATCTCAATTACAACTTTAGATATATATTCAAAGACTTTTGTAGCTAAGAGACACATGAAGACTTTTGTAGCCAAGAGACACATTAAGCACAATGAAACGATCTCATAGAACGACTTTAATTAGGTGAATAAGTGGCACTAGTTTAAGATTGTTGTTTTTATTTTAAAGTTTGGTTTTATCGTTTGGTTTGTTTGATTTTAGTTTTAATTATGTAATTTTATTTTCAATCTAATGCATGTTTTATTAGTTATTTATTTAAATTATTTTATAAATAAAAAGAATTAATTATGTTAAATAAAAATATATAAGTAATAGTGATGTGGAAATAATGAGGTTGCATGTGGGAAAGATGTGTTGGACAAAAAGTTACGTGTAAGAATGATGATTAACAAGCTGATATGACATGCTAATTATATTTATGTATGTGAATGGCTACACTTAGCATTGGAGACGGTCAAACTTTATTTGCCAAAATTGGGTTATTGGCTTCAAATAATCACATCTATTACGTTTTGGCTGGAAACACTTCCAACTAAGAAAATAGCCAACGTCATTCCAACTATCGACCTATTTTCTTTCACCACTCCCCCCATTACAAATTTTTAAGAGGAGCTTAGAATGACAAACTCAAAGTGAAAGATGGACCTCAAAACATTTTCGGTTTGGTGGAATGTATTTACTTGAACCTGTTCTAGTAGTTAGTTTGTGTCATTTTGGAATGAATATGTTAATGGTTATGTTTTGTAATGAATATGTTAAGGTGTTGAATTGACCAAAAAAATTTCAATGATCAAGTCCATTTACTGGCTGATGTTTCTACTCTTAATTTGCTTAAAAAAAATGATTATAACCTGTTGTTTTTAGGCTGCAAATTAGTTGATGTTATATGGGTTCAATTGGCCCAAATTATGACAAAAAATGACCTTTAGGGGGTTGTAAATTATCTGTTCTTATATGGGTTCATTTTACCCGAAAAATAGACAAAAAATGTACCTACAAAATTTAAACGGGGGGGGGGGGGGGGGGGGGGCGTGAAAGAAAATAGGTCGATAGTTGGGAGTGGCGTTGGCTATTTACTTAGTTGGGAGTGTTTCCAGCCAAAATGTAATAGTTGGGATTATTTGAAGCCAATAACACATAAAAGGAAGCCACATAGGACTGCCACGTAGGCGCTCAACTAAGGACGTTAATAAAACATAAACAGGGGGAGTGGTGAAAGAAAATAGGTCGATAGTTGGGAGTGACGTTGACTATTTTCTTAGTTGAGAGTGTCATTGGCCAAAAAGTAATAGTTATAATTATTTAAAGCCAATAATCCACCAAAATTTGATAGCGAATCTTTTTTAAGCAAACTATATAGTGATTTTTCTAACTGTCTTATGAATTAGATCTGAGATCCACATAAATATAAAACTACCTTAAGATCAATAATAACGTGCCGAGTGTCATGGGAAACAAAAGGCGTAATTAGGATTACGCAATAATGATTACGTAGTTTTCCACCTCCTCTCGTCACATAAAAGTATTATACATTTTTGTTCGTTAATTAATATATTGAGATGAAATAAACGTAGATCGAACAAATAATCAAGTTTAATGATAAAATACCACTTGATAGTTACTTAAGGGCAAAATAATCAAGTTTAATAATAAAATACCACTTGATAGTTATTGGCTCTGGATAAAGACACAGGAGTTTTTGATTTCTGCACAGGATACAAACGGTCGTTTGTACCCAAACGGCCGTTTGTAGTTTTTTTTTTTTTTTTAATAAATGTTTTAAATCATTTAACTTTTATAAACATTAAAAAGGTTTATTTACCATATATGATAAAAAGTACTTAAATGAACACAATAATGACTTAAAATAATAAATTTTGAGACTCAGAGTCTTTACCGGTATCATCTGAATGACATCTCGACAAGTCTTTTCCGGTGTTGGGTCCCCACGGCCCATGATTTTTTTATTATTTTTTTTTTTCAAAACGTTTGTCGAGAATAAGTCACTATTGTGTTCGTTTAAGTACTTTTTATCAATATATGGTAAATAAACCTTTTTAATGTTTATAAAAGTTAAATAATTTAAAACATTTATAAAAAAAAAAAAACTACAAACGGCCGTTTGGGTACAAACGACCGTTTGTATCCTGTGCAGAAATCAAAAGCTCCTGTGTCTTTATCATGTCCCTAGTTATTTAAGTGGCATGTTAGGCACATACCTACCTTGTTACTCACATATTGAGAATATATATGGCATGTATTGACGGATATTACTCGTATTCTTATAAGGGTTGTATGTGTAAATAATGTTTGTATGGATATAGACCGTATAAAGCTACACTTCTCGTATCATTTTTGAGATATTGACCATATCGGTCAACACTGTCCATATATCCGTTTGAAGATAGTAGTCATATAAGTGAGTATTGGCCATATCAGTATAAAATTTGAACTTTATTTTTATTTTTGGATTATTTGACAAGACATATTAATCCTTAAAATGTGTCGAATAGATATAATTGGACAATGAATGTAGATCGAAAAAATAATAAAGTTTAATGATATAAAATACCACTTGATAATGATAAAATACCACTTGATAGTTATTTAAGGGCAAAATAATCAAGTTTAATGATAAAATACCACTTGATAGTTATTTAAGGGGCATGTTAGGCACATACCTACCTTGTTACTCGCATATTGAGAATATGGCCTGTATTGACGGACATTGCTCGTATTCTTACAAGGGTCGTACGTATAAATAATGTTTGTATGGATATAGACCGTAAAAAGCTATGGGTGCGTTTAGTTTTGGAAAACAAGGGGTGTTTTCCATTTCCATTTTTCAAGAAAATAAGGAAAACAGAAAACGCGTTTAAATTGTATTTTTTAGAAAACGTTTTCCAGGAAAACAGAAAATAGTGTTTTCTAAATTTTAACTAAAAATGGAAACACTTTTTTTACTGTTTTCTGATTTCTATTTTCGTTTTCCAAATATATACAAAAGAAAAGGGCCGTTCATTTTCTAGGGTTTATACGCACAGCCGCTCGACCTCTCATCCGTTAAGAAATACTTATTATTTTAAATCTTTTATACATGTATTGTCTTTACTTTATGAGTTTTATTTTAATACTTTTGTTCTTTAATTTGTCATATGTAAGGAAATCCAATGAAATATAAAGATAAAAAAAATAGAAAACAGTTGATTTTAACATGTTTTCTAGTTTTCAAATTTTGAAAATGAAAATTCTATCTTTCAAATTTGAACGCGTTTTCAAAAATTTTCATGTGTTTTCTAGAGATGGAAAACTCATTTCTTTTTTAAAAAACTAGAAATGGAAAACTAGAAAACATTTTCCACAACTAAACGGCCCATATATTTCTCGTATCATTTTGAAGATATTGACCGTATCGGTCAACATTGTCCATATATGTGTTTGAAGATAGCGGTCATATAAGTGAGTATTGTCCGTATCAGTATAACACTTGAATTTTATTTTTTATTTTTAGGTTATTTGACATGACGTATTAATCCTCAAAATGCGTCGAATAGATATATTGGTCAATGAAATTAATTAATATAATTTTTTTTAAATAATACGTTGTGTCAAATAATTTAAAAAATAAAAAACTAAAAAATTTAAGCTAATACGGGCAATATTTCTAAATTGATACGGGCATTATTGGCTGACTAGTAGAAAACCTACGCGATGTGATGGCGACAACAATCAACCAACGTGGTACTTGTTTTCTGTTTATTTATCAGTCATCTCATGATATATTGTATTATACCTCTGATAGTTTTATCATTTGTAGCATCGGCATAGTCTATATATGTCTTAAAAGCCTTGCAGATCTCAATTTAATAATAACAAACACACAAATAAAGTCGGGTAACTGGTCATAACCATAGTAATTTAAAAATAAATATTTGAACACATGAATAACAAAATATATGTCATAAACATATCAATTTTGAACTAAAAAATCCGCGTGTCAACTACTTCCATTGTGATGAGATCAATGTTTGTCATAAGCCTTACACATCTCAATGATCTTAACACCATAGTTCGACCATCATTCTTTATCGAAATTTAAATCGGAAGTCTCGTGTATCTATTTCCTTTTGAGTGTTACATTCCCTTCATTATCATTTTCTTGTATCTTCTCCTCTACTGTAGCAGGTTCCACCACTTACAAAAATGCTCAGTGTCTTCATGTGTTTTATCAAAATCAGGAATGTTATATATTTAGCAAGGTTGCAAAACTCGCTAGGCGCTCCCCAGGCGGCCAACTGGGGAGTTGAGAGTACTCGGCCTAGGCGGGGAGTACTCGGAGAGTACTCGGAAATGGTATATTATGATGAAAATATTTTTTTTAGAAATTATATACATGTTCAAATGCCAATATTTATAATAAAATGCATAAATATTAAAAAATTAATATTGATATCATCATTAGTATATCAAAAATTTATACCAGTACCCTTCATCATTAGTATAATCTTAAAACCTATAATAAATTTTGTTTAAGGTGCTCTTTAGTTGCGGTTGATGCAGTAGATGAACTCGATTGCTTGACGACGATGAACAAAGAACGACGAATGACAATAGGGTTTGGGAGTCCGAAATTGCGATGAACTCGTTCCAGACGTTAGATGTATGACTGTGAAGTGAACGACAAAGAATATTTAGGGTTTTATTTCAATTTAGCGCCTGGGAGTTGGGAATTATTTTTTTTGTCTTTTTTTTTCAATTAGTTATTTTTTTTTAATTTAAAATTGCGTTGACCGAGTTGGACCGCCTAGGCCGAGTTGGACCGCCTAGGCCGCCTAGCACCGAGGTTGACCAAGTTTGACCGCCCACGAGTTGCTCAGGCGAGTTGCCTAAAAGCGCTTCAGTAACATTCCGCCTAGCGCCTAGGCGCCGCCTAGCCGGCCGCCTAGGCCGAGTTTTACAACACTGAAAAAAAAAATTCTGAGGGTACCCGGTCGAAAAAGGGTTTTCGATCGGAAAGGTATACCCTGATCGAAAAGTAAGCTTTTCGATCGAAAAGGGGTATCCGGTCGAAAAAGGGTGTCCGATCGAAAAGTGTTACCCGATCGAAAAGTATGATTTTTAGACGTTTAATTGGTACATGACATATCTTTCTTTTTTTCATCCATAAGAGATTTCTAATTTATATAGGAGAAAAATAAATAGGTATGTATGTTGTAAATGATAGATTTAATAAAGGGGGCATGTATTACCTTTTATGCCTTAAGGCATAAAATTTATTAACACACCTTCGTTTTAATACATATGCACTTTTGCGTGATACCCTTTTTAACAATGTCACATAAACTTGTCCACGCTAGTACAAACTTGAGCAAAAGCTGCGGTTATTTTGGGCAAAAGCTGCGGTTCCTAAACCGCAGCATTAGGTTGCGCAGCTTTTGGTGCTTGAGCAAATGTTGCGGTTCTCTTCAAAGCAAATGCTGCGGTCCTATAACCGCAGCTTTTGCTAATTTATGAAGAAAAAAATAAATAATATTTTAATTAGTATTTTTCAGAAAATATCAATATTTTCTTCCTATAAATTGCATATAATATACATCATAATAACTTTTTAATACTTCTATAGCATAATGTTGAAAATTCTATAACATTCAAAACATATCGTTCAACAAAAACATGTATATATTCTCATACATTGAACGTTGTTCAAAATTTATCGTAAAAGCCTAACTAAACATGTATTCTAATACATCAAACCTTGAAAATCTTCAAACACCGTACAACTTTGTCATCCAAGTACTCATCAAGTCATAGACCATAAAGTAAAGCTCATCGGGCGAGGTTTTCGCTTCCGATTTCCATATCTAAAACATATAAACAAAGTTGCTAAACTTTATACAAAAAAATAAAAAGTCGATATTTTGAATATTTACAAAACACTTACATTGTTTAGGAAATCATATTGCATTGTATCAAGAAACGCCCGAATGTGTTTTATCACCATATACCCGCATTCCCAATTGCTATTTTGTTGGTTACACTGCATTTAGTTCACACTTAGTCATTTCATTAATTTAGAACATCTGAAAATAAATTGATAAAAAAATACCTTTGTTGTGGAAGATTGTAGATGCATAAAAGAACCGGCCACGTACTATGACGACTGCTCATGTTACCGAAAGGATTGATCCCATCTGAACTAAGCCCAAACCGTATGTTTCTCGTCTCCTTGCCAAATTCAGGATACTTCTTATCTATGGTTCTCCATTGAGGTGAATCTGCCACATGTCTTAGTTTCCCGTCAATTACACGTTCATCTGAATGCCAACGTAATAATTCCGCTTCTTTTTCGTTTGAAAACAACCTTTTCAGTCTAGGTATAATAGGGAGATACCACAACATTTTAGCCGGCGGTCCATTTTTTGTCACATCATCGTCAACTTCATCCGAATCCTTTATCCGCTTATACCTCGATGCACCACACACAACACATTTATGTTTATCTGCATGCTCCTTTCTATACAATATACAATCATTTGGGCATGCATGTAATCTTTCAACTTCCAATCCCATCGGACACATCATTTTTTTCGCTTGGTATGTCGAAACAGGTAATTCATTGTCTTCGGGAAACATGTCATGCAAAAGCACTAATAGTTTTGTGAAACTTTGATCGCTCCATCCGTATTCTGATTTTAACTTAAACAACTTCAACACAACATCAAGTTTGTTAAATTTAGAACCGTTATACAACGGTTTTTCTGCATCGTCAAATAGTTGTTGTAATTTTTCTTTTTCGGTATCACCCATATTAGTCTCCATGTCATGTAACATTTCATTTACATTTTCACTTGGGTCATATGAATGGCTATCATGGTCATCAACGTCTAACGAGTCATTGTTGTAAGTACTATGATTATTAATGTTTAAAGTGGTAGATGATTGACTAAAATTCAATATTGATTCTCCATGTCTTGACCAACAATGATATCTGGGCACAAAACCATGTAGCAACAAATGAAACTCTATATCTCCAGCACGTTCAAAGTACTTAAAGTTTTTACAAACAGAACAAGGACAAGAAATCAATTGATCTCCCTTTTTCACGCGATTTGCTTCTGCAGCCGTAATAAAACTTTGAACACCCAACCTATAAGTTTCAGATAAATTCGAAGTTTGGTACATCCAAGTATCACGATCCATCTGAAATTCAAAACAAACAAACAAGTGATGTAAATGTATGTAAACTGGTAGTCTAAGGCGGTGGATCCTAACCCACTTTTTGAATATTCTATCTCATATGTATACATTTTAACGTGTTAACTATTTAAGAAAAATCGGCAGCATTTCCCCTTAACTCCCCAAGTATGCATATAAAACGCAAACCCGAAGGAGTAGGAGAAAAAGTTGTCAATTTTTTCTTAAATAGTCAACACGCTAAAATGTATACACGTCCTAATGAGATAGAATATTCAAAAAGCAGTCCCAAAGGGGACAATCCAAAATTTATCTCTATTAGATAAATTTTGGACGGGTATACTCTAAAGGGTTCTAAAATACATATGTATTTAAGTACAAATGTACACATATTTATATTTGAATATATACAAGCATATATATATATAATATTATACACACATCTACATACATCCAAATATATATATTTTTACACACATATATATTTATACAAATATATAACTATTTAACAAATAAACACATAAACATAAAAAGTCTACAACTTAATTAGAATAAATTAAACAAAATTAAACTTGACATACCTTTACTTGAGGTTTTGTTGAGGTTTTAATAAGAATAACTTCAAATAATTTAATTTTCACCTTCATGTAAAAAAACAACCATTAATACACAAGAACATTTATACATACTAAAAATTTACTTCCTTTAATAAATAACATACCTTATATGAGTTGAAAATGAGAAAATAAAGAAAATTGCCGTTTTAGAGCTCCATTGAAGAGGTTTTTTCAAAAAAAATCGAGTTAATGGGTGTAATGAAGAAGATGACCGTTTTTTTATATATATATATATAAAAGCAAAAGCTGCGGTTCTATGAAACCGCAGCTTTTGCTTGCAAAAAAACCGCAGCTTTTGCTTACCCTGCGCAAAATTCAAATTTTTTTGAAATCTATACCCAAAAGCTGCGGTCCTAAAGGAAACCGCAGCATTTGCTAATTATGAACCGCAGCTTTTGGTAACTTTTCTACTAGTGCCATGTGAAAATACAAAATCCAGTAGATAAACACCAACATGCGAAACTGTTTGATCTTGAGCTTTATTAATTTTAGTGGAAAAGTAAGTCGAATGGAATTGTTTTCTATTCGGTTTGAATAGGAACATATCGTCTTCAAAAAGTTTATGGGTCGATATTTTGTAACAATATTATGGGACATCCAAATATTGATCGAATTTTATGAGGTGGAAAACAACTCACAGTTAGTGAGTTTATCATAACCATTGCTGAGATCTGAGCCACTTATGGGTCTAAGTCTTCACGGCTGTGATAATCCGATTATGGAGGCGAACAATTTTTTTTTTGAACAGCAAAGACTATATATAATAACAAAGCGAGCCGGTTAGAAAAACCTAACCGAACAAGCGACAATTACACATACAAAAGAGGATTGCCTAGCCAATTACTAGACGACATGATAAACAACTTATTTCTAGTAGACAACCAGTTATACGAGAATCTAACTATCGACGTAAACAAATCGAATTTATCTAAATCGTTACCATTATGAACAACCTCATTGCGAAGTTTCCACACCGACCACCAAACAGTCGCAAAAATACCGTCAACAAGATTTTTCTTCTTTTTGAACAATTTAGTTAGATCATTTACAACTCACACCTAAAGACTTGTTTTATGTATAATATAAAAATACCAATATAAATACATATATGTCTTTTACTTTGTTTGTTAAAGGGCTATCACCCACGTGTCATCTACTTGCATTGTGATGATTAATTTTTGTCATCAGCCTTAGACATCTCAATGATTTCAACAGTATGGTTCGACCATTAGTTTTCATCAAAATTTGAATCGGGAGTCTCATGTATCTATTTCCTTTTGATTGGTACAATCCCTTCATTATCACTTTCTTGTACCTTCTCCTCTACTGTAGCAGCAGGTTAGAACACTGAAAAAAATATTCAATCTCTTATATGTGTTTTATTGAAATCAGGAATGTTATGTATTTAGTATAGATAAAGAAACTAAACTATAATTTTAGACGTTTAATTGGTACCTGACATATCTTTTGAATTTTTCTTTGTTTCATCCATAAGAGATTTCTAATTTATGTTAAAGAAAAATAAATAGGTTGGTATGTTATAAGTGATAGATTTGAAAAAGGGGGCCATATATTACCTTTTATAACTTAAGACACAAAATTTAGGGTTGAGTTCTATACAAAACCAATATTTTGCAAAAAATTAATATTTTGTAAGAAACAAAAAAAAACTAAGAAAAAAATTATTTTTTTAAAAACTTTTTTTATATGTTTCCTTCATGATTTTTAATAATACTGGAAAAAGAAAAAACTTTAAAAACATTTTCGAGGTTTTTTAGAAAGTAAGATAAAATTTGGATTTTAGCTTGAAATTAATAATGCACTATGCAACAATAATATAAAATTGGTTTATGAATGCCAATTCTTTGTTTTTTACATTATTCGCATAAACACGTCCATATTTAAGTTAAATTTCTTCTTTTTAATTAGTTTTAATTATAATGCATTATGCAATACTATTAGTACTATTGCATGATGCACTAATAAAAATCACTAAACTTTTTATTTTTTAAATTTTTTTCCCATAAATAAAACTAATAAAATTATAGACTTTTTGATGAAATTCTTTTTGAAATTATTAATATATGAAGAAATTATATAGAAAAAAAGGTTGGTTTTTTGATTTTTGGAAAATTGGAATTAAATAATCCAAGTTATTGGATATTGGCGGATAATAATCCGAGTTCCAATATTGGCCTACAATAATCCCAATTATTTGGGTCTTGGAATTTATTGGGCCGCCGTTAATTTTTCATTAACTCCGTTAGTTGTGTGCTGACGTAGCACATGTCACGTCAGCAAATATGATGCCACATGCTTGCTGACGTGGCATGTGCCACATCAGCACACAACTAACGGAGTTAGTGAAAAATTAACGGCGGCCCATTGAATTCCAACACCCAAATAATTGGGATTATTGTAGGTCAATATTGGAACTCGGATTATTATCCGCCAATACCCAATAAGTTGGATTATTTAATTCCAATTTTCCTAAAAGTAAACTAAATATTTGATAGTTTTTGAATTATATTTATCTAATAAATATAATCTACTAGATAATTATTTAACATTTAAATAATCAACACACAATTATCTATACATATATATATATCGATATACGTGTATGCATATGTATAATATCACAATATTTTATAATCAGATAAAATTTCCACCATAATTATTTCCCGACGCCCATAATTATTTCTACTAAATAAAAATAGACGTTTACGCATATCATTTAATCGTAATAAGATATTTAACAACTTAATTATCAATTTTGTTTGTTGCCCAAAGTGTAACTTTTGGATCGTACCTCAATAGCAACGTTGATATTATCCGACAACCGGACACCTAAATCCAACAAACTTCCACTTGAACGATTTGTTGATAAGGTAGATCAACATATACAGTAGTGGACGCCTAGTTGCATCTCACTTCCCCTAGCAAGGTATGACGGATTTCTTCGTTAACTAGTTCTTTGAGTTAGTCAACCCTTTGACTTGACCAAGTACTACAACCTTTGGCAATCATCCCTCTGTTACGATCACTCGTCGAACATGAGACATGGATCGCTATCATTCTCATATGATGTTCAATAATTTCTAGTTTCGTTCCCAATTTGAAGCGGTCTAACAAACTACTCTTACTTTGAGCACGACCATGCATTTTGACCTGTTCAAACTCAATAATGACGCCATAATGCTCAACCCTTATATTTACAAGAGAACATATTTCTTTTGACTACAAATAACTCACAGTAAGTCTCAGATCATTCCCAAAATTACCCTTATTACTGCCTATTATGGAGAGCGTTTAGATAAAATCAAAGAACAATCTTTGACAGATGTTTGTTCTAATTTGCACCAGAAGAATAGGAATAAATTGATCGTACCAGTTTCAAAATATCTTATGACTTACTTCCATGAAGATAATTTTACAGCGAGTTAAGACTGTAGAGGCTAGATTATGAGGCTTGTAATATTAAATATGTTGGGTTGGGCTTAGAGGGTTTCATTAGTTTAGTAGACTAGTTTGGTTATTGTATGTAGGCTAGTTTATGGTTGGGCTTGAGTTTACTATTGAGTTTATGACTCAAGAGGCCCAATAGTAAACCCATTGGGGTGCCTATATAAACCCCACTAGACCTCCTCATTTGGGGCTTGCTGGTTTACGATTCTGTTGGCTGAGTTTACGACTTCCAGAGAGAGTTGCTGATTACGATCGTAAACCCGAGAGAGGAGCTAGTTTACGATTTCTGGTTTTGTACCCGACAAGTTCATCTTGTGTGCAATATCAGGTTTTTATTGTTTATATTCATCGTATTCTTAGTTTTCTTCTCATCTCCTTCTTGAATCACTAATCTAACCGGATTCCGCACGCTTAGATTAGTTAGATATTGTGAACGGTTGTTGATTCTGGACCAACAAAGACCAATATTTATTCAGCTAATAATTACCTATGAATATGATCCCCAACTCCCTTGAGCATTCATCTCATGAACCAATCATCAATTCACACTAGTCTTTCATTCAGATTCATTCGTACGCACTTGAGCGACTATGAACGTTTAGAATACCCAAGTATTCAAGGATTCTTAACGTACTAATAATCGAAAATAGAAATAATAGCTTATGAAATAATTAACCAAAAATTTTAATAACTTAGAGAATATTAATCAAATATTCGAGTGCACCAAATTACTAATTGCAGAAACAAATTCATTGTATAGAAAATCTAAGTCTTATCTTCTCAACATGCTTCTCATGTCTAACTTGAGGCACAAGCTTAGTGAACGGGTCGCCATATTCCAAGATTTCCCATATATAATGGAACTTTGAAGAGTATGATTCGCACTCTGATGTGACCTTGGTTCCTTTGCTTAAGCAATGGCACCAGTGTTGTCGCGAAATATCTCGATTGGCCTTTGTATACTAGGCACAAGCCCGAGATCAGCAATGAACTTTTCATCCAAGCAGCCCTCTGATGCTACTATGTATTCTGATTTTGTAGTAGACTAAGCCACGACACATTTCTTTGTACTCTTCCAAGTTATGACTCCACCATTCAAGGTTAAGATATATCACGTCTGCGATCGAGAATCATCTAGGTCCGTTTGAAAGCTTGCATCAGTGTAACATCTTACACTTAGTTCTTCCTTTACTCCTCCATATATCATAAACATATCCTTAGTTCTTCTCAAGTACTTTAGGATATTCTTCACAGCAATCGAGTGACTCTTACTAGGATTCCGTTAATATCTGTTTTTCATACTCAGAACGTATGACACGTCCGGTCTGGTACATAGCTGATGTTAGTCCAAATTGTCGTCATTATTATGCTTATATTATCTTATTTAATAACAATAATGGTTGGATTACATGGCATTTTCACGGGTTTTTGTATTGTGAGGTACCGTAAGCTAAATGAGCTAAAAGTGGAGTTTTATGAAGAACTGAAAGCTGCTGGTACAAGGATCGAGAATCGAGTAGGAACGAGTGAAGACGTAGAAGAAATTAAAGAAAGTTCCTGAGATCCAGATCTGGGCGGTACGCCCAGAAGAGAAGAAATCAGGGCGGTACGCCCTAAAAGTTAGAGATGCAACCGGAAGTTCAAGTCCGGGCGGTACGCCCAGAGTTTCACAAATTGGGGCGGTACGCCCCGAATCAGTCGGCAGAAGAAAAATTAGGGTTTAGTATTTAAACTTGTTCTTTAAGTTTTTATTCATTCATGCATTGTTTAAGACGACCAGAGGCTTAGGGTTTGCGAATTCCACCATTGTTCTTGAGGATTTTGAGGTTTGCAATCATTCGGTACGTTTATATAATGCAATCTTTCAATAAAATCATGTTCGTTTCATTAGCCATGTCCGGCTAATCCACCACTAACCACTTTTGGTGATTGGTTGGTGGATTCGTTCTATGATTAACCTATTATTAAACTAGTTACCCGCATGCTAAACTGTTTAACCTAACTAGTAATCTAGGGTTTTAGTGGTCCCCTGTTTATCGATCCAGCACTTTCTTGCGGCAGGACTAATCAGCCCATTAGGAATCTAGGTTATTAGGTCAGGGAGGCAATTGGGGGGCATGTCTATGTGTCGCTAGGAAGTAATTAGGTTTGTTTAGATCGGTAGCCAACCAGGATCCAGAAGTGGTTAGATTTGTCTCATTTGATAAGTTCATCAATTTCTTAGTTCAAAGTTAGTTACTTTATTAGTTAATTCACCCAATCAATCAAAACAGCTAAGTGGCAAAGTAGGTAATTTTAGTTAATCAGTAATTTTAGTTAATTTAGTTAATCAACTCATCAATTTCCACATATTCCCTAGGTTCGATAACCCTAACTTCCACTACTACATAATCAATCTAAGTTGGGGATTTGAAACGGCCTGACAAACCGTTATCAAATTGGCGCCGTTGCCGGGGAATTAGTGCGCTTTTTGATTTGTTGATTTTTTGTTCAATTTGCATTTTTATTTAATTTTTTTCAAAAAAAAAAAAAAAAAAAAAAAATAATTCAAAAAACCCAAAAATAGTGTTTTTATTCCAGTAATTATTTTCTGCATCTAAAAAAAAAAAAAAAAAAAAAATTTAATTTTTGCCGAAATTCAATTTCTGGGCGGTACGCCTGGAATTCTTAACTCCTGGGCGGTACGCCTTGGGCACTTTTTCACAGAAAGTTTTGAGATTTTTGACCGTCCAAGTTTCGATTTTTTCTGTTCTATTGCATTATTTACACCCCCTGGAACAGTGCTGCGTAATTGGTTTGCTTGTTTGTGACCATTTTTGCAGGTTTTAGGTGATTGTGCATGCATACGCGGCATTCCCGCAAGACCTCTCCGTTGATATACAATCCAGAAATTGAGAGGACAGCTCGGCAGAACCGAGCAGAACAGAGAAACAGAAAAGACATGGAGGGCCAGAATCCCAACCCACCACTAAACCAAAACCAAAACCCGAACCCAAATGAGAACCTCAACCAAAATCTCAACCAACCACAGAACCAAGGCCAGAATGAGCCAGTAAACCCCGCCATGCCACAAGCTCAAGACCCAAATATCATTCCGGATCACATTCCACCATTTCGGGTGCACGGGCACAATTCCTTACCATCCCTTTCTCCTAAATCCTCACACCATGAGGAGGAAGGGTATCACTATCGGGTCAGGTACCCAGAACAACCTTTCCGTCGAGCACCACCACAACAACCCCCACCACAACAACCTCCACCACCACAAAACCACTTTCGACAAAATCCCGTGTACGAGGAGCAGTGGGGGCAAGACTGGTATGACCCAAATGAAGATGACGACGGATATGGGTATAGAGAGGAACCACCGGTTGACATTCCGAGGAACAGAGCACGAGCTCCACAGGCAAATGTTGTCCCACAAGGAAGAAGAGCTTCCCCCCAAGAGGAGTTCCACAATTCAACCATGGGGGAGCTCGTCTTCAAATGGAAGGAGGAGTCCCACGATTGGTAACAAACCCACCGGTTCAGGGAGTGGCTAGCCATTTCAAGCCAATAGTTGTCCCAAGTGCATCACCAGTCGTCACACCAATCGGGGACAATAGAAGAGCATTTGAAGTCCGTCCGCAATATTTGAGCCATTTGCCGGAGTTTTATGGGAAAAGATCCGAAGAGCCGTATCATCATATTCATAGCTTTGAGTCCGCTTGCATACCGATTGGCGCCACGGGATTCACACAGAACGATGTCAAGCTAATGCTTTTCTCATACACCCTCAAAGATCGAGCACGAAGATGGTTCGAGACTCTCACACCCAATAGCATCTATACTTGGGTGCAATTGCAAGAAGCTTTCCTTGAAGAATACTACCCGATGAGCAAAACCAGTGAGGTCAAGGAAGAGATCCGATCCTTCCAACAACATAGCGGAGAACCGTTTCACGAGGCCTTCACTCGGTTCAAGGAAATGTTGAGTAAGTGCCCACATCATCGAATCGACACTTGGGATCTCATCAAAGCATTCTATGATGGTCTCCTACCTGAGGATATTCGAGATTTGAACTCCATCAGCAATGGCACCTTTTTGACCAACACGGAAGAGGTAGATTGGGGGCACATGGAAAGACTTAGTGCCACCTCCAAGCGACTAGCTCAAAATGGAAGACGATCGAGATCCACCTCGGTCAAATCGGTCGACTATGAGGCGGAGGAAAGGATAGAGAAGCTACGTCAACAGAACCTCCTTTTGGAGAAGCAGGTAGCGAGCATGAAATTAGGGGGAGTAACCGACGAGGTGAAGGTAAGTGCACAAATTCCGGTGTGCACTATTTGTGGCGAGTTGGGACATGCAGCTGGTTCTTGTTCGAGTGGGATGCAGCAGAGTGAGGATGTCAACTATGTGCAAGGGGCCATGAACTCCAACACCTACCATCCTAACCTTCGCAATCATCCAAATTTCAGTTATGGTAATGCTAACAACCAGTTAAATCCTAACTTTCAAAGTTCTAATGTGCAGGGTGGAGCTCAGACGCAGTATCAAAGCAGGCCATCAGGATACAACCAAGGGGGCTACCAACGGAACACCTACACTCAAGGTGGAAATCCGCCCCAAAGGAGCTACCAACAAGCTCAACCGGCACCAGATGATGGGATGCAAGCTCAGTTTGCCGCCATGATGGCGAAAATGGATTCAATTGCGGATAAGGTTAATGGGTTTGAACGGAGGTTCGAGGTCAATGAGAAAACCATGGCAGCTGTTCAGAAACAATTGGGCCAATTGGCGGCCGAGTCATCAAAGCGGGATCCGGGAAAATTGCCCAGCGACACCACCATCAACCCACAACATCAACAGAATCAACCTTCCAGCTCGAAGAACACGAGACACGTACCAATCAACAAGGTCACAACCTTGCGATCAGGTAAGTCGGTAGATAATAAGGTGGGGACACCTCCACCGCAAGTTGATGGGGTGGTGGAGGATTGGGTAAGTGATGATGAAAGCGAGCCGGAAACCGACCAAACAACCCCAAAATCTGTTGAAACTGAGTCTAGTAACCCTAGGAACATAAAGAAAGTAACTTTTAATGAATCAAATAATAGGGTGATAGATAATGAGGTGGTTGAACAGAAAAAGTCGGTCCCTTTTCCACAAGCCTTAATTGATCCCAATAAGAAAACAACATCTAAACGGGGCCCACAACAAGATGAGATGTGGGACATTTTTAAACAAGTAAAAATCAATCTGCCCCTTTTAGATGCAATTAGGCAAATTCCGGCTTACGCAAAGTACTTGAAAGATATGTGCACTCAAAAGCGGAATTATAAGATTCCGAAACAGCTTGATGCAAATGCAGATGTGAGTGCCATAATTTCAGGCATTTTGCCCAAGAAACTCCAAGATCCGGGGGCACCAATTATTTCAATTCAAGTTGGTGACTTTCAGATGACCCGCGCCCTTTTGGATCTTGGAGCAAGTGTGAGTATTTTACCGGGGAGCTTGTACGATCAATACGATTTTGGACCTTTGAAAAAGGCCGACACTACGGTGATTTTGGCCGATTTGACCCCTAAGCTTCCCCGGGGAATTTTATCGGATGTTATTGTTAAAGTTAATGAATTTTTCTATCCGGTAGATTTCTTGGTTCTTGATTATGTGTCAGTTGAAAAAACCGCTCAACCAACGGTAATTTTGGGTCGACCTTTTCTAGCTACTAGTCATTCTCAAATTGATTGTAGGTCGGGTACCGTTGATATGACTTTTGGGAACCGCAAAATGCGGTTAAGTGTTTTTGGTAATGTGACTAACCCTCGGGACGACGATGAATGCTTTCGGGCTGAAATTGTTGATGGTCTTAAGCCTCCATTTTTTCCTGTTCATGAGGAGGATGGGACCCCCGAGGAATTTGCATTGTTTGGCAGGGGTTATGCAGGTATGATCAAGGAGATGGAAGCAGAGGATGAGAGCCACGAGGTGATGGCATTGAGAGACCAAAGACCACCATGGTCTATTCAAGTGGAGAGCTTACCGGAGCATATCGACTCACAATTGAAGCCTTCACTCGAATCACCACCTTCACTTGAACTTAAAGAACTTCCTAGACATTTGAAGTATAATTTTGTTGGTGAGAATAACACGCTTCCGGTTATTGTTTCTGCAGGTTTAACTAAGGAGCAGGAGGAAGAGTTGATGAAGGTGTTAGTGAAGCATCGGGCGGCTATTGGATGGACCATTGCAGACTTGAAGGGAATCAGTCCATCCATAGTCATGCACAAGATCATTACTGAGGAAGGAGCAAAGCCCGCGAGAGATGCACAAAGGAGGCTTAACCCAAACATGCGTGAGGTAGTCAAGAAGGAGGTACTCAAATGGCTTGATGCAGGTATTATCTATCCTATCTCCGATAGCACATGGGTAAGTCCAACTCAAACGGTTCCTAAAAAAGCTGGAATTCAAATAGTTAGGAACGAGAAGGGTGAGGAAACAGCCACCCGACCGGTAACCGGGTGGCGAATTTGCATTGATTATAGGAAGTTGAATTCTGCAACGTCCAAAGACCATTTTCCTCTACCCTTCATTGACCAAATAATTGAGAAGTTGTCCGGTCAAAAGTTTTACTGTTTTCTAGACGGTTACTCGGGGTACAACCAAATTGCTATTCACCCCGATGACCAACAAAAGACCACATTTACTTGTCCTTATGGCACTTTTGCTTTCCGAAGGATGCCATTCGGTTTGTGTAATGCCCCGGCCACTTTTCAAAGATGCATGATGGCTATTTTTTCTGATATTATCGGGGATTCACTTGAAATTTTCATGGACGACTTTTCAATTTTTGGTACATCGTTTGAGTCTTGTTTGAACCAATTAACACGAGTTTTAGAACGTTGCATAGAAACCAATCTAGTGTTAAGTTGGGAGAAGAGCCATTTTATGGTTCAAGAGGGGATCGTGTTGGGACACGTGGTGTCAAGTCGTGGGATTGAGGTTGATAGGGCAAAAATCAAAGTAATTTCAACCTTGCCTCCTCCCACGAATGTTAAGGGCATTAGAGCATTTTTAGGTCATGCCGGTTTTTATAGGAGGTTCATTAAAGATTTTAGCAAAATTACCAAACCTCTTTGCAAACTGTTGTTAAAAGATGAAGTTTTTGATTTTAATGATGAGTGTCTAGTTTCTTTTAACACTTTGAAAAGTAAACTAATTGAGGCACCAGTTTTGCAAGCACCTGATTGGTCGATACCTTTTGAAATTATGTGTGATGCCTCAGATTTTGCTGTTGGGGCGGTTTTGGGCCAAAGGGTAGATAAAAAACCGGTTGTGATTTATTATGCAAGTAAGACTTTAGATGGGGCTCAATTGAATTATACTACCACTGAAAAAGAATTACTTGCAGTTGTGTTTGCTCTTGATAAGTTCAGGTCATACATCTGGGGAAGCAAAGTGATAGTGTATTCGGACCACAGTGCGGTCCGGTACTTGATGGAGAAGAAGGATGCCAAGCCGAGGCTCATTCGGTGGATCCTTTTGTTGCAGGAATTCAATCTGGAGATTAGAGACAAGAAGGGTAGTGAAAATGTGGTGGCGGACCATTTGTCCCGATTGCCCCACATTGAAGAAGACGAAGATGAATGGAGCATCAATGAGATGTTTCCGGATGAACATTTGTTAAGTGTTTCTAATTTACCGTGGTATGCTAATATTGTCAATTATTTGGATGCAGGTACAATTCCGGAACATTGGCCAAGGAGAAAGAAGTTGCATTTGAAGTCTCAAGCACAGAAATACATATGGGATGAGCCGGATTTGTTCAAGGTAGGACCGGATCAAGTGATCCGGAGGTGCATACCAGAGTCGGAAGTACAAGCAGTGTTGGAACTGGTTCACGCATCGGCATGTGGAGGTCACTTTAGTGGACACAAGACGGGTCACCGGGTTCTTTCATCCGGTTTGTTTTGGCCCACACTTTTCAGGGATGCGTTTGAGTTTGTGAAGCATTGCACGAGATGTCAGCAGATGGGAAGCATCACAAAGCGTGATGAAATGCCTTTGCAACCAATCTTGGTTGTAGAGATTTTTGATGTCTGGGGCATAGATTTTATGGGCCCTTTCCCTAACTCTAGTGGTTTTCTTTACATTCTAGTAGCGGTAGATTATGTGTCCAAATGGATAGAAGCCGTAGCTACTAAGACCAATGACCATAGTGTAGTTTGCAAATTTGTCCAACAAAATATTTTTTCTAGGTTTGGAATCCCTCGTGTGATCATAAGTGATGGGGGGTCCCATTTCAAGAACTTTAAGTTTGGCAAACTACTCAAGAAGTATGGCATAGACCACCGAATTGCAACCCCATATCATCCGCAAACAAGCGGTCAAGTGGAGGTTTCCAATCGGCAAATCAAAGAAATTTTACAGAAAACTGTGCGAATCGACCGCAAGGATTGGTCTTCCAAATTGAATGACGCCTTGTGGGCGTATCGCACTGCTTTTAAAACGCCTATTGGAACCACTCCCTATCGGTTGGTCTATGGGAAGGGATGTCATCTACCTGTTGAGTTAGCTCACAGAGCACTATGGGCTGTGAAAGAAGTTAACTTGGATTATGATGCTGCAGGTAGAGAAAGGAAGCTTCAGTTGGGAGAATTGGAAGAGTTACGCGATGAGGCGTACGAGAGTGCCGATGCTTACAAGAATAAGATGAAGAAAGTGCATGATGCACGATTGAAGAAGATGGATTTCCAGGTAGGTCAAAAGGTTTGGTTATTCAACTCACGGTTGAAATTGTTTCCAGGTAAGCTGAAAAGCAAATGGACGGGGCCATTTCTCATCACAAGTGTGGGGGAGTATGGTAATTTTGAGATTGAAGACCTGGATGACCACCTGAAGCAGGTGGTAAATGGGCACCGGTTGAAGCCGTATCTGGACTCGGCAGACATTCACGGGCAGATCGACAAAGATGATTATTTCTTGGCGCCCGCTTCTGAAAACCCTGAAACGTGAAAGGGAAGTACGGTCTGGCTGAAGACCTTAAAAACTTAGCGCTAACTGGGAGGCAACCCAGCGGTTTGTTTTTCATTTTTGAGTTTTTGTGTTTTCGTAGTTTTGTAGATTTTACGTTTTTGGTTTGTTTTTCAGGAAATCGGGAAGCTCGGGAGTGATTCTGTGTCATACACTGCATTCCAGGTAAGTTTTAATGAAAATT
The DNA here is from genome assembly GCA_039602395.1 of Deinandra increscens subsp. villosa. Taxonomy (NCBI): domain Eukaryota; kingdom Viridiplantae; phylum Streptophyta; class Magnoliopsida; order Asterales; family Asteraceae; genus Deinandra; species Deinandra increscens. Next base: position 93,143,166 of record JBCNJP010000023.1, on the reverse strand, counting down.
TCGCAATACACATGCTCGGTGGTGCAAAAGTGGTGTTGTTACCAGAGATAGAAAAATTTTGAAGCTCTAAATTTCCCAAACTTTCTGCCAAAATAGGGAATGGGCGGTACGCCCAAGATGACCATGTACTGGGCGGTACGCCCGAATTTTTTCTCAAATATTGCAGTTTTCAATAACCGGGCGGTACGCCCTAATCCATCTGACTTTGGGCGGTACGCCCCAATTTTGAACGAGAAAAAAATAATAAAACCAGTCGCGATGGGTCGGTTTCTCACACCGCCACCACCGCTACCCATCGTACCCAATTTTCTCGCCGCCACCACCACCGTTGACGCCTACACCCTACACCACCGTCACCACCGCGAGACCACGCTAGTTCGACCGCAATTCGTTGCGCGGCCGAACTCGAAACTCCACCGCCGCTAACACGCCATTCGCCGAATCTCCGGCTGAGTACACGGCCACCGACCGTCGCCGAGTTTAATCGCACAACGCACGATCATCTCCGAGCTTTCCAGGTTCTGTTCTTGTTTCTTTGCGTTTTAATTTGTTCGATTAGCATAGTGGTAGTTGTAGGATAAATTCTGTGTTGCACTCCTCGTATCAAACGATTTAGACCCGATTTAGAGTGAGGAATGAGGTTGTCGGAGCGTGCAAGTAGGCTAGATAGATCGGTCATAACCGATTTCATTTTTTTTCCGAGCCGAATTGGGCGGCGTACCGCCTAGGTTACCAACATTTAGGGCGGTACGCCCCAAATTGAAATTAGGGTTTCCGTTATAGAATTGGGCGGCGTACCGCCCCGACTGCACCAATTTTGGGCGGTACGCCCTAGATCGAGTTTCACAGAATTTTTCAAATTTTCCAAAAATCCCAATTTTTGTCGTTTTTGATTTTTAGTTTTAAATTTTGTTTTCTTTTTTTTGTTTAATTTTGTTTTTCTTTATAAAATTTTTGAAAAAACCAAAAAAATTAAAAAATCGGAAAAAACCAAAAATAGTTGGTGAATGGGGAAATCAATTGCAGGAAGGCCCGGTTTTATATGATTATTGCTATCTTGTGCTAACTTGTTGATTTCAGGATGTCACACCCACAGGGGTCCAGTTCTGGGACCCGCGGTCCCAAGAGGAGGCGTCGTGGTGATCCTGATGCACCGGTTCCGGTCCCCCCATTCAGACGGAGGGTTATAGGCTACTGGGGGCCGGAGATTCTACCTGAGGCGGATATGCCAGCACCGCCGATCGCGAGGAGGAACCATCAGCATCACTCGTTGCTGAAATTTGAGCATGGGTCGAACGAGGAGAGGCAGATGAGGAGGTTCGTTGTGATGCCACTGTTACATCACCGTACGATCGATTGGGGGTTGATTGCACAGTTAGGACAGCTTGAGAGGATTAGGGGTTTAGTGACTGAGAGATGGAGGAGGGCGTTGACCCCGAACGACCATCAGTACTTGGAGCTTACTGTGGAGTTCTTATCTACTTTCCAGGTGGGTCCTGGGAAGTTTGGCGACGGGAACGCCCTGACATTCGCTTTAGGCCGTCGGACGCATCACATGAGTATTCCAGCGTTCGCGGTCTTGTCAGGGTTGTACACCCAGGAGGAGGCTGAGGCGCCAGAGTTTGCGGAGCTGCCGCGCGGGGTTTTCAGCCGAGCACACCCACAGGGGGTTACTGATTTGCAGCTCGCCGCGTTTTGGGATGAGATAGGCGCAGTTCCTTACTTGGACAGTGTGATTGAGTCGCAGATTAGGGATCCTGTTATCCGATATATTCATAGGATCGTCGCGTGTACTATTCTCGGTCGCCGCTCTGGCGTCGAGAAGTGCACGAAGTTGGATTTGGTGGTGCTGCGTTCGATTGTTGGAGGTCATGACCTCAACATTGCTGGGGTGTTGGTAGCATCATTTGCACGGAGGAGGACTTCGGGCACGGGGGTACATTTGAGTATGGGGCCTTATGTGACGACGTTGGCTAGGAGGTTAGGAGTGTTTGATCAGGGTAGGTATTTGGAGACGCATCTGACCATTGGGGCTGAGACATCACATTATGAGTTGGGAGACATGCGGTTGGCCAAGATGGTCACCATGACTGATCCACCGCAGTGGGAGGCGGTGCGAGATAGGGTTGTTGTAGGTGATGAGGCTGCTAGGGCTGCGAGGCAGCATAGGATATTACACCAGGTTGAGAGGCCGCTGAGGCAGAGACCGGAGAGGCCGCCGAGGGCCGATCAGGTCACATTGGATATGGTTCAGGAGACGGTACTGGATTATGTGGATGTGAGGTTCGAGAGGATTGAGAGAGCTATGAGGCATATGATGTCACATCAGGGTATACCGATCCCTGATTTCTTTCAGGAGCCTGATGTTGCTGCTGGTGGTGATGAGGGCGGTGATCCTGATGCTGGTCCGAGTGGTACAGGTGATGATGCTGGTGCTGGAGATGGTGGAGATGAGGCGTAGGTGCTGTTCTTGCCGTTGTCATTGCTGCTGCTGATCGGTTTTGTTCTCTTACCCTGTACTTTTTGGTTATTTTGTTTTCATGACCATGGTCTGTATGATATTATATTGTAACTGGGGGTACTGTACTGGGTAACCGGTTGGGTGGTTGTGATTTTATTTTGCTTGTATATATATGGCATGATGTGTTTGTGTTTCTTGGTAGCACCATGGTTGAGATGTGACATTCTTTACATTACTTCTTCCATCCGATTTCTGGAATTCACGATCTACGCGAGAGGGTGTTGGACGACTTCTGAGGAGCGTTTCACGATGTTATCAGGGGAGTGTGTTCCAACTTTTGCTTTTTATTTATTTTCGGTTCTTTTTATTTGTTGCATTCTTCATTTATTTTATTTTATCGTTCGTGTCTGTTTATACGTTGTGCGTGTTTCCTATCACATTGAGGGCAATGTCGATCTTAAGTGTGGGGAGGGAGACAGGACGTCAATTTTTAGTAGTTTTTAAATTTTTAGGTAGTTGTTTATTTATTTTGAAAAAACAAAAACAGTAAAAAACATCAAAAATCCAAAAAAGATTTTTCATTTTTTGAGTCATTTTTAGTTGTAAGTTTTGAGTCAAATCTGTTTTGAGGGAAATTGCCGGTACATGGAAAATGATAGTACAATTGGGAGTCGATTTTAAGAAATAAATCAAGAAAGAAAAGGGAAAAGTGGTAGAAAAGGTTGAATGGAAAATATAGCTAATTTGTGATGTGTCGGTAGGCCCAGCTGATTGAGTATAGCTTAATTATCCCTTGGTGTTTATTTGTGTATAAATATGTAAATAATTTAGCTTGCTAGTGGGTTCCCATTTTAGAGGTAATAGTGAGGTTGAAACTGATGATTAGGAGGAAAAAGACCTTTTTAAATTAGAAACTTATATATCCTCAGAATACCTGGCACGTTATGATCTTTTTGCGAAAGCAAATCCGAGAAATAACGGCGCCCCATTTTTCCATATTTGAGCATAGTAGGTAATAAGCGGTTAATGAATTAGAGTGAAGGGGCAGAATACTCATGTACGATTTCGGGGGTAAGACCTTGTGAAAGAGTACCTCTGATGATGTCCCGGATCTCGCGGGCAAAACACTCACGTATGATCTCGGGGGTAAGACCTTGTGAGAGAATGCCTCTGATGATGTCCGTTGGTAAATATAGTTAAAATTAACCAATTTTAAAAAAAAAAAAAAAAAAAAAAGAAAATGAAAAAAATATAGAAGCATCAGTAGTCAAATAAATGCTCAACAAATCCATTCATTCATTTAAATCCATCATTCTTGGGATATATGAGTATCTGATTTAACTAGGGTGGGGAAAATATAAATATTCTATCTATATTACCCTTTGCTTTGACCGAATTTGAGTCGGGATTAGACTAAGCTAGGACTTTCTGAATGTGGGACACATAGGCAGGTTGATACAAATGATTGGTAATTATATAAACACCTTGGGGGCTCAAAGATCAGTGGTTGGGTTTAGTCGGATAGAAATACCGGTGATTGCAATTAGTATATATGAATACATTTGGAATGTGGAATGGAAAAAGGTTGATAAATGTTAAATGTTAAAAGATTTTGAGATTGATTTTCCGATTATGATTCCATGGCAGTTTTTCCGAGACGGAAAAAGTCAAGTGTGGGGATGTGATGTTAGTCCAAATTGTCGTCATTATTATGCTTATATTATCTTATTTAATAACAATAATGGTTGGATTACATGGCATTTTCACGGGTTTTTGTATTGTGAGGTACCGTAAGCTAAATGAGCTAAAAGTGGAGTTTTATGAAGAACTGAAAGCTGCTGGTACAAGGATCGAGAATCGAGTAGGAACGAGTGAAGACGTAGAAGAAATTAAAGAAAGTTCCTGAGATCCAGATCTGGGCGGTACGCCCAGAAGAGAAGAAATCAGGGCGGTACGCCCTAAAAGTTAGAGATGCAACCGGAAGTTCAAGTCCGGGCGGTACGCCCAGAGTTTCACAAATTGGGGCGGTACGCCCCGAATCAGTCGGCAGAAGAAAAATTAGGGTTTAGTATTTAAACTTGTTCTTTAAGTTTTTATTCATTCATGCATTGTTTAAGACGACCAGAGGCTTAGGGTTTGCGAATTCCACCATTGTTCTTGAGGATTTTGAGGTTTGCAATCATTCGGTACGTTTATATAATGCAATCTTTCAATAAAATCATGTTCGTTTCATTAGCCATGTCCGGCTAATCCACCACTAACCACTTTTGGTGATTGGTTGGTGGATTCGTTCTATGACTAACCTATTATTAAACTAGTTACCCGCATGCTAAACTGTTTAACCTAACTAGTAATCTAGGGTTTTAGTGGTCCCCTGTTTATCGATCCAGCACTTTCTTGCGGCAGGACTAATCAGCCCATTAGGAATCTAGGTTATTAGGTCAGGGAGGCAATTGGGGGGCATGTCTATGTGTCGCTAGGAAGTAATTAGGTTTGTTTAGATCGGTAGCCAACCAGGATCCAGAAGTGGTTAGATTTGTCTCATTTGATAAGTTCATCAATTTCTTAGTTCAAAGTTAGTTACTTTATTAGTTAATTCACCCAATCAATCAAAACAGCTAAGTGGCAAAGTAGGTAATTTTAGTTAATCAGTAATTTTAGTTAATTTAGTTAATCAACTCATCAATTTCCACATATTCCCTAGGTTCGATAACCCTAACTTCCACTACTACATAATCAATCTAAGTTGGGGATTTGAAACGGCCTGACAAACCGTTATCAAATAATCCTAAACTTAAACCTATAGATAGGTTGTTTATTAGTTATGATTCTAAATATTCATCTAAATTGCAGTACTAACTACAAATATGGTGGCTTAAATTAAATGGAATTAGGATGGCTGGATTTACGTGAGTATGAATGTGAAAAAAAAAAAAGAATTACAAAGCAAGTAAAAGTTGGGTGGATTATGTGAGCTGCAAAGGAAAATAAAATAAAATGTAGTGCAAAGCAACTTATGTTTATATTTAGAAAATTAGGGATTCAACCCCCAAGGTGTTTACAAACATGCGGAGGTGCATACCAGATCGGTTCCCGGCAACGGCGCCAATTTGATAACGGGTGTCGAGACCGCTACAAATAATCCTAAACTTAAACCTATAGATAGGGTAAGTAGGGTATCAATCCAGGGGAGTTGGTGGTCACTAGTGATTTAGTATTTAACTACCTAACTAAATTAACTACCTAAATCTAGATTACTGTCACTAACCTAGATTGACCTAAACTAAACCAAACTAATTTAATCTAATGAACTGAACTAAATTGCCTCTTGGCTGTTTTGCTTGAATTGGAAGTAAACTAGCAACTTAACTAAAACTACTAAATAAATTACTTATGAGACAAGTTAACTACTTTTGGATCCTGGTTGGCTACCGATCTGGGCAAAACCTAATCAATTGCTAATACTACATAGACATAGTCCCCAATTGCTTCCTTGACCTAATAACCTAAATTTCTAATGGGCTGATTAGTCCTGCCGCAAGAAAATACTAAATCACTAGTGACCACCAACTCCCCTGGATTGATACCCTACTTACCCTATCTATAGGTTTAAGTTTAGGATTATTTGTAGCGGTCTCGACACCCGTTATCAATAGCATGGCATACATTATAAAACCGATAGCAGAGGCATATGGAACCCTTTTCATATCCTCTATTTTTTTGTCTGTCTTAGGATATTATTGCTTATTCAGCAGTGTTTCGTGTGCCATGGGCAAGAGTGCTTTTTTATTTCTTGCATTGAGAAGCGTCGTGTGATCTTATCTATACATGTACTTTGGCTTAGTGCAATTAGACGTTTCAACCTAACTCTAAGAATCTTTATTACTAGACTATAGGTGGCTTTGTCAAGAGCTTTCATCTAGAAACATTTCTTCAGCCAATACTTTACGTCCTGAAGCATAGGAATATCGTTCCCAATGATTAGTATGGCATCTACATACAGGATAACAAAACACAAGGCTCATCTTATGTTTATATACTACACAAGGTGCGCATACAAGGCCTTTTAGGCCCAAGCCCAACAACTAATATAATTTATTAAACAACCCTATAACAATTGCAAGCCCACTTAGTAAATCAAACTAATAACCAATGGACCATTTAAATGTCTTCAACCTTCAAACATCATGTTCTCGACTTGCTGGCTTAGGTGTTGATGAAGATCATTTATTTGACAACCTTCATTGGCAGTGCGAGAGACTCTTGGGAACTTTCTCTCAATCAGCATCGGCTTGGACTTCTAAAAATAAACTAGTAATAATAGGAGGATTCTTGACAACTTTTTTTTCTTGAATGAACTCCGGTCCTTGCTGAATCATCGATAACTGTCTTTAATTGCCTTTCTTTTTAGAGGATAAGATTTTAAAACCTCTATCTTTGGCATTGTTGTTCTTCAGATAACATGATCTTGACTGCTCTGCACCTTTTCCTTCAACATATATATTCATGCATTCAGCTTCCCCTTAACTCATGAATATTACCTTTGGAATCTTTTGGAAGCTTCAACAAAACCAACAAACTTCCCCTAAAAAACAACTTTTCCAGATAAGAAAGTCTTGTCCGCCTGGTTTTCTAGCATGAGCAGCAGCAACAACATCCTTTTGATCACAAGATCATTTGTTTTTCTTTGTTTAATCATCAGCCTGTTTGACACAACAAAGCAACAAACACAAACCAGACGTATGATGACAGGTTTCTGGGTTAGTAGATGAATAACATTATTTAACCAAAACCCTAACATAGGTTACAAGTTTCCTTTAATTTCTTCCCCTAAACCAAAGATGTCATTTAACTTCCCCTTAGCTGAGCACCTCCCCTCATGCTAATCACTTATCCTCAGATAATCACATCCCCTAAGAAAATACCTATATTCCTCCTTTCTTCCCCTTAAAAAGAATAACTTTTAGGGGGGGGGGGGGGGGGGGGGGGGGCATACTTTCATGCACAAAACCCATAAAACCACATAGAAACTTTTAAATTAACCTTGTCAAGTTGAAAAAGAAAAATTAAGAAATCACAAAAGAAAAAAAAACTTAAACAAATATCTACCAAGTCACACATGAGAAGATTGATTAGGGTAGGGATGAGATCGGTATTCTACCAGTACCGTCCAGGTTAGTACCGGTACCGAATTTGAAGAGAAGTGGGTACCGAATCCTGTACCCATTTACCGGTTCGGTACCGGTGCCGGTACCGGTATCGGTACCGGTATTTCGATAAAGTACCGCTTTAGTACCGATTTTCTTTTTTTCCCCCAAAAGTATACATAGTACAAATATACGTATATATCATTATGAATTTGATGGTACATGAACACGATGAATTCTATGAATAAATAAAATTATAAGTATAAAGGAACCAACAAAACAATTACTTTCGCTTCATTTATAAAGGAACCAACAAATCAACTTGGTAAAAAAATGAACCAAAATTGTTACTGACGTGATGTAACAAAATATATATATATATATATATATATATATATATATATATATATATATATATTGCTGTAAATTCTATGATTCTTTTAGATAGTAACATAAATGACAGTACAAAATTTACATAATTCTATGACTTACGAAGTAATTAGCCAAAACACTTTGCATTATATATAAGAATAATTAATTTTCTAACGAATTATGTGACATGCAGTAAAAAGTATATATATATGCTGCTCTCATCTATGTCATTATGTAAAAGAAACATAGAATATATGTGGACTTTCTTAGAAGTTGGCAATTATTTCCTGTAACCAAAAAAACATTTTAATAATTGTATATTATGATACTAATTAAATATTCTAATTTTAATAAAATTATTATATGAGTTTCAATATGTTATGTATATGTAAGTATGTAGACTAGGCTAAGAATTACAAAAATATATTTTGGTACCTATTCGGGAAATACCGGTTTTTACCGGTACCGGTTACTACCAGTTTCAAAATTAAAAAAAAAATCAATTATCGGTACCGGTACCGTTTAGGTTTGGTCGGTACCGGTACCGTTTAGGTTTGGTCGGTATCGGTTCGGTACCGGTACCGGTACTCGGTACCAAAAGCTCATCCCTAGATTAGGGATCTCAAACCGTCATTTTCTAAACTGAGGAACACTTTTCGACATTTGTTACTCGAACAAATTCAGGTGATTGCCAGTATACAGGTCCACATTAAATTCATGTCTCTTTCCTTAGTCAGGTTGCTTGTCACTTAATTATCTTTTCAGTGCATTAGTTATGAACGTTTAATGGGTCTCACACATATCCAAGTAGGGGTGTTTAAAAATATCCGAGTCCGAATCCGTATCCGAATTATCCGAAATTCCGTATCCGAATTATCCAAAAATTTCGGATATCCGGAATTTCGGATATCCGAAACTCGGATATCCGAAAATTCGGACTTAGACTTGGACAAGAATTTACAAAATTTTCGGAAGTTTCGGATACCCGGTATCCGAAAATTTAAATAAATTAAAATAAATTTTATATTAAAGAAATAATGAATTATTGAATACTTGGACTATGTTTATTTGTTTTGTCGTTTTTTAGGTCGAACTTATGTTTATCTGTATTTGAAGACTTGGATTATGTTTATTTGTTTTGTCATTTTGTCGTTTTTTTTATTAAATTGTGGTTTTTTTTAAAAAAAACTGGATTTTTGGATATCCGTTTTAACTATCCGAGTCCAGTCCGAAATTTCGGACTTGGACTTGGACAACGAAAACTGATATCCAAAATTTTCGGATATCCGAAATTCCGGGTATCCGGTTTTGAACACCTCTATATCCAAGGCAACTTAAATGTGCAGTCTATTAAGCATACTGGTTCCCCACCATATGTTTTCACAACTCTATCTAAAATTCTAGAACTTTGCTCGAGATTTTAAGATGATGAGAGAAAAGAATAGATCACATAGGTGAAATGGTACAATATACAATTCAACTAATTTTCTAGTGGTGTTTCAATCAGGCTGTAGCATGACGTGTGACACGTAGTACGCATCAGTGACATAAGGCTTTTGGGTTTTGGACACTAGAAAATCACTTTTGTTGTGCTCTTAGGCAACTTTTGGGTGTATGTATATATATATATATAGTTATCTAAGCACGTCGGTCAAACCTTCGGGTCTTTGCTCACGCTAAATAGAGGAGAGCGTGACTAACGACTATGACATCCCAGATCTTTGCTTTTACAAAACAGAGGGGACGCCGACTGTTTGAGCTCAGTTTCATACTCTTGGATTCAAGAATGTATATCAGGAACACAAACATGCAGTCAAATAGAATTGCACTTAAGCCTAAGTGATATTACCCACTAAATGTCATACATTATCTTAAAGTGTGTGACACATACCTTTTTAGACTTGAAGAACAAAGCCTACCAACCATATCACTCTGGATCTTGCCTTTCACTTCAGCCTTATGTGTGTCAGCGATCCTTAGCCGGAAATTTATATCATTTCCCTGCCTTCTCCACAAAGCAAAAACAAACAATTAAAATATAAAAAACCGAGAATACAATTTCTTCCCCTGCTTTTTATTTTTTATTTTCCCTTTTTTAATTAATTATATGGTCAAGCTAACCTTCAAATTTTATGAAACTGAAAACACGCAGAATCGGGTTTTGATTTAACACAGTGCATACCTCAACTTTTTCAACATTCAAACAACCAAGTATACAGTACCTTGTTGATTTTTCTTCTTTTACCTCTCAAAAGGAAAACATACCCTCCACGAGAAATTTGCATGTCATGAAATAGAGAGTTGCCTCCTATCATGTGCCTAAAACAAACACTTATCACAAACATAAAGTTAATGATAGTCCTCATTTACTGTTCCTGCACAAAGTGAGATGTCAGTTAGCCAATGGTACCCAAGCCATTGTTGTTCTGGGTATCCCTGAAGAGTCAATGAAATACACTTTTTCATACATATCCCCTTTGTGAAATAAGGAATTTGAGATTAAGCTACCTTGATTTTTGGTTTCCAAGTTTGAGGTGATGTAAAACTTGTTTTACTCACTCTTGGAGTTGTGACTTTAGGTATTTCAACCTGTTTCTGTTTGGGAACCGTTTTAAAAACCGTTTTAGTTGCCTTCAGAGTGACAACTCTAGTTTTTCAGCCTTCTGTTCTTTTAGTTTCCTCACCTGTTTATGAATATTTTTATAATTTGGAAAACCGTATTTTTTTTATTCGAGAGCTTTCTTTGCTCTTTGGCATCACCCCAATATTGTCAGAAGGTTTAACCCTAGGACTAACAGTCTTCATTGCCTTAGGTGCTTGAATCCTGTGATGAAACCCTTTGACTTTCTGGGTAATATGGCACATAGGGGCGATACAAACAGTTTCGAGCAATGTGACCAGGAACGCCACAATTGAAACAAGTATGATTCTTCAGGTAGAAGTTATATGTAAAACCATTAGAGTCATATGACTGTGAGGTGGAGGTACTGAAGTGTGTCTGCGTCTTTAGGAAGAACGCAGATCCAGAATTCATATCTTTTGTACTCTCTGAAGTGTTTGATGGGGGAGCACCATTCCTGGAATTGCATGAATATACTAAAGAAATAGGAGATACAATCACTCGGCGTCACGAAGGCGGAAGCCTAACACCCTAAACTTGGCTGGCGACGACATCGTATCCCTAACACCCCCCCCCCCCAAATTGTGAACCTAATCGTCTCCGGTGGAAGTGGTGACGTCGTTTGGTGGCGAGGTGAAGAAGGAAATCGGAGATGGTGACGAGGTGAAGGCCGGCAGTGGCTTCCGGCGAGGTGAAGGCCGGTAGTGGCTTCCGGCAGTGATTTTATAAGATTTTCTTATAAAATCTTTTTTTACATAAACAGTCCCTCATTTTAATGAAATTACAATACAACCCTTTATTATTTATAACCTCATTAAAAAGCCACGTAGATGCCACGTAACAAGCCAACTCAGCAACCACTAACACCGTTAGTGAAAAATAGACGACATATCATTTTTTAGACTAGATTGACGAATTGGTATTATTGTAGGAAAATAACTGAATTGGTATTATTATTGGCCAATAGAGCTTAATTCATATTATTTAAATCCAATTTTCCTTTAATAAATAAAATGTATGGTGACAACCAAAAATAGAAAAATAATGTTTTAGGAAGAAACTGAACAAAAACTGTGACTCGCGTTAACTCAAAAACCATAATTTCAACAAGTCACACTCCCACCGACAAGCTTGGTAATTTAGAAACTAATATCATATTAAAACAACCCCTAAACATGTTTCAAATGTTTAAGGAAACTCAAACCATCATAAAACAAGTCATAGACGTGAAACCGACAAAACCGACACCGTTACCGGTCAACTGGCACTCAAATTCACAAAATATAAATTCTTATATTTTTAAATCATTATTTCATATACACATATATATTTTATGTGTCTAAATATATTCCATGAATAACTTATTAATATCGCGTATTGTCGGGCGGTAGAAATCGCGTATTTTGAACTCAACTAGTGTAGTAATTTAATTACTATATTTGAAGGTTCAAAACCTTATACATATTTAGTGGAATTAAATATTTGTATATTGCATGTCGTCATGTGAAAATAAACATGTATTATTCAATATAAATATTTGTGCAATTGCATATATTCCCTTACAAAACTTATCAATTGCATGTTTACCCAATTCATCATTTTATTGCATATATCTAAGGGTGTTCAACGAATCGAATTTCGAATACTCGAGTAATTCCTCCTATCAATGGCACCAGTCCCCATTATCAGTAAAACCCATTTCGTAAGAACCTTAATTTTTGGAAAACCTGGAAAACTTTTTTCAACCAATCAAATAATTCCTCCTATTTTCCATTAGTTACTTTATTAAAAGGGTAGTAAGGTAAATTTCACATAAACTTTTAAGAAACCATTTGTTTCTTTAAATCATCATAACTACACTCCATATTTACACTCCATAAATCATCATAACTATCTATTTTGAAAATGTCTCAGTTTTTGATCATTATGTACAGATTTGAAGATTAGAGATGTTTATTTGGTTTATAATTTCGTCTAATTTGGTGTCTTTTTATATATTGTTCATAGTTATTACAACGGTGTAACAACGATTTCGAAGAACAAAGAGGATGAAAGAAGATGATGATGTACATGAAGACGTCATTGAAGATAATGATGATGCACATGAAGAAGACATGTTACACAAATGTAACTGGGTTTTGTTAGATTGCACACTACTTAATTTGATTTATTATGTAAATTGTGATTACACACATGTAACATAGGTTGTATATCATCTACATCTCAATTTAAAAATGGTTACATAAGTGTAACTTTAGCTTTCAACAAGTAATTACATTGGCATAAGAAATTTGTTTCATCTCAACTTCTCATAACAACGTTCACGATGGTAATGATAGTAATGAACTGGTGATACACCGGTGTAACAAACTTTGTTTCATCTCAACTTCTCGTCATAACAGTGACGTTTTTCTTCTTCAAAATTATACATGAAATTGTTGTTACACCTATGCAACAACAATGACGAGAGTTATGAACTTATGATAAACGTTTCTTTTGTAAAGTATGTTTGAACTTTTTCTATAACTTGGTTTGAAAATTTTAAATTAAAGGAGAGAGAGATAGAGAGGAGGGAGAGAATGATAGATTTTAGGAAATGGGAGATTGGAGAGAGAAAACTAATTAAAACATTAATTATTATAATTATGATTTGTCTATTATGACCTTCATTATACTATACATTTTACAATCTTGCCCTCCTTTAATCTCAATCGTTAATTTTAAATCAATGGATAGAAAATGGTTTTCCAGGTTTTTCAAAAATGAATGGTTTTCCATGGATTCCTACCCTATATAATATATACTAGGATAGAACCCGTATGTTATACGGGTTGAATCATTAAAAATTAACACTATCAGAATAACGTATTATATCACATTAAATAAAAAGCTATAGTTATAATTCATAATATGGTAATGAATGGTTTTCCATGGATCCCTACCCTATATATATATATATATATATATATATATATATATATATATATATATATATATATATATATATAGGGTGTGGAACTATTAATAACCCTTGCTTGGAGCAATAACCAAATAACCCATTTGAACCACCAAAATCATGACAAGTGTCACCCTCTTTCTCTTTCCAGGGAGGGTATTTTAGACATTTAACCCAACAAAAAAGGTACCCCCTCCATTTTAAAACGGCTATAACTTTTTTATCTGAAGTCGGTTTTTTATAAAAAAAAATACCGTTGGACTCGTTGTAATTTTATCTTTAATTCAGATGTGGTCCCGACTTTTTTTGATATTTTTTCCCAAACGTTCGTATTGACATGTAATGTTACAAAAAGTAGCACTGGTGCCTTTTTTTGTGGCGCTGCTGCCCTTTTTTGTAGCATTGATGTTAATACGGACGTTTGAAAAAAAAGTTTCAAAAAAAGTCGAGACCACATCTGAATTAAAGGTAAAAATGAGGCGAGTTTAATGGTATAATTTTTATAAAAAAACGACTTCGGATAAAAATGTTATAGCCATTTTAAAAATGGGGGTGGTACTTTTTCTTTTGATTAAAATACCACTTATACCCTTTCAATTAAAAAAGAAAAGGAAAACAAGTCAGTGCCACTTGGCACTCATCCATAGCACCAGCTTTTTGATCCAACCACTAAGATGGAGTTATTTGGTTATCACTATAAGAGGAGGTTATTATTAGTTCTCATTCCTATATATATATATATATATATATATATATATATATATAGATATATATATATATATAGGGTTAGGTTCAAATGAGAACTTTTTATTTTGAGAACTTTTTATTTTGAGAACTTTTGAAAACTAAATCTCCACCACTAATTTCAGGTGGGGACCACTATAATTCATGGGGGGTTTTCCATATACATAAACTAGTGGCTGAGATTAGTTCTTTTTAGTCTCAAACCCAATTGGTTCTCAAATGATCCTCTCCCTATATATATATATATATATATATATATATATATATATATATATATATATATAAATACATAATTATTTCTAATTCAAATTTCGAATCGAATGGAATTGAAAGTCTCAAATTCTAATTTGATTCGAAACTCGATATTAGACGTCGAATCGAATCGAGTTCAAATTTGAAATTTCGAACCGAACCTCGAACTGCTCATTTTCAAATCGAATCGAACCGAATTTCGAGTTCTTCGAATCGGATTCGAAATCTGAACACCCCTAAATATATTTCTTTCCTTGTTAAAAGATATTACAAATTTACCCAATAGTATTTATTTTATCAATTATAAATTGATTAACTTACCCTTCTTGTTAATAAAAAAAACTTATAAAGATAAACCTACCTTTTATCCTTATCAATGGCACCAGTCCCCATTATCAGTAAAACCCATTTCTTAAGAACCTTAATAATTGTCTTAATCCTTATGAACAAACTCATCATCTCATCAAATCATATCACATATGAACAAGCACCTACACCCTTTCTCTCATTGTCTTGAAAACCTAAGAATCCAACCGGTGGCGAACGCAGGAATTTTTTTATGGGGTTCGGAAATTTTCGGCGTATAATTTTTTTTTGATCGTCCACCCTATATACAAATAAGTTTTTAGAACTGATTCGGTTCGGGTCGGGTTAAGTCGATGATGGATCAATCGGCATTCGAGAACAAAATTACAAAACAAGACAATAATATAAAAAACTTAGAACAAACTTTCTTGAATGTTCAACAATTTGAAATAATAAAAGTATAAAAGTATAAAACAGTGGCAGTGGTTTGTGGCTAACCGAGTAACTTGATTCCGACGACTGGCGAGGCTTGATTCCGGCAAAATCACGAAGCGTCGATCGCAAATTCCGGATTTCTGGTCAGTGGCGGCTTGATTCCGGCGAAATCACGAAGCGTCAAGGCCAAGCGTCGATCGTTTCTTACTTTCTCCCGCTCCTTTCTTTTGTGCGTACTACGACTTAGCGCAGCCCCACACAAACCCAATTCCCTATTTTTTTTATAAAAAAAAATGAGCTTGAACCTTATTGGGCTTTTTCTAAGTTTTTTTTTGAGCTGGAACCTGGTTGGGTTTGTGTTAGTAATAATTTGGGCTTTTTTTTTAGTTTCTTTTATAGATTTTTAGTTTATCATTATTAATTATTAGTGATTTAAAAATAATAAAACTCATTTTTTTTTAAGTTGAGGGTCGGTGTAATTTCTATGGGTTCGGTCATAAAATTTCTTGGGGTTCGGTTCGTAAAAAATCATAATTAACACACCGTGGAAAAAATTCATAGGTGTCGGGCGAACCCGTACCCACCTACCTAAGTCCGCCACTGATTATCCAACTCAGTTAACCCATCCTCCCATGCACACAACCGAAGGACGATAAGTGCATTACAAACCAAATCAAAGATCTCTTTAGGGTTCCTTCATAATAATGCTAAGCAGTATATATGATATGAAGACAAAATGGAGAAGGTAGAATGAGAGATATAAAGAACCCTCAAAATCAGAACCTCCGGAAGATGAAGTCGTCCTTTTCATCTTTGTCTTTCTCTATTTTTTTAGATTTTTTTATTTAGTTCAGATTCAAAGATTGTCAAAAATTAAACTCAGATCTTGGGTGCTTG
Source organism: Deinandra increscens subsp. villosa (assembly GCA_039602395.1). NCBI lineage: Eukaryota > Viridiplantae > Streptophyta > Magnoliopsida > Asterales > Asteraceae > Deinandra > Deinandra increscens. The sequence goes on along the minus strand of JBCNJP010000023.1, from coordinate 93,126,976 downwards.
TTGATTGAACGTTCAATATCAGAACTCTAACCGCCATCTGAGTATCGATCTTGGTAATGCGGGTGCGGCCACATGTGGAATGATGAAATAAAAAAATTGAACCCTTCCGACATACAAGTTTTTGGGTAGCAGAATGGGAAACACGCGTGTGTCGATTTGACAGGGGTTTCCCCTCTTGTGGGGTTGCGGGCCAGCACCTTCACAGCGGGCCAGGCGGCGTCCAGGGCAGCGGTTGGAAAGGTTAACAAACATGAGAAAGCGTGTATTGAAAATCAACATGTGTTTATTCCTTTCGCTTTCAATACATTCGGTCATCTTGAGACGGAGGCGGTGGCCATGTTGAACCGGATCCAGAAAGTCATGCGTAGGAATAGTGCGATCTCTAGATTGAAGAATGTTGTTTTTATACGGCTAGGGTTTGCTATTCAAAAAGGGGTGGCGGCGCAGCTTGTTGCTCGCCTTCCATGCGTATTGAAGTCGTGTATGTTACTTTTCGGTATCTCAATAATAATTTCACCATGAAATCTCTTTTAAAAAAAACTTTAAAAATGGATCACCATCAACAATCGATTTGTGAGAGAGGGTAGCGGTGTGGGTGGTTTGGCCGTGTAGGATGATGGTATAACGTGTGGTGATTTGTTGTTCTCGTGTTCTTCGGCCGCCATTGTTGGTCTATAAGAGAGCTTATATATTGTAGCTTGGTGATTTGCAGAATGACGGGCGTTAAACCTAACAATCAATAGAAATATATTTTTTTACAGGTATGATTGTCATTTATTAAAAACTTATAAGAGAATTTTCTTTTGAGTAGATGTGCAATTAGAGTTGAAAATATGGGAATATATATTTTATTCTCCCTAAATATTTTTCATATTATTTTCTGGATGCAAAAACCTAATTTATATTTATCTATTCAAATAAATGTATTTCTTCATTCAACCTTATGTGTTTGTCAACAAATAACTTTTAAAGATTTCTAATGATACAAATGGGTAACATAAGTCAAAACTTGACCAAAAGAACATTGGGTAACATGACATTTACCCAATACCAACCCTACATGTCTTAAAATTATATTGTAGACACCGCTAGGCCAATTTCCAAATATCCAACGCAATATCAGTCAATCAATCACCTAACCAGGTGAGTCTCACTACCCCCATTTACTTATTTCCATTTTTTAACACTGGGGGAGAAATTCAAAAATTCTATATTCAAATCATTTTGTCTGACACTGTGGATACTCATAATACGTACTGATTGCATGTTCTTTTCATTTCCCCATTCTTATATATTTCATGTTAATATGTCAATCCCACTATTAATTGAATTCGATTAGTTCAGTATGAAATGATAACTAATGAGTAGATCTATTTGGGTTGACGGCCCTGTCCTGATTAGTCACTCCAATCCTGACTCCATTCGGATATAGTCAAGGGGTACATGTCAGTTATTCTGGCCATTCGGTATTCTTGGGGAAGAAGACCATGAGTGGGTAATCAGTTAATGTTTGAATTCAAGGTTCATGTACAATCTTTACAACTTTAATGTCATTTACATTATGTCATGACAACCAAACATTCAAACTGTTCAAACATTTTTATATGACATTAAACCTGTGAACTCATCAACATTATGTTGACTTTTCAAACTTTCTTGAATTCTCAGGTAACTAGTCAATGCACATTCATGAAATCAAACTGTCAGATCATGCTTTATGTCATGGTCTTGCCTGCTTGCGTGTTCATGCTTCATTTTAAAGATTTATTTGCATTACGCCATTTGGAATGTTATGTTTTTTAAATCTTGAAACATTTGATCTTTTGAAACTTTTAGATAATGTTCTACCACTACTTATCCGCTGCACTCTTTTTAAATTAATGTAAAACTTGTCGTTTCAAAAGCAAATTGCTATTTAAATGCTCATTTAGAAGTCATTCATCATAATCACAACGATGATGCCACATCAATCACATGCCTCTGTATCAGCCGATTTCAGGGTGTGACAACAAAGGTTTGGTATGCACGTTCAAATTCAATATTGGTTTATTCATACATGCTTGAGTCTGTACATTTGACATTTGAATCGCTTTCAATATACTATATGTAATTATAACCTTATGTTTACTTACCAACTATTTTAGTTGACCCTCGATATATTTATACATGTTATAGGAAAAGCAGTTTTAATTAAATCGAACTTTAGTTATTGTCATGATATATGTGTATTTGAACCTACTCTTTGAATTGAAATTTGGTAATGATTAATTATTGAAACTTTAATTAGTGTCACGAGCATTTGGACAATCATCATGCCCCGATGTCGATTCCGCCGTCGGTTAGGGTGTGACAAACAGGTTGACCCTTTTGTTTCTTATTAGTACGTTTATCACATCTCCTAGCAAAATGTCAATTACCACCACAAACATAGCATTTAATCACACACTCAGACTTGTCAATACTTGATTTACACAAGAGGCAGACACGTCTGAGCATGTATGATGTTTTTGAGTTATCATAACCTTTTTATTTTTGTTCAAAAATGTCCTTTTGAGTTTTAGAAGATGGAATGTGTGTAAACATGGGTCTGCGATCTGCCTCAGTAGTAAGAATATAATTACCGAGAGATGTGTGACAACCCGTCCGAATCAGGTCAAACCTCTCTCCGTTGACTTCCGTTGACTTTTAAATTACGTATTAGTTATGTGATTTACTGCTTTAATACATGATTAACTGTGATAGTTAAATGATTAACCGACTTCAAATTTCCGCGTTTAAACTAGAATATACACGTACGTAAAATATAACGTCCGTCGTATAATTAAATGTGGAATTTCAACAATGAAGAAAATAAATATAAAATTTGACATTTTATATTTTATCAAAACGATCCGAAACTGTTAAGTCATTTCATGAACTTAAAACGTTTTACGAACTTAAAACAAGTGTTACGTTGTCAAGACTTAGCCGATATCCAAAACATTTAGCCTATTGGGCCTGGTAAGCCCATTAAGCCCAAAATAACTCCGATCGACCCGAAAATTTAACCGAACACTCGTGGCAACTAGTCGAGTAAAACCCCAAACTCAGAAACCCGACCCGAGGCCCGAAACTCATTGGGCCGAACCCGGCCCAATTTCCCATTTCCTTTCCCCTTCGCGGCCCAACTCACGAACCGGCCCAAGCCGAGGACCGGCCCGACCCATCCGCGGCCCAAACCAGCTGGGCTTCGGCCCAGCCTCACTCGCAAACCCGACTGGGCCTCGGCCCAGTCCCCATCGCAAACTAAGATGGGCTTCGGCCCATCCTTTCAATTAAAATTCATTTGGGCTTTGGCCCAATTGTTAACAAATTTAATTATTTGTTAAAGCCCACAATGTTTATGAGTTTTCTTTATAAAACTTAACCAATCTTTTAAACCACTAATATTTTTATAAAACTTGGACCAACAAAGTTTATAAAAATAAAAATCACCTTTCAATTTAACAAAATATAATTGGATTATATTTTAAAAAGTTGAGATTTTTATAAACTCCTAACTCACTTATATTTTATAAAAGCTTCTAAATTTTTATAAAACTTATAAAAATTAATCACCTACTCAAGAGATTAGTTAGATGGCTTAAGAGGTTGACAACACCATATTACCCAAAGGTTAAAAATTAACCTTTTTGGTATAAAAAGGAGGTTAGGGCCTCCATGTTCCCTTGCACCCAACCAAGAGACACAACCACATCTCTCCCTCTCCCTCCCTTGTCCGACCGGCAGCCACCACAGCCACCGGCCGCCGCCGCTGCTCCGCCGGCCAACCACCGCAGCCCCGCCGCTACGCCGCCGGAAGCCGCCACCCGCCACCCCTTCTTTTTCTTGTTTCCTTGGCTCATTTTTGTGAGTCTCCTACACCTTTTTCTATCTTGTGTTCTATCATGTTATCACCCATGATCAACCCCTCAAGTCTTGACAACCATTAACACAAACACTTATGATTTAATCTTTAATCTTGGAATGCTTACTTGCAAACAACTAACACAACTCTTTCTCTTAACCTCCATTCTTTCAAGGTCCAAGATGGTGAAACACAAGGTGAAACCTTATGGATAGTAGCTTTGTGCACCTAGATCTAATAAGAAATCCATGGATTTCAAAGTTGGTTGTTTGCAAATCCAAGCCTCTTCATAATAAAATGTGAATGTATATTGAGTTAATCATCAAAGTCTCTCTTCTTAACCTCCATTCTTCTTATGATCTTTAGACATTCTCATGGTGTTCTAGGAACTTAAAGTAGCCAAGAGAATGGGGTGAAACACTTGAAGAAATCTATGGAAAGTATTCAAGTGCACCCAAGATCATCATGATTACTCATATGCAATTTACATAACCTTAAGTTAAAAGACTAAATAATATTACTTGTTATTATTTACTTTTGGTCCTAACACAAGTATTTGTGTTAGTAGATTTACATTTTATTGTCCTAACATTTTTATGTTAGTGGATTGCATTTAATTATATATTTGGTCCCAACACATGAATGTTGGTTGATTTTTATTACTTCATGATGTCTAGTAAAAATGTTAACTAACTATATATAAACCATGTTATATTATGTTAACTTATTACATGAAATTATAATAAACAAATATATAAGAACCATGGACTTTAAAAGTAAATCTAAATCACTAAAGTAACTAGTGATTTATAAAAATGGACAAAAGGAATATATGTTCTTACTAGATTTAGTAAGAAATGAATTTATGTCAAATGATTTAATGTATGGACAAAAAGAATAAAAATAAATGATAGATTTGGTAAGAATAATATTTATGTCAAATGATTAATTTGACATAAATACTTGGATTTATTACAAGTTTTAACCTTTCTTGAAACTTACTAAAAATGGACATTTTATAAAAAGACTCTTTTTGAAAATAAATGTTTTCATAAAAGACTTTTATAAAAATAAACCAAGACAAATCATTGGTTTGAAAGGTCTATAAAGACTTTTAATATTTCTTTGATAAAAACAAAGTATCCAAAAACGAACCGACGTTCGTTGGAGATTTTAAATAAAAGCCAAGTTTTATAAACCAAATGTTATAAATCCAAGCGTCGTCCTAAATATTCTTCTCAACGTTTTCTATTAAAATTATTTCATGAAACTTGAAATATTAACTTACCTTTGAAAATGATTAAATGCTTAAAACCTTAAATGATTTTTCTTAAAGATGTATGTTTGATAAAATAAAACAAACGTTAATAATTATTTTGACAAATAATTATTTGCAAAGACTTAAACCTCGTTTTATTCACCAAATAATTGTTAATCGTAATTATTCAAAATAATTATAACTTGCAAGATTAACAAAATCGAATAAGTGATTATTTAATTAAAATAATTATTCGAACTCATGAAAATAATAATAAACATTATTATACCTTTTTACTCAATGTTCAAGACTTGGTTGAATTATTGAAGATGATTATTTGGTTATATTTATGGGACATAAATATAAATAACCATAAATGTATTTAATAAATAAATACAAGATAACGAGTTTTCGATAATACAAACGGACTTAAATCGTCAAGACTTGACCGGTATCACTTGGGTGACGTATGTTACTCAAATGATCATAGACCTTATGCATATGTTATTTAATTATTTAGGGCGTTACGTGCTACCGTCCTTTGCTGCTTAAATACCGCTTATCTGCTAAAACTGTGAGTTTCACGGCCCCTTTTCCTTTTAACTGTTTTATACTTGGGGGAGAAATCATGAAAACTGATTAAATGCTTTTTACTTAATATTATGGTTTACTTGTTAGCCGTATGACTACTTGTTCTCTTACTGATTGCCCAACTTGGTACATTATCGTTATAAACGTTTGTACAACCGAAAATCCCATCATTAATTGATTTCAATTAGTTCTGTACGAAACGATAGCTAGTGAGTAGATCTATTTGGGTTGACAACCCTACCCTAACTGGTAGCTCCAGTTCTGACTCCGGATTGTCTAGGGGTACACGTCAGTTATTCTGCATTGTTTAACATCTCTGGGCAAGAGATGCCGGGTGGGTAAACTGTTAGTATTTGAAATCAAGGTTCAGGTGAGATCATACAACAACAACAATAAACCCTGATAATATTTAAGTATACCGAAACTGTTTTACAACTGTTTACAACTGTTTAACTATCGAGTCCTAAACCTGTGAACCTCACCAACTTTATGTTGACCCGTTTTATATTCATGATTTCTTAGGTAATTGACGAGACTTCCTTGAAGACATGCAAATGGGGCTTACAACTGCTAACGGACCTGTCCTTGGAGTCATAGTCCCAATTACCCAGCTTAACCATTTTATGCTTTTAATAATCGTTTAAGACTTATGTTTTCAAAATATGTAAGACATTAATGTTTCCACTACTCTTTCCGCTGCAATGAAACGGATTAATGTTTTATGAAGTCTTTTAAATTATTAGAATTGTTCTATGTATCCTCGACTATGATTCCATTCTCGCTCACACCCGAAACCATTGACCGGGGTGTGACAAGATGTGACATTCTTCACTACCTTCTGAGGAACTTCCTAAAAACGTTAACATCTTCAATAATCACTTCATTAGAATCACATGATGAGGAACAAATATTTTTAGATCTATCTAAGTTATCAACATGCAACACATCAGTCACTTTGTTCACATTAGGCATACCATTCATTCTTGGCATCTTAGGCACACTAGCATAAATTTAAGCTATCAGGTGTCAAAGAGTGATGAATTTGGAGTTGGATCCGAAGTGTGTTCAAAATCACCATTTACAAATTTTATAGGTTGAAATGGAATAGCATTGACATATAGAGCATTATTTTTCAAAATAGTTTTAGAAAAGTTTGATTTATTTGCTGATTAACTTTTCTCTTGAAAACCACTTCCGACTTTCAAAATAATCATCATTCTCACCCTTATATGAATCCTCTTCTGAACTTGATTTAGTCAAAGAACTTTGAACATAATTATATTCAGAAGTGGAAGCTAAATCATTTTTTGGGTGAAATGTTGGCATTTGAACATAATTAGAAAGTCCTTTTTAGATATGAATTTTTAAAATTTTTAATTTTCTACCATTGTAAGATCAATCTCTGATTTAAAATTAATCTCGTTTTTCATAAAAGATTCAGAAGTTTTGCCTAGGACTTCATTCTTATAGATGAGTGACTGATTGGCATCCCTGCACCTGTAATGTTTAGATGCACACAAAATAGAACACATGTTATAATTTTCATCATTTAAGTATTCGGTCGTGTATCGAGCACAATCAGCACATCGATTTTGCTTTGCACCATCATTCACTCAGGCCTTGTCATCATATTTCTGTTTTGATTTGCATGTTTGACTATTTTCATGTTCAATTTCGTTCTTCTTTTCTTTCTCTTCTTCCTCTAGACTCTTCTAAAAATATGCTAGCATGTCATCAGATAAAACATTAGCAGCATGTGATTCTACCTATTTAATTTGAGAAATATCATGTTTAGCAAGAAAATGTGGTGTAGGTAGAGTGCCATTAGTCAAGGATGGAAACCATTCCATTTTGAAAGTTATGAGATTAAAAAGTTGAAAATTAATTTAACCGATTGGTCCGAAAAGATAAAAATCACTTAGCAGAAAAGTTTGAAAAATCTTTAATAACGAGTGGTCTTAAAATGGTATCAGTGGAGGACAAAAATTTTCAAAATTTCCAAAGTACAATTATTTTTAGCAAAAATTTCACCTTTCAAGAAAATTTCAACTTTTTGCAAAAAATTGGTTAAAAGTTTTCCACGAAAAGTATATTTTTCGCAAAAAAAAATGAGTGAAAAGTTAAAACGCGATGTTTCAGATAAAAGTCATCGCACATTGAAACGCGATGTTTCACAGAAATATTTCGCACATTTTCACTTTTCGCAGATTCTAAAGATTTCACAGATGTAACTCTCGTTTTTTTCATATTCGCACCAGCAGACCTACAACTGAATTTTAGCGATTTCAGGAACAATTCTTCATCAAATTTGACAAAATATGTATCTAAATCTTCGTAATTTCGCCATGAATGTTTTTCAAACCAATGGAGCTTATCATGCACTAGAATTAGATCAAATTTTGATCAAAATCAGCTCAAAACAAAGAAGAACGTGAAAACAACTCCGTATGCAAATTTCTAATCAAATCAATGATTTCGAGCACCAAAGGCTCTGATAACGCTTATAGGTAAATGAATCTAAAATTAATCCAGATAGATATCTCACTTGATCGAGCTATAGATACGCTCGGTCTAATGACTTTCACGTGTAAAATATGAAGACCACGAAGGTGAAGATGATTTCAATGATGAACATGCAGACTCAAACACAATCAGAGAGTGGTGAGAGGATGATGATCTTCACGTACATAGAATGTCTACACACACTCAATCTCCCTCTAGTTCACTTTCTCACTCTAGAATCTCTCTCTAGAAGTTCTCCTCTTAAAATGTCTAACTAGTTCATCCAATTCATCAACCTCATGTAAGAGGTTGGCTTAACTATATATATTTATGGTCTGCGAAATATCTACACACATTTCGTAAATCGTAAGCAACACTTTTCGCATAAAAGTATTATGCGAAATGTCCAAAACATTTCGCACATTTAAAGCCAAAATAACAACCTTATGCATTAATCTAAAATTCCGACCCGACAACTTGTCCGAGTAATTATTGGCGATGAGGGAGACTTGAGACTAAGAGGTCACAAATTTGATCCCTGAGCTTCCAGGTTTTACCACCCGGCCGCTCGCTAATATGAATTTTCACTTAAATGAGCTCAAATGTTGTAAATACTAAATGGTTTCCTAGGACTTTAGTTAGCCGTTAAAAAAAAGTAAATGATAAATAAATAGACTAAGAATGAACTAAACATGATTAATTTGCTTGGGTGAAGTAGTATAGTATTTTATTTATTATTATTTTCTTTGAAAATGTTAAAAGGAAGGGCCAAGATTTCATAAAACGAACCATCCTTGAAACCGCAAACACACACAAAAAGAACACTACCATAGTGAAAAACCCCTTTTCAAATCGAACCCAAACCTCAAACTGACTCACCCGTGTATTTTGTGGAGAGTTCAAACCATCATAACCCAAAGAGAATCTCGAACCGGAATGTCCCCAAAGTTCAAAGAGGCCGGTTTCATTTGGGGTAATTGGGTAAAGTATAAACCCCCTTTGGCAAATATAGTATCTTATTGGGGGACCCCAATGATCTCTAGCTCAATTGGCTATAGGGAGATATCCAAGACATTGTAATGGGAAGGTCTTGGGTTCAAGTCCTTCCCGTCAGTGATGCAAATTTCGATAAAAAAAAATTGGGGGGAACAAAATTAGGGTTTAATTTTTCTAGCGGGAAATCAAAACACACCAAACTGAAAGAATCAACCACCAAAGATAGAATATGCAGAAATCCAATCCCTAATTTGACCAATTTTTGCAATTTCAATCACCTCAAGCTGTTCTTCCACGCAATGCAACCGAAGATCAATTCATTCTTCAAACCCGATTCTTCTTCGCCATTGCAAAAGCAAGCCCTAGATCTATCGGAGAATCTGTCCGATGAAGAAGAAGACGACTTCACCAGAGAACCCGAAATTCCGATTATATACACGCGAATTGGTCCAAAAACCGATAGGCATGTTTCTTATTCTTTTCGTAAATTTCAACTCTTAATTTCATTGCAGCTTGAAGGTCAATTTTAGTTCTATTTTTTTCTTTTTTTTGGGGTGTAGGGAGAATGAAGAGAACAAATTTGATTTTGGAGAACAGTTGGTGGTAGGGAAATCTGGAAATGTGTTGAACAAGAAAAGAAAGTATGCACAGTTTCATCTGGATTTGGGTCAATCTGATTTTATGTTTCGTAATTGTAAGACTTGTGGAATGAAGTTTGTGCCTGGAGATGAAGAAGATGCGAAGCTTCATAAAGAATTTCACAAGAATTACACTCATGGTATTGGATTTAAGGTACATTTTGATATCTTGAATTTGTTGCAGTATAGGATATTCACAAGAAAGAAATAGGTTTTAAGTTATCATACTTATACTTAATAGTATAACCTGTTTAGAAACGATTCGTGTTTGAGTTGACCTATTTAATTATGCATTGCATCCTTAGGATATTTCGGTTATTTAACATTTACATTTTGTTGGTTCCACTTTCTTGATGGATGATGATAGAAAGTTTCCATTTTGTGACCTAGAATTGTGACTACTTGAAATTGGCTACTCGAAGATCTGCCATCCCTTTGAGAATATATATACAAATAGATTGCTTATTTACTTATTTAATGTTGCTCCTCTTACTTTACTAATCATTCATGGAATTCATTACATAAGGGTTGGCGTAATGAAAGAGTGATTGATACACACCCGTTAGAAAATGGGCGTGTTATTTTGGTACAGAATGATGATCCTCCTGCTCATATTAAAAAGGTACCACAGAAAGTTAAATGATGAAATGTTTGCTTAATATTAGGAATAGTGTTATTGATGATCTTTGTAAATGAACTTGTGATGACAGGTTGAGGAGGTTATTAAGATGATGGAGATGGAGCTTGGTGATGGATGGATTTTTCATAAAGACTGTAAGGTGCTTATTTCAACAATTCCCTTCAATATGTTCTTGATTTGATTTGTTGACTTTTTCTTTCATATAGATGTTTGACTTCACAGTACTTGATATGTAGGTCTATCTTTTTGTTTCATCCAATAGAGTTGCTGGCTGTCTTGTTGCAGAGCCGATTAAAAAGGCATACCGATTACTTTCAAACTCAGATGAAAAATCTGATATAAGCACCACAAAAAAGGACGGAAAGTTGTCTTCAACCACCCTCCGATTTGGTAGCATTAGTTTCCAAAGAGAAGTTATGAGAAGAAACTCGTCAACTATAAACGAAAGAAAATCACAAGATGCTCTTCTTGGAGCCATCATTTGTGAAAAAGATGCAGTGCCCGCCATATGTGGCATCCGTGCAATTTGGGTCACACCATCCAACAGAAGAAAGCATGTTGCTACCCATTTACTTGAGGCTGCAAGGTAACTTCTTTATATTTAACTTCTTGACAGTTATAAATAATATATTTTTTTATTAATGTTACTCCTATTTCGTGCATTTTTTGAGTGGTTTAACTCATTTTCTTTTGAAATTTTATTATTCCATCATTTCTCATATTAGGGATAAAATATATAAAGTTATAAACCCAAATCGACCAGTTTATTAAGCAAATGAGTTCTAACTTTTATGTAGGAAAAGTTTCTGCACGGATTTGATCCTTGAAGACAGTCAGTTAGCATTCTCTCAGCCAACGAATGCAGGAAAGTTGTTAGCAACCAGTTACACAAATACCGAATCTTTCTTGATCTACACTACAAACTCAGTATAAGCTATTGAGCTCCATGATCAAGAATTCATCACTTGCTGACTGTATCCAAAAAACAATCTTTTTCGTCAAGATTGATTGATGATGTGATGTTTATTAAAAGAAAATTCTGGGAATCTTAAACATGTTAAAAATGTTGATGCTTATGGTCAGCTGTGTTTTTCAGTTTTGGTGAGATTGTATGCATTGTTATATGTTAATACAATTTGGGTGGTTTTCCATTCATTTGATCCAGTTCTTTTTCGGTAAACTTTTTGTGTGACCTGTTTGAGATAAAATGTAACTGGAATGCGATCCATTCATAAGTATATGGGTGGAGTCTAAATTGCCACCTCATGTGATTATGAAAGAAAAAATAATTTGTTTAGTCAAATTGCTAAATAAGCTTTAAAAAGTGGAAATCTTTTAAACTTTTCCAATAAATGATTAACGAATATGTATTAATATTATGGTATTTTGAAAGAAATGCATTGCATTTTCATGTATCAAAGGCTTTAAGTTCAGTTTACCAGGGACTAAAGTAACAAAATAGGACCATGAAATCAAATCAGAAAGATCAGACAGTTAAAGGTTCCACATTTCAAAGGATCATTTATAAGATAGAAAAACAATTTCGGTTGATTAGTGTTTTTTTTAAATGATTTATGATTATTTCAAATGATTAATTTGAGTCTATTTTTTCTTAAGATTGCTTGTTCATAATCATTTGAGTTTCTCCTATTCAATCTGATAATTACAATTATTACATACGAGTTATGTTGCAATGATATTTTTTTTATGATCAAGCCGTGTTTGATTTTATAATTTTACTAATTTGTATGCTCGTGATTTTCTGTCGCAACGTATGGAGAAAAACCTATAGTTACTTGATATAATTTTTTTGTCATAATTCTTTTTCTTTTCAGTTTATAGAACTACAGATAAACCTGAGAAAATTCTATATGCTTCTTCTAAAGATACTTAAGAACCCCTCAAAGAAAAAATCAGACTATCGAATAAGTCAAAATATAACAAATACAAATAGATTTTACTAGAACACTCCGTACTCAACTTTTCTAGGTAACAAAACAAATTCATAGTAATCTACCAAACGTTATCATCATACATATGCACTAATACCATATTACCATTACCCTTGATGATGTATGTTTCTCAAAGCAAGAATGACAAAAAATTACAGAAAAAGTGCTTAAAACAATCACACAAAATTTATGAAAAAAATAGGTTGTCTGATATTCAATGATTAATTCTACTACAAAACTGGGGCAATGTGCTTTTTCTAACTCATCTGAAGCACCCCAAAAACAGAGACACAATAATCACCGCATCCAATAAATGACTCGAATCGTATACACATCTCTGCTAAGTAACAACCACTTGACAAACTTCTATATTAAGATACTTAAGGGCTTCTTCCTAAAAAGCCTAGAATTTGGAAACTGACCCTGCGTAGTAGGAGTGACAGTTTGAGAAGAGAAGCAAACCACAATAACAGTGAGATTATCAGTTGAGTGAAGGCGTAAGGCTTGATTCACAAGCACTTTAGCACATCTCTGAGGGTCGTTATGCTGCCTTAGTTGGCACCGAACAAGGGTCACCGCTTCTTGATTTGACATGACATCCCAGATCCCATCACATGCAATGATCATAAACTCATCGTTATCAGTCAACGCTATTCGTCTCACATCTGGTTCAGCAATCAGTAACTTTTCTTTCTTCATGTACCAGTCTCCAAGGGCTCGGGTCACACCAAGTTGACCATTTAGGTACCCTTCTGTGTCAAAGTAACCACCTAACCGTTGACATCTTTCTTTTTCTTGTAAACAAGCCAACCCCGTGTGGTCTTGAGTAATCTGCATTGCAGATCCGTTCCTACAGACGACCGCACGACAGTCACCAGCATTGGCGGTTACTACATGCCGTCCCATGATCAAAACAGTTAAAGCTGTCGTTCCACAATAACAGCTCACACTGCTTTCATCAGCTAGGGCTTGGTCGGCCTGTAAAAACGCCTTGTAGTGAGATACTTCTACTTGTTTTAAGAACAAATCACTATCTACTACATCATCTAAACCTGAAGCACCCGCTGGTGCTGCTTGTGGTAAATCAGAATCCTCGAAGAATAATCTCATGGCATTTTCTTTAACATAAGAAGCTGCCTCAGGCCCACCATGACCGTCAAATATAGCATAGAAAGAACTCGGGAGACCCCATTTGTAAGCATCTCCGAGATGCTTTGACAGATTGTCGATTATGATATGTTGGTCTTCGTTTGCTCTGCGTAGTCCGATGTCTGTGTGACTTCCTGACCTGATGCTTGTTGGACTCAACTTTCTTGTAGTAGACCCCATAACAGTAATAGCAGAACAGGCTACTGCCTATAAAACAAATAAAGAAATATATGGTTACTCCATGCACAATATACATAGAAAAAATAATAATAACAATATGTACTCTCATATTTTAGGGTGATCTAAAATTCTAAATATCAAATACAACTAATAGCTATAACATCCAGCTTCTCATCCAACCAATATTATCTGGCTTTGTCCACAAGGAGCTCATGAATTTGTTTTTTGATGCCCGATTGGATAGACAACCTTTGATTACTCTCATCCAAAAACTTTTAGTTGAACACTTCCTCTCTCGTCCATAACCAATGCGTCCAAAACACGATGATGGTATTTGAAACGGAGGATTTCTTATATTCCTGACTTCTGCCTAGAGTGTTGCAACTACCACATACATAGATACATCTATATAAAATATATCACCCAAGCAAAATAAAATCTCCCCACCCCTTCAACATAAGGAATATATATATGGTTTTTGCACATAATTACAAATTAAGCACACCAAATCATCATGTAAAGAGCTTGAATTTGGATCTCATAGGGGAGAATATGAGAAACCTGAAAATTAAGCTTCAATTTCCAATTTTAGGGTAAACTAGCAAATTTTGGGAGAAATCGCAACATCTTTTTGAGAAAGAAAGAAACACTGTATCATCTAGTAGAGCGATTGATCTCAATTCTCAATTATATTTCCTAAACACCAAATCACAGGAGATCCGATGATTTCAAACGATTTCGCACCACGTATCCGATTGGATCTTCTCAAACCCTTACCCTATCGATCTAATCGCGTTTTAAAAAGAACAGATACGCATATAAACCGTATACAATCCACAATCGAGAATCATAAAGGGGGAAAACATCGGCAAATCTCAATTAACAAACAACGATGACGAATTACGAAACCCTAAGAGAGATGGAACGAAGAATTTACCAAATTTTCAGAAATCGAGACGGAGGTGGATTCAGGTGAAACAGCGGCGGCGAGTTTGAGAAGACTACAATTGAATTGCTCGCACATCATCTCGGTTGCTCCGGCGATCATCTTCTTCAGATCAAGTATCGTAGAGATTGATTGATTGATTGATTGATTCAAGTATGTGTGGACGGATTTCGTACGCGTCACGCAAGAAAAAAGCTGGAGGAAATTGGGGGAAGTTTGGAAGCAAATTGAAGAAATTAGGGTTTGCTTTTTGGGTGTGGAGTTGTATATATAGTAGACGGGTGCGTGTAAGTCAATCAAGTGAAATTAACGCGGCAATTGATTGATTATTTGCGGTCCGTAGGATTAAGAAAACGAAAATATCTTGGCACAACATACATGTGATATTTATTGTTTTCAATAAATATCAATGGACTCTTTTTATCTTTAATGGAAAAGTTTTTTTTAGGTAAATTTGGATAAGTTTCGTTACTTTAAAGTATAAAAATTAGTTCAATCAATGATTTTTATGGTTGAAATTTAAGTGACTTGATGTACTCGATTAGATTTGTAGATTTTTTCATAACAATTGAAAAAAGTATATTAGTTTATTATAATATAATATTTGTTATTTTTATTACTATTACATAAGTTTATGGCTATAGCTATCATCCACACAAACAAACAAAAATTCATACACTTCATACGATCATTTGGGGTAAAACGACCGTATGAATTCTTAAACGGACCGTTTAAGGCGAAACGATGTAATATTATATTATATAAATAAACCCTCCCCCCTCCTTTCCCGAATTTTATGTTATAGTAGTCAGTCAACGTTTACCCCAAATGATCGTTTTAGACTCCATACGGTCGTTTTGCCCCAAACAACCTTATGAAATGTGTGAAATTATCATTTTTGTGTGTTTATGTATAATCACCCAAGTTTTTAAACGAAAAGGCTTTTAAATATTAAAATAATTACTTGTCTATATACATATAAAAAAGTTGCTATTATTTACTATTTTGCCATTGTTTTTTTATTTTATTTTTTATATCTGAACGCGACGAGTTTAATACATAAGTTTGTAGTGTAACGACTACAGTCGTGTAACATAACTTTTAGTTTATAATTTCAACACTTTGAGCGTTCGGTTTCTAATTTTAACGTTGTAAAGTTGTCTTTTTATATTTGCGATTGAGTCATTTAAGCTTAGCAAAGGAGTTGGTGTTTGGTAGTGTAATAGTATACATAGAGTTTATTAGATATAGTAGTGTAATATAATTTAATGTTTGAAGCTTTTGATTGTTACATGTTTTAATTTTTGTTTTTTTTACGTACCGTTATACAATATGACGGGTTTTGTGTCGACGTTATCCACACTTCAACGCCGGGCAGCAAATCTAGTTTTGTATCAAGGATGAAACCAAAGTTAATGCTACGCAAATATAACTAATCGTATGGACATAATTTTTAAAGTGACTTATTATGAATCTAGGACGAACTATTTTGATAACATCGTATGTTGTGGTAGATACTTATTATGCAACTGTGGTGATGCGGTCATTCGGGAAGGCGAAAAAACATCATACGTTATAGTGTTATATTAGACGCGTTTTATGCAACCGTATTATACGAGCTTTTATACCCAATATTAAGTGTTTTGTATTTTCGATCGAGTCGGGTTTTGACAATGTTTTTTTCTAAAAAAAAAACTAGAGGCACTCCGGAAGGGATCTTATACTAGATTCTCGCAAGTATTAATAAGACATTAATTAAAGAAAACTAAACGAGGCTAAAATATATTACAAACCCCTAAAGCCAACATAGCAAGTTTTGTATCTTTGTTTTTTAAAAATTAAATGCTTAGTTTATATTAAAATAATGTAATTAGGTTAAATTAAAAGTTACGTTGATTAAGACATGGGATGGATGATGACATGAAGCCCATTACTCCTAGAAAGTTTTTTCGGTGGATACAATCAGAAGAACATAATTCCTAACTTCTTGAATTTATACGTGACTAGGAACTACTTTTTATTTTCTAATGAGTAAATTACAATCAGTGTGCTCTTACTCTATAAAAATATATATATATACATAACCAACGGTGTGGTTTTAACTTTTAAGTGTGCCGTTTACAAGGGTTTTATAAAATCACTCGAAATTAACTCGAAAAAGTTAGGGTTAATGGAAAATAGATTTGGGTTAAAAACAGATAGACATGTTAATAACGTTGTTAACAAAAGTGTTTAAACGGTTTCAACTCGTGTAACTTGTTTATTTACTATATTATAAGGTCACCTCCAAGTCTCGCCATGAAACCTCGCCCCGCAATTGCTACACTGTGGAAGGAGAAGGGAGTTGGGTGGACGGGTGGCTTCCTCCGATCACATGTTGCTAACAATTTATGTATTTAATTAGAAAAATTATTTCAATGATAAAAAGTAAACAACTCTCTACACCCTCGTACATTTTGAGCTTGGTAGTGAATCCAGTCATTGTTTATGTGGCATGATTCACTATACGAACTCACTACACCCATACATCATATTTTAATACATTTGAGAAAAATAAGTCCATCTTTTTATATTAGGTTTTAAAAGTTTAATAGGGTAAAACTGTCTTTTATGAATTTGACAAACTTAAATAATTATTAAATAAAGAAAAAAGTAATTGAATAATAGTAATCTAACTATATTAATTAATAATCACTTTTCTCTTTAACTAAAATTTTAAAATCACTTATATTTTATATGATTTCATATCTAATTTATTTATAAATTTTAATTAAATCTTTAATTTATATGATAATTCACTAATTAATTGTTAAAATACTAGTGTGTTGTGTTTTGTGTTGTATCACACACTCATCTCACTAATAACACATAACACATTTAACTTATGGTGTAAGATTTTCTTCTAAAAAATCTAAAGTTAATTGTCCTTAAGAAGATATCTTAGTGGCTAAGTGGTGTGTTTTACAACCAACCAAGAGGTTGGAGGGTACATGTTGTGATGGATTTCTTAGGAAATCTAGAAATTGTTATTAAAGAAAAAATTAGAGTTAGTTACATGGAATGTCCTTATATATAGTTTGCTCAAAGTAACACCTTTGGATGCCAAAAATTTTTAGTAACAAGTTTGGGTTTTGATTTTATAACCAGGAGCATCTGAAGGCTAAATCAAATGAAGGTAGGGCTTTTTGTCCCTATTTTAATAGGGTCCCACTTTAAAAAAAAATTATATACATGTTTTATTTCATTTGGAATTTGAATAATGCCGACAACTATAAGAGCTATGTATGTTTCAAGTTACAATAGGCCCCTTGAATTTTTAGTTCGCTTTGGGTCTCTTGAAAGAAATATAAACGAATAGCGACTTTTAAGTTTTATACTTTTGCGATAAACTCGTGAGAATTGAAGTTATTGGGTCAATGATACTAGGAACTTATACTATTGGCTCAAATAAGTTTTAAAGGAATTCCATTTACAAAATTGAAGTCGTAATCTAAGTAATTTATGGTACTTATAATCAATATTATTCAGTTATCTTTTTGTATTTAGTTATATAATTGGCAAAAATAATTTTGCTCTTATAAACTCTTATAAATTAATGTAAAATAACAATTCGTCTACCTCAAATGTACTCAAATGTATTATATTATCAAATGTATTATAATATAGTATAGATATTAGGTAAAATATTTTTTTAAGATATTGTTATCCAATACGAATAGGACTGAGAAGATATAGTTTTTTTAAAAAATACTCATTTTGATATATATTTTTCCAACTTATCTATTAGGAAATAAGTTTTGTAACTATACTAATTTGAAACCTCGTTTGGGACATAGCTTTATTGATGATGTGATGATTATTTAATGATAACACTTCGAAATTTAAAAATGCCATATTTGGCTACAACATTAGTTATAACGAGAATCCTTAAGCATAAGCATCAGGATTTTTGACGAGGTAGGCTTCCACAACCTTGTAAAGCCCTAATACCTTTTCTTTTCCTGCCTTTAGTTCTTCTTCCTTAATTTCAAAATCACCACGTGTGTAAATTGTTGTGATCATTTTCGCAACCGTCCCACCATTGGGCAAGCCCTCAAACTTAATATCGTAGTACACCTTCTCAATCTTGTCAGATATGCCATTTCCTTCGATCAAGGTGTACTTGTAGGTCAACATCTTTTCATCGAGTTCGTGTATTTGGTGCTTCACAAAACCTACATAAAAGAGTTGAACCAAACAAGCGAGCACATATAGAAAATTAGCTTTTTGAGCGCGTATAGATAGTAGTTTGATCTAATTTGACCTACTTATACGTAAATGTGACAATTTTTGTCATGTTTTATATTAGATGAGTGAAATCAACAAGTTTAGTTAAAAGATGAACAGGTCAAAGATGCCCAATGTCTACTTTTAACACGTTGATTTGGGATAAATATAGATTTACCTCCGGCAAAGTTAATTTGCTTAATGCTTCCAGCCCCACCATCACCTTGGATGATCTCGATGCTTTTGATAGCATCCGGCAAAAGTTTTGGCATCAAATTGTGCGAATCGACTATCGAGGCCTTGAAAATTCTAGCGGGAAGGACCGGTGAAGTCTGCTCATCGGTATAGGTCAAGATACCCATGATCTTTAAGGCTAAAAGATGTTAAATGGTTATAAGTTGAGAGTGTTTTAGACTATGGAGATATATGGTTTACATGAGTTGTATTTATAGGTTAAAGTCGGACCAAGAGTTTGCTAGATCTTGAAACGGTTAGAGGTTTGTAGGGTTATACTTGGTGCAACTGAAGTTGTACATGGTATACACATTCTTTTAATTGTCCACATTCGAAGGGTGCTTGACAATGATCTATTTAAATAAAACAAAATTAAGAATAATTCTGACTGATTTTAGTTTTAGGTTTAAAGCTTTATCCTAATACATCCATTTTACAGGCTTTTACCTTATTTATAACTTTTCGAGTTAATTATGGAATGCGTCCCTGTGGTTTGTAAATTTGTTTGAAATGAGTCCAAACGTTTCAGAATTTTCATTTCGAAGTCTGGGGTTTGCAATTCATTGCGAATTGCATCCCTGGTCCTAACTCTGTTAATTTTAATCGTTAAGTGCCCTCATATGTGCCAGTCAAGTGAGGGCATTTTTGTCATTTCCAGTTTCACCTAAATAAGACAAAAAAAAAATGTGCAGATATTTCTTCAGGGGCAAACTGTTTACGAATTGCAGAGCAATCCAACTTCACATTCCCATTATCATCTCTCACAACTCTATACGAAACCTGCTTCGATTCATCATCAACCTCCATCATTTTCCTCCCAATAAACCTCTTCACCGAGAAAAACATGTTCTTCGGATTCACAACCGCCTGTCACTTGGCAATTTGACCAACTAACCGATCACCGTTTTTACTGTACGCCACCACCGACGGGGTCGTCCTCCGCCCCTCCGCGTTTGTGATTATCGTCGGTTGCCCTCCCTTCATCGCCGCCACCGCTAAATTCGTCGTTCCTAAACATGATGAAATCTTGAGTATGAACACCAAAGGCTAAATGGGGTAATTTGGTTTTGCTTATCTTCCTTAATGATAATTAAAATTCTCACAAATTCACAGATTCAAGGCGGATTCATAGAGTTCCCTAATTTTCAGCATACCCTATTCATTAATTCCCACAGACTAATCTAGAATTGCACTTAAAAAGGTTTTAAAAAAAAGTTTCAAGAAAGATTACAGAAATCAAGTTCTATAAAGATCTCAAGCTATGGATGTGATCAAAACTGAAACCCAGATCTTGAATTTCAAGAAATTACAAACCCAACATGAAATTTCATCAGAAAAGAAAACCCATCAACAAATGATTCAAAATAGCATAATCAAATAAAAAAGATTGAATCTTTTCTGAGTTTCTCACATGAACTCTGTTTTCCGCCGACTGATACGCCGACACGGCGGAGTTGATCGTCACCATGGTATCATTCACACCTCTCATCTTCCAAATCAAGAAACCAAAGTAAAGAACAATGTCAAATGTTTCTATCTCTAAAAGTATATGTGATGCTCTTATCACTTTTGAGGTCAAACACCGCAATGAGTTGAGATTTTGTTTAATTACAAGTGGGTCGACCCGCGCTTCGCAGCGGAGTCGGATCGTTTTAGAAACTCGTTTAACAAAACGATTAAAGATAAGTGTCGTGTGAAACTAATACCGATAATGCATATAAATTTTGTGCTAACAAAGAAAGTAAATGCTAAAATCATGCAATTTATAATGTTCCAAAATTATATGATTCAAATGTTGTACCTGGAATGGGTTATAACATTCACAAATAAAGAAAATGTAAAATCACACTCTATCATGACATGGACAATATTTTTTTTAATGCAATGTTAACCCAATAGCCCCAAGGAATTCTTAGTTCAATTCAAATGATGGCCACACAGAAATCGTAATAAAAACTAACTTTATTGAGTATGATAGAACAATTAACATTTCCTAACTTCAGGGTTGCAGAAAAAATTTCCCTAACTTTAGGGTTGCAAAGAACCTGAGCAACTATCTAATAACAATAACAGTGGCAGTGAATTGGTGTTCTCTGAGAAACTTGGTAAATCATCACATAATGCCTATTTTGAAACTTAATTAGGTTGAAATAAACAATTAATTGAGTGTGTTGTTGCGGAGCTTGCAACTGGTGAGTTCAGACAAAGGCAAAATAAAGGGCACATGAAAGACTGGAAATTGATATTATTATTTTAGCTTTAGATATTGGTTTATTTAGTTGGTTTAAGGAGCTTTAAAATTGTGCGCAGATACTCTAAAATGAAGTTTGATAAGTGAGTATTAGATACGCAAAAAGCCACTGAATTTAGCTAATAAAGAGCACTTAAACGTGAGTAGTAATTATACTACTGCATACCTTAGGCCTTCTATGATTTCCTGTTTATTACTTGACCACTTCAGGCAACAATAGATTCCCTACTTGTATGACATAAACTATTGACATCAGAAAAAATATGATAAATACAATAGAAAAGAGTAAAAACAAACCAAAATAGTCTATGTGCTAATAGACTGAAATGAGGTTTGATAAATGAAGTTTTAAATACCGAAAAAGCAAATAAATTAAGATAATAAGGATCACTATAAATTTGAGGGGTACTCATATTATGTCCCATGTCTTCCGATATCAATTGAATTGTAGATTATCATGTCTATGACTTGTCATTGTACGGTATTAAGACATTTTAGGCATTTCACTCACATACAGTTTCGAGAGTCATGTAAAGAAAATGAATTTTAGTTAACCAAGAGTCTCTATAGTCGTGAAGTACCAAGTGTACATCAATTTTGATTTCAAAAATTCATTTTTGACCGACTTCCAGAAAAAAAAGATGTTAATTCTCTTTAACATTAACTATCATGATTAACTATCCATGCTAACATTCCATTAACAACTGTTTTTATGTTGATCTCCTATACTTAATGTTAGTTTTCATTTAGCTTCAAGTTCTTCTTAATTCCACTGAATCAAATGAACTTCTGTTGAGCTATTTCAATAGTTAGAGACCATTATACTAAACATTATCAATTACTTGATAATTGATTTTAGTAGTATGTTCAACATTAATAAAGTTACCTCTAGTCATTACGGAATTTCACATATGTGGACATGTCAAGTGTTGTCGTTCTCGTAATAGTCATATAGAGTAAAAAATAAACACACCTGACAACAGAGGTTGTAGAATAATAATAAATCGGCCACCAAATCGACCAAATCAAACTCTATATGTCTCCAAATCGAAACATGCAAAACCACAAAAGTGAAATAATGAGAAAAAAGGCATCAGGTTGTCGTCTACCAGGTTAAAGAAAATGAACGCACAATCAAACATTACTAAACCCTAAAAGAACAAAT
The DNA here is from genome assembly GCA_039602395.1 of Deinandra increscens subsp. villosa. Taxonomy (NCBI): domain Eukaryota; kingdom Viridiplantae; phylum Streptophyta; class Magnoliopsida; order Asterales; family Asteraceae; genus Deinandra; species Deinandra increscens. The sequence goes on along the minus strand of JBCNJP010000023.1, from coordinate 93,104,322 downwards.
AAGAATAAGATGAATCAACAGCAAAATTAGAAGACAATCGTGAATCAACATACCTATACGACTGCCCAGCAAGAAAACTCTATACAACAGCCAGAATCTGCACATTGGACAACCAATAATAATGAGAATCACATAGCTACTAAAGACCGGGAAAGACAAAGAAGAAATCAAACATGAGTTATCTAATTAAAAAAAAGCACAAAGAAAATCCTAAACGCTTTTTCTTTTTGCATCTGTTTAAACTTAGGGTTCGGGTTCCCTTCTAACACCTTCATCGGACACCGATCCTCGAAAAACACCATCTCCTCCAGGCATCCTCTCATATTTAAGATGTGACGATGACGAAGATGAGGGTGCATAATACCTTGTACCACAAAAAGCACAGTTTGAAACACACACAAATCGTCCGGCGAGGAAGATCGGTAAACAGAGGGAGAGAAACCCACCGAAAGAATGCACAGAGAGAGCCATTTCTTTGCAAATAGAGATCTGTCCATACAGTGTGTGTAGGTAAAGCTGAGTACAACTGAGGATGTGCTTAAGCTTACTGTACCATGTGCTTACAATATGTACAGAGTGCTTCCAGACTTGTATCATGGTTATCTTCACCGCCTCTTCGAAGGCGAGCGGGAGATGGAAGTGACGACGTTAGGGCATTTCTTGAAAGCAATTCCTTTTTCTTTTTCATTGCAGAAGAAGATGAAGATGAAACAAAATCGAATTATAACGTAACGATTTACATCGGTGGTTTCATCAACAAAAAATAAATCCTTAGATCTCTACGAAACCCCCTTTAGATCTTCCTTTTCAGAAACCCCTTTAGTTGCAGAAGAGAAGAGCTTGAAGAGAGAGAGGTAGAGAGAAACGACAGGCGGAGTGAGAGTGGATAAGTCTTTAAAGACAACCACACAACACTACTCAAGCTTTATATGGTTTGTACCACAAAAGTATATAAACTTGTAACACATGCTATAGAAATTGTACTACATGTTTTAGAAATTATACTATTGAGTTGTGTTTTGTATATATAGTATAATATATAGTATAATTTATATGTAAAAAGTAATTATAATCGGAAACATAAGCTAAAAAGTCCTCACGTGACTATTTAGGTGAAACTGAAAATGACGAAAATGCCCTCACATGACTGGCACATGTGAGGGCACTTAACGGTTAAAATTAACAGAGTTAGGGTCAGGGATGCAATTCGCAATGAATTACAAACCCCAGACTTCGAAATGAAAATTTTGAAACGTTTGGACTCATTCCAAACAAATTTGCAAACCACAGGGACGCATTTCGTAATTAACTCTAACTTTTCTTTATTAGAAATTAATACAAAGGTTTAAATTAGTTAAAAATAAATAAAACATCTTATGAATGCCTAAAGTCATGGTTTCTAGTTATTTTAGCAGATGGACATTGAGATGCATTGTATAAAGGGTAAGTTTCGTTAAGTTCCAATCGAAAAGATCAACAAAAAAGAAACATCGTTAGGCTTAGGGACGGATACCACAACTTTTCGTGAAGTCAAGTATCAGAATGACCAAAAAATTAGTTTAGAGCCTAAGTGACAAATCACTTTTGCAAGATGCTCTATTTTTTCATATAAATATAAATATATTCGCTCAATAAAGGCTCCAGATCCCGAAAATTTCGAATTTCCTTGAATGTGTCCAAAAGGGCACTTCAAACAAAATAAAAGCAAGGTCTTTGCATCCACTTGGAATTGAACCTACGAATTCGCCAATTATGAGTTGGGTGCTTTAATGCAGCCATGGATGCTTAGCTGGTCCAAGTCACAGTTATCTAACATATTCATACCTAAGGCTTTTTCCACAAAGTGATGACGAAACTCAATTTAGAAAACAGAGACAAAAAAAAGCACTTGATCTTGAATTTTAGAGTTGAGTACTCTTACGTGCAAAGTCACCTATCAAAACGGGAAAACAAAATAGTTTAGAGACTAAAGTGACAAATTTGATATAAAATCACCCATAAAAAATGTGTATTTGTATATCTCCCGCTCTAAACTTGAGAAATTACATATTTCTCTAAATCATGCTTAAAGAGCATTATACCTTATACATTAAACTTGTGTTTTTGGGAAATATGTAAGTTTTTTAGCATGTATGGAGATATATGAAAACAATCAAAACCTTTACTTTTTAATTAGACTCTTTGGATCAATGATGTGAAAATGGATTTGTAAAAGTGAGTGTTTGGGCTAACCTAACCAACTATCTTGTGAAATAAACGGTCCATTGGCTCAACTACTGGGCCATGTTCTTAGCGTGGGCCCAAAGCCCTAAATGATCAATCAAGTTGACATTAGAGGTGCAAATCCCAAACCGGTTTGGGCTCTCAAACCGGTCAAAACCGGTTCTCAAACCGGTCAAAACCGGTTTTGACCAACCCGGTTCTCAAACCGGTCAAACCGAACCGGTTTCTATCGGTTAGGGGGTTTTGTGAAGAAACCGGTTTTCAAACCGGTTTGGCCCAAACCGGTTTGAAACCGGTTTGGCCCAAACCGGTTTGAAACCGGTTTCTTCACATCACTTTTAAGCAACTTTTCTAGCCGTTTCTAGTCGATTTGAGCCTAAAAATTGGTATATATACCCCTTTTATGTGTTATAAACATTACCTCACTTCTCAGTCTCTAAAAAAACTCTTAAATTTACAATAATGTTTAAATACCGCTTAAAATAATTTGTATTTTCTTTCAAATTAGGTACTTTTGCAATCGTTTAGGTGTGAACTTATTATCTTTTGTAATGTTTTATGTTTTTTTTCAATAAAAAGTATGTTTTTTTTAGTTTTTATAAAGTTTAAAAAATATATATATATATACAAAACCGGTTCAAACCGGTTTAAGATCCCAAACCGGTTCGGTTTGAAACCGAAACCGATTTCATCGGTTTCCAGTATTCTTGCTTCAAACCGGTTTGAGAACCGAACCGGTTTGGCCTCAAACCGGTTTTGACCAAAACCCATTTTGGTCAAAACCGGTTTGAGAACCGAACCGGTTTGGGTTTCAAACCGGTTTTTGCACCTCTAGTTGACATGTGATCACTTTCTTTGCAATCTATTGTGGAAACAAAACGTTTGTGATAACAAAACTATGTTATTCTTTACTTTTACAGACCAAAGAGTTTCTAGCATATATATGATAATGTCTCTCCATATTAGATTAAGAGGCTGTTTGGTTCAATATGTTTCATTAAGTGCTGGATGAATAAGCGTCTGGATGGTAAAGACCTGTGTATAAGACTGAATTAATAAGACATTTTTTTAGATAAATTTATTAGTGATTCAGACATTTTTATCATTCAGAGGTTCCAAATAAACAGTCTGTATCTATACGATTATGACAATTTACCATTCAGACCTCATTAAGAGGTAAACCAAACAGCCCATAAGGGTTATTGTTTTGTAGTGGAATAGTGTGTCGCTTTGAGAGTAAGATCGGAGCGTGTGTTTGCTTTTCTGAAAAAATCTTTATTTTTAGACAATGCTTTCATAATCGAACATGTAACTGAACCAGTTGTCTTACTAGTTTAAAAAAAGGATGATTGCATAACATTTTTTATATTACAATTATTTATAATAACTAATTTAAGAAAAAATAACGAAACTATTTTTTCTTTTGGTGTGAATTTACAATTTCTTGATTCATCACTACTTTGTCCTTCCTTGTTACGCATGATCATCATCGTTCTACCTCCTCATTTGCCACACCGCCTCCCACTCCATTGGGCCGCTAATCGCATCGCAATAAACCGATCTCAATTTTCGTATTGAATTTGTATGATCTTTTGGGAGTTTTAGGCTCCGGGTTGAATATGACGGAGGTGTAAGTCTGGATAATCGAACGGAGGAAGTCGACTTAAGTTTCTGGTCCGGTGTTCATGCGTAACAAGAAAGGAGAAAGAATGATTTTAAGGTTTTTTAATTAAATGAATTTTTTGGATTTTACGTTTTTTATTAAATGATTTTGTAAAATGACGAAATTGCCCATGACTTAACGATGTTTTTTTAACACTGTTATTGATAAATGACCTTCTGTGTAATTTACTCTTCATTATATTTACCATAGTGAAAACAAAGTCAGAACACTTATGGGTGACAATGTAGTTATGTAGGTTTGAGATGACTATAGGTATGAAGTGTATATGTCCTCTAATTTTGAGTAAAATTGTATATTTTTCAAGGTAAAGTTTAAAATATACAGTTTACAATTTTCTTTAAACATGATTTGAAAAATATATATAGCTTTATAATTTTAGAGAGGAGATGTATAATTGTGCATTTGTGCATGTTATTAGTGATCATAAAATTTTGTCAAGTCACCATCAAAATACACGTGTATCGAAAGTAAACCTACTAGGATTATATATCCAAAACATGTAAACTATCATTATAATAACATGGTAAAAGTTAAGTTCATACTTTATAACATACAATTTAAATATACATATAAATAATAAATAATATTATCATATACATATTTAAAAGAAATCACTAAATTGACCTACCAGAATTAATAATTACACAATGACATGGCAAAACAAAAATTAAAATTTTTGGGTATGTTGTTCAAGTAAGCAGGTATATGGCTTCGAGTAATCGTTTCATGTATCATCTCAAATAATACTCGTAGCATGCCCATGAAATTTTATTCAAATCCGGTAGAGTGCAATATTAAATTTATTCTAAAATATATAGGTGTTAATGAAAAAAAAAGTTATGTGAATTATAACAAAATATAAACTCATACTAGCCACTATCCGAATAACCATCACATTACGGGTCCTAAATTGTTCGAATTCCAGATCTGGTCGTTGGTTCAAGTTCGGTTGCATCCCTAACTAAGACTTATACATTCTAAGTGGTGAGCGTTCAAGTCAAACAACTAAAAAAAAAATGACGTTTAGAGGTAAAATGATTGCTAATGATATACTTTTTAAGTGTAAAAACTATATATTTAAATTTTCTAGAGCAGGGTTGCAAAAGTCGCTAATCGCTATCAGGTCGGTCGATTGAGGAGTTGCGAGTACTCGGACCTAAGCGGGAAGTACTCGGACATGGTAATTATAAAGAAAATAAAATACTAAATATATACATGTGCAAATACTAATATTTATAGCACAATACGTAAACATTAATATATGTGAAGAAATGTTCACCAGTCTTGCATAGTGAAGGTCATAATATAAACCGAATTTTGACCACTTATCTCTGATGTTGACTACCTACCATCATTTAAACGGATTATAACAAAATCATCTCGACAACCTTCCGTCTAACGACTACTTGAAGTATAGTCGGAGGTCTAGAACAATTTTTACAACATTGCCCTAGAGTATAAGCGTATTAAATTTATTCTAAAAAATATAGGTGCTAATATAAACAAATATTATGTGAAATTTAGAAGTATATGTTTTGTGCTTAAAGAAAAACCTCATATATAGTAAGGGTAATCTCGTCTTTTAATAGAAGCGATAAATAACAGCATTTAATCACAAGAAGAAACACACAAAACGGAATAATAACCAAACCCCGTAGCAAGTAGCCAAGTACACTTAAGCCCCAAGCAACCCCATACCGAAATTACCTAAATACCCCCAATTTTCCATCTAATAACTCATCCACCCCCAAACCCACCGCTTCTATAAATACCCGTCTCCCTTCTTTTACACGCGGTCTCTAGAACGTTTCTTCTGTCTCAAAACCTCGATCGGAAAATATGGTGGAAGCCGACGACGATCCGGCGGCGACAGCCGCGTTTCCGGTGGTTCTATTCGACGGCGAGCGCGAGACGAACGTCGGCAGCATTGAGATTCGTCCAGATCTTGTGTATAAGGAGTTTCAGACGATTTTGAGCCGAATGATAGGTATTTCGTACAATAATTTAACTAGTTACTTAGTCGATAGTAAGAAATCGAAGGTTTCGCCGGACCGACGGAAGATTCTGATCACCGGTAAGGCGAACTTCGCCGCTGTAGTTAGAGAAACCAACTGTTTTTTCCTTGTGGTGTTGAAACGGTCGCGTAGAGATCGGCGCCGGAAACCTGTTAAACAGATCGGTTTTCGTTTTGATTTTGATTTTCCTTCGCCGATTTTGATCTCGCCGGATGATTTATCACGTATTAGCTGGAATCATCATCATCATCTTCATAATCATCATGATTTTTGTTTTTACGACGATCGATTTCACGATTTACTGATGCGCAGAGAGAATTACAATTACATGAACATGATTCTGAATTCCGGATATCGATTCGATTCGCCTTCGAATATGAATTTTCCGAGAATCGAAGATGAAAACCCTAGGGTTTTCCAGAGCAATCTGAATCGGTCGTTATGCGAGGATTGTACAGTGGCACAGAAGCAGGGGGAGGTAGCTGAGTTTCACCTCTGCGTTTACGATGAGGTGGTTGTAGGCGGTTTCCGGTCACCGGCGGGACCGGTTGCTCGGCCACTGTAAACTAGCTTTCGCCGGAGCCGGCGGAGCGTGGAGGTTTTGATCTGTTTTCGCTTTCGAGAATGTTCGATGGTTTGGAGCAGGAAGAGTGTGGTCAGGTGTAGCGTGGTGTACCGTGAGGATGCAGTTTGTTAGATTAATCGTGTGGTGTTTATATTATGGTTAGTAAGTTATATTTTCAAACATGAAGTACGGTTAGTTTCTCATTTCTCATTCAACTTTACGTTGAAAGTTTTGAGATGTTAGATTAAATGTACAATTGGCGATGCATATAGTACAACCGTTGGTATACTCTTTACACGCTTTTGAATGCTCCATAGTATTTTTATAAATCCTTATGAATCTTATAAGAGTTAATTGCCATTTCCGTTCCTGAGTTTATAAGTTTTAGCCATTTTAGTATAAAAAAAGTTTTTTTCTCCTCAGCTTCCCTCACGTTTGTATTTTCTGCCATTTTAGTCCATATAATTAACTGGTGTTAAAAACTAACTGGAAACAAGGATTTTTTTTCGTAATACCATATTATCTATTATTAATTTTTTTTTAAAACCTCCATGGTGAACAATTGAGGTTAAAACACTGATTTTAAACAATCCCTCCGTCATCTTATACCCCACCTGTAAACCCTAAATAAACACCACAGTTACAGACTTCCCCTAAACCCTAACTCAAACGGCAGCCAACAACAATGGGAAGAAAGGCGAAAGGGAGGCATCATTTGGACAACTTTTACCACTTAGCCAAAGAACATGGCTACCGTTCTTGTGCCGTTTGGAAACTCATCCAGCTCGATTCCAAATTCCCCTTCCTCCGATCATCTCACGTCGTTCTCGATCTCTGCGCCGCCCCCGGTGGTTGGATGCAAGCCGCCGTTGAATGTGTTCCTGTTGGAAGCCTTGTAATCGGTGTCGATCTAGATCCAATTCGCCCGATCCGTGGTGCTATTGCGATCCAGAATGATATCACAACGCCGAAGTGTAGGCCACGATTAAGAGATTAATGTCTAAGAACGAAGTCAAGGCGTTTGATTTGGTGTTGCACGACGGATCTCCGAACGTCGGTGAAACGTGGGCGTAGGAGGCTACGAGTCAGAATGCGTAGGAAGTTTTGAAGTTTTTTATTCGTGTTTCACTTATTATTGTATGTATAATTGCATGGGTAGCATTATTGTTTCACAAGATTCTAAAGTTTTAAAGTATTGATTCATATTTCACAGATTATATATAGACAATACATTAGAAAAGAGTATATGATCAAAATTTTATATAAAACAAAATGGCAGAAATACCCTTAGATTATATGGTTTTACAGAAATACCCCTCGTTTTCAGTTAGTTTTTAACACCAGTTAGTGATATGGACTAAAATGGCAGAAAATAGAAACGTGAGGGAAACTGAGGAGAAAAAAACTTTTTTTGTACTAAAATAGCTAAAACTTATAAACCTCAGAGACGAAAATGACAAATCATTATTATTTTACCTTCGTCCCGGAAATATTGGCGGATGAATGACGCTCTGACTTTTCAAATTTTGACTTTTTGAATGTTTTGTTAAGTTAAACTTTGAAAAAGTCAATTGGCACTCTGAAAAAATAAGACGATCATTTGTAAAGTCTGATTTAGTCAAATATTTAAAAAGTTCAAGTTTGAAAAGGTAGATGATCGTAAAAGGTTTTTAATAAAGTGAGGTGCGATTATATTACATGTATGATTTGTATAGTCATGCAGGGGCGCAGCTTTTAAGGGGCGGGAGGGGGCGCCCGACCCCCCAAATTTTTTTTTGCGATGTAAGGGATATATAATTTTCGTGTAGAAAATTTTGATATACTCCGGTTTCGACCCCCATTTACCCCAAAATTGATGTTAGGAAAAAAAATTAGATCCCGACCTCCCACTTGATATTTTTAAGCTTCACCACTGTAGTCATGTGCTACTTAATTTGTGAGTAGGCATGTTTAAGGTATATATTTAAACTAGTTAGTGCCCCGGGTAAATACCCGAGGCTGTAATATAAAAAGAATTAAACGAAGTAAAAGATGAAAACTTTTTTTTAAATGGAGATTGATAAATTAAAGTTATGGTATTGTAAAATAAATATGGATAATTTTTGTATGGAAAGAATTTTATTTTTTTATTTTTAATTATAAGATCTTTCCTTTTTGTAAATATCATTTAATTTTTTAATTTAAAAATCTATAAAAATGACACATAAGCTAATCCTAGGTGGCACACCTTAAATTATGTCACCTAAACATTAAAAACTTGTGTTTATTATATAGTATAGATTGTAAGCCATATTTAGCATAAATGGCAAGGCAAATGTTTGTTAACGTTCACATTTATCCATTTGGATATAACGTCCCTCGGACTCCACTTGAATGGAAACATATTGGATGTGTTTAATAATATGAAGCAGATCTAAAGAAAAATATCTTACATGAAAAGTGGTTGTTCACTTGTTTGGAATAGGTTTGTTGGTAAAACATAGACGTTGATTATCTATATGAGCTTAATTAATTGCTACACTGACATTTGGGTGTATTAGAATATCAATTAGACTACCTAGCCTGACTATTAGACGATGAGGGTGTGTACGTATGTGGGCTGAAGTGACATGAAGTCGCGTCCTAGAGCACCACATCGCCCTATTAAGGTCCATAGAAATGAGCATGTACGATGTAGTTTTTTCTCAATAAATAGCCAACAAGATACTGTTATAGATAAATATCAAACTTTTGAGTACTGGTGTGGATTTACTTAGTGTCCGACGGGTTTACGGGAACCCATTGGATTTTAAATTTTTAGTGGAAATATATATAAAAACGTAGGGGTGAATCGTTAGATTAGAAGTGAATCCTATTAATAAAATCGTTCTAGCTCTGATGGTAAACTTCCTTATTTATATTGTTGAGGTATCGAGTTCCTTGTTCCTCTGATCCTCTCTGTTTCTTTCACCTTTTTATTTTTGTTAGTGAATAAATAAAAGAACTTACATCATCGGGTCTTGAACCGCGTCCCTGAAATCAGAACTTACTATCTTACCAACTGGACTACAACTAATTGCTGTTAACACGTTTGGTTATATTTATATAAGTGGAACTATAATAAAGATTAAAGAGTAAACATAAAGTAATTAGTAATGGGAAAAAAAATAATAGTTTGGTTATACATGTTAGAAGTAATGACCAATTATTAAACGATCGACCACTTTATCGAGGATTAGAAGATGTCAACAAGATTAGAAAACACACCCGACCGATCCGACTAAACCGAAATTTTTGGTATTTAGTTGTTAAAATTTCGATCATCAAAAAGAGATGAACCCAATGAAAAAAATTCCTTAGTCCACACCTGTTTGAGTATATAACCATTGTAATAATTCTCATATAACACATGTACTATATCTATATAATTAAGCAACCGATTTAATAGTAAAGTATACGTGGTTTCTGCACTGAGGTATATATAATTAAGCATAGCTTGGTGAAGAGAGCATACCTCAAGCATACCTCACTTTTGAAAACAAGACAATTATATATATAATTAAGCATAGTTTGGTAAAGAGAGGATTAGAGGTAGAAAGAGAATGATATTTCATGTGAAGGAGAGAGGGGGAGAAATAACCTACGACTTATCTTCTCGGTGGCGATGCTGGTGTCGGTGATGGTGGCAATGTGGTGGTTATGAATACTCGATGGTATCGGGGATGGCGGAGGTGATCTTTCTTGATATTTCATACATTAGGTCATTAGGTCATGTGTAGTGGTGTGGTATTTCAAAGCCAAAAAGCACGCAACCCAGCATGTCACGCATACAATTCAGTGAAAGTGAATAACGTGGTGTAGTGGGTAGTGGCAGTGTAAATGTTAAGCTAAATGAGATGTAATTGTTTAAGTGATAGGAAAGAAAGAAAAAAACAATTGCATCAACGCCTGTGGTCTTCACAACGGAAAGGAGGAAAACGCCTTGGGATGGGGTGGTGGTTGCTGGTGTTTTCCGGCGTGTAGAAGCAGAACGCCCCCTTCACGGCCCAATACGTATTCTATTAAACTTGAGGGTCTCTAGTGGGATTCTGGAGGAGCCTAGGTCGGTGTACTACCGAAACATATTGAATTTGGGTCACAATGATCTCACCGGTCTGATGGTGGTGGTGGTGCATCCAATGACGAAGGATATAAAGGACTGGTGGGGGCGACGGCTCCCCCCCCCCCCCCCTTCCCCCCACGACCCCACCTCCCCCCATGACTTTTTCGGTCAAGCTTCGCTAATGATTGAATCCACGGAAGTTAGATAAACTTAACTGTTTTTTAAACTGTGAAAAGTTTTCGTAACATTTTTGTCAAGTTTTGAATGTCTTTTACATGTGAGTATTTTTAGATATAACAGCTAGATTTATATTTATAAAATATAAATGATGTGGCAAAGAAAAACTTAGGCCCTGTTGTTATTTTTTTGGAATGGATGAATCGGTTAGTGGTTAAAAAATATAGGTCTGGGTCAGTAAAAGTTAGATATGGGCCAACAAGTTTGGACCGAGTTAAAAGGTATGAAAACAAATACGCTGAACCTTAAATAGGCCCTTAGTGAAACGGAGAAATTATGAAGTTAACGTATGGAGTTCAGTAAAAAATAGCTTAACGTTTTAAAAGGTGAAACCATATCTTATAGCGTTAGTAGATCAACATTGTGTTGACTAATAATATTTTAGGTCCTTATTGTATAAGAAAAGTTCCAATTATTTAATGGTCTCGGGTAGTTGTTCAGATTTCCATCTTGATGTGTGTTTTTAGAGAACCGTTGTCTGGATTTCTGCCATGAAGAAACTTTTCTAACATGACTACATGAGTTATTCGCTTACTTAGAAATTTAAATGATAAGCAGGTCTTTTGTTATGAGTTAATATAAACATTTATACATGAGTTATTCTTACTCAGAATTTTAATTGATAAAAAAATGTCTTTTGTTATGAGTTCATATAAAAACAAACATTTATAAATTTACCAATGACTCCTACCTCAATAGTCATTCGCATAAGGTGAAATACCCAAGTACATTAAAAGTGGGAGGTATTGAGTTCAAGTCCCACCTGTAACAAAAAATAAATGGGGGTTTAGACTGGACCAGGGGGTTTTCTCATATATGGTGAGTTTTCTCCTGATAAGAAAATGAGATGATCGGGTGGGTGGGTAATGCCCATGTCAGTGATCCAAGTTCATCGTTAAAATAACGTAACCAAATTGTAATCTGTCACCTTAATTTTAACAAAAGTAGCTAAAAGGGGGGTGGGTTTTTTTTCCTTTTCCCATAAAAACAACAAAAAGATATATATAACTATCAATGTTTTAAGAGCATGTTTGGATAACTATTACGAATAACATATTAATTTATTGACTTTTCAAAAGGTCAGTAAGTTAAAATTATTGTTTGGTTGGTATAAAAACACTTTTCAAATTAGCTTTTGAAAAAAGAGATAAAAGTTGTTTTGGAAAACTTGGCTTTTGAAAACTCCTTTTGGCTTTTTGACAACCAAATTACGATACTACCACCACAAAAGTAGTAAAATGGCTTTAGATGTATAAAAATGTCATTTTTAATCATTTTACATGATTAAGCTAAGCCAAACATTTTTTAAAAACAATTTTTTTACTTTCCCATCACAAAAGCTAATCCAAAATTTTTTTTTAAACGCCGTTTTAAAAAAATCATAAGTCAATGAGTGCTTTTAACAATAAGCAGTTTTCCACTCAAATAAGCACTCCCAAACATACCCTAAACATAACTAAAAACATTAAATAAATACAAAAGACTACCTGTTATCCTTGTTAGTTAAATGAACGTCTATGGTTGCGGTCGTGTATTCCGTAAGATTAAATCTAAGTTTTAATTACGTAACTCCAAAATGATATTGTCATCGATAACAGATTTGTCAGAGGATCCTGGATGTATACTAGTGATATTGTTTTTCCTTCATCTTTTAATAGATGTTATGTAATATCAAACATGAATATATAATTTTGGCTATCTATATCTATATCTATATCTATATATATATATATATATATATATATATATATATAGGGAAAAGATAAATTGGAACCCACCTTGAGTTGGAGAATCTTTGGAAACCGGTCAAAAACGAGGTTAAAAAAATGTTTTTTTTTCTTAATTTTTTTATGGTGGTTCTTTAGGTTATAAACTACTCTTAAATGAAAAAAAATCAAAAAACCGCCTAGTAGATTTTTTTAAAAAAAATATCAAAAAAAAAGTTACATTTGTAACTTTTATGCGTATATTTACAGTTACGCAAAAAGTTACATGTGTAACCTAGACATTTTTGATATTTTTTTAAAAAAAATCTACTAGGCGGTTTTTTGATTTTTTTTCATTTAAGAGTAGTTTATAACCTAAAGAACCACCATAAAAAAATTAAGGAAAAAAAACAATTTTTAAACCTTATTTTTGACCGGTTTCCAAAGATTCTCCAACTCAAAGTGGGTTCCAAAATACCCCAACCCTATATATATATATATATATATATATATAATAAAAGAAAAGTTTTTGGCACCTCAATTTACCATGTGGCACCACCATATTCACCTCAACAATTTTTCCCGCGAATTGACATTCACACTCCTAATTATTGAAGTGATTTGTATTTCTATTAAAAAAAATTGTGGATATATATATCCAACTTTTTACTTATTATCTTCTAAATTATTTAATAACCAATTATTTAATTAATAAAGATATAAAAATACACAATTGTCGTAGATTATGATTGTATTTATAGTTTTTTTTTAAAGTCACTCGTGTATCATACGTGGATAAAAAACTAGTACTATATAATAAACAAAAAGTTTGGTCATACTTTAATTAATAAGAAAGGACATTTGTCATCACCATAAAATTTTGGATTAAGTCAAAATTTTAATAAATAATTATCTAAATACTAAATTTCCATATTAGGGTTTATTTAGTTTAAGCTTTTAATAAGTAATTATCCAATAATTAATTATTTAAATACAAATTTTTATATTAAAGTTAGTAATTATTCAAATACTAAATATTAGTATTAAGGTTAATATTTTATTTAAGATAATTTTTTATTCCATATATATTATATTTTACTAAAATAATATATTTTATTGCATATAATTTAATACTTTAATATAATGCTTATAATAAAATTTTAATTAAATATTATGCATGTAATAAAAAACATTTTATTCTATTTAGTTTTATAATTTTTTTTTAATTTTAGTTGAGTTTAAATTCAAATTTACCAAGTATTTTATTTAAATATAATAAAGAAAATCCTTATTATCCGTGACAAGATTTCTTTCTTTTTTTAACTGCAAACATCTGGTTACCCAGGGGTCTAATCATGGCAAACGATGTTACCCATGACACGTGACGACCGCAGTCCGTACGAGTAACCAAGATCCTAGTGTTCCACATCCATCACAGAGGAAACACACCGTCTAAAAACCTCTAACCCATTTATAATTACTGAGAAATTTTTATATAGATATAAAATACATAATTGCATAGATTATGATTGTCTTTATAGTTTTTCTTTCAAAAGTCAACCGTGTAACACACGGGGATAAAAAAGCTAGTAATAGTATAAAAAAAACGACTCACATATCAAATGTAAACTTGAGCAAATAATTAAATATTTATAACGAATGAATGTCTATTCTAGAAATTTTAAAATGTTCTTATAATCACTATTTTCATCTAAATCTCTAAAATTTAAAGATTTTCTTCAATTTTTATCTCCATCAGAATCTTTATAGATAATAAAAATTTAGACTATTTATAAAATAGTAAACAGTGATTCTGATTGGTCAAATAAAATTTTAGAAAAACATAACGTGTAGTTCAATTATGAGAATAAAAGATTAAGATTGTATTTTAGAAAGTAAAGATTGTACTCTAAAAAAAAATTCAAATTTCGATATCTATCTTCGTTTCCAATTTTCCATCAACAACTTTTAGAGATTTATATATACATTTTGATTATTTTGATTTGTATCTCAAATATATAAAAAGTAAAAAATTAATAAAAAGAGTATGTAAAGATAAAAACATTGTATAAGATATGAACGATTCAATAAAATTTAATAATAAACTTAGATGCTAATTTTCAAATCTTCGGAAAAGATATATTTAAAAATTACAAGATACATGCAATATTGCAATCTAAACGTAAAACTAAAGTCAAAATATACAATTCAAACTGCACAACTTACAAGTAATGCTGCATAGATGAAAGTTACTTAAAAGCATAAATAATCACCCGTTGCATTATCCTCGCTCGTGTTTTTAGCACTCTCCCCCTTCAAAAACCCTAAATCTCCCATCCCCAAATTCACAATCCCCTCTCCAAATCCTCTCCGATTCCGATCAATTCCGATCAATTCCGATCAATTTCGATCAATTTCTCCGATTCCGACAATGCCGACGACGCCGGACCAGCCTCACCTCAACGGCGCCTTCTACGGCCCTCCGATCCAGCCAAAATCCAAATCCTACAACCGCCCCGGCCGCCGCGGCGGCGGCGGCGGCTGCAATCCTCTCACCTGCTGCTTCAGTTGCATCTGCAGTTGCGTTCTAAATCTCATCTTCCAGATCCTCATCACCGTCGCGATCTTCCTCGCCGTAATCGGACTGATCTTCTGGTTCCTTTTCCGGCCAAACGTCCCCAAATTCCACGTCGATGACGTCACTCTCACGAAATTCACACTCTCGCCGACAAACGACACTCTGTATTACAATCTCGCCGTTAATATGACGTTCCGGAACCCTAACCGGAGGTTAGGGATCTATTACGATACAATCGAGGCCAACGCGCTGTATCACGGCCGGAGATTTTCAACGGCGGATGTTCAAGGATTCTATCTAGGGCATAAGAAGGAGAATAACGTGACGGCGGTGTTTAAAGGAGAGCAGGTGGTGAGATTTAGCGGTAACGAGAGATCGAAGTACGATTCGGAGAAGAATGATGGCGATGTTTATAAAATTGATTTGAAGCTGAGATTGAAGATCAGATTCAAAGTCTGGTGGGCGAAAACGCCCAAATTTAAACCTAGATTCGATTGCGATTTGAAGGTTCCGTTGAGCTCTAAAGGTAAGGTTTCATCTGCTCAATTTGAGAGAACTAAGTGTGATTTCGATTGGTAAAGGAGATGATGAAGATGATTCTTTAATGGTTATTAACTTTTTATTGATAATAGTTTCGATTACATATATTATTATTACAGTGATTATGCTATGAATTGGTTTCTGGATTTTGTTTTGTGGATTTTGAATTTTTGATTTTGGAGATAATTGCTGATTATTTGATTGAATTTGGTTTGAATTATCTGTGATTTGCTCTCGAGTTTGTTTGATTTTGATTGCTGGTAAAGTATAGTATTGGATGATTATGAATTTGAATTTTAAATAATAATAATCCGGTGGTTTTTTAAACGTTAAGATATGAATAGTGGGACCAGGGAGTCAAAATTTTGGCATCTTTCACTCTTTCAGTGCTTACTTTTTCTTTTTCTCTTTACCCAAACTTTCTTTTTAAGATATTTTTATAAGATTCTAAACATTCTTTCAACGGTTTTTATAAGATTATAAAATACTCAGAGTCATGAGTCCTTTTTAAAGATGTTTCATGTGTCTTGGATGTTTTGTAGACGTTACAAAATAATTGAATTTAATATTTCTTATTGATTTTTGTAGAGGTTACAAAATAATTGGATTTAATATTTTTGTTTCTTTGAAACTTGTATTTTTGTAGAGGTTACAAAATAATTGGATTTAATATTTTTTATTGGGTCGTTATATATTCTCACATTTTTTATATCCACATGGACCACATACAATCCAAATGATCTTTTGGGTAAAACGATCCAACATAGTTGTTTTGGGCAAAACGATTCAACATGGTCGTTTTGGGCAAAACGATCCAACACGGTCATTTAGGCAAAATGATCTGACGTGGATTGATGATGACCGTATAAAATTCAGGGGTGGGGGTATTTATATAATCAAATAATTTTTCATTTTGGACCCGAACGACTGTTTTACGCAAAACAACCTCTCCGAACGTGATACGACCGTTTGGCCCAAAACAAGTATATGGACTGTGTGTGTGAATATATAGCCGGACCCTTCCTAATTTTACTAAGAGGTGTTAATTACGTTGGTTTGATGGACTGATAAGTTTTTGGTTGGTAAGTTTGTAAGGAGAATTCTTCGACTCTACTCTAAACCCATATTTATTCATATCGTGTGCCACTTAAAATCATGTGGTGCTAGGTCTGTAAGTTTTATGTTCGTTTATAAATATTAGTAATCATGATATCTGGTGACATATATTATTCTCTTTAAACCATTGTAGCATTGTCTCAATGGTACCGGTGTTGTTTGGACTTTGGGGAAACCCAGGTTCAAACCTCACTGTTGGCAAATGATTGATGACCAAGGGCAACCTTGGTTCGAGTCATGATGCCGACCGGTTTTACCCAGCACGCAGGTTACTCCAGATAGTTCTGCTATTGTGGAGGCTTGCAACTGTCTAAGCTTGGGTTGAAACCTACGGGTTTCAACGAAGGTCCCATGTGGGCCTGCTAGACAGTCGCATGGTTTTCCCGGGGAACGTCCATATGCCCCACACGACCCCAGCTGAGGCACGGTTAGGACACTCATGTCTGGCTGTCTGTGGGGTGGACCCTCATCTCCTCCTCTACGGAGGTAGGATAGGTGCGCGATGTCCTAACCCATCGTGACCAAACATCGCCGTTCCAAAAAAAAAAATATATTATTCTCTTTAACGTATATACATAAAATAGTTGTATTACAATAACGTCAAATAAAGATAAATGAAATACAAAAAAATATATAACAACGTTAAAATTAAAAACCAAACATTCAAAACATTAAAACATTAAATCTAGTAGGAGCTAAAAATTATTGTATACCACTGTTTCTATAACACTATCAAGTCATGTACCTAAAAAAACATTAAATCTAGTAGGAGGTAAAAATTATTGTATACCACTGTTTCTATAACACTATCAAGTCATGTACCTAAAAGTTATGGAATGCACATGCTTTTTAGATCCATATAAAACCTAATAATTTGATCCCCATCTTTTATATTTAGCCTCCTTAATTTCACAAATTACATACACAATTCAGATTTCACAAAAACCATAAAATGAAGTATTTTAGTAAAAGGGCATAAGCTAAGCTCCATGTAAACTTGTCATACTCTATATATTTTCAATATTCATCTAGGCTGTAAATTTTTTTCATGATGATAAAACACTACACGAACCCAATCAGAAATTTCCAGGTTTGGTTTAGTCTAAATTAGTTTGGGTCAACTTTGGGTAGAACTCGTTTAGCTAAACGGGTTGAGTTCGTGTTGAATCCGCCAGATTAGCAGGGTTGACCCTAGCCTATTAATTTAACATTTTATACCTTTATATGTGTTTTATATCATAAATTAAGCTGACATTATAGTTTTTATCAAAATTTAAAACTTGGAAGAGAAATTAACATCGTTTTTTATGATTAAAATGTAATTATTTTACATACATTTGTAATTTTTGGTGTAAATTGTAATTTTAAAGAATTAATATATTTAAAAAATAAAATAAATAAAAAAATCAACTCAAACGAGTCGTGTTCGGGCCAACCTGTTAATATTTGTGTCGTATTCGGGTTAATGTGTCTCACATAATGTTCGGGTTAGAGTTCGTATCAAAGTTTTCGGGTTGACCTACCAACCTATAAACACGACCTGTTTAACACCCCTATCTAAGAGCATTCACATGAACATCTTCATCTTCTTATCTATAATTAATTCTGTAAATCCATATATAATTTTTATTATTTAACTTATCACGTTTCATTCTTGATCTTTATCATATTAACAAACACTTATTTTATTAATTTTCTCTTTTTAATACCTCTATATTCACAAAAATTATATTTTTTACAAAACTCTCAATATTTAAAAAGCGTTAAATTCTATAGATGAAGATGAAAAAATTATTCTAAACTCTTCTAAATACTCTAAGGATTTCAAATGATAATTCTAAAAACATTCATGTAAGACCATCTCCAACGAATGGGATTTGCCTCACATGCGCTGATGTGGCACAAGACATGCCTGACATGTAGCATCGGGACAGACGCATGTTGAAGAGGAGATTTGTGGTGGCGTGCGACACATATAGTTTTTTTAACAAGCACACACACACTCATATATGTATGTATAAAATAAATAGGGGCGCATGTGTGGAGTACTGAGTATTTTAGCGTTGGGGTTAAAAGAGATATGTGTAAAGGATTTGTTGAGATTTATAAAAAATTGATGTAGTATGGTGATTAGACTTGCATGTGGAAATGACACCCTCTAGCGTTAGAAGATGGTCTAATGAAAACCAGTGTTGCAGAAATCATGATTAATCGTTTAACGCTCCTCAACCGTCTACGATTAGGGGTTTGAAGGTCAGTTGGTTAACAACGGTCAATATCTACCCTTGGCAGCCCTTGGCGTTCTTGATGGTTAGCAAAAAAATTGATTAACAAAAAAACTTTAAAAACCTCAAAAATCTCCTTGTAGGCGTATTTTAAAAGAGAGTATGAGTCTAAGGTTGAGGTGGTAGTGTTTGAAGATGAGTATGAGTTGGATGAAATCCAAATATTAGAATCACTCGAAGAAGGTTAAAAAAAATATACATTTAAATATGAAAATGTGTTTGTTTTTTTTTACTATTGTAGTTTTTGACTTAAACGTTTATTTAAGTACTAGATGATGACTTTTTAAAGGTTATTTACTTATTTATTTATTAATTATACTAGGTTATTGTAATATTGAAAATTTATAAATGTTTATATTTACTTTTTATAATAGTTTAAGGTTTTCGATTAATCCCTGATTAATTCGATTAATCATTTAACCTCAGTCGTCGCCTACGAACCTGTTTCTACAAACTTGATGAAAACTCATAAACTTTACAAATGATCATAACCATAACCATCATATCATAAATAAAAAACATAACTTAAGATTACTTCTATTAATCTAGTCTACTAAAAATAAACACATGATACCATCCCGGTCCCTTTGATATCAAAAGCTGATAGTGTCATATATAGTGGTCTGTTCTACACGCTTTTCACCGGCCACCGGCACCGGCTCAGCCGCTCCCTGACTCCGGAGATCCCACCGGAGTAAAAAACACCGGCGACTCTACATCAACCTTCGCAGGACACGTCAGCAAACACACTTTCTGAGTCAACGGTATCTCGACAGAAACGGAAGTTGAAGTTGACTCCACCTCTTCCCTATCATCTTCTTTGATCGTACAAAGAATCCTTGACGGCCCGTTTTCTTCCACCGGCTTCAAAACGTCCGGCGAGTATCCGTTCGGAGCTCCGGATGGCTCGACCCGGGTCCGGGATTTCAAGGAGAAGAAATTATAGAGCAACTCGGTGGGGTGGTTTTTGGGGGTTTTGTGGACGGGTGAAACGGCGGCGGCGGAGGAGGAGGAGGAAGAGGAGTTCGGCGACGAGAAGGATGACGGAGACGACGAAGATTAGAGTTAGAGCGGCGACGAGCTTGTTTGTATTCATTTTTTTCTGGATGTTAATTAATTAATTACGGAATGGAAATCTTTTTTTAGGTTTTGTAGTGGGAGGATGAGAAAGGTGGATACCGGAGGGTTACCGATTGCCATCTTCGTCACCTTTTGAAAATTTGAATTCGGTTGGCGGATGATACTCTCTCACCACATTTATTAAAGGATATCCATGTAGATTATTAAAAAGAATTTAAAGATAGCATAGCTACATAAAAAATATAAAAAAAAAAATCATTTTGGGTATGAGTTTAAGGGTTAACACGTGTCATCCTGTATATATGCTACCTCCATCTCTGATTAATTTTGACCATTTTGATTGAAAAGTTTATCAAAATGACCAAAGTTTTGGAGCTTTATATTTTGATAGCCTTTAGGCTTTAACCAATCGATAGTGAGAACACGTCATGTACGTACGTAGGCATCATCGCCGGATGATAAGCCAAGTTGCCACGTATAAGCACCGAACCAATAACAACATGCCATGCAGGCATCACCGGCTATAAGACAGCAAGCCCAGGCGGGCACGTGTGTGATGCCCCAATCATTGGATATAAGCAGTGAATAGTACGTGGCGGCAATGTTGGCCGGCCAAGAAGTCTGGATGGCTCGTTTAGTCGTTGCACACGTGGCATGATTTCATTGGACGGATCCGGCTTGAGGTTTTGGGTTGAGCCGGATTGGGGGAGAGGTGGAGCTGGCTTGAGGGTGAGAGGGCGCCGACCAAGGGTGAGGCGTAAGGGGTTGGGGAGAGCCAAGTTGGTACGTACACATGGCATAACCTGGAGCTTCGGAGAGCCGCTGGCTCAGGCGTTGTTGAAAGGTTTCAAGACAACAAAGCGGTAAATGTCTTTGACATGTGACATGTGTTGATTGGATGACATATGGGCGGAAAGAATATTCAATGATTGGAACATCGCACATATCACCGCCTAATTAGCGTGTCGTCTTAGTCGGTGTTGCCTACGTGACGATGCTGACACGTGGTGACTCGGCTGAGCCGGCTATGCCTATATGGTGTCTTCTCACTGCTTCTTTTGGTCAAAAGCTATAAGGAGAACACTCAGAAAGTTTAGTGGTCAAAATGGTGATTTTCTCTTTTAATAATTCAAATATGAGGACGTAAAATAGAAGGGTATGAAGGTCAATATCATAAAGTTTAATGACATCTACACGTACCAATAAATTTGAATCGAAGAAACGATTAATCATTAGGGGCATATAAAGTCATGAGAGGTGGTAAAAGGTCACCCGAAATAGTTTGCCACTCCTCCCACGGGTTTCGTTTTTATTGGGTCATCTGGCGAGCCTTGGTGGTTGTTACGTGACATCTTTTTTTTTTATTTTTTATAGAAACTCAAGTATTTAGCACATGAGTTGGTGTTTTAATGAGTACAGTCGTGTAACATAACTTTTACGTCATAAGATCAATATTTTAAACGTTTGACTTCTAATTTTATCGTAGTTACACAGTGTTTTTGTATTCTCATTTTCTTTACGGGAGCGTATTATAATTGTTTTGTGTACCCGTTTTATCTCCGGACAACGCACGTGTAGTAAATCTAGTTGATATCGTTTCCAAGTTTAACAATTTCAACAAAGAACATGTTGATGACAAACAATGGTTCAAGTAGAGAAGAGAATGTCTATAATGAACAAAGAACAAAAGAACAAAGATATGACTTTATCTTGATGCCATATGATAATTAGGGATTAGAATTTTAATGGGTTTTCACAGTTTCGTATTTTGGCATACTATGTGCAAATCCAATTCCATGTTCTTTAATGTTCATTTCTAAAACGGTCTAACTTTTGTGTGTTTTTTCAAAATCTTTGTGGCTTTTTTATTTATTTTGATATTTAAAACTGAGATGCGATAACCTATACACTTTTTCTTATATATTTAATAACATCAATATTACCATCATAACACATAGCTTCAACCACCTAACTATATACAAGCATTAGATCCAAGTAGTGCAAGATATGAGTATATTTACAATAACATTATGGAAGATGCCACATGGTAACTTTCTATAAACATTATCTTATGTTTGAATGACTTAGAAGATATTAGATGTATTAGTTATGTGTTTCTTAATTTTGAAAGTTAAGTTACTTGATTGTTATCTTAAGTGCTTATCTATCAAGATTCAAGAACTAGGTTTCTAATTATTAATATCATACAAATTGTAATGAACAACGAAGTCGATACACATAACATACATCATAATCCCCTCGAACGCTTGAACCTTAGCCAAACGGGCTCTCTTTGACCCGAACTCGAACCAGGACCACTCGGTGATCCGGGGATATGTAACTCCTCCGGGTACGCTAGTGGTTGCCGTTGACTAATGTTTGGTGGTGGTTGGGCGTTCGGCACCCATCTATCCTCACTCTGATCCGGTTGGGGAACCGACGGTGGAGCAACGACGGGAGGTGGCGGAGCTCGTCCCTCCCCGGAGTTTTGATGGTTTTGCAGCACCTATACAAGAGTCAAGAGACCGTTACTTTTGAGTTTTGAGTTTTGATGCAAAATAATATGGGCCTCGGTAGGGCCCAAGTGACTTAGATTTACTATTTTAGCAATTTAGCATTATGTTGTCATGTTGACATCTTGTAACAAAACAAAGATGGTCCAAACAAGTTGTAACATGTGATGTTGATGATAACACTCTAACTAAACTACGAAATCGGTAGGGCCAAAGTGACTTGTGTCGTGTCGTTTTTTGTTAGGTGTTAAAACCATCGGTTTCGCTTCTCTTTGTTGTCGGAAAATCTCAATATACAATTGACGAATAGACATCTTGGGGTTAATCACTTGGACCACGGCCTCACATTTACGACACTTGGTCTAAATTCGAGTTTGATTGGGCTCTTGAGCCAAGCCCAATAAGTTCAAGGTGCTCGATATGATGTCACACTTTATATGTTCCATCAGGGTTATATTGTACAACAGAGTGTGTGTATGTTATACAATACAACCCTACAACACAAACAACTAAACGTGTTATAATGCACAAATAACACGGCCAAAATAGGCAACAAAAAACATGATTTTTATGCTCCGTGTTCAAAGGAAATGAGCT
Source organism: Deinandra increscens subsp. villosa (assembly GCA_039602395.1). Taxonomy (NCBI): domain Eukaryota; kingdom Viridiplantae; phylum Streptophyta; class Magnoliopsida; order Asterales; family Asteraceae; genus Deinandra; species Deinandra increscens. The sequence goes on along the minus strand of JBCNJP010000023.1, from coordinate 93,081,102 downwards.
TTGATTAATAATATCCAGTTGGATGATCTCTGTAAGAGGTCATCCCACTGGATTCACCCAATCTGGTGTACTCATGTTAAAACGAGCCCACAAGAATTATATTTACGTTTGTAGCGTCACTTGGAATCATCTAGGATCTTCTATTGACATATAAGGATTCAAGGTTCACTCACTACTCCTTGCAAGAAAACTCTCCAATATATATTTCAAAGGGGTAAAACAAGTACAATATATACACAAAGAAGCCTAAAAAAACAAGGCATCACCATATCATCTTCTTCGGTTTTTGCTTAGCAGTTTTCTTTGAAAACAAGAAAGAAAAGAACGGTACCTCAGATCTTGGCCTCGAAGGTTTTGAAGTTAAATAATGAAGGATTTCGAAAAATCTTGTTTGTCCTAGTTCCGAGGAATTGTGCCAATAGTAAATCGCCACATCCCATGCTTTTGCTCTCATTTCTTTTAAACTTCTTTCTATATCGGTCTCGTGTCGTGCTACAAATGGCCTCAACATAGCATTATATACATACCCTGTTCCCTGAATCACCCGTAAACTTTCCCTTTTTAGAAACCAAAACAGTAATATCTCATAGAATGAAAAAAAAGATAATCTTTTACCTTAGTTTTAGGATACCATAAGTAGATGATGAGTGCTAGCTTCATTTCTCCATACATTGGTACCCTATCAAACACTTTATATGTGAAAACATGCATAGATTGCATCACACGCGATTGGTATAGACGATTTTTATACATACCATGAAACGAATATATCACCGACTCTTTCAAAAACTGTAAGAACCGCGATGATGACCCTGAGAAGAAATAATAAGTAACTATCAAGATTTCGGTTTTGAGATAGGAATCAAACTAACATTTTGGCATAAAGCATTGATGTTTTCAGTAAAAACCGGTTTCTCAAGAGGATTAACGACATATATTCGTCATTCTGCTTCGATGCAGCAGTCAAAAATAACAATCACTACTTTGTGTATTACTGTTTCTATAATTTTACACCTTTGTAAAGTATCTACAAAATTCTACAATCCAAAATGTTTCCTTATCATATTGTAAGACCAAATTATCAACTCTTAAAGACGATAGAACCCTAAGCCGAGGAGTGAAGCGAAAAAGTGCATCCTTTTCATACACTAGGCGCAATTTATTTATATAAATTCTTTTATATTTCTCATAGGTTTTTTAGAATCACCTACCCAAAATTTAGTTATAAAGAAGCTTTCTATATGATTTAATAGGAAATAAATGGTAATAAAATTAAAAACAAGAATTTGATAGAAAAAAAGGTTTGACCTTCTCAAAAGTGTAAGCTTGACCAAGATTTTTCTTTGAAAAGGATATGTTTGATTATTCCAGTTCTAAGATTAAGACATCAACAAGCAACTAAAATATTAAATATCACATAAATGTCACATTCATCCAAACAAGATGGGTATGATTTAATCCTGAAAAGATAGTTGACCAAACAACCCATATGGTCAACTTCAAATCCCTAAAATTGTTGGAGATGAGAAAGAAAATTAAAAATTTACCAATATTGACACCAAAATCTCAACTCTGCATTTCCTGCACCATGCTTCTCAATTGTTTTAAAACACTCAAAAGCCGGATATGCATATCCAAGAATTAACCTGTACCCATAACCAAACATCACCACATTTGACCAAAATCAATCCCAATTCCCCCAAATTTCACCAAAATCCCAATTTCCCAAATTTCACTAAATTTGACAAATTTTGCTTACACAAGACTGTTTATGATGAGATCACCCAGCATCTTCCTCTTCCACTATTCTGCTAAATTTACAGCAAAATCCAAACAAAAACTACTTTAATCAATTAACCCTCATTGAAATTTAAGCAGGAATTAACCTAATTGGATTAACACCCAATTCAATTAAAGAACATAACAGACTATAAATTCAAAAAATCTGCTAATGGATTGAATTAATTTTGATCTTTAGCTCTTTACACAACAGATCGAATCGTCCGAATCGGATTAGAAATTGGAAGTAATTAACTTCAAAACCCATCGAGATTGCACTTCAGTTGAACCGATTTTGATGTGAGAATGAAGGGATCTTCAATGGGGAATCTTGATGAGCAGGAAGAAGACTTACCTTAGTGATGGAAACGGGTTTCTTGATTCTTTCTGCGAATTGGGGGAGATCAATGGCGGTAGTGAAACAGATAGGAGAAGCTCAAAAACTTAGGATCCTGGTATGTTTGAGCAGCAATGGCGACTGTAGAGAGAGAGAGAGAGAGAAAAGAGGAGAGAGGGAGAAGGTGAAGTGGGGCATAGAAATGGAACGTTTGTTAATTTTTCTAACGGGAAAGGTAGAATAGATGCTAATCTAATCGGGTTGGCGAGTTGAGCGGGTTGACGGTTTATTTGTATATAACTTAAACATAACTCGTTTAACTCGTTTATCTAAACGTATAAAACGGGTTGTTAGATACTTAGG
>JBCNJP010000023.1:92950358-93078123 GCA_039602395.1 Deinandra increscens subsp. villosa | reverse complement strand
CAGTCGGTTTCAAATGGTTTTTGAACACCTCTAAATGTATGTTTAGGTACCTTTCAATGGTTTTTGAACAACTGTAAATGTATGTTTAGGTACCTTTCAATGGTTTTTGAACACCTCTAAATGTATGTTTAGGTACCTTTCAATTGTTTTTAAACACCTCTACATGTATGATGTATGTTTAGGTACCTTTCAATCTCGTCGAATCTCCATGCCTAAATCTTTGTCGCAGCTCCAATTCTGTCGTCACAAATACACCTCCACACCTAAATCTTTGTAGCAGCTCCAAATCTGCCATCACAAATACACTGATAACTGCTAAAGCTGATCCTTCAACTCTTTCACACGATCTTTATTAGCTGCATAAACCAAGATATCATCATAAAGCATCAAATATAGGAAAGATCCATCCAGGAATTTTCAAAACTAAACACACTCATCAAAGCTACAAGTCTACGACTAGTCTAGCCATGTCCAATCGAGAAGAAATTAAAGCATCAATGTATAAAAAAGCGATCTACAACACTTTTGACCACTTAATAAGGTTTCATTTTATAAAAACTGAAAAGGCAACCACTGGTAACTTTACCATCATTTACTTAGCAGTGAACCCTCTCAAAATCCAAGAGTCAGGAAAGCCCACAACCGGGAGCTTGTCTACTATATTATATACCTCAATAATGCTTCATAACTGAGAACTAACAAACACTATAACTGAAACCAAACAACTAGAAAAATTAGACAAGCAAGCAAACTAAAACAGAAACAAGACTTGTAAATAACTGTACGAAGAACACAAAAGAAGTACTTGAGATAAATATAGGAAATGGAACTTCAAGTTTCCGATAAAAGTGTTTTAACCCAATACGTTTTAACCCATAGAAGAAGCTAGGGTTTTGACTTGCGCAAACTGACCAATTACGATTTCCAGCAAGAGTTTCAAACATATTTAAAGCTGCATTGGATTTATCATTTGTAAAGATAAGAAAATTTGTAACTAGTCATCCAAAATGCCAGGGTAGGTGTCCGGTTTTTGGTTTTATATGACAAAAACAAGTAATAAAAGAAATAATACAAGCCTATACCATTGAATTGGTTATCTTAAATAAAAAACATCAAATGAGCTGAACTTTGTCCTGAAACAAATATCTCCTGGTCAATCTTCTCTTCTAGCAAATCAAAACCTTAATAGAAAATAGAAGACATATATATTACCTCTACTTTGGTGGAATTTTCAACTCCAAGTGGCAATGCATTTATCTTTCTTCCACATAAACATATTCCTCCTGCAAGTGCATAATAATCGAGGCATTGACAGTTTTACTATTACCTCCATCCAGCATACAAAAATCAAAAGCCTTTTTAAGTTATAAAGATAAGTGCTTTACCTACCCTTAAAGGGTGCAACTTATCTCAAGGTGATTAAACACTACATAAACCACAATTCAACTTGAGAAAACAACTGTAAAATTGAACTGTTTATGCTGGCAAGCTTCAGAAATTCATCTCAAGATTGAATATCCATAACATCAACCAATCATTGTTCTGGATCATATTTACTACGTTTTTAATCCTTCCATACTCAACTTATATAATCATAATAATAATAATACAAAAAACAAGTACAATTAGTATATCATCATAGAGAGCATTACCTTGCAGGAACATGTACAGGGAGTAATTGTTATGTTCAAGAGCAATTTGATACTAGAAACATCCAACTTGTTGATGTTGTAATATCATATGACTAGCTAAGTTGTTCTTCATGCTATAATACGAGTTCATGTACCTGCAACATCCTTCACCCTCATTAGTCATTGCTACCATCAATGTTCAATAAATCAAAATGGGAACAAACACAGAAACATATCCAACAAAATATCTCTCTAACAATAGAGCTTAACAAAAATAAAATGAAGAGAACCTTACTCTATACTATTGGATAAAAAGGCTGCTCCAGAAGGAAATAGCTCCAAGAATAATAAAATCTAGAGGCCATAGCTTTTCAATCAAAGAAGAGAAAATCTGTAGTTACTCGCTAGTCATCATCCAAAAAGCCAGGGTATCTGGTTTTTGGTTTTACATGATGAAAATGGAAACAAGTAAAAACGAAACAACACAAGCCTGAAGCCTTATGCCACTGAATTGATTATATAATATAATAAACATCAAAAACATCAAATGGAGATAGAACTTTGCCCTGAAACATATACCCTAGTCAATCTTCTCTTCTAGAGAATCAAAACCTTTATAGCTCATAGACAACATATATATACCTCTACTTTTGGTTGTATTTTCAACTCCAAGTTGCAATGCAATTGTCTTTCGACCGCATAAACATATTCCTCCTGCAAGTGCATAATAATATAGGCATGGCAGTTTACTATTACCTCCATCCAGCATACCAAAATCAAAAGCCCTTTTAAATTATAAAGATGAGTGCTTTGCTTTACCAACCAAAAGTGTGCAACTTACCTCAAGGTGATTAAACACTACATAAACCACAGTTCCATTTAAGAAATGAACTGCAAAATTAAACTGCTTATGCTGGCAAGCTCCAGAAATTCATCTCAAGATTGAATATCCATAACACCAACCAGATATCAATTATCACACAATCCACCTTCCAGCCACCATCCTCAACAAAATCATTTCAATCAGATACCCAAAAGAGCATTGTACACAGGCAAACAGCTAGAACTCTAATTGCATGTGTAGTGTGGAATTTTCAACTCCAAGTTGCAATGTATTTGTCTTTCGTCCACATAAACATATTCTTCCTGCAAGTGCATAATAATCTAGGCATGGCAGTTTACTATTACCTCCATCCAGCATACAAAAATCAAAAGCCTTTTTACAATAAAAAAAATGAGTGCTTGACCAGCCATAAAGTCTGCAACTTATCTCAAGGTGATTAAACGCTAACCACAGTTCCATTTAAGAAATGAACTGTAAAATCAAACTGTTTATACTGGCAAGCTCCAGAAACTCATCTCAAGATTGAATATCCATAACATCAACAAATTATCAATTATCACACAATCCACCTTCCAGCCACCATCCTCAACAAAATCATTTCAATCAGATACCCAAAACTCCAAAAGTGTATTGTACACAGGCAATAGCTAGAACTCTAATTGTGTAAGTTTAAAGTAGATTAAAGGTGCCAAATGATATATAGAACACAGAAACAACGATAAAGAGATATAATCGAAAGGAAATTGATATTGAAAAGCCCACACAAATTTACAGATGTTGATTGATTGATTGACTTCCTAATAGGATGAAAAGGGGGAAATTCTACTATCTACTACCATAGACGAAGAAAACAAACATTTCATAAAACTTCTAACCCATACAGAACGCCGGCATACTTCTCCGGTCCACCGCTGCAAAGATCCCTAATCTTCTGAAACGCGTGCCACGTCAGCAAGCTGTCTGACCCGGCCTGGTGACATTTTCCGACCGCCCGCTCCACCTCAAGCGTCTTCGCCACCCGGTCCAATCCACCATACAGACCTTCACAGTACCTCATCAGATGCTTCACATCATACACCTTCTCACCAAAAAACGTCCTCAACAGATCCACAAACCGATTCAGCTCATCAGGAAGCATCCTCCCCGTCAAAATCTTCACCAAGTATCCGAAATCATACGCGCTGTGAAACGTCACCCAGCTCACCAGCTCGTTACACACCAATCCGGATGACATCATCAGCTGCGCGAATCTCGCCGTATCGATCCCGAACTCGTGGTTCCTCCGGAAATCAATCCCTTGCCGTTTCAACAGATCGATCGATTCCGAAGCGTGCTGGTCACGCAACGGATCGAAATCCTTGAAGTTGAATTCCCAAATGTAACGCGCGTTCGATTCGCCTAGATCTGGTAAATTCCCCTCCGAATCGGTGAACGTCAGCCCTACCTGAATCAATTTCAACACATCAACGTTCGATTTCAACAGCAGGTAGTGCTCGGACGGTTTCTGGTGCCGGAAGTACTCGTAACCTCCGGCGTTAGGACGAACAACGACGCCGGGAAACTCCGTGTCCATGGAAACGTAGGGGAAATCGTCGATAATCGATCCGATTAAACGAAACTCAGGCTCTAGGTTATGCGCCCAAACAGATCGGATCACGATCGGCGGCGAGGGGGAGGAGCAGGAATCGATCGGCATGGCAACGACGACCGCCGGACCTCCAGATCATGTGATGTGGGAGAGATCTGTGGATGACGACGATCTATAACGGCAACGGCGGCGATCGGCGGGCGGTGATGGGGATTTTTGGTTAGGGTTTGTGGTGATTTATAAAAGATTGTGAGAGATAGAGAGAGAGAAGGAGGTGAGAAAAAAAGGACGTGTTGTGTGAGTGGGAGAGAGAGAGTGTAGTGGGGCCCAACAGAAATGAAATTTGGGGAAAGGGATTTTGATGTGGTGTTGTACGTTATGCTTTCCTATTTGTACGTTTACTTTTTCGGTATGATGATGTTTTTAATAGAGATCGACCGCGCGTTGCTGCGGTATTTAAGATTAAATATAATTTTAATTTTATGAGTTTTGTATATTAAAATATAATAGAGATAACTCCTATGTTTTCGTGCCCATTAGAAGTTTCCCTACAAACCTGCTTTTAAATATATTTATTTTAACATAAAATTGTTATTGATTGTGATCTTGCCGTAGTGGTAAACGCAAGCCTGAATTCTTTCTATCATTTCAACCAATGAATGTTAAGACGAAAACATAAACCTGAATAACGAAAGTTCAACGTCCAATATAGTACCTGGTTCAGAAACCTATGCTCATCAGATCTATCATGTTTCCTGCAAAAAAGTAACCATATTTTAGCATTCTTTACATCTGATTTACTCTAAAACATAAATTGTCAGAAAACGGAAAGTGCCACTAATGAATGAAGCAAATATAGAAAGTTTGAACTAAAATCAAGCTATTAAAGAAAACCCGAATCTTCTCTTGCTACTAATCAGTTTCAATCTGATATCAAAGACAAATCTGAAGTAGTTTACGAATACATGTCTATACATTTAGGTCAACTTCCATTTACTCGCTTCCTTATTAGTTAAATCTTTTAGAGAAAATAAGACAATCCATATGCACCCATTTTTTGTATACGAATTACTATTTCTACCCGAGTGAGGAATTTGAAAAAAAAATATGTTGGAAGATAAAATATTAAGCAAAGAGGCCCAAAAAATGCTACATACCTTAAAAACCACGCGTGCTCCTTTGTCCCTATAGGAAAGAAACGAAATAACCTTCACCTCAGTTGTTGTTGTGGTGGAACCAAATTCAACAGAGAACACTCGACTTTATAAAACATCCAACTGTAAAGATAATGGTACTTACAATAATTAGTTATCAGCTGAAAATAACTTAAATCTTCATCGTACATCATGTTCTGATAAAAAGGTTAGAAGGCAAAGACACTATTAAGTAATCTTGTAAACCAAAAAAAAAAGATACATTTACATGCAAGTAAAAGATACAAACCAACTTATGCAGAGTACTTATATATTTTTATATGTGCTTCAAAAAGCCTTCATATGTTTATCATTACTTTAACTATTATATCTTCAAAGGATTAAAAAGAAACTTAGATTCGATGCAATATCATAGAATTTACAAATAATAACAGCATGGAGATGAAAATAACAAAGTAGAAGGCTCAACAAAATTACCTAAGGAGTAGATATGTTCCAAAGTCCTCTAACAAACCGGACGCCGTTAGGCTGCAAGAAAGAAAAAAAAGTGGATCACTTCAAAGCTTAAAAGATTATACTACTAATGGAAAAACCTTGAGCATTTGACTTTAGAATCACAAATGAGATTTAAATAGCTTATAATACTAACAGGAGCTTCAAAAATTAATACAAAACTATACAACAAAAACATATAAATATAAGACGTCTCAGAAGATTTCATTATAATACTTGTCAAACCAATAAAAATTCCCAAAATCTGTACAGAAAACCAAAAAGAAATCAATCAACATCCCAAGAAAAACAAATTATATAGAAGACCGAATAAGGCAAGGATAATACAAAAACAACAATGCAGGCAACATCAAAACAACAAACGGAAAATTCAGCAAAAAAAAAAGGGAAGCAGAAGCGAAGCGATGAGAAAATAAGGAGAAATAGCGGAACAAAATAAACAACAAAAGCAACCTATTTTTGAAGATTCGCTAAAACATGATACGCCTCAGCAAAAATCATACCTGCTTAAGAACAAACACATAATGAGCATAGAAAAATTCAAATGGATTGCCAGAACGAAATATGTCCCTAGAAATATATAGGCAGGTCAAACATAACAGATGTACTAAAATAAAGTTGAAGTTAACACATTTAACCCACTATCAAATTATGCAATTTTTAAATTAAGAAACCGGTACTACAATGGCCACACCTTGCTTTACTAAATTGTAACATATGTAGTCTGGATGGCACCAAAAAATTAACCTCTAGAGCTATGTTTCAATAAAAAAGAATCACACACAGTCACATTTTCTTAATCTAACTTATGCCTAATTATCCAAATCAATAAAAAAATTGAATACATTTGTATTACATTGTCATTTTTAAAATACAGTTAGCTTAATCACAGTATAGGTAAATGCAAGTCACAAAATCAAACATGTACAGAAATTAGAAGATTAAAAACCCCCAAAATCGTCATAAACACATCCCCAAAACTACCAACAATCAATCCTAGTTATGTACAATTCACATAAGCATAAATTAGAAACAGAAGAATACTTACATAATGAACACCCCAAGAATCTGAAAATGGAGCCAGAGAGAGAGAGAACATCAATTCAAAACACAACAACCTGTTACAACAGCGGAAAATGATATAAAATATACCAATATAGAGATACAGCAACAACCAAAAACATACCTTACCACATTCAATAAGGAAGGAAACGACAGAGAATGTGAATACCCATGGCAACTTCAAACCACACTGAACAAAATAATAATATAACCAAATACACAAATATATAGACATTCATGAAAAAGCCAATTCAGTACAAATTATTTCTACCATTTTACAAACCTATATGGTATAACCTGCAAACTCATGACTCAAAATAGTGCATCCAAGTAAGTCCACACAATTACCAAATTGCATAAAAGATGTATAAGTTATATTTATATGTTAATCTAAATTTTAAATGATACATGGGCTAATGTACAAAGAAAAATTAATTCTTGGTTTTAATATTTTCAAGGTTTCAATTCATTCACAGTTTATCATATCTCTTGCCATAGAAGATAAAAATTAAAAACTCAACCACCTTAGATTCGCCATTTAATTTGTCTTTATCTCCAACCCCAAAATCACAATCACTTAACAAAATTTAAGATTTGTAATGAAGATAAATACCATAAATAATAATGAAGTGGCACACAATATATAACATACCATGGTACAAAATAGCGTAAAAGGGAAGCACCGGAAAATGGACAGCCGCTTGTCTTCTTCTAAGATTTTCCCTCTCCGTTGACGGCGGCGCTCTGATGTCGACTTTTCTAACTCCGATGGGTCCTAAAAACTCGAGCAGTAGCAGCGGCTGAGCCGCGGCTGACCTTTTTCCCTCTCCGTTGACGGCGGCGCTCTGGTGTCGTCTTTTCTATCTCCGATGGGCCCAAAAAACTCCAGCAGTAGCAGCGGCTGAGCCACGTCTGACCTGTTGAACACCCGCTAGTAGGGTGGCTAGGGTTTCAAGAATCACTTTTCCGATAAGAAATCGAACGGTGATTTTTGCTTTTGTGTGAAATAACCTTTCTATACCTCCTATTTCTACTTGCATGTGCCAGATCTTGTGTTTGAGGAAGAGAAATCGGAGAGATTTCAAACACATCAGAAGAGGCAGTCGATGATGAACATGAAGAAACTGATCTATTTACCTTAATCGAAAGATCGAACAAAAGAGCTGCGGCGGCGAAGATGGAGAGACCTTCGCCGGAAAAACGACGGTGAAATGCGTAGAACGAATGGAGCCAGGGAATTCGTCGCTGTCGCATGTTGGCCGGAGGAGAGCTGGGCTCGCCGGGAGTGATGAGGAGGGGGGACGGAGGTTGGCGTTCGATTGGGAGAATGAATGGATGGGTAACGCCGTGACTGTTTTTGATGGGTAGATCCGGATCCAGATCCGACCCGGATCCGAATGGCACAAACTCATAAGTTGAGTTGTCTAATGTATATATATACAATACCATGTTTAAAATCGACTTTTTAAATCGATTTGACCGATAATAAGAGTATGTTTGGTAGAACTTTTTGAGTGTAAAAGCATCTTTTGTCAAAAGTAACTTATTGACTTATGACTTTTTAAAAAGGAGTTATTAAAAAAATGTTTGGATTAGCTTTTATGGTGGGATTGTTTATTTTATAAGTAAAATGACTAAAATGGGGTTATGTGGATATAATGTTAGGTGAATATAAGGTTAAATAAGGGTACTATAGTAATTGCACCATCAAAAAGCTAAAAGCACTTCCAAAAGCCAAGATTTTTTGGCTTTTAGAAACAACTTTTCCACCCTTTACCAAAAATTAAAATGAAAAGTGCTTTTGAGTTAGCCAAACAATATATTTGACTTATTGGCTTTTTAAAAAGCCAATAAGTCAATAAGTCATTTTTAAATGATTAGCCAAACATGCCCTAAGACGATGCTGAATTATGTATTTGGATTTTTTTAAAACTGTTGTGAGTTTATTATTATAAACTAGCAGGTGCTAGAAATGACGTTAGAAAGAAAAATGACACCAATTAAAAAATTTTGGATTCTTTTTCCAACCATAGACAAGTGACTGATTTAACCTCCCCCGGAACCTCTGACGGGGAACTAAGAACTAATTATATGTCGAAACCAATGATCTTTAGCTCATTTGGTAAGGTATTCAAAGATATTAAATGTGTTAAGTTTTTGAATTCAAGTCTCACATATGACAATAAAAAAACATGGGGGTCCAGATAGGACCAGGGGGTTTTCTCACCTAGGATGAATTTTTCCTGATGAGGTATAAAGATGATCGGGTGAGTCATGAGTAGGTCGGGTCGGGTCGGATCTATACTTACATGAACATTCAAGTAAAAAAAATGTATTTTAAGAATTTTCTTTTGTTAAGTCTTTCTTTTATATTTTTTTATCTGAGCATAACGACTTTAGCAAAAAAATGTTCGTGAGATATAATCATGTAACATAGATTTTTTAAAAATTTTCATTTGTCAACGAATTTAGCAAACGAGTTGGTAGTGTAATAGGTGCACTCGTATAGCATAGTCAACAAATTTAGCACACGAGTTGGTGATGTAATAAGTACCACGTATAACATATTTTCTATGTAGACTAAATAGTTTAAGTGTTTGCTTGTTGCAGTTTTTTTTTTCTTTGTATCGTTATAGCAATGCAACTCTTTTGTGTGTCCGTGTTATCCCCGCGACCACACATTTATTATTATCTTTTTCATTCTTTTTAGATTATTTTTAAGCATTTTATTGGTTTTACTTTTAGTTTCACACCGTTGACTTTCAAGTATCTAACTGTTTATAGTGTTGTATTTAACTAGACTTCTAATTTTAACGTTGCTGCTTTGTCTTTTTTATTTTCATTTTTACATTACGTTTTAGCAATAGAACTGTTTTTTATATCCGTGTGATTCCGCTACAACGCAGAGTTAATAAAATCTAGTCTGAATTTAATGCTTGGTAGGCCACAAGCATGATGAAAGGTGTTTTGCTTTATAATTTACCTGTTTTTATGGTTTAGTTTATGAACAAGAACAAAAAGTTTGTTTGTAAAACCTTCTTTATTCGGCAGAAAATTCTATTATTGTTTTGCTTGTATAAGTTGGTTTTTGATTCTTTGGTTACAACATGATTTTCACTTTCTGCTTTTCTTTGATGACGAGTACTTGTTTGACGTTGGACAATAGTGATGATACGTAGTTGGTGATTAAATTCACGGTATGGTATTTTACTGCGAGAGATCGTGATGACCGATTTTAGACGTATGAATTACAACTCATGGATGTAAACGAACTAGGCCTTCAATAAATCACTCCTAAATAATCTCCCTACCACAATTTGTGTTCACTCGTAAATCATTCAAAAGGAATTATATTTATGTTCATTTGTTTAACAAACTAGCAAACTATACAGTTAATATGGTTCAAAATCAAATAGCGGTCTAGGACCGCTATATGAGATATCAGTTATCTCAGTGATATAGCGGTAATTGTTTGATACCGTTCTTGGTCTAAAAAACATGAGGCACATTGAGGCACATTGAGGAAATTGAGTCCTGAGCTGAGACGAGAGGCGTAATATATTTATATATATATTTTTTGTAAGTTTCTAGCTCCTTGTATTGAAAATTTAGCTATGGATAAGCTCTATATATAATTAATATATAAGTAGCCTACATGTACAACCTAAAATACTATATGTAGTAACTTGATGCACAAAATCAAATCATTTAAATGAGACACACCTCGTACATGCACTTCAAGAGCTCATTTTTTACGTCTCGGGTGCGCCTTGTGTAGTTAAAAGCTCACACCCTTATGTCTCGGTACGCCTCGCGCCTAGACGTGCTTTCTATAAAACCCAGATACCGTTTATGTTCATTTATGTTTGTTCGTTTCCTATTTTCTTCCGTCTAATATATTAATGAATATACATGACCACAACTACAACCACAAACATTTTCTTAAATAACGAACAAGAAATTTTCTCAGATAAAGTGTATATCGGCTTATTATTGTTGTTACATTAAATGAAGAAACTCGCATTCATGATCGTTCGGCTCATTTACAGGGTAAGTGTTCATAAGATTGAACAGATCAGCTGACTAGTTCAGTTTGCTTCTATGTTTTGACAGTAAACTGACCTGGGCAACGGTTCGAAACATTAAAACTAAAAATCATAAAACCAAACTGGTAACTCTATGTTAGTTATAACGGTTCAATTTCTTTACAGGCAATAGTTCTATTAATAGCATACTATGATACTAAATTAACGAATTCTAAAATCATAAATCTATGGTGATGGGAGGCGTTTTATGACGATTATGCAAAACACTCCCATCAGCACAATAACACAATTTCAATCAGGCCAGAAGAAGATACTAAATGAAATTACACATTAAACATTTGAGACAAGCCAGAATCCCATCAATCAAACATCATATGCAAAAACAACCATGAGTGTCACAACATTATCCTCTACATTAGAACCGTTACTTTTGCATATAGAAAATATGCAACCGTCGTCTATATAATACCACCTAGAAAAACGTACCTTCCGGTGGCTGAACAAGCTTCCGATTGTGTGGGGCCCCCATTTCTTTTTTCAGTTGTATCAGTATATCTTCCATTGTATACTCTCTCTGCCAATTGGCTAGGATCCCAAACTTCTTTGGCTCCACCTGCAAAATGGATGTCAAAGAAAGTCAACATTTGACTTTTTTAAGTCAATTTGAGTATTTGACTATATCTCAACATGAAAAGGAGTATTAACAGACACGGAGTGCTAAAACGGTTAAAGCTTTTAGATAGGTTATGGGAGAGCAAATAATGTGTCTTAAGAGGCGCTTATAGCTCCAACAAATAATCCAAAGATCTAATATGAGTATATGCAATATGAAACATTCCTGCATTCCCAAAAGATTAAATTTTCTACTTTTAAATCTATTAACTTAAAAATATCAAATGAAAGCAAGAAAAGTTTACTTTTTCTAATGTGAGTATATGCAACATTAAATGTTCCTGCATTCCCAGTCACCGAGAACTCCATCGGTGACACTATTTCAGCGACAGCAAAAGTCAAAGGTAGTTCATTATACCGTAAGTCAATTCTCTCTATTGTGCTCCGGTGCTCCCAGCCATTTGGTTCATATGGAAAATGAGGAACGAAATAATATTTGGAAACAATAAATGGAGGCCCGACAAAGTAGTTGAAGACATTAAATCTACTTCCTTTCTTTGGGTTTGGATTAGAATAAAGCTAATTGGATTTAACTATAATGGAAAATATTGGTGTAGGTTTCTGTCGTATTTTGATCTCCTTTGTATATTGCTTTTGTTGCCGTTGAAAAAAGCAAGAAAATTTTAAATTATGAAGAGTTTTCCTGATTACAAATAGATTTCAATACGAAAAATTCAAACCAAGTAATTCTAGAATAAATTCTTTTAGCCCCAAAAGTTCCTAAAATATAGAAATATCTCCATTGGGGGAGTAAACAAGCCAAGCCACTTGGATTTGATTGATATCAGGTTAGAAAAAAAATCCATTTTCAAACCAAAAGTCAATATTGAACTCTTTTCTAAAATGAAAGAAATAATTAAGTAAATTAGCTGCAAACTTTAATATTCACATACCACTCCAGTCTCATGGTTAACACAAGTCATGTTGACACGAGAGTGAAAACGAACAGTAGGAGGCTTCTCTGGGTAATCTTTGTCACAAAATAGTTTCAATTGATAAATCCGGCCTTCGTGTACAGACTGAAAAACACCACAAAAATTGTCATTAGACACTAAAAAGAATAAACATATAATTTAAGTAAAATGTGTTGCAACAAAAAGTATTGCTCCTTTAACATCCTCCAGCATTCTAAATTTTGTAGGTTCCATATAATTTTTATTGAAAATAACACGAGGTGCACTGTACAAGTGGAATACACAAAATGAGAGGATTATTTTGGAGTGTCAATTTAGTATTGTAATCTTAGTTTTAAAAAGTGTGAGGCACACCGAGCCAATAGAGTCCCCTGAGTCGAGGTGCAAGGCGAAAGGCAACAACTCAACACATAACATACACGAGGCGCAAGGCGTTTATTTAATATTTTTTTATATTTCTAATAGGTTTCTATCATCACGTACCCAAAACTTATTCATATATAGATCCATATAGAACTTAATATACAAATAGCCTCTAGTACAACCTAAAAAACTATATGTACAACCTCCTCACAATCTTCCAATGTATAAGAGGTGCTACCGATGGGTTGTGCCTCAAGCATTTTTTGACCCGTGCCTCGTGTGCCCCCATCACCTCATGTGGTCAAAAGTGCAAGACCCAACCGTCATCGCCTGAGGGTATTCGCACCTAGGCACGCCTCAAGCGTGCTTTTTAAAACTAATACCATAATTGGTATTATCAAGCAAGATTAATATTAAAACTCCCTCTAATGGAAAATTAAAGCTCAACTTGATCATTTTCACTCGCAAATAACTAAATAAGTGATCATTTAATGCAAATAACATAATGTACTCGAGTTTACTACTCCTAGTCACGTGTATCCTTACATTTTTATAACATTTGCAAATGGTGAGAATTTCGACCGATTTCCAAAATTGTACTTTTAAAGCATAAACTTCCTCAATTACTTTGTTTAAAAAAGCAGATTATCATTGAAACAATATATATTTGTAATTCTTGACACGCTAACTGTTTAAAAAAAGCACAAAATGCTCCCAAATCATCCCAACCCGAACTGTTTGACATTAATTTACCCATTAATTGACCCAATCTGTGACCAGTTTGTCTTTCCAAGCTCAAAGTTATGCAATAAATAAACCTTACATTGTGGGGCCCAATAATGGTGCCCGTCCAAGAACGCATATAAATGTCATCCCCATCATCCATTCCGTAACTCACAGTACCATCTCCAATACCCTTTTCTCCACGCTCAAGTTCCTCCAACAATCTGAAATTCCTAGGTACTGCAACAAAAGTTAACAAGTTCAACTACCAACATCTTTAAATTTGTTATTACTTCAAACGTAGGGAATAAGTTACATAGTCTAATTGATGAGTCACACATGTTTCATGATGCTTCCATAAGTAAATATATTATTGACACACATGTAAGAGATCTTTAAGATGACTCTGAATTGTGAAATGAGAAACCTTAGGTTTTATCCGTCTTTGTATAAATGAATGAAGTCAACTACCCTTTTCTCCACGCTCAAGTTCCTCCAACAATCTGAAATTCCTAGGTACTGCAACAAAAGTTAACAAGTTCAACTACCAACATCTTTAAATTTGTTATTACTTCAAACGTAGGGAATAAGTTACATAGTCTAATTGATGAGTCACACATGTTTCATGATGCTTCCATAAGTAAATATATTATTGACACACATGTAAGAGATCTTTAAGATGACTCTGAATTGTGAAATGAGAAACCTTAGGTTTTATCCGTCTTTGTATAAATGAATGAAGTCACACATGTGTTAACTGTTAAGACTCTTTAAATTGGAATTAGAGGTGGCAAGCTTGGTTGCCCATGCGCATTGGGTAACCGGCCAAAATAGATTCAGAATAAAGCAGGTCATTTAGTATGGGGTCAAACTGTGTCCGGGTTCGGTGGACCCACCAACAAAAGCCAATATTATAATCTATAAACTTTAATAGAACCAAATAGAAGGTTGTAGGCATAAAAAAAGACTTTGTATGGTTTTCAACCCGTCTTCAACCATTTGATTTGTTTCTCCTTTAAGCTAGAAAAAAAAAATACCTGATACGTTCAGTTTAGGAAGAAAACAATTTAGGAAGGTTTACGCATCAAAAATAGACCTTGTAAGATTGTTGATCTTAATGAGTAGATTTGAACCCATAACTACTTAAAATACATTTATACATGTACAACTATATTGAGCAAAATGTGCATATGAACTATATGGTCCTAGAACTCCAATATGAAGCATTCTTCGGTTATAAATCTAAGAGGCAATTGCATATCTCCCCCTCTAAACTTGTAAAATTGCTTATTATCCCAAGTTGTGCTTAAAGAGTATTGTACACTATGCATAAAAACTTGTGTTTTAGAGAAATGTGCAATTTTGCTCCAAATTAAGGGGATATATGCAATTCTACCTAAATCTAACTATCAAACAACAAACTTGTCATAGAAGAAAGTGAAGATGAAACTCATAGCCTCTTGGAAGTGCAAAATGAAATTTGGTCAGAATCTTAAAAATAAAAAACTACATCCCAAACTTCACATAACATAAAAATTCCCGCCCCATTAAATTCATTGTGATGACAGCCTAAAGGTACAAGAATGACTGGATAAGAACGCAAACATTTAAATGTAACGTCCACCTTTATTTATTACGTCTCTCACCAGCTAACATCGAAAATTCATCAAACAATAGTGCAAGAATATTACAATCTCTCTTAATCGAACACCGTTTTTCATACTCCCTCTATTCCCTAATCCTTATCCAGATTACCCGAGTGATTGACCACTTAAAACACCTCACACACTTGTGAAAAATCAAAACAAGCACTCATGTAGACCAGATTAATCATGCAGTTTTCACAAGAATCAACATTTATTTGCAATGGAAACCCACATGCCTAGCGCAAGCTACATCGAACCGGGTCCTAGGATCCTACCGGTGGGCATTATATTGGTGGGGTCCTATGATTTTTCCAGTTACATGTTCTAACCGTTGAAAAAAGAAAGAAGGGTTGCTTTCCAAAATGAAGGTGAAGTCACCCTTTTGAGGACCAACAAGGCCAAAAAAAGGACAGTTCTACTGGTCCCTAAAGTAAACATCCATAATCCATCCAACAGTATATCAAGTCTAAATCACAATAATAAGATACAATATTCAAAAAAAAAAAAAAACCCTAATCAAGTCCAAACAAAATGTATAACCAAAAGCTAAACCGCTGGAAAACAAGATCAAGATTCAAAAACAAATGATACTCAATTCAAAAAAAGAAAAAAAAAACCCTAATGAAGTCCAAACGAAATGTATAATCAAAAGCTAAACCGCTAGCAAACAAAATCAAGAGTCAAGAACAACAGCGACTAAAGAAAGATGATTAACGAACAGATCATAAAACGATCACAAAACCCGGCGAACAACAAAAATCCCTAAAATCGAACTGGAAACAGGGAGCAGGGGAAATGAAATTGATTTGACCTAGGTTTAGATTAAGTTCCAACTACGTAACCAATTACGCAAATCCGTGAAATAGATTAACGATTTACATGCGAGAATGATGCAAAATTGGCTAATGAAGAGCAGATTTTGGGGGAAAAAAGGAAGAAAGCGAGATGAGATGATGTTTTGAGAAACTCACCGACTACACTGGATCCGCCGGAGCCGAGCGTCATGAGTTGAGTGAAGAAAAATGGTAGGTTTTACGATTTGCGAAGATCGATCTGATCGAGGAGGTGAAGAGATTAACGCAGAGGCTAAAAACGAGGGCAGAGGAAATGAGAGGGGATATAGAGGCTTAAAAAGCCCAGGAAAATTGAAAGAATAATTGAAAAAAAAACACACACACAGAATAAAAGAAAAAAGAAAGAAATAGTTATATTATATTGTTAAAGCGTAAAGTAAATAAATTGGAAAATGAAAAAGGCAACCTGATAACGTTAATATTCCGAGGTCTGATTAAATATAACACTACAAAGAATTAAATACCTAAATGCAACGGTATCAAACGCTTAGAAAATTATTTAAGAAGAACAAAAAAAATTACTAATAAGAAAAAACTGTGTAACTTTCAAAACGTTTAAACTGTGTAACTTTCAAAACGTTTAAACTATAGAGACTGAAAAAATCTATATTGCACGATTGTATCTATTACGCTATCAACTCATTTGCTAAACTCGTTACGTCCAGATAAAAACAAAAAGAAAACATAAAAATAAAGAAAAAAAACAGAAACATAAGACTACCAGCAACACTGAGAACAACTCTTCCCAAGAGTTGCCCAATCAATATGTCACATCAGTTTTACTATGACCTTCTCACGAACAATTTTTAGCCCCAATATAGTCATTTGTCACAAACTTCCCTTTATTTTCACATCACCATTTATTTTAAATTTTTATATAATATATTAATTATTTTTAGTTATATAATAATATACATCAAATAAACATAATTAAATAAAATAAATGTAAAATAATATAAAAAGTTAATACTGAAATTAATTAAATAAAAATAAATTAATTATAAAACAGTAAGAAGTTAATTACATTTGTACTTAATAAAAAAATACATAAATTAAACCTAAATTACAATAATTTAATCCTAAATTAAATTAGCCGTATATAGTGCTTTGTGTGGTGTTCTTTTTTATTTATAAGAAGTTAAAAAAAATAGCTCTTATAAAAAAAAGATAAAAATGTAGGCGTTATAAGAAAAGATTAAAAAAAGTAGCCGTTATGTAATTTAAAAAAAAACAAAATTAATAAAATTAATAATTCAAAAAGAAACTATTTTTTAAATAAGTAAAAATGAATTTTAATAATACAAGTTTTACCTAATTGGCTAATAATAATACGAGTTTCAATATTTCCTCACAGTAATACCAGTTTTATATGTATTGGATTATAACGATACACCGTTAGTTTTCTACACGGTGTTAGTATGTTGCATATGTGGCAGATGACGTGGATTCTTTTCTCTCCTACGTGGCAACAGACAAACACCGCCACGTATGCAAACAGACTAACACCGTTAGTTTTCAACTAACGGTGTATTGTTATAATCCAATACATATAAAACTGGTATTATTGTGAGAAAATTTTGAAACTCGTATTATTATTGGCCAATTAGGTAAACTTGTATTATTAAAATCCATTTTTTCTTTATAAAATTTAATTATTAAAATAGGTATTTATTTAATACATTTCATTAAATATATATATTTTTGGATATACCCGTTTATATCTCATTTAATTTAGATTTTTATTTAATACAATTCATTGAACTTGAATTGGGACTCATGTTTTTTAGCCCTTGACCTACCGGTCGCCGAATAGAACTCTTATTTGCCGTTCTGGTTGGCTTAGGGCGGTCGAACTCTCCCCTCCTCTCCTTAACAGTCGAGTGATTTCTCATTCTCTCTCCCTCTTTCTATAGATAAGCGGGTTCTTCGATCATTCTAATGAAATAGGTTCGTTAAAGCCAATTGATCGAATTCTGTTTTAGATTCCTATTCCACTCCAACCGGTGCAGAACTCTTAACCTTTCTAGGACCCTCTCTACGGCAAGGTGCTGCTCTACTCTTTCCACTTGCTCCCTCGTGTATAGCGGTTGAGTTCTTCGCCTCACGGTTTGGCTACCCATCGCCGGCCTTAGGTTATTCGTAATGGGACGTTATGGGACAAAAATTTGTAACATGGCGCCCCATGTAACGCCCCGCACCGCCCCCCCGGGGCGCCATGTTAGGTTTGGAGGTCGAAGGCGCTATGTTTATGGCGCCGTGCTCTCACATCTTTTTTTTTTCTTTTTTCTGTCTTTTTTCCTATTGGTACACCTCATACCTCATAACCTCCCACTACACCATTTACCTTATAACCCCTCATTTCCACGTCATCCGCCACATGACGCATAAACCCCCACTCCACTTTCAAACCACATAGCCTGTGTCATGTTGGTTTTTTTTAGCCCTACGGGCATTGCCACATAACTCGACAAAAAATAAATAAAAGACAAAAGCACAAAAGGATAAAAAAGAAAAAACAATTTGTATTTTGTATATAGGGTGTAATTATTTGAAGTATGAACTATGATTTAAGTATATATTCACTTTTATCTGTAACATGCAAGTCATGTAACAACCATCAGTCATTTGGCCGAATTGTATGGCGATAAAGGAAAGACTCAGAATTAAGAGGTGAGCTCAACAGGTTTTTCACCCGACCGTTTACGGATGCGGTTTTCTCTGAGAATGGACTCACTGGTGTGCCTCGGTTACTCAAGCCCCCGTGAGTATACGACTATGCCCTCGGCACTCCCGGATATGGGTGTCCTTTAAGCCATTTAATGTTGCCCCAGGCGGTCAGGCAGGCTTAATAAGCCATTCCAGAAAAATCTAATCGTATAACGGGGTTGGTTACACTAATCCTAAGGTGTTATCCACATTCCACACACTTGATCAAATCCGTTTTTAAGGCTCGTATTAGACCATATGAACAATATTCAAAACTTTCTATACAGACCATTATATAGATCATTATATGTTAGTTCATTCCATCTTTCAATTCTATTTACAAACTTTTATATAAACGAACGATGAAAAATGAATTAACATATAATGGTTTATATAATGGTTGTACATAACGTATTGAAGAAATAATAAGGCACATTAACTGACAAGAATATTAATTATTAATACGTCGTTTTAAATAATTCAGAAATACAAATTTTAAACGGATACGTAAAGGTTGATACGACCCTTACCTGATACATGATGTATTTGCTAATATGACCCATAACTTTGTTACGATACTGATCCTATTAATCAATACGACCCTATATTTAAAACGGATACGAGTCATATTGGCCGACACGAAACGAGTCATATTGGCCGACACCAAAGTGACCAGTATAACAAGCTAGGGCACATGAGAGTACAAATAACAATAAATACATTTTTAATGTGGTGAGTATCGTTCGAGCTTAAATGTGGGCTCTCCGTTTGGGCTTGTCGGGCCAATGGGTTATGGCCCAACACTCACTTGACAAATTAAGGGGATGGATCTCTTGGTCGAATTTCTAATTCTCTATCGTCACTTGTAAACTATAATTCTATCTATTAATCTCTCACGTAAAGGCAACATGTGAGGTGGTAAAGAAATGCAATTAACAACTAATATTGATTAAAAAACTAACTATGAGGTGTTATTTTCTAGTTACTTGATGGTTTAGCACACATGATAACAAAATATAAATTTAAAACTAACGTTAGAGGGCATATATAAGTTAGCTGTTCTTGAAAAACCTAAATATATGTTATTTAATCATGTTTAATTTATAAACGATTCTTGTGTTTTATTTGTACTTGTAAAATTTTAATCATAGTTGCATATATTTTGTTAAATAGCTTGATACAATTAAACGATTTAGCTTCAAAGTCTAGATGAAAACTCTAGATTTTAATCAAAGTTTTTTTTTTATTAAGTGAGTGAGTTTGAAATATATTATATGCAATGGGATTAATTGCTTTTAATGTTTCAAATAAATTCAGTAGTAGAGGTATTGTGTAGTGGTGGATAGCCTCAGTTTTC
Organism: Deinandra increscens subsp. villosa; assembly: GCA_039602395.1. Taxonomy (NCBI): domain Eukaryota; kingdom Viridiplantae; phylum Streptophyta; class Magnoliopsida; order Asterales; family Asteraceae; genus Deinandra; species Deinandra increscens. Next base: position 93,058,050 of record JBCNJP010000023.1, on the reverse strand, counting down.
TATTTGAGACTCAAGTTCAATCCCCACTGGCATCATTTTGGATGGGGCATCGTGGCTCAATGAAGTAAAATTGGGATCTTTGTGATCTCCAGTTTGATCCTGAGGGCGTCCGGGTTTTACAACCAGTGGGCCTTCGGGTGGGTGAGTTTTTCCCGGAACTGGAGATAACTTGGTGCGCTTAAGGGCTCCGTACGGCTGGGTTGGTCAAGCTGGTGGTGACATTTTGCCGTTGGGTCACCCCGTACGGAATACCTAGGCAATTCAATGTTTGTTGGTCGTTCAAAAAAAATGATATTTAAAGTTACTCATTGTGTTTATGATATAATACTTTTTAAGTGTTTTATTCATTTATAAATATACTAGGTTAGAAACCCGTGTAGTAAACGGGCTGAATATAGATTTATAATATTAAATAATACAAAGAAAAATATAATGATCAAGATATATGAAAATTATGATTCATATAAATTTTTTATAATATACTAAATAATAATTTAATACATTTAAGAAATTTATTATGTTTAACAAATTTTTGATTATTTTACACAAAATAAGATTCATATAATTATCATCATCATATCGTCGAAAGGTATTAGGTATTAGTTATTATTTATAGCTCTTTATGATTTGATGATGTATCGTAGATTTTTCAAAATTGGTGACTCATACATATCCTGTAATCCTATGTAAATTCATAAATTTTTTAATCATAAAACGAATTTTTCGATACACATTAGGATTCATAAAAGGCACTAAAACCTATGAATAACATAGATGTTCTATAATTTTTAGGATTATTTGTAAGCATCCCTTTTTCGAATTCTTTTTCGGGAAACTGTGAACCATTCCATTAATTTTAAACAAGTCAATTCGATTTCGTGTTTTGCATGCGATTTCATGATATATTGTTTATATTCTGATTTCGATCTATGATATTATTATGATTTTCAAGATTTCATGGTTGAAAAGCCACTTTCGTGATTTCAATGGCACTAGTGGGTGACCCGCCGCGCATTGCGGCGGCCTCACCATTTTTAATAACGTGACGGTTTAGGATAAGAGTCCCACTTGAGTGCATGATAATAGTGTTATATGAAAATAGTCTAAATACAATGCCAAATATATATTTACAACAGTACACATTGATAAAAAAAGAGCATTAACAATAAAACACAATCCAATGCAGTTCACCTTAAAATCCTTTAGGAATACATGTCATAATGGCACCCTTGGCAATCACCATTAGCATATGTTGACCAATATCTCCCTATGCTTTCACCATTGATCCATGCTTCACCTTTTCCCATACTATTCATGTCCAAAGCTAGTGGTTCATCACCATGAGGTTCATTAAAGTAAGCCTGCAAAATTTCAAGACCCTTATGGTTTATGAAGTTATGAGCTTTACTTAAAAGATTTCTTTTTTCTGCTACCCTTTTTTTAAAATTCAATATGATTATGAGATCTTTATTAAAAATAACTTTTGTTTAACCATACCTTGTGCCATGTTACAGGTTGCTGTTTCTGAGTGATTAAAGAACCTTGAGTCCATTTGATGTTTAACCATACCTTGTGCCTCTCCCTTTAGACCAACCTGTTAGGAAAAAATGGCAAACACGTGACGGAAATTAGAGCTGATAATTTCAACTCATTTAGTTATATATGGGTCAATTCGGGTTAGCTTTTATTTCCTAAAATCTCCTAAACCATTTTACTCCGAAAACTATATTACTATTAAAATAACAGGATTTATTTTCTAATCCTTTTTGACTCAAAATATTGAAAAAATAAAGTTCATATTTTGTTTGGATCAATCCGAATCGTTTTGACCCGTACCAAACTTGCCTATTTTGACCCATTACCGAATACTAATAAGGTCTTACGCACCTGGTAAGTCCAGTTGAACCATGACAGGTCCCTTTTTCCTTGGTCAAGACCATAAAGAGCCACTGGACCTAAGACTCCAGTCTCCCGAACATCAAAAACATTAACAGGAGAAGCTACAAACAAAACTCATTAAGCTACATTTAAAAAAAAGAACTAACCTTTAGGCCATTAAGAAATGATGCTTTCTTTCAAGGTTCAAACAGGTGGAACTGCTATAAAGATTTTTCAAGCATCTTCAAGATTAACAACTCAAAATAAGAATAACTAACAAAAACCCCAAAACCTTTTTTCTTGAAAAAAAAAAGATTGAAGAACAATGGGGAAAACAGGATAGTGTCCATCTAATATTATGTATAGTAACACATCCACATTTCCATCTAATATTATGCTAAATTCTGAATAGTTAAAGAAAAAGACTGCAGATACCATGTGCAACATTAACTCCTTTACTTGTGAGATTTGTAGTTGATGCCCTTCCTCCTGTTGCTGCTGCTGTTCGGTGAGTGGGTCTTCCCTTCCAAACTTCAATTTGGACACAATTTCAATTTATCAATATTTAGTTTAGCATTTTCAATTAATCCTAATTCATAATTTCACAAATCCATCAACATTTAACAAATTAAGAACCAAACTAAAAGCCCAAATCAATAAACTCATCAAATTAAAAACCAAATTCACCAATAAACTTATACATGAATTAAGAACCAATTTCATCATAATGAAGTCATACCTGTGAGACTGTGAGTCTGTGAGTGTGAGAGACTGAGAAGTCGGCTGGAGGGAGGCCAGAGGCAGAGGCGGCGACGGCGCGGCGCGGAGGGCCAGAGTCGGAGGCTTTCTTTCTGTTTGGGATTTGCATATCAGCGTATGTATGAACCAAAAATCCAAACAACATAACTAATACTCACATCAGTATCATAATTCATGACAAATGAATTTGATGAATAACAGAAGAAGGTTGTATGAATTTACCTGAAAACAGCCTAAGTATGCATGACGAAGACGAATGCAAATCAGAACCTAATAACATTTGAAATCATACTTGATCAATCATCAAAACCATATAACATGAAGGAGGGTGGCTACAAATTAAGAAACTCAAACCCTGTAGGAAAAACACACATTAATCTTCATAAAGCCAATATATCTCAAGCTCACATCAAATATGAATATGTAAATCGATATTTATTACTCAATGTTTCACATAATAAGTATCCATGCCTCCACATATTTCACATTAACATTCTACAAAACCAAGAGAAATAAAAATATTAGATTTTTTTTACAAAACAAAGCAAATTATGTAAAGGATATGTAAGAAGATTTCAGAAATGTGAATTTGGCTCAGAAAGGTTCCATCACAGCCTAATAGGAATAGCCACATTGAAAGCATCAGGAACACCAGACGAACATCAAGTAAGAATAAATCCAATCATTTAGCAACATAGGCTCAAAAATAATTCATTATGGCCTTATAGAAGGCATCAAGAACATCAAACCACCGTCAAGTAGGATTAAATCCAGCCATTTAGCAACATAGGATCATAAAAAGTTCATAATAGCCCTGTAGAAGGCATCAAGAACACCAAACCACAGTCAAGTAGGATTAAATCCAGTCATTTAGCAACATAGGCTCAGAAAAAGTTCATCATAGCCTTTTAGAAGGCCTCAAGAACACCAAACCATCGTCAAGTAAGAATAAATCCATCCATTAGCAACATAGGCTCAGAAAAAGTTCATCATAGCCTTTTAGAAGGCATCAAGAACAACCAACCACCGTCAAGTAGGATAAAATCTAGCCATTTAGCAACATAGGCTCGGGAAAAGTTCATCATAGCCTTATAGAAAGCATCAGGAACACCAAACCACCATCAAGTAAAATTAAATCTTTTCAGGATAACCGTTTACAACGAAATCTCAGTAATCAATCCAGCCATTCAGCAACGCAGGCTCAGAAATAGTTCGTCATAGCCATATAGAAAGCATCAGGAACACCAAAACACCATCGAGTAAAATTACATCCATTAACTTTTTTCAGAAATAAGAGCAACCGTCTATAACCAAATTTCAGAACAACAGCGTCAATATCCCACCATTAAACAATCAGTCATGAACAAAGTAACCAACAGTAGTTCAGATCTTAGGAAAAACCGAAAAAAATAAGCCTAAGACTTACATCAGTTTAGATCTAGGAACAGAAACCAATCCATTTAAAAATCTGAGCAAAACAGAATGAAAGCATGGTAATTAAGCAAAGATTAGCCAGTGACAGAAACAAAGAACATCAAAGCAACACATGAAGCCAAAATCAGACAAAACCCAAATCTTAGAGGCTAGGTTACGGCTATGGTTACGGCTGCGTTAAATACGCCTCACCGCCGCCGCCACCACCATCATAGCCTAAACCCAACCTCAAAACAAAGTCACAACCACAAACCAACACGATCTATCGATCTATGCCAAAATCAGACAAAACCCAAATCTTAGAGGCTAGGTTACGGCTATGGCTGCGGCTGCGTTAAATACGCCTCGCCGCCGCCACTACCATCATAGCTAAACCCAACCTCAAAACGAAGTCACAACCACAGACCAACACAATTTATCGATCTATAAAAGAAGTAGGTTTAGGGTTTATCGACCTGCAAGGCCTCAATAAGAGGCTGATAAGGGAAAGCAAGATCGATCTGAGCCATCAACACACAAATAAACACTTACCGGATCAAATTAGGGCAAAACGTACCGGATCAAACAAGGAGAGAGGACCAAGAATCGTGAAGACAGATGCGTCGTTCATCAAATAAGGGTAAAACGAACCTCGCCGGAAGTCATAACCACAGACCAACACAATCTATCGATCTATAAAAGAAGTAGGTTTAGGGTTTATCGACCAACAATTGCGTGCAGGAGATGTGGAGAGATGGAGAGATGGGAGATTGCGTGAAAATATGATAGCGTGTGAGAGAGAGTGAGAGTGAGAACGGAATATGATAGCGTGTGAGAGTGAGAACGGTGTTCTCATGAGGGGGTGTAATGTAAAATTTGCAAGTGTCAAAATGCAAAAAAGTAAAACTGCACTATTTAAAACATGATATATTATATATAGGTAATTCTTGAAATTTTCACCATCAGTACTTTACTTTCACAATTTTATATATTTTACCCCTCATGTTTTAGACGACTGGTTTTCCATATTAAAACCTTCCGTGTGTTGTCACATCCGAATTCATCCTTGTGATTTCTATTTCACAAATTCATAATGTTGTATGACACTCCTGTGACGTATCACATCCTACACCATCCTACGATTTGCGTTATCGGTTCACAGTTCCATTTCGACTCACCTTTAAGAATTTAAATAACCCCTTGTTATTCATTTAGTAGTTCGAGTTTCATAATTTTCCGATTCCACCCCAGAGGCATTTTCGTGATGTTTGTACAATCAATTTGTTACCCTCACCATTTCACATACTCTTGATTTTTCATACATCGTCCTTGTATTTCAAATTATGTCATTCATCGTCACCATAAATGTGTTATGGATCTGGTTATCCCATTTTAAACCAAAACCTTGTGAGTTCATAAAACACACTTGTGTAGTTTCAAAACCTTCGTTTAGTGGTACTCAAGTCGCGGTCGATTGATTGTTTTATCAAATCTTGTTGCCAACCAATTTTATACTCAACCCAGCAATCCAGTGTTCTAATCATAGCTCAACTAGTTGCACCAATGCCCAATAGACACACATGCGTGGTCATTCACGCAACCCTACAATATGTGTTTTAGGCTGGCCATTGCACACCATGCTTAGGTCAAGTTAGCCAAACAGGTTGCGCATAGTAACGTTTTGATCATAAGTCAAATTTACCGTTTAAATCCAGTCAGTCGGTTTTTAAGCTTATGATTTATTTTTATTTTTAAAAAAAACTCATTCGTGATTTCATTGTTCGATGTACAATTCAAAACAATTTACATTCATCCTTTCAAACCCTATTTATATCATGTATTTTTTTTTCTTTCTTCTTAACTCATTTACAGGTGAGCGAGTGCTTGTCGATGGGTTCACGAGTTTACAAGTTTGCATGGTTACGGGATTACATGCTTATGAGTTAACGCGTTTACCCATTAACGAGCCTACGGACTCACACGTACATGATATCTCGTTTTAGAAAATATTAAATTATCCGCTTCTGAACCCCTCCAAAATATCATGTTTTGCACTTTTAGGTATACATAATACATGTTTAGGAATTTACTCGTTCAGGAAATTATGAGTTTTTGAGTCCATATGCTTACGGGATTGCATGTGTACGAGTTTACGACTCTACAACTTTACGAGTAGATAACTATACATGTTTTCAAAAAAAAAAACATCATCCTTTATATTCAAGGTTATATTCCAATCATACTTATGCGATGTTCCAACTGTTTCACCTTAACATTCATTTTTATCCAAACTCATATTTACCATAGCTAACGTCAAATTTGTGTGTATCGCAAATTCGTAGATCATTCGTTTCCCCCGCTCGATAATCAAGTCCAGGCAATCTATGGCGATAAACCACTCCATGGGCAATCTAATCATGTCTCGACGTTTCCGCCGTTGGTTGGAGTGTGACAGATTGGTTCACAATTTTGTAGAATCACAATATTATTTTTGCTTCAAGAACCTTTTTAATTACATTTCAAATTGTTCTTTTTTATATTTAAATGCAATGTTTTATTTTCTTATTTTTTAAATAATTACCCTATTAACAAATTAGAAGCTCGGAGAACATCAATACATTGCACATGCCACGTGGCACTCTGTGGTGGTGCCATGTGACATTAATTTATTTATTATACTTTTTTATTTTCTATCCAAATGTAAAGCATCACATGTTTAAGGTTATTATTATTGCTTTTTGTATTTCGTTTAATTTATTTACGTTGCGTTGAAGCAATGCAAACATAACTTTTAGGTCCTATACTTAATACTTTTAATATTGTTTGACTTCTAACTTTAATTTAATTATGTAGTTATTTTGTATTTTTTATTTTCTTTAAGTTACTTTTATTTTTTTTATATCCGCGTTTCCCCGCAACGAAACACGACAACCAGGGACGTAACTATAAAGTTTCTTAAAGGATATCACACGTATATCTTTTTCAGGGATGACACATGTACATAAAATTAAAAAGTCCTTCAGAAAAACCCCCAAAAAAATATATCATTTCGACATACGGGTTAAGATGTGTCACCTGTTACCCTTAGACCTTAACTAGGTCTGCCTCCAACGCAAGGTCGCATTGCATATCGTTATGTATATAAAAGGATAAACATGGAAAAAAAACTTTTAATACAATGAAGGAAAATTGAATTTGTATTTATCAAGGTGACGCAATACACTCATTATTTCCAACTGCCTCCATTAATTTTTTGCATTTATTTATTTTAATGGTTTTCAATGGCAAATATTCTGTTATTTTCGCATTTGCTACCACAATAATTAATATTACAGTTTAAAATAAAATAAAATAAAATATTAGAAATTCAACATCATATGTGGAAGTTGTTGAAAGTTAATTATTAACAAATAATCATTAGCTTATAGGTTATATGCAAACTAATGACAAACCAATTTTACGAGGCTGTTATCATAACAAAAGCATGTAAGATTCAAGTCATGATAAAACTTTAACGTTATTACAAGGTTCATCCATATAAGAAATTATATATTACATTAAAATGCAAACTTGATTTTCTATAAATTTAGGTGTTATAGTAAATGAAATATGTTGTAACTTATTAATTATATACATACATGTATAATATATTTTTTGGTTAGAAACCCGAGTTAGAATAAAAAAAATTAAATAGTTAATAATAAAAATTATATGGCTCTTATATGGCTACCACAATAAACATATCCAGATTCCAGTTGGGTTAAAGTCATGAAGGGGATCTATGGCTCTTCAGCCTTATTGGGGTTGGATTTGAGAAGTTCACGTGTGGGTAGTAGTGCTTGGCAGGGCAATGTGTATGTCCATTTCTTCTTCACACGAGATGGGCGTTATTCCTCATTCGGCCATTCGTAGAGAGATTGGGAATGGTCGGTCCTCTCATTTTTGGATTGATCATTGGGTTGGTAATCACATATTAGCAATAGAATTTCCTCGATTGTTTAATCTGGAATTAGATAAGTCGTGTTTTGTTTCTAATAGGCTGTATGTTTCAGGTTATTGTTGGGAGTGGAGAAGGGATATTCGGGAGGTGCTGAAGAGTCTCAACTTCAGAATATGTTAGTCTTAATTGAGGGGGCTCAACTAAACGATTCTGATGATTCGTGGAAGTGGTGTTTTGAGGATAATTAAGACTTTCAAGTGAAGCAGGTTAGAAAAGTTTTTGATCGTTTTTATTACCATCAAGTTCGGTGGCTACTAGGTGGAACAGATTCATTCCTAAAAAAACTTAATATTTTAGCTTGGAGAATTCTTATTGATAAAATTCCTTCTCGGTTTAATTTGAGTCGAAGAGGAGTTGAGATTCGGGATATTATGTGTCCATTTTGTAATCTTCATGCTGAGACGAGCTCCCATTTGTTTGGTTTTTGTGTGATTGCCTCCATATTTTAGGACTTAATTGCTAGGTGGTTGGAAGTTGATTTCATCATTCCTTTGGATCCTAACTCTATGCTTCAAGCGGTGGATAGTGGTAGATGTTCCTCCAAGAAAAAGTCGCTAATTGAGACGATTATAATGGTGGCGTGGTGGGTTTTGTGGCCCTTCAGGAACAAGAAGATTTTTCAAGACAATTTCCCCAAGTATGATGAGATCTTTGATTCTATTGTTCATTACTCTTTTCTTTGGTATGCCAATAGGAATCATAGGTGTCTTTTGAATTTAGTTGAGTGGATGAAAAATCATCTTTTGGTGATGTAATTTGTTTTGTCTAGGTCGACTTTCTCGGCCGACCTTTTTGGTTTTTTATAATATCTATATCGTTAAAAAAAATTAACAATAAAGATTTAGAAAGTATAAAATAATATTTTAAGATAATATGTTTTCAAATAAGAGACCCTTATGTATTTATTATTAAGTTGAGAAGATTATTGTATTATTGAATTAGAACATAATTAGTTAATTACTTATACATTAATTATTATGTATTATTGTTATTTTTTTTGAACGGCAAATTTGGATCACTGACGGGGGCATTACCCACCCACCCGATCATCTCCAATCCCCATCAGGAAGAAACTCACAATAGGTGAGAAAACTCCCTGGCCCAACTTGTAACCCCCATTTATTTATTTTTTGTTATAAGTGGGACTTGAACCCAAGACCTCCCCATTATAATGTATTGGGTACCTCCCTCTAGCCAATTGGGCTAGAGATCATTGGCATTAATTATTATGTATTATGTATTGATAAGTGTATTTCTAATGAGTATAGGTAGGAGTTATGTTTATTGCGTTCATGTGACACAACTAATTTTTTTATTTAATTTCATCTAATTTCTTAATTCTAATTTTCCATTAATTTTGATCTATTTTCAGTTTACGTTCATGTGGATTGTCTAAAAAATCCCCTAATGTTTAAATTTCACAATTTACGTCTCTATCTTTAACGGGGGATTAACAATTATGTTACATATTGTTTAAATAACATTTTTACACTTGAGAGTTAAACATATTACGTCCTTGCTCATACCAAAATTCTAAAACATGTCACACCACCATCAACCACCCATCACCACCGTTCTTTTTAATATTATTCTTAATCCTAAGAATGACATTTCTACCCCTCACGTGCTAGTCACGTGAGTAAAAATCTAACAAACCTATTAATCCTTCGTTAGAGATAGAAGCATAAATTTTATTTTACTCTTTTACTTTTCATTTCGTTTGGTTTAAATCATTCATAGATATTTTTCTTATATTTATTGGTCAAAGTTATAGGATTAACTACTTGTTTCGCTAGTTGTAGCCGATTACCTTAAATTTTGAAACCGAAGGAAAAAGCCGATGGAGGTGGGGGGTGGGAACCGAAATAGCCGGTGAAGCCGTGAAAACCGTATGGTGGTAGCCGACCACCATGCCGCCCACCCTAAGAATGATATTTTTACCCCTCAGGTTGTTGGTAAAATCTAACAAAACTATTAACCTTCTGTTAGAGATATAACCTGATAGTTTTCTTTATTACAAGTCTATAAATACATAAATTTCACATTTTCAACTTTAAACATGTAATCTGAATTTTTATAGTTACACAAAATACAATACAACACTCTAATATATACAAACCACAAGCATTTGTAACCTGAATTTTTAGACAAACAACAAGGACGCAATCTTTATTTTACTCTTTACTTTTCAATTCATCTGTTTTAAATTATTAATAGATATTTTCTTATATTTATTGGTCAAAGTTATAGGGTTGACTATCTGTTTCACTATTTGTCAAACATTAGAATTTAGAACTACTTAACGTGTCATCCTAACAAAATATTGTCACCATCATAATAATAATAATACTATTCATATATACAATAATTTGCAATAATTTGTACCATACCTTGTAAGGTTGTATTTTATTTCCATAATAACTAATTTCTTTAACACAATACTTTTCACTAAATACATATATAAAGTATGTTTTCGTATTTAACTTTTTCTTGTGTTTGAGCATAATATACCACTTTTCTCACTTATTGCATGGTTTTATTTGCTTGTAATCATAAAATTTTCACAAGATTTTTTCTTAAAAAAGTTGATAAGAGAACAATTTAGATAAATCTCAACATAGCATGAGATTCTGGTGATTAAGATGTATTTCTTACAACCAAAAGACTCGAGTTTTAAATCTTGTACGATATGGATTTGATGTATCTATCCTAGAACATGTAAAAATTGTTTAAAAAAATTGATAGTCATATTAAATGCAGTATAAGTTAGATTTACATTAAATTAAAACTTAAAGTCGTATAGGTTTAGGACAACTAGATGACTTTATTATTTTCGTAAATGTTAGAGTGAACACCGTTGAACGTACTAATGTTTATATTGGACTTGTAATCAATGCAATGAAAGTTGTACCTAACTAACCTTTAAACATACAACATAAAAATCTAACATACCAAGTGAATTACATATTACATACCCATAAATTAAAATAAAAAGTACAAAGAAAAGAATAAAACGCAATTTCCCACTAATTTCTAAATCCACTCTGACAATTTCATTCTAGCTTTTCTTTGTGTTCTTGACGTTATCATGAATAACGTCAAGTAACACAGTGCTTTTGCACTTAGGGCATTTGAGGTAATCTTCAGCGAGCATGATGTACATAAGGCATCGAGGGCATCCCACCAACATCATGGACGTGGCCTCCGGGCTCGTGGAGTACCGGAGGCCAGTTTCATCGAAAACAAGCTCTGAAGACAAACACGAGCTTGTAGGAGATGCCATGATTGATTGGTTTTGCGACTCGATCATTGGCCGATGAGGTCTTGGTGGCGAAAGGTGCAACTTCAAGTCGATTTTCGGGTTTCGATTGCCACCACCACCATTTCTCCGACTCATATTTGTTCTTGTGGATGTATCTTAGAGAAGAGCTATTATAATATTGAAGTCAACTTTCCTGAAATTTAGAACATAAAGAAGTCAAACTTATGATTGAATCCATTCTACATAAGATTTGATCATAAGATGTATTTTATATGCTTACCTTTAGATTGGAAGGTAGGAAGAGAGAGAGAAATAGAGATTTGTTGTGGTGGGATTAGGGGTATTGGTTGGGAGCCATGTATATATAGGAACTTATAGGATGAATATATATAGATATACATACATATATATATAGAGAGGGGGGGGGGGGTGGCAAAATTGAATTAATTGCTTGCTAGAAAAATCTCAATATCAATGGAATAGAGAAAATTGCTATGAAATATTGCACCTACAAAAATATACCGCAATGAACCACTTCATTCATTGCTTAGTCATTCCAATAGTTATAATACAACGAACAACTAACTTATAATAATATTAAAATTAAAATATATTTATGAAAGATAAACTTGTCTTTTTATATTAAAAGTTATAAGTTTAGAGGGTTGTAATAGTTTTTTAAACAAAAATTTAATCGAGAAATTAAAACTGTATTTTTAATAGAAAATAGAAATTTAAACAATCCATATAGTGAGAATTGAAATTTAATGGTTTTATATAAGTGAACTAAAAATAAGCCACACACAACTACACAAGAAATCTTTTTTCAAACACAGAAAAAAATTTCAAGTTGCAAATTATCGCCAACGCATCATCACATAAGTTTCCTACTATTATATTATATACAATTTCCAAATGATTACAAGTTCAAATCCGTTTTAGTCTCATTATATTTTTTTTGTTCTAGAAAATGAATCTTGTCTAAGATATGTATATTTCACCTAAGGGGCTGTTTGTTTCAATCTGTTTCATTAAGTGATAGATGAATAAGATATCTAGATGAATAAGACTTGTGTAAATCCTTTAGCGATTCAGATATTTATTTTATTAAGAGGTTCAAAACAAACAATCTGAATCTTTGTGATTCATACATTTTTCATTAAGAGACTATTCAGACCAGAAGAACGATTAAAACAACATATTTTAATTTGAAAACAACAAATTGTTTTTGTTAGTGACGGATACCAAGTTTCATAACTCTTTAACCTAAAGATCACAATGTTGGTGCATAAGCGAAGACAAATGTGTCGGTAACTTTACTTAAAAAACATATAAAGTTTGTTGAAAAGTTAGCGACGGATTACTTGTCACTATATATAAAGATACTTACCAGCAGATTAGCGACAACAATGTCGTCAAAATCTCAGCCGCGCAAGTTCGATCCCAAAACTTACAGATTTTACCACCCTGCTGTTAACGGAGGTGAATATTTCAAGAAATGAGCTCAACTAGTGTAAATATTCTCTGGGTTTTCCAGGGGATTCGTTGGCCGTTAAAAAAGAAAAAGATGACGGGACTATGATTAGCCTCTGGTCATCGACTAGCTCTTAATTAGTCGGTAAGTTTGTGACAGGATACCGACAAAACTTTCAATATTTTTTTTTAAAATATACGAAGAAACAACTGATCACCTTCTTTTAAATTGCAAAAGGGCCGCAATGGTTTGGGATTTGGTGTTTGGTTGGTGAAAACATCCTTTCGATTAAGGACATCCTCTTTGCCTACAAAAGCTGGCCGATGTCCGATAATCTTAAGATGACGTATCATGGGGTTTTTCTTATCACTATTTGGTGTCTTTGGAAGTCGCGGAATAATCACGTGTTCAAGTCTCATAATGCTTCAGGCCTTCAAATTAAAGGGGCAATTAAATTGCTCTCTCTCTCTCTCTCTCTTTCTTTTTTTTTTTTTTTTGCTAAATCATAGGAGGGAGATTGTTTTTCTTGATTGCAATAAATGGTGTAATTTCTTTTTGTAATGTCGTTGGCTTGTCTGTTTGTCGTTTTGGCCCTCTAGCGCCATGCTAGTGTTTATTTTGTTTGTCGTTTTGGCCCTCTAACGCCTTGCTAGTGTTTTTAATCAAATCGTCGTTCAAAATCGTCGTTTTGGCCCTCTAGCGTGCTAGTGTTTTATTCAGTGGGTGTTTGGGATTACTTTTCAAATTGACTTATTGTATTAAACCAAACACTTTTTAAAAAATAACTTATTGAATTATTTATTTTTTTCCGACCGCAAAGCTAACCCAAACACTTTTTCTTAAAACTTTTCTTTAAAAAGTCATAAATTAATAAGTATTTTTCCAAAAACACTTTTAAGCTTAAATAAGTAATCCCAAACATCCTCTCATGTTTGTTGTACATCTATAAGATTATTACAATTTTTTTATGACAAATAATTTTATATTAGCTGAAGTTGTATTAAACATAATATAATATTTTTTCTAAATAGTTGCATTATAAAAATGTTATCATGAAGTTTAAAAGGTTACATCATATAACAAAAAGAAGTTGCATTATGTTCAATGTAACATTTTTTGTGACAAAAAGAAAGTTATATTATTCTCATTTTTTAAATGTATTTATCTTTACTGTTTTTTCGTCTCCACTGAGTAAAAATCCTGAATCCGTCACTGATCATGAGAGCATAATGAGCTTCAAGAAGACATTTAATCGATTACCACGAAACTTGAAATCCACCTAAATTTTACAGTTTTGATGACTAGTCGAAGGTGGTGGTGGGAGGAAGAGATGGACGGTGATGGTGGTTGGTGGTTGGCCGAATAAGAAAGACTTGGTGTTGATGGCTCCTCCGGGAAAAAAAAGTTGCGGCGGTGACTAGTCGAATCAACAAATGGTGAAGAGAAAATAAATAAAAATAAATTATTATATTCTTTTAGTTTTTAATTTGCTTTTAATCGAAGATTCATTTTATTTTACAGAAATATGGATGGAGTTAACACGATGGTTGAAACGGATAAGTAAGAAACTTTATGGACGGTGAGGCGGATGGGGTCCCGTTTATTTATAAATGGTGCAAGTATGACAAGGAAGAAACTTTGGGACGAGAACTTTCATTCAAGTATGATAAGGAAGAAACTTATGTAGGGGTGTCTTCAACAACTCTAAAAATATTTTGGGACCTAGGCGAGATAAAAAATTAGGCCCTTATAATATAGAGTAAAAAACTCATATATAAAGATGCAATAATATGACGAGAATTGTAATAATAATAAACAAAACCATCCTATTATAAAAATATCTTTGAATTTAAATAGCTAATTAGATTGTGAGCCTATTCTAAAATTTTTAGTAGCAAAGCTTATCAACCCTACTGTATGGATGAAAATAATTACTATGAACCAAATATTGTTGAGATTACTTTATTGATTTTTATTTTTATTGGAAATAGAGAATGAGAATTTCATGCAACACAAACACCCATCATCGTTGGTAAATTAAACCCACAGATGCATAACAATTTTGATGAAGTATGACTAGACCGAATACTTCGCAGCACGGATATCAGAAACTGTCCACACAAATACACAATACATCACAAACACTAGTCCAGACGAACATAGGCTCGATCCACACCGATCAATCTAGACAACCTCACATCGTTACTTTACACACACCATTCTGGAACGGAGAACACATGCTTTGGCAGTTGGTTGAATCATGGCTATATATCGTGCCCCCAGTTTCAACGAAACCTGAAATGGTTATGCAGTGGTTGGATGTGACTCATATGAACATTCAAAAGACAGAAGTTATTGAAGCTATAGCTTTTACAACTTTGTGAAGAATTTAGCGGTATAGAAATGATACATTATTTCAGCCTAACAATCAAAGAAAGAGTACGGTTTTTGAAGATATTGTGTTTTTTCTCATTTTTATGGATTGTTATCATGAAGAAAAAACTTAAATTTGATTAAGTGGTAAAGAAACCCTTTGATGTACTTGGAATTGTGTTTTATGGACTAGTTCCCTCCTAGACTCTTTATAAAATTTGCCATTCAAAAAAAAAAAAGAAAAAAAAAAGAAGAAGAAGAAGACAAAACCAAGTATTAGGCTATGTGTAGTCATAATGCTCCACTACGGGGCATTATGTGACATGTGGCAGTGACGTGGCAAAGGGGGGTTATGGGGGATGAGTGTGTAGTCAAGGAGGGGGGGGGGGGGGGTTATGTGACATGGAGCATCATGGTTGGGACGTGGCAAACTGGTGGGTAAGAGAACAACAAGTTTGGGCGTGATGTGGGTAACGCCACCGGACAAAATATAGCAACATAGCGCCCCGGGGGGTGCCTAGGGGCGCTATGAGGGGCGCCATAGTGAGGATTTTGGGGCTATAACGCCCGATTACACATAGCCTTATAAATACTCCTCAACTACCATGTCTAAGATCATTAATGATATCAGCCCCTTACCATTATTTGTACGCTCGAGCTTTTTACAAGAATACATATCTTTTTGCAAGTGTTACGATTTATCCTTTGATTAGATGCACACTTATTGTGTAATTAAACCTTATAGTAGAAATTAAAATTGTATACATAAACCCATTTATATGTTACAAACTGTTTGTAAATGAGACTCCATTATACATTGGTCGGTTAGCCACCAAACCTATTGCAAACTTGATCATTCCCTATTAAGAACCAACACAACTCTAATCGATCCTTTATGTTGTTTCTTGATGCTATTCTTGGACGTGTGGCAATCATGCATTTATCAAGTTCAAAGTCTTAACCATCATGCATTTGTGGAGTCTTTGTCGCAACCTAACAATTTGGTTGCGATAAAAGGTTTAGTGGTTTAAAACGCGCCAAATATATTATCAAAGATTTTAAATATCAAGTTCAAAAATCGATAAATCAAGAACATGCGATATTTGGAAATTGGAATTCCCCTCCAAGAATATTATTCCTTCGGAAAAGTCTCTCAAAAACTTAAATATATAATGCATAACCATGACTCGGTATATAACTATATATAGACTAACACAAACTTGGTTAGCAAGAAATTACCATAACAATAAACTTAACTCACTTTGATCAACTTGTCAATTTAGATCCCTCAACTTCACCGACTTGTAAATTCGGGTTAGAAATTACCATCAACAAAAACAAATAGGGAGATAATGTTGTTAAAGGGTAGGACAAGGGAGAAAGGGCCATTCTCATACAAAGAATTGAGAGGGTCCAAATGCTATAAATTCATATGTGACCTCATTCATGAAACTTAAAGTTAGTTAATCTTTCAACCTCCCCACACATTGACATTGAAGATACAAATGCATTTAAGCACACAATAGGGATCCATTTTTAAATACCAACCAAACATCACAAAAAGGGACCCCTTAGCAATTCAATCCGTCTCTGGCTTTGCTATAATGAGTTCATTCAAGTGGTGCCTCCTGCTCATTACTCTTTTTATGTACTATGGTCTTTATTTTCATTTAATATATCTAACTTGAATAAACCTAGATGTTAATTTTATTTATTTATTTTTTTGAACAGCAAACACCCGGTTACTCGGAAGTCTCATTATGACAAACGATGCTACCCATAACATGTTGCGACTATAGATATATTGTTACTGTATCATTCTTTATCTTATGAATGAAGTGGTCCTAACAATTTTAACGTAATTTTGTTATACATTGTACTCAATCTTCATTGGTAATAATAAATGCATAATTAAAAGAACAATAAATAAGCTTAAATATATGGTGTTTAAGAGCAAGCAACCTCACCCCAAACAATAAATATGTTGCATTTTTCAACATAGACTTTTGAATGTCTCATTAATATCTATGTTTTATAAAATTATATAGCCTACTTATGTGTTCCTTATGAGATAGTTTGGTGATTTTTTAACGATAATTTGGCTCAGCTAGCATCGGGACTGGTTATTTTGGACACATCTACTGTTTTGAGTCCGAACTTCATAGAGAGGGAACCCGGGAATTCCACTATTTGCACCATCGGGTGGGAACCGGGCAAGTTCGTAAACCCTCCCTTGTGACTCGGGATCAAACACAATGTCCAATACTTCATTGCCTACCAATATCTCACAAAATAGCGTGAGTAGGACTAGAACCTGAGTCTCTTCAACCACATAAGAGTTTAACCACTACACCAACTTTGCTTGATGAGATAGTTGGGTGATAAAGTGATGATTTTCTAATTAAATAGTTGTGGCCATTCAAGTGTCAATGGTAAAATGATGATTTCCCAACCAAATAGTTGTGGATTCAAATCAATATTTAAAACCCCGCTTTGTACAGGCTGGTTAAACCGGTTAAACAAATGACCAGAGGCTAAGCCGGTTCGGGTGTGTCTGGTTTAGTCTAATTTTAAGCTAATTTTTGTCCCGGCGGTTCTTACGGTTCAACCGGTCGAAATCCGAAACCGGGCTGCTAATTGAACCGGTTTTTTAAACTTAGTCACACAGTCACAATAAATGATAAAGAACTTGGTATATACAAGTATACAACACTCTATTGTAGTTTGTATTGGACAAATATAGTATGATTAATGTTATATCATATATGTGAAAAGAATATTAAAAGACAATATACTAAATTCTAATGAGTAATCTATAACTATCACTCATATATTTAGAGGTAATGAAATTAACAAGGAAATGAAATATATATTGAAATGGAATGGTTAGGGGATGGAATTGATCATTACCATTTCCTTTTTTGATATGTTAACATGTGAAAATGAAATAAATCATTGTTTTGTATTCTTTAATACTTAGTTAGTAAAAATGAAGTGACGGAAAACAATTTTATCGAAATTTCTATTCGAAATTAATATATTTGTTTATATTTATATATTTTAATTATTAATTTGTAATTTGTAATTTGTAACTATAATTCATTTTCTAGTTTTACTTTGTTTTCCATTTTATATTATATTTTTCTTTGTTTTTACCTCTATAATTTTGTTTGTATTTTTTTTTGTTTTTATAACTTTTTAAGAAAAACTAATAAAATATTTCATTCCATTAATTGAAGGATTAAAAAAACACATCTTTGCTAAGAGATGAATATCTTTAGAATATTATAAATCATATTCCTATTTAATGGTTGATTCCAATGTGCTAAGAAATATGTTATATTTTTATTCCAACGTAATGACCCAATCTAATCCTCTTTTATTCATGTATATCAAACACTAGCTTAGATTTATTAAGTTATTGTTTTACTAAATATTGTAACCTACCAAAATATTTTGTATTTTCTATAATGATTTAGTTCAGTTTAAACAATATTGTATCTTTTAGTAAAAATGGTAAGTTCAACTGTCAATTAAGGGTTATCGTTGGCTTTGGTTGTTTTGAGTTACGTAAATTTCACTTCTAGCTAGTTTATCGGGTCTTCATTTTTCTCTTAATTAAACGTTAATTAATCCTAATTCACACACACGTAAAATCGTATGACTGAACACAAATCACTATCTATTTTTACTCATTTATCTACACATGTTAAACGGGTTAGCGAGATGGCAAGTAAAAACATTTGAGAAGAAAAAAATAATAACACTACATTAGATAAAAATTAAAATACTACACCAATTGAATAAAAAATAAAAAACAACGCTATATTTTACAACCATAAAATATATCTAAGTTGTATAAATTTATAGGATTTTCTAACTTTTGTTTTTACTCTTTTTAACTTTCACTCACTTATCACACAAAGAGCATCTTTATTTTTTCTTAAAACATTTTTAGGGTAGGTTTGTCTACAAGCGTGTAGACATAAGCCCTGAAACTGTTTATCTTTTAAATGAAAATCTTAAATGGTCTTAAAATAAAAAAAAAAACTTATATCCCTCTCCTTATATCATCTTCACAATCCATTAAAAAAAACCAAAAAATAAAAAGAGACGTGCGCCCCTGCTCCGCCCAATCCATCTCCACCCTTCCACCCTTGCTCCGCCCCCTTCCCTTTGAACTGTTGCCGCCACCGGCCACCCAGCGCCGCCTTACGACATGTTTGTTTTTTTCTTCTTTCTTCTTGTTCTCACGGCTCAAGGGTTAAACCCTAAGTTAGGTTCTACCAACTTCAATTTTGAAATCCGAATCAAGGTTACAGATAGTATCAAGTTTATAAAACAAACAGTCCTATTATTCATTTATTTATTTTTGAACAACAAACATCTGGTTACCCGGGGGTCTAATCATGACAAATGACGTTACCCAAGACCCGCTGCGATCACAGTCCGTGCGAGTAACCAAAACCATTAGTGTTGCACGTCCATCCCAGTTGAAACCCACCGCCAAAAAATCCATTGTGGTAAAACCTCTAACTCACCTCTATAATATTGTACATTTCTTTTGTGTCAGGTGAGATTTGAATACTTGACCTTCACATTGGAAGGTAAAGGGTATCTACTCCACCAAATGGCGGGGGATAAAAAAAAACAGTCTTATATTTTCAGATTGTAGTCCTTTAGACCACATCTTCAACTGCCGACATGAAATCAGACTGCAGACAATTATATCTACAAGAACAAACAGCCTCAAAGATGACAAACCAACGTAACATTTTTCAGCTCTCAAACTTGTATAAATTTCTAGCATTTTCAACTTTTGTTTTACTCTTCTGACCCACTTATCACACAAAAATGACAAACCAATGTAACATTTTTTTTAGCTCTCAAACCGCCTCCGGTAAGGGTATCAAATGATTGTCAAACGAGCCAAAAGACCTTTTCATTGATGCATAAGAAAACCATCTAGTAGAGGAACCAGAAAATCCTCCAGTTGTAGAACCGGAAAAGCATCCGGTGGTCAAAGCAGAATACCCTTCGATCTATCAACCGAAAAACCCGTTCGAAAACGAGTAGTCGGGTAGGTATATGAAGATCAATACAACTAAAGGGATTTTTCATATGCTTATGCTTATTATAATTCTAATTTTGACTCATTTGAATGCGAATTCCATGACCTATTCGAAGAGGAACATGACTAACACTAGATTAAAAATAAAGATAAAGACCATGCTGTGAATCCTCTTATACGTTCATTTTATAAATTATAAAGATAAAGATCCAACTGCAAATACTCTTATATATGTTTTATCCTTAAACGATATTCTTATTGGTTATCATAAATCAATGTCTTTTAGAGTTTAGCCATCAAAAGTTCAAAACTAGACACTAATGCACCAACTATCACCGGTTGTATTTAACTATTTAAGGGACCGTCCCGATGATAAAGTGTATACCTCCAATTAGTTTTAAATCATACGAAGTGCAAGTTATGATGATTTTCTCATAGTGAAACTCCGGATGGTGCTTTTAAAAAAATATATATACTACCAATAACATGACGTTTTTCATACCCAAGTAGTATATGTTTAAATCTCTTGGGTAAAAAATGTGTAGATTTTAAGAATAATTTAGAGGGTGTTGGTTTATTGTTAAAAAAAAAAACTTGAAAAAGAAATCTACCACCTGCCATCATCATTTACCACCACACCACGAGAACCCAACACAAACATGATCCAAACACACACTGCAAACATACAACAATCAAACACTTCACACTAGAAACAGACTAAACATCCAAATATGTATAAAGAATGTAAAGAAACGCCCTCGAAACGCACAATCAAACACGCTTTACTCCAAAAACACCCGTCTAAATTTGTAAAGAAACAATGACAGAATAACCTGAATCCGATTATCCGAAACCTGAAACATATGGGACGATGACAAGAATGCGATTAGTTTTAAAAAGTTTTATGGCTTTGAGTCTGGTACATACGACCTGATGATTTCCCAATTACTCGAACTTGTTTACACTGATCAAAACCAAATATATATATAGTATAAATATATTAAAAGGTATGATAAATAGCGTGTTCAAGTTGCTATAACGTTAGATGAATACTTGATATTGTAGGTAGGTTTTAAAGAAGAGTTTATAATCAAGTTTCACCTCATGGGCATCCCACATAAGACAATAAGCGGGTAAATCCGCTATCACAGGTGTACCAATGAACCCGACAAGGGTTGAGAAACGGATGCCCAACGTGTATGGGAAACATTTCTATAATCAGGTATACGACTAAGATCAACAATGCTTAGGCAGAGTTCGAACCCTTGACCTCAAAGAGAACTTCACCACTTTATCTCCTAATGACTTTATCAGTGGACGCCACCCCCACCTAATAATATTTTAAAATTTATTATACTATCATATGGTTTGACCATTTATGTGGAAGTAAAAGCCCTACCAGAAAGTAGCACCTTCAACCTATGGTTTAATTTAAGGCGAAAACAGAAGCTTAAATTTATATTTATCTTTTCCTGAGCTCTGTCCTATGTTTACTATACATGCATCTGAGATCTATTCATAACTGACAATTCGTACTTGCAATTGATACAAGCGAACAACAAAACTACAGGAAGTACCAAAATGCCATCAATTTTCATCAACCTCTTTGGCTCTTTTCTACTGGAGATTAATCAGCTAGCTAAATGTTCGAAACAGCTCGACTGAAACCAGTTCGAGCCTGAGCTGAACTTATAGTGAAACTCATTTAACAAACAAACCCGAGCTTTAGATAACAAACTTTAGCAGGCTTCTGGACTAAACGAGTGTATTACTTATACAACTCTTATTTAATATATATAACATTTTCTATTATGTTATATCTAACTATTGACTATTGTACTTCAAATAAAAATACAAATAAATATAAATTTATATAGATAAAATAATTAATAAATAATAAACGAGGTAGCCCAAGCCAAGCTCGAGCTTTAGAAGTAGAGTTTGAAACGAGCCAAGATCGAGCTTTAGGAAGACTTTAAAACGAGGCAAACTCGAGCTTTCTTAGGTTAAAAGAACCGAGGTTGGACTCCGCTCGACTCGTTTATGATACGCCAACTAAAAGGTTGACTAATTTACTCTTCATCAAATTTTGAAATGTAGAGAAGCAAAATAGCCCAAACTACATCCAATCTAAAAAGCTATATGTACAAGAGGCCTGTGCCTCAGGCCTAGGCGAGCCTGGATACCCCTTCTTAAACTAAGACACCACCTTAAATGCTTTTACCTGATTACAATTTATCAAATTTGAAATGTAGAGGCGAAAGGTAAAATACTCAAAAACAATTTAATAATGCAGGGTTAAAACATATAGTGTACAAATCACCACCTTCATTCTTATAAGTCATGTGATGTGCACATGGTCACAATAGATATATAATATTATCGGTAACATGTTACCAAAAACGGCTCAAAACGTATTTTGGATACATGACGCCATGTAGCTTGCAAGATTTGTAAAAACTTTTAATGGGATTTTTTTTTGGATTTTTTAAAAGATAGCTGGAAGCATAGAGTGTTGAATCATGAATGTGCACAGGTTGTTTCAAAACTCTTAAATACACACAAGAGTCACAGACTGACAACTATTAATATTAAGGTGGTGTTAGTATTACAATTTATGAGCTCTGGTTGATGTAATTAAGGCTCACTATGCTTTTGATGACTGACCTGTTTTCAAGGTACATGAATATCAAGTTGAGGAACAGCTCAAATTTCCTCCACTAATACCTGTTTATGCACAAGATTAAAATTAGAAATAATCACAAGAAATCTGTGATGAAAAAATAAAAGTACTTACAAACAGAAGGCAATGCCGGTTACTCGTTTAGCTCGTTTATCAGTTCTAGTTCGGATAAAGATCCTGCAGTGTCATTCACAAAGTCATCTTTGCCCTTGCACACCAGTAACTGTACTTGAAGACTCTGCACAAGTGTTTTAAGTTTCTGAATTTGCTTCTCTTGGGAAAGGATTATCTGCAATGACATAAATAAATAATAAGTAAATACTTGAATGATAAAAAAGAAAACAAGGAAAATAATACAAATAAGAAAAATAAACACAAAATTACAAATATTAGTTTACAAATACATATGAAAAAATTATACACCAAAAACTCATAACAGGAAAACAATAATGAGAATAATAAAGTATGTTTTTGGTAAATTATGAATTCCAATAAGATTTAAGCTGAGGGAACTGTACATTCCGTAGACACATTCAGGAATGCCAAATGAAATCAATTGAATCCCGCAGAATTGAGTTCCATCAGAAAATATTAAAAGAAAAAGAAATATGGAATCTTGTCAAATAAAACTTGTAAATCCAATTCAATGAAATATGCTGAATTCCAGTGAGCCAACGCCATATAAACTAATTGAAATCTTGTTGTACACCACGAGATAAAAATATGAAGAGAAATGGAAACTTGATGAGGCTACTAGAAAGCATACATGGTCCCAGACTCCATGTAACAAAGGTGAATACTTGAAGCACTTGGTCAGTAAATTTTATAAAGCTACTCCGACTAAATAAACCTAACAAATATGATATCTTTGTTATCCTCAAACTAGGATTAGTGTCATATATACACTAAAAATAGCTGTAAATAGCGCCCCAGGTGTGCGTCTATGCGAGGCAAGGTGCAGGCAACAAGCCTTGTGGCCATCCAGGTGCTCAGCGAGCTTCTGGCCAGATTTCAAATTATCAACAAAATCCTGGAAATTCTGGCAATATGCTGCAGATTCCTGCCAAACTAATCTGAAACATCAAAAAATGGCCTGGAACCAACCTAAAACACGTCTAAAACCCCTAACAATGGTATATTTATGCTATGTGCCTTGTTTATCCCAGGCCATCGGTTTTTAAGTGCGTTTTACACTTTTACTTTTACCTTTGACAACTATGAATATACTACCTACAAGTTGCAACTATTACCTACAAATGATGTTATAACTTATAAGTTATAAGCAAAAAAAATAATTATTCATATCTAACTTTTTTTGGTATTTTTTGAACTCTTACTCTACGAACACACTCGGCATTAAGCTCGTATCATGGAATGTAATATTTAAAGATGTAGCAATAAATATCCACAAGGGAACTTAGGTAGGCGTTATGGGGCATTCAGGCTTGAAGATCATTATTAGAGTGTATGATTCTACATTTTAGGGAATGTCACGACTACTAATCTAGATCACCTGATTATGCTATAGTTATATTTAGAAATCATAACATTGTGGATTGTCTAGATACAACCAGATTGTTATTCACTTATTCATTGTACTTCAGCAATTCCACTGCCCCATTAAGGTATAAACTTAACCACTTATGTCAGGGAATTAGGTCTTTTTTGCATTTCCCCCCCACAAACTGACTCGGTCATTTGGGAGCGGACTGGGTCAGCAAAAATTTGGGTGTGGGTCAGCAAAAACTGACTCGGTCAGAAGCTTTTTTGGCAAAACAAACACGCTGACTACTGACCGATTTAGTGGGCTCTGACCGGACCACTGATCAGACCAGGTCAGGGCAAATCAAACAGCTATATATGGTATTATGTCGAAAAGCTATGTTGCTATTTTCAAAGTAATTAGGGTATTGCACTTGGAGCGTATTTTGATCCATATTATGCTTGGCTAGGCAGATTTTCTTGTCCGAATCATTTGTTTAGTCCCAACCCTACCTGTAGTCCTTAGGATCTTTCATTCACGTTTTTCTCCACCAATGTTTTAGAAGCCATAAACTAGTCTGTCAAGTTATAAGCAACCTCTATCATAGATGGCAGGAATTATCGTTTTGGAGCTACCTATTAAATCTAAATAATAAAGGCAGAAGACGTGGAATTGTGGAAGACAAACAGTGTCACTTCCTATTGACAATGAAGGATGTACATCAAAAGACCAACAATTTCATTTTGTAGTAACTAGTTTAACATTCTGCAATAATTCTAAAACTCATAACTGCACATGCATCATTTGTTTCATACTAACACATATATCTCGATGGTTAAAAACAATAGTGAGCATCAAATTTGAACATTTAACACTCACAATCAGCTGCAACACCTATTAAACTCTTTATGTATAGCTAGCAATTCATGAAAACCAAAAAACTGCACTGGCTTAAGAATCAAAGTATAAAAAAAGCATTCTAAACAAAGACATAATTGAGGAGGAGGGACTTGCCTTCTCTTTGACAGTTTCTTCCCTTTCTAACATATATTGCTGCTTTTGAGAAAGAGCCAATGGTCTTGCTTCAACCTCATTTACAATGAGTTGATTCCACTCAAACTGAGAAGTGAAAACCAATAACAATAGAAATGAAACCAATAGAAATGGCTTCGACATCACCAAATTCGATTCCTGTCAAGAAAATAAATATTCAAGGTAGCTAAATTAGAGAAAATCCAAAATCTACTAATTATGTTGGGCAATCTCAAGAATTGAATACTTGATAGAATCTGAAGTCGCAAAACAATTTGGATTACACCCAAAATTTTGATTGGATAAAATCAGATTTTTAATTCAAGATTTTCTGTGCATGATTTCGAGTTTTGTGAGAATTTCATATGAAGGATTTCAAATTTTGAATAATTACACCTTTGGTCCTTCCAGTTTTAATAATGACATTTTTGGACCGAAATAAGATTTGATGCGATTTTAATGAAGAATTTATTCAAAATAAAAATTTCCCAGGAGATGCCGCCCCTAGACCCCGCTTCTCCTGAGGGCGCTGCCCCTTCGGATCCCCATTAGTCCTGATGAAGTTCAAATAATCATACACTCTTGGTTGTTAAATGGTCACACGCAATCTCAAATTACACTACAATACCTAACAAGTTATTCTACTAATTCTACCTGTTCAGAACCCTTAGAAATCAAACCATAGAAATAATTCATCCATATCCCCTTCCCGCATAACCCTAATTATTTCAGTTATAATAGCAACTGGATTACACGTGGTCTACCGGTCTCTCCTCTCCAACAAAAACACGAAGGATAATGCTAATTCTTTCCTAAATTACTGTTCTAATCAGGATATATGAAACCAGGAGATATAAATCATTTGATTACGGTTACTTCCAAAGCTAAATAATCTGAATCAGAAGCCCTACCCTATGAAACAGATGACATCATATTCATACAATTTCACGAGATTATAGCGAATAACTAGATCAAATCAACACAAAATGTAACTGGAAGTGTGCTGAACATCAATCCATGGAGGTACACACAAAATCGATTGAAATTATTAATTAGATCAAACAGTAAAAAGAGGAGTACCTATGAGAACGAAGAATTTGAGCTGTGAAGTATGGAAAACTGTGTGGATCGAATTCGAGAGAAAGGCAGAT
This sequence comes from Deinandra increscens subsp. villosa, assembly GCA_039602395.1. Classification (NCBI taxonomy): domain Eukaryota; kingdom Viridiplantae; phylum Streptophyta; class Magnoliopsida; order Asterales; family Asteraceae; genus Deinandra; species Deinandra increscens. The sequence goes on along the minus strand of JBCNJP010000023.1, from coordinate 93,031,471 downwards.
GATATCGAATCGTTGTGAGCGAAGGTGGGAGTGTTTGCTCGGAGACTACTTGCCGCTTGGTTCTAGAAACCGATTAACTGCTTTTTATCTTTTTTTCTTTCTTCCGATTTTATGGAAACTATAAAATAAAATAAAAAACGTTGAGTCGATATATTTACACTTTTGGTCCAAAAGTTTGACTTATCCTAATCTGTAATTGAACAATTTTTTAATAAGTGACGGTTTATAAAAAGGTAATCAATCTATTAATTTTTCCTTTCAAATCAAATAACTATTTTTTTTTAAACGGCATCGATCAAATTACTCAAATGTGTATTAAGTTTCATTTATAGAGAATATGATAAATACAAGTTGAATTTGTTATTTGATTGTTTTAATTTGTTATACTTTTGTTTTACAAATTATAAAAATTAACTATAGATTTGTTTGTTTTTTCAATATAGGTAAGATTATAGCTTCACAAGACTATTTTTTTTTCGACATAATTGAAATGAAACTTATTAATATTGGGTGTGCATGTATTTTCAGTAGTTTTATGATCTTAATACAAGATTTTGAATCATTAGTTATTAATATTATGTTTTGTATAATCTGATTTCTTACTACTTATGATCAAAAGTAGTTGCTTGGAAAACATATTTCCACAAAAGCTACAAATATGGTATGGATATTCTTTTGATCTAAATTTTGACCTTATATTAAACTTTTATATTAAACTTTTAAGTGTTAACATGATTCATTTGTTATGATCGATTGAATTGAAAGTCTCCCTGAGAATCTTAGATCATATTGTTCACTAACATTTAATTTTAATCAATATGTTAAAAGAGAGAAGTAGAGGGTTATACAATTGCATAACCATCATATGTGCAAGCGTTAAAGTATATATACATAAATTTATACCAACTTAGTTTTACTAAATTGTTAACGACCCCTAATCAAAACCCACATCTAACCGAAGTTTTAACTTTTAACGGGCAAAAATTTAAAATCTGCAAGTTCAGTATACATATTAGGAAGTCTCATATTATTGAGGGACTAACCTTGTAACTATGCCAGCAAACATGAAACACCCTTTTATAACCAACCAAAAATTAACAAATCCAGAGCAAAGTACGTTTTCCAATGCACAAAATACACATATAACAAAACACTATTATCATCATAATACTGTACTTAGCAATTTTAGATCTGAAAAAGGACATACCCTAAAACCACCGTTTCGTAACGCGATGAGCCAACGTCGTTTCTATAAACATCTCCCGTAAACCGTCAATCGCCGGCAACCGCCGGAGATATGGGGAACGCTCAGTCGCCCGCCGCCGATCCACGGTTTACTTCCGCCACCAGGTTTGTTATTATCAACTATATCACTTGATATGTGCACCTTTTTTCGAGCGATTAATTAACTATAAATCACTGAATAAAATTTTCTTCGATTTGCAGGCTTTTCTCTCAGACGGAGCTGGATGACGTAAAATCGTTGTTCGCATCTCTCGCCGCGCAGTCTCAGAGTGACGGTGAATACATCTCGCTCTCCGTATTTAAGGTTTTGTTTTCTTCGCTAATCGCTAATTTCATGAAAAATCTCGTTGGATTAAGGTTTGTTAATCGATTACGTTTCATTAGGTTTATATTGGATTTGAAGGTCCTCTTGGAGACAGACTGTATGATTTGGTTACACAGAATCGGAAAGATCAAAAGCTTACATTTGAAGACCTTGTTATTGCTAAAGTAAGTTGTTATTCTGTATCAATTTCACTGCGTTTGGGAAATTTTGTCTAGATTATGCTCTCAATTATTCACTTAAAGCAAATGAAGTTGAATTGAGTGTTTGTATTTAAGGAACTCATAAACACATTCTTGTCTGATCCCTAATTAGTGTATTTAAGGTAGGAATCTGACCTAAGCCATATTAGGTTCGAATCGAGCTTCTATAAGTTTCCCGCAATCAACGCCTCAAAAACCACACTCGCCGCATTTTAACTTGTCTGTTTTGGTGCGTTTTATGACCTTTAGCTCCCAAAATCCAAGGTGCAAGGCACACACAACTTAGCTTTATGTATAACCAAATAAGCTTTATTTACGGCCATAAGTGGCGTCTCTCTCATATGTTTCATATGTCAACCTTGGTATCAAGCAAACCTTTAATAATCTCTTCATCAGGGCGCTTGTTTTTACATATCAGCCTCATGCATATCATAATTTTGACCTAGTTAGTACATAGGACGCTAATTAAAGGCCCTGAGGCGTTTTCATGATCATATGTGCTCCTGTATCAGGCTTGCCTTTTTAGACCATGATGTCTGTTCTAGATCATTATTTTGTTTCACCACAGTATTCACCTAACATGGTATAGTAAAATAAACTAATTACTTCTAAAGGATTTGAAGCCAAGACTTTGATAGTTAAAAAAAAAATCAGCACCTATTGCTTAGTTTCTCAAGTTCATTTGTACTTGCACATTGATCTACAATTCAGGGAACGTACGAAAAAGGAACTAAAGACGAGATTGATGAATTTCTATATCAGCTATGTGATGTTGATGGTGATGGCAATTTAGTGAGGTAAGGATTCAAATCTTATCGTTCTTTATGAATGTTCTTGTGCAATGGTATAAACATGACCATCCATCAATTGTAACATACCTACATCTAAACCATAGGTAATACTGGGCTCTCTTTATTGTTTTAAAAAATGCGTTACATTTCTGCATTGACTAGCAGGTCTGACTTGGAAGCTGTTATAAGTGGAATACTAGATAATATATCTTCTCAGAAAGTAGATGAATCTTCATCAGCTTCTAATCAGAAGCCGATTAGCATATTCCTTGATGCTGCCAACTTTACAAAAGATAATGAAGGAAATTGTGGAAAAAGTATGTCTTTTCAGGATTTCAGAAACTGGTGTCAGCTTGTTCCATCTGCCAGAAAGTTTCTTGCAAGCTTGTTGAAGCCCTCTTCGCCAAGTATATACTTTTCTTTAACTACATATTGTTTAATGTTTACTAATATATAATCATTGAAGAGGTTGCAATTTCGACCCATTCACTTATAAGTGTGTCGATTTGGTATTCAATGCATACATCCTAAATCATCCTTATTCAAAATTTAGATTTTTCTTGTAATAATATTGATTTTGTAATCATAATTATTTATAAAGCAAATTTTACAACCTGAACAGTTTTGTCCCATTACTAAACAAAAGCGACTGGTTTCAACAGCAACCAGTTTACATGTGTCGTCGACCCCACCTGAACTTGCCCATCTTGCCACTTCTACTCATTGTTATATGCTCAATATTTCTGTTTTTTAGGTTCTCAAGTTCCTATTCTGACCCACCAAGAGGACATCGATTCTAGTATCCTGCTACTAAAAAAGGAACACGCTTGGCACATAGGAGGAGCTCTTTCACATCTAGAATCAAGTGAATGGAAGCTTTTATATCATAGTTCACTTAATGGATTAAGTTTCAACACGTTTTTGGGCAATATTTCGTGGGTAGCTTACTTGCTCAAATTCATTTCTATTAACCGTTTTAAAATATTGCTTAAAAGATACTAAAATTGTATGTTAATTGATTTGCAGAAATGCTGAAGGGCCAACTGTGTTGATTATTAAGGACAAGGAAGGCTATATCTATGGAGGTTATGCTTCTCAGCCTTGGGAAAGACATGCTGACTTTTATGGTGACATGAAATCTTTCTTATTCCAGCTATACCCTAAGGCATCTATATATCGACCAACTGGTGCTAACAACAACATACAATGGGTAAGTTCTGTATTCTTTAGTAATGTTACATGTTAGTGATAACATTTCTTTTTGGTGACCATGAGAACCTGTTAGGGAAAACGCGGCTCACCAATACCTGGTAACCAGTGCAACCAGGTAAAGCGTTGCTTACACCGTTCAGGTGCTGGAGTGGTTAACCCCATCTCACTATAATCAATTTACCAGGTTTTAAACCTGTTGGATACAAAAAGAATTCTTTTTGTCCTTAACCAAGTGAAAGAAAAAAAAAAAGTGAATTTTCCCTTAACCAAGTGAAAGACCTTGATAGGGGTTATCTTTTTCTTTCCTTGCGGTCATCCAAATTATCTTCTTTTTCAATTGGATAGTAAAGATTTTTTGATAAATTCAGTGGTATTATCATCTTTTTCAAGTGGATTGTAAAGATTTCTTTGATAAATTTAGTGGTAAAGAACGTGGATTTCATTATTGTTTCGGAAAAAGAATTAAGCCGATTTCTACAAAATTTCTAAGAATTAGCAATCTTTTGTATTGGTTTTGTAACGGATTTTACTTGCTATTTAATGTGACCCGACCCAACTCGAAAATTCTAACATTTCCTTTGATAAATGACCCCGGTTGAAAAAAATCTAGGTCCACCCTTGGAGGGTGGCCTTCAAGGGTGAACCAGACGCTTATCACTCTGTGACCGTTGAAGGTTCTTAGTGTGATATAAAAATCTACAATCGTAGAGAACATGTTACTGTAATTGAATCTTCCAAATTTTTGTTTGTATATGCAGTGTTCTGCAAATTTCAGTTCAGACAGCATCCCAAATGGCATCGGTTTTGGAGGCCGTGCAGGTCATTTCAACCTGTTCATTTCAGCGAACTTCGATAATGGTCACACTTTCACGGGACCCACCTTCAACAACCCGTGTCTGTCGAAAAACAACCGTATATATCCAGAAGTGATAGAATGTTGGGGGATCGTACAAAAGGGAGCGCAACAAGAAAAGCAAGACGGTGTGAAAGGTACAGTGCTGGAAAGATTTAAAGAAGACCGTAATATGCTTAATTTGGTTGGGATTGCAAATTCAAGCAACTGATTATTGTCAAGGTAAGAAAAGCCAGTATTATAGAGCTGGAATTTAGCATGTAATCTTTGCTTTCTCACCATGGTGAAACCCTTTTCGTGTTGTGAAATAAGTTTATTGAAACATTTTGAATCATGTAATCTATCGTGTTGGTTCATGATATATGGATCAACTACTCGTGTGATCGGTCTGTCTTTTTTGAACTATCATCTTGTTGAGAGACCTTGCACTATTGATGTTCATTTTAGTGTTCTAAAAGTGTGTTAGAAGGGCTGTTTAGTCTAATTCTTGCAAAGCATTGTTTCAGCTTATCATTTGATGAGAACCTGCGACTCTCACCTTGTCAACGTAAAAAAATAAAAATAACCAGGAGCCAGGCCGCTAGATGTTCAAAATCGGTATCCTCGGTGGAAAGGTGACTAGCTTGAGCCAATGTCAAACCATCATTGTCACTCAATCCTATTTCACAGTTGTTGCTGAGGTTCTTGTAAATATCGAGTTTCCATTTTTTTCTTCTCATAGCATGTCATTTACAAGCATAGTTGGTGAGGTTTGTTGTATCCGTCCATTGTACATCAAGTCAAAGTGACACACCACTGCAACTGTCCCACGTCAGAGACATCCTCGAGAATCCTTAAGAATTTCGGGGTCCAGAGCGAGTACAAAAATTAGGCTCCTAAAATATAAACTCAATAACTCACATAGGGCATTAATGAAATCACTTATGCAGAAAAAATTGTTAGGCAACAAGAATAGAAACTTGTACCTCTACATTACATGATGCACATCTTACCAATTGGTCCAACCTAGACGTGCATACAAAAAGCTGGTTAACCGATTCAAACCTTTTTTTAACAAAAAACCAAACTGGTTACTAATCGAGATTGGAGAAACCAGTTTGTAACCGGTACGAATGGGTGGTTTGGAACCGGTTTTGATATATTTGAAAAAATCTGATTAAGGAGTGGTTAACTGACACCGGTTATAGCTTTTGGGTAAAATAAAGCCTTTTTATAGTAATTGCCATCAGATTTGTGGACGTTAGGAGCTGGGTTTTTTTTTTTTTTCGCATTTTAATCTGAACAATATGTATTGGTTGTAAATGTTTGATCACACAAGTTCTCTTGCTCTCTAATACTTCAAAAACGCTTAAAAATGTGTCTGACCTTGGATAGGTGGCATGCGGCCATGTGCAAGCTCACCACTACAACCTTTCCACAAGCCGTGGTTTTTGTCCATGTGTGATGGTGTGACATCGCATTCATACCCGGACTGACAACTTTATCATCGCCATCCCAGGTCTTCCCTTGTACATATGCCATATAGTGTGTATGTTAAGGTAATGTGATTATGTTTAAAGATTCGGGCAAGGGAGACATAAGATCTATTATGCCTAACGAGGTTAATTACATCTCACAAGATGGTCAGGGGTATTTATAACGCTTAACCCTTTGTACATGCTTAGGCACCATGGCCAAACGACGTATGTGTCTATTTCGGATAACGACTGTTAATGATTAGCGTTCAATGTTCGAAATAAGTAGTTCCAAACCGGGAGAGCTTAATGTATCATGTGGAGGTGATCAGAAACTTGTCCTAAGCAATGTTGTGAAAGAAAGCATTTGTCAACTTCAGCCACTTACAGTTCTGATGACTGGAACGAATTGTTAGGTTGGTTCGATAGGTTATAACACCCTAGTGAGTGTGTTTGGATAGTCCAGCCTTGTGTTGAAGGCTATCTAATCTAGATATACGTCACCAGATGTTAAAATAATGAATTGATTATTCCCATAGCCCATAGGTGTGTTTCTATTTAGAGATATTTTGTCCCATTTTTTGCCCACTTAACATTATAGAAACAAGCATCCCATCCCGCTTACATATTTAAACTTCCATTGCAGTTTTGCTCTATAACCTAAAACATGTTTATTTAACGATTATAAGACCACCCGCATCAGGTACTTCCCACATACCACATTTTTGGTCCAGTCAGCATGCCACATCATGTACTTCCCACATACCATAAAACCCACTTTTTTCCACATCAAGTACTTTCCAAATACCACCTTTTACTTTCCACATCACCATTTTATTTAATCTTTATTTATTTATAACGACTATATTTTTATTAAAAAAATAATTTAATATTAAATTATTATTAAATGTTAACAGCTATTTTATTTAAAATTTAAAATTTTTATTTTAATAAAAAAAATTAAACAGGGAAATCCTACATTACTTTTATAGTTTTATTAAACACACCAAATTGAAACAACACAACAAATCCTAAGGTTTAACTTATTGAAAACATGAAATTAAACACACGAAAGTAGAAACCCTAAACCTCCTCGTTGCTATCACCATGATCTTCTTCCTCCTCAGGCTCATCTTTGATGTTTAGTTCCACCTTTAGTCGGGCACAAACTTTGTTATGAGCTGCCAGTTTTTTTCTACTCATGTGAGAGGTATCCATGTTAACCAGCTTGTAGTACTTGAGAATCATCTTGTTTTGCTCTATAGCTAACAACTGATCAAGGTATTCCTGCTTGTTATCGACTACTGAACTCCAGTTTGAAAAAACTAGCCGTTATAATAAGACGAAAAAAATAGCCGTTTTTTTAAAAAAAAATTATTAAAATTAATGTTTTATTTAATTATGAATTTTAGAAATTTTTTCAGATTTTTTTGAAATTTATTTATATTTTATTTGAATTATTAAATGTTAAAATAAAACAAAAAAATTTGAATCTTAAAAAATGTTACCGTTAAAGAAAAAAAGAAAAAGAAAAATAAATATGCGGGTCCCACAAAATCTGGTACGTGGTGGTACGTATAAACGTACGTACGAGTCCACGTACGTACGCCACATCGCCTTCTTCACAACGTACATACGTACGTAACTTACGTTGGTTTTGTTTCTCCGATGTGGGCAGCCTAAGTATCTTAGGTTGCTTCACAATCTAATTATGTTTTAATTGAGAACTCAATAACATATTAAACTGAAGTACATAAATTTCAAACCACTAAACGAAATACAAGATTACTGAAACGCACATCACCTTCTTCACGTTCTCTGTTTATTTCTCTTCGCTTCTTCCTTGGTTGGGATGGACCAGCTTCGCTGGCAGCAATTGAAGCTTCCATCGCTTCGTACTCTTCCGCCAGTTGTGTAAGATCACTCAAGTCTAGTGCTAGTTTGATGTGCTCGGGAAGGGTGTCGGGAATGTTGAGACGAGGGAGACCAGGGAAACCAGGATTCATTTTTGAGAGTTTTGGGTTTGAGAGAGATTTGATATTGAGAGGGTTTTGAGAGAGATGTGTGAAATGAAATAAGAATGCTGAGTGAATTTATAGTAGTGATGGAAAACTAGCCGTTAAGAAGAAGACAAAAAAACTAGCCGTTATTAATATTTTATATTAAAAACTAGCCGTTATAATAAAACAAATAAAAAAATAGCCGTTATTTTTTTAAAAAAATATTAAAATTAATGTTTTAATTAGTTATGAATTTTAGAATTTTTTTCAATTTTTTTTGAAATTTATTTATATTTTATTTAAATTAATAAAGGTTTAAAATAAAAATATAAATTTGAATTTTAATAATCTATCCGTTGGATATCACTCAACTAAATCACGTAGGGTGGTCTAACAGACAGAAGATTAATCACCAACACAATACCAGCAAATCAAAATTCAAATTCAAACAAAACCTAATTCCAAATTAACAAGTTTGAATTTCAAAACTGAATATCACAATTCCAAAAGTAGATCAAAATTCAAAAAACCTCAATTCATATAAATCATCCAAAACAAACCTACCGTTTCAAACTCAGTACCTCCTCCCACCGCCACCGCGGCCGCCGCCGCCGCCGTACGCTCCGGGAATCGCCGTCGAAGCCATCGGAGTCTCCTCCTTGAGAACAACTCCCGGAAGATCGCTCATACCGAGTGACGAAAGCAGCTCAATAGTCTCCTTATCGACCTCAATGTTATCGGTTTTAATGGCGGATTCATCGGGAACAAAATCCATACGGCGCTCTCTCTCCTCCTCCTGTAGCTTCAGCGAGATGCCTCTCACCGGTCCTTTCTGGATCCGTTTCATCAGATGCGTTGAGAATCCGGCGATTTTGTTCCGGAGGCGTTTGGAAGGGATGATGGCGACTTCTTCTAGAATCTTCTTGTTGGTGTGGAAATCGAGCGTCATTTTGGAGTAGTAACGCTCGATTACTTGGCGAGATGATTTCTTCACGGTTTTGGTACGAACTCGGCCCATTTTTTCCGGCGAGAAAAGGTGGTTCTGCTGGTTGTTGGGCGGAGGAGAAAGGGGAGAATGGGAAATTAGGGTTTGCAGATGGAGGTTAATTAGGGTTTATAGATCTGTGATATTGAAGCCTGTTGGACTCAAATTGGGCCTACTGTTTAACGATTCGAAAAAGAAAAAAAAAACAATTAAGAAAGGGTAGCTGATTTTTATAATATGGTTGTGAACTAAACCAGTACTGGTTTTCGAACTTATATCTTTGTTATAAACTAGTTTTCGAGGACTCACGTGTTGCTGTAGAGATAAAGCAGACACACGGAACACAGGGGCGGACCTACTTGGGTCCAGGGGTAGCGCCCGCTACCCCTGAACTTTTACCCCGACGTGCAATTTTTTTTTTTAATAGGTTTTCGGTTTTTCGCGACCCCTGAAACAAATTTTTCGCGACCCCTGGAAGAAATTTTATGGCTTTTACTTAATAATATGATCAAAAGCCCCTTAAAAATATGATTAAAAGCCCGTTAACTACCTAAAAAAAAATTTCGGGGGCGCTGCCCCCGAACCCCTGTTAGTCCCCGCTACCCCTGATATTCTTTCCTGGATCCGCCACTGACGGAACAGTTGAATTGTAATAACGTTAGGTAAAGAAGATGAAAATAAAAGATGACGTGACGAACCAGACGTTAGAGTAACAATGCTAAAGACAAAACTGAAAAAAGATGCTAAAATACTAGACAGGAAGGAAGAAAGAATAAAAAATTGATACACGCACCTTAATTGTGAAGTATTGGCCTATTACGAGCCATATCATGTCTAGGGCGGTGTTTGGTACATGATCAACATCTCACAGCCTATATAACCTTTCCGTTATAGAGGTTTATTGGATTTTATTAATCCAAGTTATTATCATTTGGCCAATATTAATCCAAATTTCAAAATTGGCCAAATTAATCCCAATTATTAAGGTGTTGGATTTCATTGGACCCCGAATGGATTTTTTTGAGTAAAATCCCTAACGGAGTTAAGGAAAATGTAAAAGGGGTCCAATGAAATCCAACACCTTAATAATCATTGGACCCCAAAGAGATTTTTTTTTGAGTAAAATCATTAACGGAGTTAAGAAAAATGTAAAGGGGGTCCAATGAAATCCAACACCTTAATAATTGGGATTAATTTGGCCAATTTTAAAATTGGGATTAATATTGGCTAATTGTTAATAACTTGGATTAATAAAATCCAATAAACCCATTATAGATGACCTTATTAATTATTTTTATTTTTATAAATTAAAAGAATTATTAACATTTTATTTGACAAGAGATATAATCAGATTTATTAGATGAGAGTACTTTAAACCACTTAACATCTGTAGATGATGGTTGACCAAACAAACTTTTTTGGTAAGGAACTAACCGAACCATTTATAACCAAAACCGGTATCTCGTATGCAAAAACATGAGTCATCTAACTATAGGACATCACATAATCACAATTTACACATTTCATGTTCTAATATGCTTCACTTCAATTTAAGATTTACAACCTCCTTTTTGGCACAAGTAACTTATGCCAAGATGACACTCTCACACTCGAATGTGCAATCATAGGTTTTTGGTTATTTCTAACCACAATCAAATCCAAGTTCCCTTGGATTACCTCAAATTCCCAGCTTAACCCGTGCGGGTCAACTTCCTTCTAACCCAAATGGATCATTTAACACTTTCACATCTTAGTTGCATTCATAGATGATTTCACAAATAATTCATTCGCATAAACATCATTGCCAAACATAATTACTTATAAATACTATTTAGGGAAAATTCTCACATTTCCATGACATTAAAAACTAACACACTCATGTTACGTCAACCGTCAAGCTTTATCCTTTTCTTCACGATGTTGTGTTGAGCTTCCACCTGTTTCACCTATACAATTTGATAACTTGAATTAACCAATAAATCCATCATAACTATCATCACATAACATACTATACCAACCAATTGAGGTGAATTCAACCTAATTCAATCTTTCGACTTTCATTTAGGCATTTCTACAATGCATAATAGGTGTTCTTGCTAATATGAAGCATACAAGCTACCAACCAACCCATCAAGGATCACTTACATAACACATTCTCAATTTATGCATAACTTAACAATTTCAGCAACATTCAAGTTTTCATATGGTCTAAATATCTAACCCAATCCCCTAACTATATATGGAATTCGATTTCTATGTGTTGGGTTTAAACCCCATCACAATCTCTATCAAAAACATCAATTTACACACATGCATAAGGAATTCTTGCATAGACTAAGCCTATAAACACATATCAAACCCAATTCCTTCGTCAATTTAACCTTTGCTCAAGATTCATAAAATCACCACACAAGATAACCACTTACTTAGACAAGAAACCAAGATGAGATAAAGATTTCGTTATCTAGATGGTTTTCTAGACCCAATTTCTATATCTCCTCACCCAGTTCTCCCTCCAACGAGCTTAGATTAATGAATTCCTCCTAGAACTGAGTTTTCTCCTCCTCCTCCCTTCTCATAATTGCGATTCACATCTGGTGGATCACCATACATTTTTTTTTATTGATTAATTTACATCAAGCCCCTTCTAGTTTACAACTTTTATTACTTTCCACCTAAAATTCAAATTTGCAAGCCACACCCTTAACTTTCCTTTCCAACGTATCAGTCACCAATATATAACCAAATGACTAATTCTTATACCTCCAACAATACCAGATATTTACCAATCGCGACATTTCCCAACTAAATTTTAAAATAAAATAAAAACAGAATAACCAAATTGTAAACAAAGCGAATTCAGGATGCTACAACAGGGCTTGCATCCTATCATTTGAAAACTTCATAGCTAAATAAATTGTCTAAAATCGAGCTAAGATTAATCACATATCAAAGCTCAAATGTGTCCGTTCGAAATTTATACTTTATACAGTTTTGAACATAGTTTTTCCGGTCCAAGAAATTAAGCGAGTATTAATTCCTTATTGAACCAGTTAAAATGATATTAAAGTTCTTTTTTTAAATGTTACAAATATAAATCAATGAATCATATGCAAAATAATAATAGATCCACAGTTGAAATGATAAACCAATTATTAATTTGCTAGAGTAATTTTGTTTTGTTTATTGTATTAAAAATTATCATTTTTTTAAATGTTACAAATATAAACAAATAAATGCAAAATAATGGTAGATTCACATGAGAAATGATAAACCAATTATTAATTTGCTAGAGTAATTTTATTTTGTTTATTTTTTAAAAATTTATCATTGTACTAATAAATTTTGCTCACATGTAGGATTCCATTTTAAGAAGGCCATTTTTACTTATTGCATACAACATTCAAAATGTACCGGATGACGCTGGTTTTACATTATACTAAGAAACCATGAAAATGGCATGTCGTACTTGTTTAGTGTAGAAATATCTTATTTCAAGCATTCTCCGGGTATTGGAACAAGTTGAACGATGGATTAACTATATTATATCCACCATCAATAAACAAATTTTGTCCGCTAATGTACTTAGCATCGTCACTCGCCAAGAAAAGTGCCGCTTTAGCAACATCACTTGTCGTAAGTGTCACACCTTTGAGATTTGCAAATAAGTTTGCTTTCTTCTCCACAGCTTCCTTATCAAGCTCAAGAAAACTCGTGGCCATCGGTGTGGCTATTGAGTAAGGTGACAAACAGTTGACACGAATACCAAATTGTCCAAGCTCCACTGCTAAATTCTTTGTCAAACCACTTACAGCATGCTTTGAACAAGTGTAAGCATGTGTACCGATGCCACCGATATTTGAAGCAACACTAGCCATTGATATTATTGAGCCAGCTCGTGTTGGAACCATAACCCTCGCGGCATGTTTCATGCCTAGAAAGACGCCTGTCACATTAATGCTAAGCACACGCTCAAAGTCAATTTTTTCATTATCAATGACGCGTTCCTTGTAAGGACCCATTATCCCTGCATTGTTGAACATGATGTCGAGTTTTCCAAAAGTGGTGACTGCAATATCTATAGCATTTTTAACGTCTTCTTCATTGGTGACGTCACAATGAACATATATTGAGCTTGATGAACCTATGGCGTCACAAACTGCTTGACCAAGTTGGCCTTGAATGTCTGCTATGACAATTTTTGCACCATTTTCGGCAAAAAGTTTTGCAGAACACTCCCCCACACCGCTTGCTCCTCCTGTTATCAATGCGACCTTTCCCTCTAGTCTACATGATCAATTGAAAAAAAAATATATGAAATTCAGAATCATATAATTTAGACTAGGTTAGTACTCGTGTATTACACGGCTTTAAAAGTTAGCAAATACTATTTGTGATTCTATTTAATATTCTTATTGATAGAATTATGTATAATATTTCACAAAATAGAATCAAAGGGAGAGAAAAATAAAAGATATTTAAATAATAACTTGTAAATTTTTTTATAATAAAAATTATAGAGTACATTAATATAACACCCAAAAGATTTTTGTATAAAATATAATAATTAAAGATATTTTTTATAACGGTTAACATTTAATAAATGTGGTGACTTATAGTGTATTATCAATTATTTCTTTTATCATGAGTTAAAAGATAAATATGATTTATTAAAGATAATATATAGCTGAGGGCATGAAATAATTCAAACAAATTGTTAATATGGTAAAAGTAAGCAGATGACATAATTGTAAATATGGCAAATGACATAATAATGACAACAAATAAATGACATAATTATAAATATGACAAGAACAGACAAAATGGTAATTGATCAACTTACCAAAATTATTAATTGTATATAGGGAGTAATGGATATGAGTGGTTTTGAAGGGAATTTTTGTGTGAGAATGAACCTAGTGTTATATGTGTCATCCATTGTAATTGTTTATCAGAGTAGAAAGATATCTATACAAGACGATTAAAATTTGTTGAATTTTTTTTTAAATAAAGAGAATAATAGAGTTAGATGTGTCATCGTGGTTGTTTCATGTTTGTAATCCCATGATCTTGTGTGATCTAGTGTCGTCATAAAAGGAGTGTTTTCAAATGAGAATTCTATCATTCAAAGATAACTATCCAAGTTGAGATATGAGATTTTAGTCTTTGGTCAAAAACCAGCTAAGGACACATTATAACAATTAATCTCAATTGTAAATTATCTTGATTAATTTTACGAAGTCGAAAATAATATTTTAAATAAAAAAATAAGCGTTGTTAATGAGAATATACTTGAAACATGTGTTATATGGCGGATACGTGACCAATTTTTAACAAAATCTAAATAGAAATATTGTAATCTAAATAGAAACATTGTTTCAATGGTATGAACAATGTTTCTAAGCCAACACACAAAACAAAAATACCCTAAAAACATAAAATTAAATACGCTAGGTTAGAATGCCTAAACGTTAACCACCCCTGGTGCTTCCATTGGTACAAATTTTAAGCAGTATTCGCTTAATTAAGTACTAAAAAAATGTACGTGTAAGAAAAAGATCAAGACTTGAACCCGGATCTCTCGCATAGTTTGTGCGCAAGGAAACCGAATGCGTCGACAAAGTGAGAATCCTTCTTTTAAAAAGCAAGAACAAGGCATGTATGTAACATTAAAAAAAATTGTGAATGTTATTTTAATGTCATGTATATTAGCGGTGTAAACGAGTGAAGGCGAGTCCGAGCTTGTCTAGGCTCGAGTTCGGCACGTTCAAACTTAACAGAGCTCAAATTTGACTCGATTCGAGCTTTATTTCTTAAGTTCGAGCTTGGCTCGTAGATAATTATTTAAGATTGAGCTCGGATCGGGCGCGACTCATTTATAAAAAACAGACTTTACCATTTGATCCCGGAACAAATCATATTTAACACAAATAAATTCGCTTCCCCTGCTGGTTCATGTAATATATGGTAAGAATAATAATTACTAAATAATAATGCTTTGAGTAAATTACTAATTCGTCCTTTATAAAAATATATAATCACTTGTTTCGTCATTTAAATTCAATAATTACTGATCTCGTTCTTTATTTTTTTTAAATTGTACGGTGGCAGTCCTTTCCGCTAACCCTGTTAAAAAATTACGTTAACTCTTCTCACATGTCCTCACGTGTGAAACTTAAAATCCCTCATGTCAGCCCCATCATCTTCAATTCCATTATGATTTCAGTCAAAATCACTATCATCTTCATCACTATCAACCTCATAACGAAAATGCTCCTCACGTAAGGGGCATGTGAGGGGATCGAGTTAGCATAACTTTTTAACGAGGTTAGTGAAAATGATTGGCAGCGTGCAAACTTATTTAAATAACGGACAAAATCGATAATTATTGAATTTAAAGGACGAAACTAGTAATTTCATATTTTTATAAAGGACGAAATCACTAATTTACTCTAACGCTTTTTACTGCTTTGGAAAAATAGGACTTTAAGGGACTCTCTCGAACCGGGTTTGAAGCATGTTCTTTACTAGTTGCGCTCGAGCTCGACTTCTATCAAAATTCAACAAACAATCTATTTAACACCAAGATGTTTTGGAGCCAGATGTAAAGAACAATAATGACAGTAACTCAACATAAAAATGTATGTGTTTGAGTGAAAATAATAAAAAAGCTGCATGCATGCTAAAGTTTTCAATCAAACAACTAAAAACAAATATGTAAGATTCTTGTAAGCAAGTTGCATGTTGATTGTTATGTTGTATGGATAAAAATATAACCTTCTGGAAGTGGCTGCCATTGGGGTCGAAAAAAGAGCAAGGATTGAAGCTTCCAAATGAATATCAAAGAATACCTCAAGTGGCCAGAACTTAAGATAAACCAAAAGAGATACTAGAAAATATATACAAAAGACATACTAGAAAGTCAGGTTTTGAATGCTAGAAATTAGTAAAATATAATGTAATGAAAGTCAGGTTTTGAATGCTAGAATTAGTAAAATATAAGGTAATGATAGTCAGGTTTTAAATGATAGAAAGTAAAATATAAGGTATCTTTTAATTTGGTATGTACAAATGCAAGAGGAAATTAAATGAAATGTTACGAAAAATGACATGTTTGTAGCACACATGAATGAAAATGATGATTTTATATGGAATATAATTGTTATATTATTTAAAAATTTTCATTCATCGTAGGAAGAGGGATGTTTTTTTCTATTCCTTTCAGAAAAGAAATGAATATTTTTTTCCGGTTTAATTTTTTCTAAAAACATTAAGAAAATAAAAAATTAAGAACAAAAACATGTTATTATTTTTTTACAAATTAAAAAATTAGAAACGAAAATATAATTGAAATATTTATCATATATGGATTGACGTTTTGGGTCTCCCGATAGTTGCTTGCACACCGGTAGTGCTTAAAAAGGTGGGTGAAATATGGGGGGAGTTCTTGTTCTTCGGTAATGACAAAGATGAACCATTAGCTAACGGTAAGGTTTGCATTATAACCAAATGCAAGATCTTGATTGATGAAACCATTGATGTTATTGTTGGTGGGAACGTTTTTGAAGTTAAGGTTAAAGAGTATGATAATTGGACTCCATCTATTAGGTTTCATGAGTATAATTATCATACTCTTTATCATATATGATAATTAAAAAGTACTTAAACGAACACAACAGTGACTTAAAATAATTTTGAGACTCAGAGTCTTTGCCGGTACCGTCTCGATGACATCTCAACAAGTCTTTTCCGGTGTTGGGTCCCCACGGCCCATGGTTTTTTTATTTATTTATTTTTTTTTTCAAAATGTTTCTCGAGAAGACATGTCGAGAATAAGTCCCTAAATTTATCAGGGATAACGGAATACTCAACAAACGTTTGTCGACAAGTATTTTTTTTTGTTAAAAAACTTTAAAAAAAAAAACAAGTCTTTTCCGGTGTCGGGTCCCTACGACATTAGATGATCTGAGCCTACTTTTAATGACATTGTTTATTTTTCTTGTCAGTTGAAGCCTAAAGTAAATAAATTTTACTTTTTATTTTCTGAAAACAATCTAATTAAATATGTTTACTTTATTCTGTATTTTTTTTTTGTCGTTTATTATATTTTCAAAAGAGATTTTATTCGCTCACTTATGTAGACTTCTGCACTATTGAATCTAACAAGTTTTGTGCATTGGAATATATAATTTTTGGCTATACGTTCTCAATTTGCATATACACTAATGATCTTTTAATGTTCTTTGTTAACTTTAACTAATGATCTTTTAAAGTCGGGTTAATTATAACTAATTGTCAAAATAATTTGGGTAGAATTACTACATTCGAAAAACTAATGCAAAAATAAGTGGCCCGCCGTAATGTACGGGCGAGTCACCAACTCGTATAAACCAATAAATAATATGCAAAATAATGGTAGATCCACTTGAGAAATGATAAACCAGTTATTAAGTTGCTAGAGTAATTATGTTTTGTTTATTGTATTAAAAATTATCATTTTACTAATAAATTTTGTTCATACATAAGGTTTCATTTTAAGGTCATTTTTAGTTATTGCATATAACATTCAGAATGTATTGGATAACGTTGGTTTTACATTAGACTAAGACACGATGAAAATGCCATGTCGTACTTGTTTAGTGTAGAAATATCTCGTTTCAAGCATTATCCGGGCATTGGAACATCTTGAATGATGGATTAACGATATTATATCCACCATCGATAAACAAATTTTGTCCGCTAATGTACTTAGCATCGTCGCTCGCCAAGAAAAGTGCCGCATTAGCAACATCACTTGTCGTAAGTGTCACACCTTTTAGATTTGCACATAAGTTCGCTTTCTTCTCCACACCTTCCTTATCAATCCCAAGACAACTCGTGGCCATGGGTGTGGCTATCGCGTAAGGTGACAAACAATTAACTCTAATACCAGATTGTCCAAGCTCCACTGCTAAATTCTTTGTCAAACCACTAACAGCATGCTTTGCACAAGTGTAAGCATGTGTGGCCATGCCACCAATATTGGAAGCAACACTAGCCATTGATATTATTGAGCCAGCTCGTGTCGGAACCATAACCCTAGCGGCATGTTTCATGCCTAGAAAGACGCCTGTCACGTTAACACTAAGCACCCGCTCAAAGTCTGCTTTTTCATTATCAATGACACGTTCCTTGTAAGGATCCATTATCCCAGCATTACTAAACATGATGTCGAGTTTTCCAAAAGTAGAAACTGCAATATCTATAGCATTTTTAACATCATCTTCGTTGGTGACGTCACAATGAACATATATCGAGTTTGAAGAACCTATGGCGTCACAAACCGCTTGACCAAGTAGGTCTTGAATGTCTGCTATAATGACTTTTGCACCATGTTCGGCAAAGAGTTTTGCCGAACACTCCCCCACACCGCTTGCTCCTCCTGTGATCAATGCAACCTTTCCCTCTAGTCTACATCAATTGCATAAAAAAAATCAAAATCATACAATTTAGATATCCATACGAACAATTAATAATTAAACTTTGTTACAACATTTTGTAACAAATAAAATAATAAAGTTGACATTTCATCTTGGTCATTTCAACTTTCTAAACACATGACCTAGTGTGGTCATAAGGATGTGTGCTTTCAAATGAGAATTCTATCATTCAAAGATGATAAGTTGAAGATATGAGATTATGGTCTTTGATTTTGGTAAATAGAAGATTGTGTTGTGAGCTAAGAACACATTATAACAATTAATCTCAAATTTAAATTATCTTGATTGGCTTGATGAAGTCAAAGATAATATTTTGGATCCCAAATTGTAAGATTGATGAGAGATAGAAGTTGTATAAGGTGATTAATCTCAATTTTAAATTATCTTGATTGGCTTGATGAAGTCAAAGATAATATTTTGGATCCCGAACTGTAAGATTGATGAGAGATAGAAGTTGTATAAGGTGATAAATTCAAAATTGTAACAACCAAGATGAAATACCACACTTAAAGTAGAAGTTGAACCATCAACCTTTTTATTTTGTTTATTCACAAACAAATTCCAACAATAATAACCAAAACCATTGTTTATTATTTCGTATATATACTTAACTAGTGTTTCTCACGTTGTGCGTTGCGCACAACAATACTATCTAAATTGAAACTTAGGTTATAAAGGAGAAAATATTTGAAACATGCGTTACATGGAGGATAACTAAACGATTTTTAATAAAATCAAAATTGAAACTTAGGTTTAATGGTATTAACAATGTTACTAAGGTGCATTTTGTTTTTAAGAGGTAAATGGTTTACGTTTTGCAGATCACATATGCAGACATATGTAAAAAGATGACTATTTGTTTTTTAACTTTTGCAGACAGCTAAAATAAATTGAAATCAATATAAACTGATTTTTTAACTTAAAGTAGTTGGGTATCAACAAAAAAAGAACCGATTGACATGTTACTAATATCAATAATGAAGTTTAGTGATTATTAGGATTCACAAAATGATTAAATCTTGAAGTATTTCTTAAATTTGTTGAAATTATTTTGTTAGGCTATGAAAAGATTTTTAAATATTTTTTATTCTCTTTTAAATGTTTTCTATAATTTTTGTTGAAAAGAAACGTTTTCTAAGAGTAAAGATAAAAAAAATGTATTAAATTTTCTTACAGAATCGAAAACATGTTTAAGAAATTAAAAGAAAGTTATGAAATATATAAATAAAAGAAGGAAAATTGGAATATAATAATACAAGTTTTAAGTGATTGGCGGATAATAATATGAGTTTCACATTTGCATCACAATAATACGAATTAAACATGTTGGTGATTATAATGATACGCCGTTATTTTTTTATCTTTCGATTAGGGTTCGATTAGGATAATAATATGAGGTTTCTTCATTTTCTTTTTGTTTCTTTCTGTTATCTTTCGATTAGAGTTGATTCGAACCCTAATCAAAATATAGAAAACTAACGGCGTATCATTATAATCACCAACATGTTTAATTCGTATTATTGTGATACAAATGTGAAACTCATATTATTATCCGCCAATCACTTAAAACTTGTATTATTATATTCCAATTTTCCATAAAAGAATTAAAAACTTTCTTTGAGATTTCGTGATTTAATAAAATATTTCTTTCAGAGAACTTTTCTAAAATAAAAAATATATTTTCATAAAAAATAACGGAACCATTTATAAAACAATTAAAAAGTTTTATAAAATATAAAGATCTAATAAATATTTTTTTTATGGAAGGAAAAATGGATTTTAATAATACAAGTTTTACCCAATTGGCCAATAATAATACGAGTTTCAAAATTTCCTCACAATAATACCAGTTTTATATGTATTGGATTATAATGATACACCGTTAGTTTTCTACTAACGGTGTTAGTATGTTGCATACGTGGCGGATGACGTGGACTCTTTTCTCTCCTACGTGGCAACAGACAAACACCGACACGTATGCAAATTGACCAACACCGTTAGTTGAAAACTAACGGTGTATCATTATAATCTAATACACATAAAACTGGTATTATTGTGAGGAAATTTTAAAACTCGTATTATTATTGGCCAATTAGGTAAAACTTGTATTATTAAAATCCATTTTTCCTTTTTTTATTAGAAAAGTTAACATTAGGGTTTTCTAAAAATATTATTTTGTTTAAGTAGAATTATTCTTATCCAATAAAATGAGAGTGAAAAAACTGAGTTTTTTAATAAAAACACTCATTAAAAAATGTTAAAGATGTTAGAAGTGGCTGAGCCACATCTGCACCAAGAAGAGCACGTGCAGTACATTGGAAAAACAAACAGTCTGCAGATCTAAATGTCTGCACATGATCTATGCGGCATAGACTTAAAAGGACATAACAAGTTTTAAAAAAAAAAACAAACACCACCTAAGTCAACACCCGAAACAAAAAGAATCCTAAAAATATAAAAATTGAAAAGTGAGCGAGAGAGAGAAGCGTCCGGTACTATTTGCATTCGAGCTTGACTTCTATCAAAATTCGACAAACAATCTATTTAACACCAATACCGACTGCGAATATAGGTATAAAACTCAACAGCTAAAAATGTAGAGTGAAAATAATAAAAAAGATGAATGCACCATAAACTTTTTAATCAAACAACTAAAAACAATTACGTGAGCTTCATATGAGTGGATTGATTGATTGTTACATTTAAGTTGTACGGATAAAAAGATAACCTTTTGGAAGTGGCTGCCATTGGCTTCGAAAAAGAGAAAGGATTGAAGCTTCCAAATAAATGAATATCGAAGATAAAGAGCATATATATGTTAATATATATATAGCTCAAGTGGCCAGACTTTAAGATAAACCAATCTTCTTTCTAATGGTCGTCATAGGTTTAGAAAGTATAAAAAAGATGTGCGGCTGCAAATGCATATTCTAGAAACTTAATGTATATCACGATAATACTAAGAATAATAAACAACTTATTATTTTTAATAAAAACGTGACAATTTACAAGAACCCTATAATCTCTTTTATACAAATCCTAAAACTTAAAAAACAAAAGATCTAATCATACACAAACTATGAAACTAAATAAGATAATAAAAAAATCAATATGAACCAAAATACTAATTATATATATAATAATAGAATTGGTGATTAATAGTGAATTTTTAGTTTCTTTTACTTTGGTCACAATATTTTCTTATTTTTACATTTTTTGTCCATGTTAATTTTTAGTTTTTTTTACTTTGGCCACGATATTTTCTCATTTTTACACTTTTGATCCATGTCATTTTTTATATTACACTTTTGGTCCATGTCATTTTTTTTATATTTTGGCCACTATTACTTTTTAATTTATTACTTTAAGAACATGACTTTTAGAGTTTTACGTTTTATACCCCTTAACTTTTATACTTTCGTTTTTAATATACTTTTTATAGTTTTATACTTTAACCATGAAACTTTTAGACTTTTACGTTTTAAACCCCTTAACTTTTGTACTTTCATTTTTAGTATATTTTAAGAATTTTCGACTTGAGCCACGACTTTTTTTTATAGTTTTATACTTTGACCAAGAAACTTTTAGACTTTTACGTTTGTCCCTAAGCTTTTCTAATTTTTTTTATACTTTTCATAGTTTTATGCTTTGACCACAAAACTTTTAGAATTTTACATTATATACCCCTTAACTTTTCTACTTTTGTTTTTAATATACTTTTAGAGTTTTCGACTTTGGCCACTATTTTTTATTGTTTAATAATTTGACCACATTAAAATGTCATTACTTAAACTGACGAGTAAATGGGTGGCTCACCGCGAAACGTTTTATACTCCTTAACTTTTCTACTTTCTTTTATTATTATACTTTTAAATTTTCGATTTAAGCCACGTTGACCACACTAACCTTTTTTACTTAATATTCTACTTTCTTTTAATATTATACTTTTAGAGTTTTCGACTTTAGCCACGACTTCTTTATAGTTTTATACTTTGACCATACTAAACCTTTTTGACTTGAACGGACTGGTAAATGGGTGGTCCGTCGCGAAGCGAGGGCAGCTCACCAACTTGTTAAACAATTAAATCTAGTTTTAGTCTAATGCTAACTCAATTAAATAATTAATATTTACTAATCTATCACTAACTACAGACCAATTACAAGATTAGTCCAACAATCATATCCCTAATCAATCCCTAATCTTGTAATGTTCCTCCAAAATCTTGAATACCAAGTAAGACACGGAGTTCTTCCACCTTAATCAATTGTCTTCTGTGTTCTCTTTGCATTAACTCTATTGTTGCAACCAACACAAAATCACACCCTTTCTTCTCTGACTCCTTTGAGATATTTGCACCACCAACTTGTCCAAACATTTGAACCATCAACCACATACATATTAACATCCGTTTTTTCTACGTTGATCAAGCTCGCTGCTTAAACAATCAGTCAAAACAAATTTTGTTTTGTCCACTGACCCTTGTTTCCTGCCCAGAAACTCAGACCACACCGATTCCTGTTTCCTACCCGGAAACTCGTCACGATCGTAGATTGTGTTGTTTCGGTACCCCTTAGCTCCACCATTCCTATGACCTCTTCCTCGATCGGTTCATCGATCGTTAGAACTGGCACAACCGGTCCGCTGGCTGCGATTTCAGTTATAGAATGAGCAAACAACAGTCGTTCTTTATCCTCTTTTATTTTTCTCTTACCACGAAGTCTCTCTTCGTAGGTCGTTTAACCTCCCGATGTTACCCACAAAAAACTTAAAACAAGTCATCTCCTTGTTTTTATAAGTCGCTAAACGAATACCTAGTCACGTCCTCCGCGTTGATGTTGAATCACCAAATCCTTACTTTTTTTCCAACTTTTGTGCCAAAATTCGTCAAGAAAAATCGCCAAGTAAAGTTCTCCTAATCAAAACTATGTACAAGTATTAAGTAGCATGCCAATTTTGACCTTTTCCCGTCTTCACAGCCTACGTAATATTAAAGATTCTAGAACAGACGTGAATATAGACCAGAGTACGTATTTTGCTTCCGTTCCTTCTTCCACCGCCTTGATACAAAACCACCAAAAGTTGATCTCTAAGTTCTAGCGCTGTTTAACGAACAACTTTGATTAATATCACATCGTTTACTTCCTTTCTTTAGACCGTAAATTGCAACAAACAGTCGGTAGCTTCCTTTTAAGTCTCTCTAACTGATTCTTTGGTCTCCGGTCTTCGTTCTTCTTATGAGCTTCATCGAGCTCGGATACCAATTAATGGATATCATAATAATCAAAAGAACGAATAAACAACTCATTACTTTTAATAAAACCGGGATAATTTACAAGGACCCCATAACCCCTATTTATACAGATTCTAAAACTTGAAAAACATTAAATCTAATCATACACAAACTATGAAACTAAATAAGATAATGAAATAATAAATATCCTAACCAGAATACTAATTAAATAATTAAATCTAGTCTTAGTCTAATCCTAACTCAATTAAATAATTAATATATATTTACTAAACTATCGCTAACTACAGACCAATTACAAGATTAGTTTAACATTCATCTCCCTAATCTTGTAATGTTCCTCCAAAGTCTTGAATACCAAGTAAGGCACGAAGTTCTTCCACCTTAATTAACGGTCTTCTGTGTTCTTTTTGCATTAACACTTTTATAGCAACCAACACAAATTTGCAACCCTTGTTCTCTGACTCCTTTGGGATATTCACACCCCTAACCTGTTCAAACACTTGAACCATCAACCACAAACATATTAACATCCGCTTTTTCTAGCTTGATCAAGCTCGCTGCTTAAACAATCAGTCAAAACAAATTCTGTTTTGTCCACTGACCCTTGTTTCATACCCGGAAACTCAGACCACACCGACTCGTGTTTCCTACCCGAAACTCAGACCACACCGACTCGTGTTTCCTACCCGGAAACTCGTCATGGTCGTAGACTGTCTTATTTCGGTACCCTAGCTCCACCATTCCTATGACCTCGTCCTCGGTCGGTCCATCAATCGTTAGAACTGGCACCACCGGTCCATTGGCTGCGATTTTGGTCTTTTGAATGAGCAAACAACAAAATTTCTTTATCTTCTTTTAATTATTTTTTCTTACCACGAGGTCACTCTTCGTAGGTCTTTAATGTGACAACCCATAAAAGTCCAGGTCAACATTTGAACTCTGATTGTCTGCTTTAACTGATTATCCGTGCATTAGACCTAGTTTATATTTATATAAGGTGACGTTTCTTGCAAACTCGGATATAATTATTGTCGTGACCCCACAATAGTATTGGTATTCGATCATTATTAATAATGAAACTTTATGTTTTAAAAGTGAAGTTTTGTAGGTCCGAAAAATACCCGAACACACGATAGTTGATCGTGAATGAGTGCGGAAACCTCAAACGCGATTGATCCAAGAAACAAGTAGAAGAAATAGATTCAATCTATGATAAAGATTGAATCTTGAATGAAAAACCCTCTAACTTGGAAGCTGATCGTAAATAGATACTATGAAGAAATCGTAAACAAGCAAGATGTATTTGAAAAGCTTGATTAAATCGGTTACAATGAGGTGGTATTTATACCACCTCAAGACAAAATCGCAAACATAGAAAGCCCAATCATAATCGGCCCACATGGCCTAATAATTAACTAGACTAGCCCACTAGATTAATACTAAACAAGCCCAAAACAACTAACTAACAAAAGCCTAATAACAAATGTTCATGCCTCATATGAATATAGCCCAACAATCTTCCCCTAGGCATGAACCATTTGACCACTTTTATGGCAGTAGCAAGTCAAATCTGAACGAGGCTTGAATGTTGTTTGACCACCAACCATTTTCCACAATCTTCTTGGCAGCACCATCAAATATCCCAATCCTGATAGCATTCGCCATATCATTTTCATCACCTAGAATGGGTTGGGTTGCTAGAAGCTTGATATCCCGTTCTCCAAAACGAAGCAGATCCACCGGGTCATAGAATCGGAATTGACGCATCGGTTTACAGAGAACCACCACCTCATGAGTTGTCGGATCATAGTACCAACAATCAAAGTTCCTTACAAGCGTACCATCCTCTATCTCATCCAACATGTTGATCACCCTTGTACGTTTGGTAGGTGGCCTCCGAGCTTCTCCAACAGACTCCCCTGTCTGTGGATTTGTTCCCGTCTCTCTCCATCTAAGCTCCTTCAGCTCAAAATCCCTGAAGTCATTCTGCATATGCCCTAGCAGATTGTCTCTGATCAGGTTTCCATCTGGCCCATTGCATCTGTTAATAAACGGAGCTCTTAGAAGGTTTCTGATCTCCGGCTCTGTCCAGGAATGGAATTGACCACGAGTTTGGTAGTATTCGACTGGACTATAGCCTTCACGGATCACGGCGAACAATTTCTTCTCTGAATCATAGTGCCAACATAGAATCATCTCACTACTCCCTTGCCTATCAATAGAACTTTCACCAACGTCTATTGTGTACTGAGTGGGAGCTGGTCCTTGGAAAAACTCCTTGAACCAGTTCTCATGGAAGTTTGGAGCCTTTGAGATGATCCTGCCACATCGGGCGTAATCCGACATCTCAATGTTTTCATCTCCATCAACAGCCTCCACAGCTTCTCCAGCTTGAGATGAACTCTGACCTGAGGCACCTGTGTTGCTAGGCCCTGCACCACCTGTCAGCTTATTAACCTTCATTCTCAGCCCCTTGATCATATTGAAAAGATATTCCATCCTTTCTTTGTCAGCTATCTCAAATCCTTTCATATAATCTCTGTTTGCTTCCTCCTTCTCTCTCAAAATTTTGATTTCATCCTTGAGAGTCTTTATCTCATTCTCTCTCATTCTGTTCTGAGAGATCAGGAAGTTAATCTGAGGATCAGAACTAATCCTCAGATCAACTGGAAGCTCAGCAGCCATTAACGGGCGAAAACCTGGAGCAGCGAGAGGTTGGCTTGTCGCGGTAGAGAGGCTAATTCTGACCGGACTAGGAACAACAAAGGTGCTGTCAACCTCCAGAAATTGCCTATCTTCACGTACAGGGCTGTGCACGTTCAGAATCGGCCTATCGTGCTGCACAGTGGCAGGTTGATCTTCACCTACAGTTGTAGTTGTTGTTGTAGTTTCGGCTTCTTCAGCAGCTTGGCTTTGTGAGCTCTGACCCACCTCTGGTTGTGTTATCACCAGACTGGAGCGAGTTGCAGTAAGAGTGAATCTCAGGCTCCGTGGGTCATTCCTCTTCCTTGGAGAAGGTTCTCTCAAAGGAATAGGTTCTTCTGCAACCTCAGTCCTATCAAACTGAGTGTCAATCTCCAGAGGAGCAGAATCACCCGAGGAAGAGCCACTCATCACATCTCTTGATCTCTTGTGACTGAGTGGGCCCAAGTCTCCATAAATATCCTCATCTTCAGGATTGGCAAAGATATCATCCATGACGTTTTCTTCGTCAGAGGGAATGACCTCAGGATCATGTACCACATTGACTGCTGGATTGACTTCAGCATCTTGATCTTCAGCCACAATGGCATTTACAGCTGGCTCATCAGCCACTGGTTCATCTTCCTCCATATTCTGTGGATGGGCTACCTCTGGAAAGGCACCACGTTTAGTCCATTCCAACCTTCCCTCAAACATGAACTTTCCTCTTCTGTCCTGGGTCTGGAGACCAAACACATCAGCACCCATCACCTTAACATCCAGCTTCTCTATCCTTTCTTGAATCATGGGGTATTTCAACATCACCACCATGTGCACGAACCTTGGTGTCATGAGAAATTGCTCACGAGCACTCAAGTCGGCATTCCCTATCCAGTCCAGCAGCATCATCTTCGAGAAGTTGTAGTTCCAGTCTAGGGCCAGTGCCACCAATGCTGTGCCGTGGACCTTGTTGAGCTGGTCAAAGCTCGTCCTCTTGCCCAGAAAACTTTTCTGCATAAAATGAGCAAGGCACCTCCAGTAGTGCGGCAGCTGCTTCTTCATGATCGGCGGGAATCTGCCTTCATATCCCAGTAATTGGGCACCTGCCAGAACGGCTTCCTTGGGGTAATCAACCGGATCGGTAGCACGATCGTTGATATTCAAGCCTCTTCTAATATCATCTTCCAGAATGACAACTTGACGATTCTGGACTGTAGCAGTGATTCTCGTCTTGTCAGCACTCGCTCGTGCAGTACCCCAGAATTCTCTTACCAGCATCTCATCTATCAACACGCTTGTCCTCAAAGCATGGTTGATCTTGCAGACGTTCATTCCCGCCACCAGAGAGTAAAAAAGATCCATGTGATGCTCTGGTGGGTCTTCCAGGAAAGCTGGTATACAGTGATCAGGATCAAATTTGATTGGTTCGTCAATAACATTTCCTGCCATCTGAGACAAACAAGACATATGCATCAGATTTGATCATGAGTAAGCAATTATGATTATCAACCCTAAACGTGTTCAATTGACAATAACTTTTTACTTTTTAACTTCACAAAAATTTCAATTTAACCATTTTAGGGAAAATAATTGAATTCAGAACATGCTTACAAACACCGTCAAGTTTTATCTCAAATCCGTTCACTTTTAATGAGATTCTCAAATTTAATTAAGTGTTAAAGATTAAATTTCTCATTTCATAAGTGTTTAATATTTAAGTTCTCAACTTAATGTGTGATTACGACCCGCAGGATGTGTTTACGAGTCCTTAATTGGGTTTATGATTGGCTCAGATAAAGCCCAATCGTAATTAGATCCTCCGATCGTAAACAGCAGGAAAATTCAACTGGGCCCAATCGTAAAAGCCCAGTCGTGAACTCCTTCTTGATTTTGTCGTTTTCCTGGGATCGTAAACGGTCCGACAACAACGGAGTCGTAAACGAGACTCGTAAACCTCCACGTCATCACCATCTTCATCAGAAAATCGTAAATGGCGATTTCTGCCATTGTTAACACCTGCAATCACTCGTAAACAACATCAAACACCACAAAATCACCGACAATTACAAATAACTACCTTTAAAGAGATTTAAGTCCTATTCCGACTACAAATCACCAAGAAATTTGCTCGAGAACAGTGAAAACAAACGGTTATCGCAAATTAGGGCTTGAGATGTGAAAAACCGTGAATCGACGGCTAAACCTTGCTGAAACTGAGATTCAAACGAGGGTTTTTGGTCGAAACAGAATGGTGAAAGAGATGGTGAACTCGGAATGGATTGCGGTGGTCGGAGGAGGGCTGGAGATGGTTTTCCGGTGGGCTGACGGCGGTGATAGGGTTTCGGAGGGAGGAGTCGCAAATGGTGAGAAGAGAGAGAGTGTGGATCGTGAATGGGGTATTTAAATGAGATAATTACACCTTTACCCCCTCCTAAACCGTAAGCATGAAAAAGGTTACAATATACCCCCTCAACTTTTAAAAATCGACCAAGTTAACCCCAAACTTGAACATTCTCATAAAATTTGAAATTTTAAACACTTTGAGAATTTTTCACAAAACTTCCCCTCAGAGGCATACCCGAGTATCCGATCATGATCAAAAAAAAAAAAAAATTTTAAAAAATAAAACAGATAAAATCAAAACCAACTTTGAAATATTTACAAACTTACCTCAGAAATTTAAGATATTCACATACCTGGTGCTGGTAAATTTCACAGGTAAATTCAGACAAGTCTTTGACTGAGGAACCCTTTTCAGCTTCTGTTACTAGACACTCTAGACAATTGTCAGGTAGTTTGAACACATAAACTCACATCCAGTAAAGTGCTTAATTATAGTACAGATTTACCGATATGTTTATCCGTCCCCACACCCAAATTTTCATAGCAAAACCTACCCAACCTCAGAGTTTATTGAGGATTCACAAACCCCCAACTTGAGGAACCATGCAACACTGTTTTTGACTACCACTTATTTCTGATTTTCATATATTATCAGTTGATGATCAGGTCGGCCGCATAAGCACGCAGAGAAGACCAACTGAATAATTTTATTTTCTTTTTCTTTTTCTTTTTCTTTTTCAGAATTTTCAATTTTGAATTCTTTGAATTCCTTTTCCTTTTCTTTTTCTTGTGGTGTTGTCTTATACAGTATTAACATGGCGTGTGAGAGAGTGAATACTAGGTAATACCACTCTCAACCCATTTTTGTCGGGACTCAGTTTTTTAAACTATGTATACTAGGATGGGAAACTAAACATGTATAGAGTTTAAGATTACTGCACTTACATAAATGATCATTGTTTTGGTTGAGCTTACCGACATATCATCTTCGAGCAGTCTTTCACTTCAGCCTTACACGTGTCAGTCTCCAACCGTCATTAAGCATTTAA
Organism: Deinandra increscens subsp. villosa; assembly: GCA_039602395.1. Lineage (NCBI taxonomy): Eukaryota > Viridiplantae > Streptophyta > Magnoliopsida > Asterales > Asteraceae > Deinandra > Deinandra increscens. Next base: position 93,001,601 of record JBCNJP010000023.1, on the reverse strand, counting down.
GTCCTATCAAAAGACATCATAAAAACCTTTCAGTTTAACCAGCACCATTTCTTCCCCTGTTTTTGTGAGGCTTTTGAAACAAGACTCAATTTTTCAGTCATTTTCTATTTTTTTTTAATATTTTTGTTTTAAGAATAAATTGAAAAACCAAAGACTTTGTACAAAAACATAGATGATCAGATCATTCCTCGAAGGCAATCATCTTCAGGCCTTCAACACAAGAGTCAAAATTAGGACGAGGAAGGGGTTTTGTAAAGATGTCCGAAACATTCTGATCGGAGCTTACCTTTTGTAGCTGAATCAGCTCACGATCAAAGCAATCACGAATAAAATGTACCTTAATATCAATGTGCTTGGTTTTGGAATGTTGGACAGGGTTTTTCACAATCTCAAGAGCAGCAGCATTATCACAAAATATGGGAGTGTTAACGAATTCCATACCGTAATCCGTGAGCTGGTTTTGGATCCACACTACCTGTGAAGTACCGGCAGATGCGGCCACGTACTCAGCTTCTGCAGTTGATTTGGATACGGTATGCTGCTTCTTGCTCTGCCAAGAGATGAGCCTATCTCCTAGGTACTGACATCCTCCAGTAGTAGATTTCCTGTCAAGGTCACTACCTCCATAATCACTGTCAGTAAAAGCATATAATTGAAAATCAGTGTTCTTCGGGTACCAAAGACCAAGCCTAGGCCTGCCCTTCAGATACCTGAAGATACGCTTAACAGCAGCTAAATGAGAGAGTTTAGGGTTAGCCTGATATCGAGCACACACGCAAACTGCATACATGATGTCTGGCCTGCTTGCTGTCAAGTACATTAGTGATCCAATCATCGACCGATACTGGAATTCACTCACTGACTCCCCGTTAAGATCCGCTGACAGTAGTGGTCTGGATGCCATGGGAGTGGCAATGGGCTTGCAATCCTGCATCTTGAACTTGTCCAGAATCTCATTCACATACTTCTCCTGATGAATAAGAATCCCGGAATCATTCTGCTTGACTTGAAGTGCAAGAAAGAAGCTCATCTCGCCTTGGTCACTCATTTCAAACTTTTTCTTCATGATCTCTTCAAACTCGGTGCACAATTCTTCGTTTGTCGATCCGTAGATAATATCATCTACATACACTTGCACCATAATTATGTCTTCTCCCACCCTTTTCCTGAACAGTGTTTGATCAACGACTCCTCTTGTATATCCATTCTCCACCAGGTGATTGGACAAAGTTTCATACCATGTTCTAGGAGCTTGATGCAAACCGTACAAAGCCTTATCCAGTAGATAAACGTGATCTGGATTTTCTTCATCTATGAACCCTGGTGGTTGAGTAACATAGACTTCTTCGTTCATCTCTGCATACAGGAAGGCAGTCTTCACATCCATCTGATGTACGGTAAAATTGAGATATGAAGCTACAGCTAGAAAGATCCGAATTGCTTCCAATCTTGCCACCGGAGCGTAAACCTCATCATAGTCGATACCCTGGACTTGCCTGTGCCCTTGTACTATTAGCCTTGCTTTGTTTCTCACAATGATCCCCGAGTCATCTTTTTTGTTCTTGTACAACCATCTCGTGGGAATCACCTTCTTGTCTGCTGGCCGCTTCACAAGACGCCACACTCCCAGCTTTGAAAATTGATTGAGTTCATTGTGCATGGCCTCCATCCAGTTTGGATCTTTAAGAGCAACCATCACATTGGGAGGTTCTATCTGGGAGATGAAGCAGGAAAACATACAAAAGTTGATGTGTCCTGTCCGGCTTCTTGTGGTGACACCCGCTGTCACTGGCCCAACAACATTACTCAGTGGATGATCCTTGTTGATTCTGCTCTCTTGGACTTCAGGCACTGAAACATTAACAGGCAGATTAGTATTAACAACATTTTCAGACATACCTGAGCCTTGAGCATCCACTGGAGCATCACGTGTTCCTGAACATTCGGGAATATCGGCAGTTGCATTCCGAGAAGATTCAGCTGATGCTCTATCCACTTGAGGTCTTACATCAGCACTGGGAGCTACAATGTCTTCTTCTTCGCCCAAATTATGGAAAACATTCGAGAAATTAAATCCCTCAAACAATGATCCATAGTCGAAGATCCAATTAGGTCCAGTTCCCGCATCAGTAGGATTGTCCTCCATCCAATCTACATTGAATGCCTCAATGATAACCTGGGTGGTTTTGTTGTACACACGATAGGCACTATTTGCTGAATATCCAACAAAATAGCACTCATCGGCCTTTGCCTCGAATTTCCCTACATCGGACTGAATCAGTACCGTGCATGGACATCCAAACGTCTTGAAGTAACCCACCTTCGGTTTCTCTCCATAAATGATTTGATATGGAGTTTGCTCGTGACGCTTGTTCAGAAGAACTCTGTTTTGTACATAACAAGCGGTATTCACAGCTTCTGCCCAAAAGAAGATTGGTAATTTTGCTTCACACATCATTGTTCGAGCTGCTTCGATGAGTGTTCTATTTCTTCTTTCGGCAACTCCATTTTGCTGAGGAGTGTAAGGAGCACTGAACTGCCTTTCAATCCCCTTTTCACCACAAAACATATTCAGCTCAGCATTCTTGAATTCTGTCCCATTGTCTGATCTGATTGCCTTCACTCTTTTATCAAGCTGATTCTCAATAAGAGTCACAAACTGCTTTACTAAGGCCGGAGTTTCGTACTTGTTCGACAAGAAAAAGACCCAAGTAAATCGTGAGTAGTCGTCCACTATCACGAGGCAGTATGAGAACTTGCTGATACTTTGTACCTGCATAGGACCAAACAGATCCATATGTAAGAGCTGAAGCACAGATGAGACAGAATTTGTAACCTTTGGACGATGTGGCAGTTTGTGCTGCTTCCCCTTAGCACATGCCACACACTTCTCTACTGAAGTGAAGTCTGTGATCGGAAGGTTTCTGACATGCTCTCCTTTAGCCAGCTTGGATAAGTTCTTCATGTTTGCATGTCCCAGACGACGATGCCACAACAATGCAAGATTTTCATTCTGTTTTGATATAAGGCAAGCTTCTTCTGACATAGGAGGATTGCTCAAGTTGAGAAGATATGAGTTTGAACGTCTTGGAGTGCGCATAAGTACACACTCCTCAGGTATCTGCACACCTGGCTTCAGAATAATACACTCCTTCTTATTGAACATCACAGAAAAGTCTCTATCACAGATCTGAGAAACACTCAGCAAACTGTGCGACAGTTCCTCCACGTAATGAACATCAGAAAATGACAGATTACCGCTCCGCACCACACCTTTCTTACTGATTCGACCACCCACTCCCCCTGCAAAAGAAACTCCACCTCCATTGAAATCCTCTACATCTTCCAAAAGAGACAGATCTCCGGTCATGTGTCGGGAGCAACCACTATCAACATACCAGAGATTGTTGACAGATCTTCTAGGCTGTCCCTACACAAATCAGAGATCAGTTAGAGTCAGGTACCCAGGTCATAACAGATCTGGGCACTCCCTTGGAGTCAATGTAGTTAACCATTTTGAAAGACATTCCTGCTTTTGATTCAGGTTGATTTACAGTTTTAGCATTAACTTTTGGCTTCCAATTTGGTTGCTTTTGTGAGTTTGAACTACTAGCAAAGTTCTTTGTGGGAGATGTTTTTCTTGGAGGAGATGCAGCCTTTTTACCTTTTGTTTTAACAACCGGTGTCCACTCAAGTTTTAATTTTGTATAAACCATTTGTTTTGGTTGAGTAACAATTTTTGGTTGTTCCATAACTGCTTTACCCTTAGGTTCAGCAGTCCGATTGACTTTTTGCACTTGTTTCTCAAAAGGCTTTGTTTTAACTTTGTTAGGTCTGTTGTAAACTTCTTTAGGTTTTGAAGTTTGGCCCACATCTCTCCTTTCATTGACATGCTTTGTCACTGGGGCTTTTGTGTTTAGAACCTTAGACTGTTGAGTCTTCATTGGTTCAGAACTCTGCTTCCCCTGTGACGAAGCTTGCAGCTTTTGATTTCTGTTCTCACCCCTCATCATTTTCTCAAGCATATTTGTCCGCTTGTTCTGCGGATAATATGGCTCATAGGGTTTGTTCATACAATTAGCAGCAAAATGACCTGGTTGACCACATTCAAAACAATTCATTTGTCTAGGCCCATTGACGTTGCTACACAAATATGAGCGTCTTGGATAAGACGACTTCCATTCCGGTTGATCATCCCATTTGTGTATCACACGTTTTGAATGTTTTTCAGGTTGTGTTATTAAACAAAATTGTTCAGATTTTGATTTATCAGTTCTATTGTAAGTTGACACAACCTGGGGATATGGAACAAAATCATTGGGCTTAGACTGACGGCCAATCTTTGTGTTAGGAACACGCATTTTAAAAGAACTAATGACTTCATTAGGATTAGAAACACGTTTTAACAGGACAATTTGATTGGACTTGGATGCTTCAAGTTCTGACACAGTTGCCAGAACGTCATCCTTAGGTAAACTAAAAACAGAACTACTAGACTCATGACACTCATTAACTCTCAAGCATTCAGCATCCTCCCCAGATACATCTTCAATGCCTACATCATCTGCACATGTAACAGAAACATTAGTAGGACTAACATTATATTTTAATGATTCCTGGGAAGGGCCTGGTTCATTTCTGTGTTCATCTACCTTGTTCTGACCACTCATTCCATATATTCCAAGTTTCTCTCTTTCTAACTCCTCTTCTGTCATAGGGGTCACACCTATCAACATACTATCTATAGGAGGACCTGCTTCATGATAATCTGAATTAGTTCTGTCTACCTGATCCTCCTCATAGAGCACTCCTATAATATCTCTAGGGATAGGTGGGGGAATTACAGCATTTGCGGCCACGGACTTGTCAGACTTTTCCGAACCAAATCCTGGCGTATGTTTCCCTACTTGACCACAAGTGATAGCCTGAGATAGTTCTTTACCTGCCTGAAGCATTCTTTTGTTTCTTAATTTATTCACATCCAACTGAACCTGCATCTCATTGTTCTTATGTGTCAATTCATCTACCTGCTTTCTAAGGTCAGCTATTTCTAATTTAGCATTATCATACAGGATAGATTGTTCAGTTGCTATCTGTTGGTACTTAACAATATCTAGCTTTTGTGCCTTAATCTTTTCCTCTCCTTTTATCCATCTACCCTTAAATGAACTCCTCTCACACTTGATCTCAAACAGTTCTAGTTGATAATTCTTACAGACTTGTCTAAGACCAGGTATAATACGAGCACAAGTGGGATCAGAACATACCTTGAGGTTCTCAGCAGCAGCAACGTATGCTTCCTTGTCTTCTATCTCAGTCTCCTCGGGCTTTTCCTCATCGGTGACCACAAAAGCATGATGTTCTTCATTACCCTCTTCAACAGTAGCAATCAAAGCATGTGACAAGCTCAGATCCTTCATCTGGGAAGTCCAGTCATAACCACCACCTCCCTGAACCACCAATGCCTTGTCTTCTCCTTTACCTTTTACCTCAGCTGTCTTCTTCTCTTCAACCCTCTCTTTCTTTGGCTTCGTGCATTCCCTGGCAAAGTGACCATACTCATCACAATTGTAGCACCTCAGCTTTGACTTGTCAAACCCCATTCTGATTTTATCCTGATCCTTCCAGACATTCCTTCCAGTTTTGGCCATAAATTTCTTGGCTCTGAAAACAGCCATGGCCATTTGCCAAGACACATCTAGCATCTCTACGTCCTCAGGATTGATCTGATTAAGATCACCAGACACCATATCAGAAGGTACAAGATTCCCAGCAACAAGAGCATGATAACTGTTCATGAACCCCATACCAAGGGCAAAGTTTGGATCATTGACATCACCAGAATTGACACCACTGCTTGAACTTCCTTGAGGCTGTGCCACAAATGCATTACCCATTGAGACTGAGCTTGATCCACTTCCTGAAGCCTTTCCTTCATGCTTACCTTCAACTTCTTCAGATAACAGAGCCTGATTCAATTTCCCTGCCAAACTTAATGAGCTTATGTGGTTTAGCTCTCTCTGCTTATCATCTATCATTTTTGACTTCAGTTTGTTAATCAGTTCATCCAAAGTCACTTCTGTCAGTCTGTTGTTATCTTTGATGATGGATATGTTGGTGTTCCAGGATTTTGGCAGACTGTTCAGCAACTTCAGGTTCTTGTCTTCAGTATCCGGCTCCACACCATAACTTGACATCTCAGCCATTAATGACACATATCTCTGAACTTGAGACTCAAAAGATTCTCCCTGGATGTGATTGAACAAATTAAACTTTTGCTTCAACATCTGCTTCCTGCTGGCCTTGATATCCGGATTTCCTTCATAAGCAACAATCAAAGCGTTCCACAGTTGCTTCGCTGTTTTGCAGTGCTTGAACCCTTGAGCGATATCTGGAGTCAATGCCATTGTCATGATAGCAAAAGCCCTCTCTGCTTTGTTGCATCTCTCCCAGTCATCATCATCATATTCCTCCTCTTTCTTTTCATTCCCGGCATTTGTTCCTGTTGCATGTGTAGGTACGAATGGTCCATTGAGAACAGCCCTCCATAACCTCAGATCCACACTTTTCAAATGATTTTCGAATCTATACTTCCACTCCAAGAAATTATCCGCTGAAGTTAGTCTCGGCGGACGAGTAATAGATCCGATCTCGAAATCCAGTTTCTGGTACATACTCGGCTCGAAATCCATTTCACTAGCTTGGGTAACTAAAACTAAAGTCCAAATGTCCAACAAACAACTGATTATGATCCAAAATAAGTGATTACGATCCGACAGACTTGTTTACGATCGGGAACAATCGATTACGATCCACGTGGCAATCGCAAACTAAAACCGCCTTAGTTGATCGTGAACACCGTTTACGAACACCGATTACGACTCCGTGGGTCGTGAACACCGTTTCCGACAGAAGCAAATCGTAAACACCCCTTTACGACCAAGAAAAATCGTAAACACAAGTACAATAGATCGCAAACACTGGTACAATCGCAAACACCCTTTTTCACAATCGTAAACCACCAATCTTCAACCAAATGTAGTCGTGAACACTTCCAGAACCCAGAAAATGCGAAGAACAGCAGCTTGCAGACTCGTAAACGCCGAAAAACCTCTCGAAACCTCCAAATCTCGAACTAAAACCCAGAAATACTCTTGAATCAATATCGTGAGAGCCTCGAAACAAGGTTTCTTGGCTCTGATACCAATTGTAGGTCCGAAAAATACCCGAACACACGATAGTTGATCGTGAATGAGTGCGGAAACCTCAAACGCGATTGATCCAAGAAACAAGTAGAAGAAATAGATTCAATCTATGATAAAGATTGAATCTTGAATGAAAAACCCTCTAACTTGGAAGCTGATCGTAAATAGATACTATGAAGAAATCGTAAACAAGCAAGATGTATTTGAAAAGCTTCATTAAATCGGTTACAATGAGGTGGTATTTATACCACCTCAAGACAAAATCGCAAACATAGAAAGCCCAATCATAATCGGCCCACATGGCCTAATAATTAACTAGACTAGCCCACTAGATTAATACTAAACAAGCCCAAAACAACTAACTAACAAAAGCCTAATAACAAATGTTCATGCCTCATATGAATATAGCCCAACAAGTTTTAATAACAAGAGATATAAAAGGAACTTTATATTTTTCCGTCACATTTATAGTATTTATTTAAGTACGTGCAACTCGTTCACTCTTCTAGATGTTATATTGTTATCATCTATCGTGATTTGAATATTTAGTAATAACGAGTGGCAAATGGATTTTAATAATCCTACCTATTCATGATTGGCGGATAATAATCCCAAGTAATTTTTTGGTCAAAAACGGTCTTACCTTTACACCATGTTATTTCTAATGGTCTTTCTGTTAAAAAAACTAACACCGTTAGTGTCTATTGACGTGAAGGACCAATCCTGTCATTATTAAAACTTGTTTCCATTTAATTAAAATTGAAGGGCCAATCTTATCATTTTTTAAAGTTCATTAAAAAGAAAACCCCCAGACACCCTTTTTCTTCCCCGGCGATGATTCGGTAAAGTGCGAGGAGAGTCCGTCGGAACATCGAACTATCGCGTTTGGAGCCGGAGATGAGATAGGCGAAACGAGGCGGAGGAGGGAGAGTGGAAATCGAGATGGAACGGAGCTTATGTTCGACGAACATTGACGCCGGAGCGCCGGCGAAGTAGCGATGGAGAGAGAGGTCCGGTGAGGTTAGGGTTGCCAGAATGAGGAAGAAAAGCGAAACGATTGAAGCGATAACCACAGGGTAGAACCATATGCCCTCCGTTGTCTGTGGGTGCCTCAAATGCATGTAATAGGTTCTCAATTTCTTCATCACTATCGCATGAAACCTATGAGCATGAAACCTGTGGTGAGATTTGGGGGAAATGGAATGAGGAATCGGAAATTCAATCGATCATGTGAGTGTGTTTGAGCTCCGGTGTTATGATGCAATCAACAGAGCTCGCCGTCGAAAACCTCGAGGGAATCAAACCCCCGCCGGGACTAATCACCTCCGGGAGCTCGGAGATGAAAGGGGTGTTTGATTTTTTTATTTAAATCTAAGTATAAAAAATGACAATTTCCACCCTCCAGATTTTTTAAATATAAACAAGTTTGAATGATGACATGATTGGTACTCCATGTCAGCAAACACTAACAGTGTTAGTTTTTTTAACGGAAAGACCATTAAAAATAACAGGGTGTAAAGGTAGGACCGTTTTGGGCCAAAAAATTACCTGGAATTATTATCCGCCAATCGTGAATAGGTAGGATTATTAAAATCCATTTTTCCTAAAAACAAATCTTCTCATTAATTTATTTTTTTACGTAAACCGAATGTGTTTTAATCAAACCCGCTCATGTTTTTAATCACCAAGATTATCGTCATCATCCGGATCCATTTTGTTTCATTCGAGACTTAGACATCACTTGTGGTTATTCATCGTCATTCAAACACTCGTATCTGACCCGTTCGATCACATGACTTGACCCGTTTAACCCTTACAAAATCCACCACCTTTACATGGTTTTCAAACCCGTCTCCCTCTTGTAAATTGGTTACCCAAACCGATTCCTCCAACTAGGACCCAACTAAATTTATTCAAACTCTAGCTCTTATAAGAAGTTAGATGGCTTCTTTTTATTATGAAAGCTAGTAGCCACCCAAGATTATCAACTCATCACCTTGTCATCTCTTTTGTACTTTATGTTCCCCATGCTCACAATATCCACTAGATCAAGTGTTCCCCATGTTTACATTACCCAAAGGATATGGTGCTCCCATAGTACACTACACAACCATCAAATATCTTAAAACTTAACACTACCAATTCAAAGAAATAAAAAGATTGAAAATCTATTATTTCCCTCGTTGGAATCCTACCCATATATAAGGCTAACACCCCACATTCATCCATGTTGATTTTAAGTCAAATGAAATACTTGCACATGAGTTCACATGAGTTCACTCTAGGAGCAAGAAGGAAGCAAGACATCACCAACCTCCTTCTCAGTTTAGGATTTCTTCAAGTAGTGAGGACTTTTTCTATAACTTTCTTCATAGAAACCACATTCAAATATTTGTATCTTGTTCATTTTTACATCTACACACTCCCGTTGACAAGTCTTGGTGATCTTGGTGGTTAAACACAAACCTATGCTTAAGAATGGTTACTTTGTTGCTAGATGTTCAATATATTTTGTTTACTTTTCAAATCCATGAAGTTTCTAGTGATTTCTTAACAAAATATGCATAATATTTAGAATCCATGGAAGTATTTATGTTAACTTGTGTAGACCTAGAAATTCCATGTTGTTTGTAAATATGTGGTTAAGTTGGTCAAAACTCCAATCTTGAGCTATGGCACGGTTTAGAACACCTTAAACTCACAAAAATTAGTTTTATTTTTATAAACTTGGTGAAGAAACATTGGTTTAAAATGTGTTTGTGGACATTTAAACACCAAAAACACCCTTTGAAAACCCTAATACTGGCCCCTTATGTGTTCTTGAATTAGATCAGAAAATTTGCCTCATAAAACAGTAAGCGTTGATGTGTATGAAGTCACCAAAATCTTACAAAAAGATCGCTAATGAAAAGACTTGAATTTAGGGAAAACCCGACTTAAAAACGGACATTTTTGGACCCCAAAAACCCTACATTTTGAAAGACATGTTCTTAAAGTTTAAATTTGATATTTGAGGTATTTTAAGACTTATAATTTCTTATCATATGTTTACAAAGTGTTTTAGAAACTAAAAATGTCATCAAATGAGTCGCAGGAATGAAGCTGGTAAAACCGGCACCTTACTGATAAAACCGTCATTTTAGAAATGTAAATTGTGATATCTTATTTTTGAGATGTTAATATAAAAATATGTTCATTTTTATATAAAGGATTTTATTTTCTAAGAATATTAGAAAATACCGTGTGTTTGATAAATACCGGCAAATTAAATGTGAATTTTGGACTTTCGGCCTTAGAAATTTTTATGACTTCATAAAAGTCCTTTACTTGTAAAAATATTTAAGATTAAATATTATCTTTAACATTGATTTATTTAGTAATATACTTATATTATATACGCTTTACAAATATATAAATCTTTATTTTCCGAAACGTTAACTCAAACGTAAATATTTATCGAGAATAAATATTTCCTTAGGTCAAACGATTACTAACTATTGTATCGGGTTACAATGACGTCAAGACTTGACCAACCAAGTTGGAGCGACATAGATGTCAGTCCAGTTTCTAGATCCTAATTTGTCTTATATTTATTTTAGGACAACTTTACCTTGTATCTTGTACTGAATCTCTTGGATTGCCTTGCTCAGGTGAGTCTCACGGCCCATATTCTTTTTAACTATATTAAAATACTTTAGGAGAGAATTCGTACAAATTTTTTATCAGGTTTGACAAGAAGATAATTGAAACATATATTGATTACATGAGCTTTTTATGTCCATATCCTGTCGTTTCATGTTCATTCATGTTATGACTTATGAGGAAATCCCACTATTAATTGAATCCGATTAGTTATCATGAGAATCGATGACTCTTAAATAGATTTATTGGGTTAACGCCTCTGCTCTAATTGGTCGCTCCAATCCTGACTTCGTCTTATAAGTCAAGATAGAGTACATACAATTATATTTGGCCATGCATTATTAATGGACTAAAATACCATGAGTGGGTAATCAGTTAGTTTCGGTATTCAAGGTTCATGGTAATAATATTCATTATCTTAATGATTGTCAAAATGATCATCTGTATATCTATTTATCTGTTTATCCGTTTATCAACTGGTTACCAATCATTGTTTATCAAACTCATTATCAAACTGATTACCAAACTGATTATCAATCTAATTATCAAACACCGATTTTCAAACGTTATCAATCGAGTCGTTTAAACCTGTGAACTCACCAACTTTATGTTGACCCTTTTAAGAATATGAATTCTCAGGTATATGACTGCTTCATCATTGTGTGGATGACATATCATTTACGACCTGCATCTATCATCTTTTTGGAGTTATAGTCCCAGCCATGACACTTTTGAAGATTTCTTTGTCTATTTTGATGTTGTATTACAAAATATTTTGAACACTTGTTTTGTAAACATTTTGAAACAAAACCTACTAATAATTTTTGCTGCAATTCGAAATGAAACTCTTTATAACTTAAAACATCTCTTTTTGTTGAACCAATAAGAGGTTGTTCCCTGTAACCTTGACTATGATACATTCGTTACACGCTTGACACAGATTTTACAGGGTGTGACATTTAACCTCCCGATGTTACCCACAAAAAACTTAATGCAAGTCATCTCCTTGTGTTTTTTAAGCCGCTAAACGAATACCTAGTCACGTGCTCAATGTTTCCTCCACGTTGATGTTGAATCACCAAATCCTTACTTCTGTTACATCTTTTGTGCCAAAATTCATCAAGAAAAAATCGCCAAGCAAAGTTCTCCTATTCAAAACTATGTACAAGTATTAAGTAGCATGCAAATTTTTGACTTTTTCCCGTCTTCATAGCCTACGTAAATTTAAAGATTCTAGAACAGACGTGAATATAGACCAGAGTACGTATTTTGCTTCTCTTCCTTCTTCCACCGCCTTAACACAAAACCACCAAACTTGATCTCGGAGTTCTAGCGTTGTTTAACGAACACCTTTGATTAATATCACACTGTTTACTTCCTTCCTTTAGACCGACAACATCTCCTCTATTAACCGTAAATTGCAACGAACAATAGGTAGCTTCGTTTTAACTCTCTCTAATTGATTCTTTGGTCTCCAGTCTTCGTTCTTCTTATGAGCTTCACCGAGCTCTGATACCAATTAATGGATATAACAATATTACAAAGAACGAATAAACAACTCACTATTTTTATTAAAACCGGGACAATTTACAAGGACCTCATAACCTCTATTTATACAAATCCTAAAGCTTGAAAAATAAGAAATCTAATCATACACAAACGATGAAACTAAATAAGATAATGAAAGAATCAATATCCTAACCAAAATACTAATTAGATAATTAAATCTAGTTTTAGTCTAATTATAACTCAATTAAATAATTAATATATATTTACTAATTCTATCGCTAACTACGGACCAATTACTATATTAGTCCAACAAAACTCAAGTTCTGAATGAATGAATATGATATATATATATATACTAGATCGCGAGATTCGCGCGATGCGCGAACCGGTGTAATATTTCATTTATTTTAATCCGCGTGCAAGAGAATGCGAATAATGTTGTGTCATTTGGTAGTCAAGAACTTCCCATTTGTTCCACCTAGATACATTCGGCTAATTTTCAAGGACGTATTGTCCTATATTGGCTTTCCTTGACTTTTTGGAGTCAATGGGCCATATGGCAACTGAAAATGCAAAAGCTCCACATCCATTAACAATTGGTTTTTAGTACTTACATATACTGCCTGCATATTTTCCTTTGAATCTCTAAATTGTACCATATTATTATTATTATATTTTTTCTAAACCACCAATGAGACCATTACTTTTACTAACCTGAGTCTCATAAGCTTTAACCCATTCATCCCTAGCTATAAATGACTTTCTCAAGCCTTGATTGGAGCTCCTCAAATGGTAAGAAGTTGAAGTATTGTCTCGGGATTTGAATTATCCAATCTTATAGCTGCTGGATGAACTGCGCTGAAAATATACATATTAAATCACTAACGAAGTCTTCATCAGTTAACTTTCTTATACCTTTTAACTGAACTTGCAACTTTCATGGGAAAAAAAAAGACACATTAGTTAAGAAACCCTTCTCACTTATCCAAAATACATGATTAACTATCTATCCATATGTGTCAGATAATAAACCTCAAACTTGTGGTTAGTATCGAAGTATTTTAATGGAGGGTTAGAACTTAAAATAATTTAAAAAAAAAAGTACTCTTGCCAAACCAGTAGAGACATCAGCAATGAAGGTGTCCTCTAATTCTCCATTGCAAAGTAATAAAACCAAAAGTTAATATCTTAGAAAACACAACACGATCACTTAACAATAAGTAAGAAATAGTTACCAACCTGTTTGGCAATCCTGCTGCTACCACTTGCTGGCTTGATTTTGAGTGGCACTTTTTGCATCCACTATAGCACCTGTGTGGTGACCAGCCGCGTTGCGGCGGCGTCACCATGCTTGAACCACGTGTCGATATCACCATTTTTGTACTTATGAAGATCAGATTGTGAGGTCTTGTGGGGTCACTGTTTAACATGATTTCCTATAGTACTTAAATGAAATAGATTGGTGATACCTTAGCCAACGATTTGGAAGGCCATGAACGACACCGATCACACTAAGGCAAAACCATTTAAGGTGTCTATATACCAAAAAACCATACACACCTTACATAAGCATTCAGACACTAACTGCCCTAAATTTGTAAACATTAATTCACCATGGCTCAAAATTAAATAGTGAAAAAGGAAATGGGGGAAATCTTACCAAAAGGAGGAACTGGCGTGACTGCATTACATGGCACACACATCTCAACTAAAGTTGTCAAAATCAGGTAAAGCGATAAAAAGGTCAAAAAGTAGTTAAATTCTTCAATAGATATCATTATTTATTTATAAACAATCAAACTGCACATAAGTCTTATTAAAAGAACACAAACTTCAAGGGGTAGTTAGATATATACATATAAGATATATTAAGGTGATAAAACATGCCATGGATTGAAGGACTACTAACCAAAATAGACAAACTGCAGTCATCTTCCAGCAAGCAACTAAGATAATGATGGAACCATTCCCAATTATCAGGCTGTAAACAAAAATAATCGGTGATGATGTGTCAGCTACACGTAAGTGCGAAGCTCCCAGAGAGAATTTCTGAAGCATCCCAGTACCTGGCTTGTTAGTGTTCCAGAAGAGAAATATATACACTAAGAGGTGCAACTAATACCATTCATTTTATAGTATGAATAAGAAGTCTGTTCTTTTTATAATTATTCAACAGCAAGAGTAAATCAAACTGCACCTTCAAGCTCGCGCAAGCTCTGAGAAACAATGTGTTTTTAAGAAAACCTTCAGCTAACTGCAAAAATTTCTCTCCATTTTCAGACAGGTTAAATGTTGACAGAAACACTTTAAATAAGGATATAAAACAATAAACAACATAGTGATCATGTTCAGACAAGTTAAATAATGAATCTTAGTTTAACGGGTCAAAATTGTGATTATGTAGTGCAGGTCAAATGGCTCAATAAAAAACAGAGCCCAACTTTGATGTATTCAGATATGAATAAACAGTCCCTAAAAAATACCAAAGCCCAACTTTCACAAACACCCTGAATAACCATTTGCCATACCCAACCCAACCTATGATCTTGCTAAATAAAAGTAGACTGAAAGTTTAATACCCAAATTTGATATATTGGTTCTTTTCATAAAGCTATTTGACAAAGCCTAAAGAAAGCTTAAGAATTGCGAAACCAAACCTTCATTTCCTTAGAAGTTCAGACCATATAATCCCAGACATTGGAATAACCCGTCATGTTTAAATCTTGGAAAGAAGAACATTGTTTAAATTAAAAAACTCAAACATCAATCTACAAAGGAATTGAAGAAACCGAAACCATTTAAATCTGAATGTATACTTACATAGAAATGATTAGAACCATTGTCGTATTCTAAATATATGTCTTCGTTACAAACAACAGTGACTGCAATAATCTGCAGCAATCACCCAATTCCAAGTGAGCTTTCTACCCATAATCAACATGAACAAACAATAATCGAGATTAGAGACGGTATAAGAATTAAAACCCATAAACAAAGCAAAATTACCATCTTTGAAGGAAGAGACCACATACCGGGATACAAACAAATGTGTACATAATGATGATGATGTCGATTGTAATTTTGTCTTTGGAGATTGAAGCTAAAAACCAACTGGAGCAAGCCAAATGACCTAAAAAACCATTAACTCAACCAGAATCATCGCCCCTGTTAAAGCAATCAAAACCTAGACCATGTTGGGTGTTGAACCCCAAAACTGATTGAAGCCAAAAGACCAAAAATCGATTCCAAAAAGAAAAAGAACTTAGCGGGAAGAAATCATCGCAATTGGACTCTCACCCTTAGCTACTCCAAAAACTTAAGATCTTCTTTTGTAAACCACAAATGAAGCTGTGCAGAAGGATCTGCCGACGATACCCTGCGCACAATCAAAAACACCTATAGAAATGAGAAATCTTGTAGCCAAAGGAAGAAGCAAGAAAATTGTAGAGAGAGAGAGAGAGAGAGATCTGGTAGCCAGGAAATAAGCATCAAATATGGAAGTAGAGAAAGAAAAATCAAAACAAATACCAAAATGCGTACCTGCAAGACGAAGGGAAGACGCAAACACAGGCACTAAAGCAAACAACCACCATTTGTGAGCCGATCGGAATTTTTATTTTCCCTAATATCTTGTAATCGAGTTTAAATCTTCAGCGACGGCAGATGCTATGTTGGGAGTTTAAATCTTCAGCCGATCGGACACCATTAATCTGCATCGACCCTTTATCCACCATTAATCGCCACCGCCATTGTCGCGTGCGAGAAGAAACAAAGCACAAACGAAGAACAAAATCGGTGAAGAGAGAGAGAGATTAGGTAGAGAGTACTGTGAGAATTGCAGATATGGGTGGGTGGCTTTTCTTTCACCCACGTGATAGTGATAGGGTTAACAGGAAACAAAAGCTCGTACGGGAGGAAGCAGACGGACGTTAACATAATGGTAACGGTGTTAAAATAGCGTGAAGGGCTGGTACTAACTGACGTTACAATGGCTGCATAAATGACTTGTACCTAGCGCTTGGAGGGTTGTACCTTGACGGAAAACACTATTTGAGGCCAATGCAATTGTTAATAGGGGGTAATTGATTCCATGGCAGTTTTTCCAAATTGGTAATTCAATCAATCTCTAGGTTAAAGTTAGTTAATTTGTTAGTTAAATCACTCCAACAACTCAAAACAGCCAAGAGGCAATCTTAGTTAATTAATTAGATTAAGTTAGTTTAGTTTAGGTTAGATCAATCTAGGTTAGTGACAGTAATCTAGGTTTAGGTAGTTAATTTAGTTAGGTATTTAATTCTAAAGTTTTTATTAGTTTCTTTTGCTGGTCTACTTTAATTTAAAAAAAATAAAAAGATTTTTCACTTTCTGCATTTTAGTTTCTTTTAGTTGTTTGAGTGTTTCGAACAGTGCTACTTGAAAGGTTTTGTTGTTTTTGAGCGTTGCAGGTAAATTCGAAGTTAATCATGGTGAAGGAGGAGAAATGCTATAATTGTGGGAGTTTTTATCACAGAATCAAGTTTTGCCCAACACTGCCAAGTGGAATTCGATTCGTGGAGGATTCAGATGACGAAGAGGAATACGAGGACCCGCACTCATATTATTCATATGATGAACCACGTTCATCATACAATCAGGGTTATTCTCAATCAGGGAAGTATAATTATTCAGCATATGATGTGTATTCTAATAAATATAAATCTAATGTCACATCTTTTGTAGGATATGATGATGGATATGGGAACAGTTATTCTCAATCAGCATATGAGGACCCCCAATATCAGTCACAACAGAATTACAATGAACCTCCTTGGGGTGTACCACAATTCCCTAAGAACCGAGGTGGGAATCAGATACGGTTTGAACGCGGGGTACCAAGAATTGTGACACCAGCCGAAGTTCAAAGGGAGGAAGAGTATTCACACAGAAGAGAAGTTGCTCAAAGGCAGCATCGAATGGGATATGTACATCCAAACTCAGTCTACTCGCGTTGTAGGGCACGTCCAGTGAAATCTCAAGGATATTATCAGTCAAGTTATCAGGAAGAGTGCAATAAATCTTATGAAGAATACGAGGACCGCCAGGCATATAGTCAAGCGAACTATTCTGAGTATTCAACGAAACAACCATGGGCGGGTCCAAATTTTTATCAGAATGAAGGTGTTTTGAAATACCTAAGCATATCACATTTGTCCCAAATCGAGAAAGAATTGGCTAAACCTCATCAATCAAGGCAAGACCGCATAAAGTTGTTGGATTACAAGTATGATATTTTGGTGAATGAACAACAAATTATTCCGCGAGGATTATTGGGTTTTGAGAGGTCTCAAGAAAAGCAAGAGTGGATATCATCACAAATTAGGGATCAAGATGTTGTGGTAGATAATGACACACCGGGTTTCTCAAATAATGAAGAATCGTGTTTCACACCGGTTGAGGTTAATGAGGAGTTAGAAGAAGTGGTTGAGAAAGAAATGTTGCTTTCAGAAGTTGTTGAGGAGATTGAATTAGAGGTTGAGAGTGATGTGGAGCAAGTTGATTGTGAGAGTGTAGCTGGAGAACTGACTGAAGATGAGCAGGAGGTAGAGGTTCCGAATCCTCCAGTACAAGTAGAGGAATGTTCAGAGCCGACGGAAGATGTGCATATTGAAGAATCCATGACTGAGAATCCACCAGGTAACACTAATCTCTCAATTTTAAATAATAATCAATTTGTTGAATGTGAGCAGGTACAATTGAGTTCGAGGAAAAGGAAGGTGGTTGAGGAAGATGTTGGGCAGGTAGTAATGAAAGCACTCCGCAGTGATGATTTAGAGATGCCACGTGTGCAAATGCCAAACTGGATGCGATATATCAACTATCGAGCATACGTGGGCAATTCGGCAGGTAAGTGTGCAATCCGTGATAAATTTTATTTTAATTTTCAGATTAATTTGTTTTGCATGTTAAGCTTAAAGAGAAAATCAAAGAGACGTGTGAACTACCGAGCCTTCATCGGTAATGTGATTGGCAAGTGCGGATTGAAGAAAATGAAGTGGAGTGTCAAATACCGAGCGTTCATCGGGAACTCGGTTGGGAAGTGTGGACTGAAGCCACCGTGAGCAGAGAAGGAAGGATGGTCTGGCTGAGGACCATAAACTTAGCGCTTTCTGGGAGGCAACCCAGTGGTAGGTTTTTTTTTATATTTGTTTTATTTTTTATTTTGTGTGTGTTTTGTGTTTTGTGTTTTTCAGGATTCGAATCAGTTTTCGGAGATACGAATTGAGCAAACTGAAGTGTTCCAGGTATGTTTAGGGTTAAAATATTAGTGGAACAGGTTGTGGTAAGAAATCTGGAAGTTTTGACAGAGAAGAGAAAATTTTTCTAAGTGTCTAAAAATTTACAAACTTTCTGTCGAAAAGAGGGCAGGGCGGTACGCCCTAGTTCTTCACGTTCTGGGCGGTACGCCCAGGAATGGCTGTCAGGAGATTTTTGTTTCTTTCTTATCTCCGATCACCGGTACGTTTCCTATTTCTATTTATTTTTATTTCTTTGTTTTAATTCTTCTTTATTTTTTGTTGTTTCTTTATTCACATTGAGGGCAATGTTGAACTCAAGTGTGGGGAGGGGGATAACACTTTAGTTTTTTATTTTTGTGTTCGTTTGTGTTTATTTTTGTGTGTGTTTAAAAAAAAAAATCCAAAAAAATTAAAAATTGAAAAAAATGTCTCTCGATTAATTGCAATTATATGGAAAATGATATAAAAATTGGGAATCGGTTTTCAAAAATACAAATAAAGAAAGGGAAAAGTGGTAGGAAAAAGAGAGTATGGAAAATAAATCTAATTTGTGATGTGTCGGTAGGCCCAGCTGATTTAGTAAAGCTTAATTATCCTTTGGTGTTTATTGTTGTATAAATATGTAAATAATTCAGCTTGCTAGTGGGTTCCCATTTTAGAGGTTAGAGTGAGGTTGAAACTGATGATTAGGAGGAAAAAGACCTTTTTAAATTAGAAACTTATATATCCTAAGAATAAACTGGCACGTTATGATCTTTTTGCGAAAGCAAATCCGAGAAATAACGGCGCCCCATCTTTCCATCTTTTGAGCATATTAGGTAATAAATTGGTTAATAAATTAGAGTGAAGGGGCAAAATACTCACGTACGAACTAAGGATAGCATCCCGTGGTAAGTGCCTCTGATGATGTTCCGGATCTCGCGGGCAAAACACTCACGTATGATTTCGGGGGTAAGACCTTGTGAAAGAATGCCTCTGATGATGTCCGTTGGTAAGTATAGTTAAAATTAACCAACTATATATAAAAAAAAAAAAAAAAAAGAAAAAAAAAAGAAGGAAAAAAAAAATAAATAAATATAGTAGACAAATAAATGCTCAAGCAATTTCACTATCCATCCAAATCCATCATTCTTGGGATATATGAGTATCTGGTTTAACTAGGGTGGGGAAAATATAAATAATTCATCTTTATTACCCTTTACTTTGACCAAATTTGAGTCGGGATTAGATTGAGCTAGAATTCTCTGAATGTGGGACACATTGGTAGACTGATATAACTGATTGGTAATTTATATAAACACCTTGGGGGCTCAAAGATCAGTGGTTGGGTTTAGTCGGATAGAAATACCGGTGATTGCAATTAGTATATATGAATACATCTTGGAATGTGGAATTGAATTGGTTGATAAATATTAAATGTTAAATGATTTTGAGTTGACTTCCCGATTATGATTCCATGGCAGTTTTTCCGAGACGGAAAAAGATAAGTGTGGGGATGTGATGTGAGGTTAAAATGTACACTTTATATTCTATTAATCACTCTCCATACACACCAAATCGCATATAAAGTATATTATTTTAATGGATTTTTGTGATTAATGCGTCGAGATGAGAATGAGCTTAAATAGTGTGATTAAGTGAGTTTGGATCTAGAAATATTGGCAAATCATATTATAATTATTGTTAACGGTTTGTCAATTATCAATTACCCCCTATTAACAAATTGCATTGGCCTCAAATAGTGTTTTCCGTCAAGGTACAACCCTCCAAGCGCTAGGTACAAGTCATTTATGCAGCCATTGTAACGTCAGTTAGTACCAGCCCTTCACGCTATTTTAACACCGTTACCATTATGTTAACGTCCGTCTGCTTCCTCCCGTACGAGCTTTTGTTTCCTGTTAACCCTATCACTATCACGTGGGTGAAAGAAAAGCCACCCACCCATATTACAAATCATAATTTTCCCCGGCAACGGCGCCAATTTGATAACGGTTTGTCAGGCCGTCACAAATCCCTAACTTTAACTGATTTGTAGTAGTGGTAAGCAGGGTATCAATCCAGGGGAGTTAGTGGTCACTAGTGATTTAGAATTAAATACCTAACTAAATTAACTACCTAAACCTAGATTACTGTCACTAACCTAGATTGATCTAACCTAAACTAAACTAACTTAATCTAATTAATTAACTAAGATTGCCTCTTGGCTGTTTTGAGTTGTTGGAGTGATTTAACTAACAAATTAACTAACTTTAACCTAGAGATTGATTGAATTACCAAAGAGACAAACCTAACCACTTCTGGGTCCTGGTTGGCTACCGATCTAAACAAACCTAATTACTTCCTAGCGACACATAGACATGCCCCCCAATTGCCTCCCTGACCTAATAACCTAAGTTCCTAATGGGCTGATTAGTCCTGCCGCAAGAAAGTGCTGGATCAATAAACAGGGGACCACTAAAACCCTAGATCACTAGTTAGGTTAAACAGATTAGCATGCGGGTAACTAGTTTAGTAATAGATTAGTCATAGAACGAATCCACCAACCAATCACCAAAAGTGGTTAGTGGTGATTAGCCGGACATAACGAACAAAGCAAACACGATTAAAATTAAAGATTGCATAAGAAACAATTACCTAATGATGAAAACCTTCAAAGAATCTCTAAAAAACTCTCCAAATTCGTATTCCTCACCCCCAAAACGGCTGGGGATGATTAGGGTTCGAACTCACCCTTAAAAGTTGTTTAAATAGGTTTAGAAAACAAAATAAATCAAATTCTGCCGACTTCGATCCGGGGCGTACCGCCCTAAATTCCTTCGGGGTTGAGCGTACCGCCCGAATCTACAAAAGTCCGAATCTTAATTTGCATTCAAAGTTACATCCGACTTGTAGAATTGCTTAAACCTCACGTGTCCCTATGCTCATGCCATTCTTGATTTAATTTGAAGTCACGTGCCATGCATGGATTCCATTCTTTCATCTATTTGTAATATATATTTCTTTTGCCTTAAACCTGAAAGCCACGACAAAATATCAGTGAACATATTCATTCTTAACTTTTATAATGTAACTCTGAAACAAATACTAAATATGACTAATATTTTGGAAACAATAATTATAATATGATTTGCCAATATTTCTAGATCCAAACTCACTTAATCACACTATTTAAGCTCATTCTCATCTCGACGCATTAATCACAAAAATCCATTAAAATAATATACTTTATATGCGATTTGGTGTGTATGGAGAGTGATTAATAGAATATAAAGTGTACATTTTAACCTCACATCAGTAATATATATATATATATATATATATATATATATATATATATATATATATATATAGGTCCTTATACCGCTCGTAATGGGCTTGATAAGGGGTGCCAAGGTTGTTTAACGCCCCTATCACGCCACCCCAACCGTCCTCGTCGATACAATAACCATCTCTTCCCCCCTTTGGCGCTACCATCATCACGCTCCATCATCTCACCATCGTTGGTGTCATGGGCGCTGTCACCACTACGCCTCCGGCACCATGGGCGTTATGGAAGGGGGAGTGGCGCCACCATTATGTTTAGCCTTAGCGTGGGGGAGTAGTAGAATTAAGTAGTAGAAATAATATTTGTATTAACCAATACGATTGTGCCATGTAGAAGAAAGAAAGAAGTAGAATTTCAAGTGGTAGAAGTGAGAGAGTTGTAGAATTTAAGTATTAAAGATAGAACTGAAGATGACCCACAATAAATCAAGTAGCTTCAGCGACAACATATAGCCGTGAATGGAAGTCGTTGATGGTAGCCACGAAAGCCAGCCGTGGTCTACCTGAAGTAGCCACGAAAGCCGGCAGGAGTAAGCCGAGGGTACTCCGCCCTCCCTTAGGGAATGCTTTGTTAAAAGTGAGTGATTCCAACCAAAATTTTATAAACCAGATAAGTGTCCCATACTCACGTTGCTTGCTCCGACCACTCTATATATCATCACTCTAGGTTTGGCTTTGATATTACTATTAAATTAAACGGGAGAATTGATAAAGAAAAAAAACTATGTTTGATGAGTAAGAATACTCATTTGACTTATAAACCAAACTTCTATTGTCTATAAATATTTTGTTATGAGACAAGTCTTGTATTTTGTAATTATTTCGATTTATAAAATTGATTACTTTTGTTTTTGTTTGTCATAACAAAACAAAAAAACTAGTCAGGGTAATAATTATCGTATCAGTCCTACTCGTTTGATAATCCATACACAAGATAAATAAAAACACATAACTCTTATTAAATTGCTTTATTAAAAGTATGCAATGCTCAAATCAAATTAAAGATTCTCAGGATATTTAAACATGTTGAATGATGGATTAACAATGCTAAACCCACCATCAATAAACAGATTTTGGCCGCTAATATATTTCGCCTCATCACTCACAAGAAAAAGGGCAGCCTTAGCAACATCATCGGTCCTAAGTGTTGGTCCCTTAAGGTTGCCAAGTTGGTTCATCACGTTTTCCAACGCCTCGCCTTCAAGCCCGACAAAACTCGTGGCTAAAGGCGTGACCATAGCATAAGGTGACAAACAATTGACTCTAATACCAAACTGTCCCAGCTCCACCGCCAGATTCTTGGTCAGACCGGCTACCGCATGCTTTGCACAACAATAAGCATGGGAGGCGGCACCACCAATATTCGATGAAATGCTAGCCGTCGATATTATTGAGCCAGCTCGTGCCGGAACCATAACCCTAGCGGCATGTTTCATGCTTAAAAAGACACCTGTGACATTGACACTAATCACACGTTCAAAGTCGCTCTTTTCATTATCCATGATGCGTTGCTTGTTAGGATCGACTATTCCTGCATTACAAAACATGATATCGAGCTTCCCATAAGTTGCGACGGCAACATCCACCGCGTTTTTTACATCTTCTTCGTTTGTCACATCGCAGTGGACGAATGTCGAGTTTGATGATCCTATGGCCTCACAAACCGCTTGACCAAGTTGATCTTGCATATCTACGATTACGATTTTGGCTCCATGTTCAGCGAAGAGTTTCGCAGCACACTCCCCGATTCCGCTCGCTCCTCCGGTTATCAATGCAACCTTTCCTTCGAGTCTACACATAGTTTTCGCACAAATCATATTATGTTATGCAGATGGGTTCTAAAATCATCTAAAGTAAGAACACTGAATATATATTATAAATTTAAAACAAAATAAGAGAAGACTATATATAAACTTATTTGTGTTTAGACAAAGTGTAAATAGCGTGAGGGGTCACTGAATATAAATTAAGACTTTAAAAAGAATAACGTGGCCTGCTAAAAAAAATGATGTTGAGGGTGTAATTATAGAGCAAATCTTGAGCCGAAATGAGGACTTGGGCTGGACTAAAGACGGATAGGGTCGGACTAAGTATATAATTTTTTTTGAAGGGAATGAGTATATATTTACGTTACAGAGCGAAAAAACAGACCGGACCATGACCCGATCTGGCCCCTTAAAAGCTTCGCCCTTGAGTGTAAATGATCTTTTCGACTACACATAGCTTTATAGGTGATTGGTTAGTCCCATGAAAAGTTGAAATTAATATTATATATAATCTAATTTTCTCTAACAACTTGCATTATTTAACTTTTTTAACTTTTGAAAAAGATTTAAATTTAAATATTTAGTTTAGTTTTTCTATACATTTCAATGTAAATTTTTCCAATATTTCCGATATAAATTTTGTTAAAGTTAAAGGCTTGCCTTATTGTTATTTTCATAGCTTTTTATAACCAAACGAATCATTTTTCAAAGAAAGCTAGCTTTATATATATTCTATGGGACATGATCAAATAAAAATAATGTTTTGCTTAAATGCTTAAAATACATATTGTACTGATTTTTATACTGGATTTATATTTTTGTATTGGATTTAACATAAAGTAAATACAAATCCAATATTGAAACAAGTAAAATAGAGACTAAACACTTTTTTTTAGAGGATTTCACCCTTATATCTTATAAACACGAGAGTCTTTAAATAAATTTAGGAAATAAAATTTGAACCAAATGATATAAAAAAGCCAATTAAGCATAGAAACTAACCTTCTTGTAGAGCTTGTCATAGTCTTTCGATTACACAAAGAGAGCTTGCTTAAGCAGAAGACAATACAAGAGTTATATAGTGGAGATTAGGCACCAAATAATACAACTATACAATTTTAGTATTTTATTACATAAAAATAAGAATATAAAAAGGCATTGGCCGGACATTGAATAATAAAAATTAAAGACAACATATGTATAGACAAACATGACCGGTTAATGAAACGAAGGAATCTTTCTTAAATATATAATCAACTAATCAAGTACTTTGATATTCTTGATGAGTCCAAAATCAAAACACCACAAACTATATCACTTTCACTAAGTAGGAATCTTTAGTAATGCGTCCGTAAAGTTTTATTAAGTGGTGTTGATCAAGGGTGATATGTTGAATATTTTGTTGTAATTTGAGATTGTGTATGATCTTCAAATAAGAATGCATAATGCTGAATGCATGCATATTTAAAATTTATTAAGACTATATAACATGCGATAAAGAGGCTATGCCGACTTGATGGGGATCCCATGGCAGTACTGTAATACAACTTAATCGTGAACTTCTTAATTGTTACTTATAACAAAATAACATGATATTGTTAGACTCACCAAAAGATTGGTCTAGCCCTAAGTCTTTGACTAGTATGTTGTGAAACTTTGGAAGCGTTTGATTCGTGAAATTCATAAGAATTAAAATAAAAAATAGAATTGAAATTGAAAATGGAATTGAAATTGAAACTTAAATGATTCCTATAAAAATACAAAATGTGTTTGGTTATAGCACAATAAAAAATACATAAAAAGACAAAATCATCCTTGAAAAATTAACAAATATAAAACAATACTTGTAACCAAATATATGTTTTAATAAAAGCTGTAATATTAACCTCATCAAACCTTCACACATCACCACCTACCCTCGTCATGAGAGCGGTGATAGTGGGCGATGATAGGTGGCGTTGTGACAAAGGTGTAGGTTGGTGCTGGTCAAGGCGTGGGCAGTAGCAATGTTGGTTAGCAACGATTACGACTGAGTTTGTGAAAGTTAGGGTTAGAGCATTCACGGTAGGTTCCTTAAAAAATATGTGAGTGTAAATCTGTATAATTTAAGTTTTGGTTGTAAGTGGTTGTGAGTAGAGGAGAGAGAAAAACTTTACAAAATCTGTATATTTGATAAAAAGTTTGGTGATTTGCTAAAATTTGGGGATTGGAAGAGAGATAAAATGTAATGATAAATTTATAAAAAATATTATTTAATTATGATTGTGAATGGAAGACACAGAAAAAATAATAATAAAAATATAAATTATAAGGATAAAAATATAAAACCTGGTGTGAATGCTCTTATTTGGGTACTTCAAACAATCATGTGGTTTCCATATAAAATTGGGAGGATTTCGAAATCCAAAAAATGTGGGATTCGGTTGGAATTGATTTAAATGTCAATTCCTTCTCTTGACTTACCAAACATACTAAGAAATTGAAATTTAAATTCCAATTCCATTAAATTCTATTGAATTTCAATAAATTTCTATCAACCAAACACCCACCTTAATCGTGATTTGCGACTTGCAACAAAATAAAAAGTTATCTCTTTGACATTGTCGTCATGAACATATCTCAAAAATTATTTTATGTCTTTTTGTCTTTGTCACATATAGACAACTTTGAAATCCACCAACCTCACTCACCTAATATATTCCTATATTTAAAAAAATAAAATAATAATAAATAATGCAATGATATGTGCACTTAAAAAATTATAAAGTAAATCTCAATTGTTCATCATAACCTTCTCATTCTAATTTAATATTCTAATCTAATTTTAAATGTGCGTTTTAGTTTATATGCACTGGTCAGTGAACCGTGTAAATACCTGAGGCTGTGAAATAATAAAAATAATTATATAAAGTAAAAGATGAATCTAAATTGAAAAAAAAAAGTTAAAGATGAAAAGAACACACAAAATTCGTCTCTAACTCCCAAAAAAACGACTGACCAAAGTTTGAACTAAAAAAACCCTAAATAAATATTTAAATACGTGGAAAATAGAAAAATTAATATTTTTACCGACTTCGAATCTAGCGGTACGGCTAGATCCTTGAATTAATCTTCCGTGTTATGCCCGTTTTGTAAAATCCGAAATCTACTTTTGTGTGCTGCTTCTAACTTTACGTTTACACTAGGTGTAAAGTGTAAACAATTAATTAATTACAAATCACGTGCTCAGCACCTCCCTTCGTACTATATTTGAATATTTCCTTCAATTTGTAGTTCCTTCCTTGCGTGATCCATTTGTATTTCCATGTCTATAATCCACTTAATTCCCTTCTTTTTTTCTTTTAACAATCTGCAATTTCCCAAGTCAAAAAGAAAAGCATATTATTTTTCAATTTACGGTTTTCCTTTTATTTATTTATTCTAATAATAATAATTTAAAATAGGATTATTAGAAATCAACTCTTTGATCGGTGTAATCGTGTTCAACTTAATAACAATAATTTAAGTTCATTTACACCATAACAAACTAAAAATCAAAACTCATTAAAATAATATCTTTTATGCCCAACTTGATGTGTTTAAGGAGTGATTAATATTTAATATTAAATAACTTGTAACTTTACACCGCTCATCACAAGATCGATGGAATTGAAGTGACTAGGTGAGGTTGATTATTTTAGCTTTTAGAAATCTTGTATTAATGTGTGTTGGAGGTAGGGATGTTAAACGGGTCGTGTTTACGGATTGGCGGGTCAAACCGACCCGAACCTGAAACTTTTGATGTGAACCCGAACTTGAAAATCATGTCACGCACATTAACCCGAACATGACACGTATAATTGCGGGTTGACTCGAAGACAACCCGTTTGACCTGATTTTTTTTACAACATCGTTTTCTTTTCGTATACTTGCTTCGTGCGTGGAAATGTTAAAGTCAATATGACTTAGGAGTTAGGACGAGCGGATTTTTAATGCATTTCATATCATGTAACTTTCATTTTTGCTATATCTCGTTGAGATAGTTGTGTATATAATATATCCCGTTGTTGAAAAAAAGCTTTTAAATTACTATTTTAGAAAAACAACTACCAACTAGCTTTATACTGCTCGGTGACCGGGTTACGTAATGTGAGTTCCTGATAAATAACTTGTGATTCCATTTGCCAAACAAAAGCAATATCAATTAACAACTTGGTGACCATAAGGGGATACACCAACTTCCATTTTCAAAACAACCATTTTAAACACAAAATCCTAACAACACTAAAAATATGAACTAATACAAATAATCAGAACATACTACACACCTTTGAGCAAGATACATATGAAATACATGCAAAATGAGAACGAAGGGAATAAATCATTACGATACATAAACAGTTCACTTGTAAACAAAACCAAGTATATGTTGGGATTTGTATACGATCCATGGCAATTTTCAGCTTCAAATGATCAAAGTTTGATGGCTTATTGGATTTAAATAATCCAAACTATCAATAATTGGCCGATAATAATCCCAACTGAGTAAATGTTTTTTAACGGGCCCAACTTTTGGACTATTTTCCTCTGGCAATCCCAAACTAACGGATGACTAACTCCGTTAGTGATTTTGCTGACGTGGCAACATAAGGGGGCATTTGTGTAAAAAGAAAAGACGAGGGGCCTAATTGTAACTTCATAAAACTTATAAATTAAACATACCAAAACACCCGGAAACCTCATCATACATCACCATCACTCTGGCGGCCTCATCTGTCGGCGCCACCATGACTCCGGCGACCTCCTCAGCCGGCGCCATCACTTCGGCGGTCTCATCAACCGTCATCGCCACCACTCCAACGACCTTCTCACCGGTAGTGCTCCCTCTCTCTCTATCTCCTTCTCGCTTTCTTTCTCTCTCTCTCTCTCTCTCTCTCTTATGACCTACGCCACCGCCAACACCACCACCGTGAGACTTCCTGGAGAAGAAACCCAGAGAAAAAACTGGTGGTGGGTTTTGTTGCCGAGGAGAAGAAACAATGGTGGTGGTGGTGGTGGGTTTCCGTTACCATAATCAGCGACGAAATGGAGGTGAGCGAAGCAGCGACGCCGCGTGCTCTGCTTGGATCATCAGGAACCAGAAAAAATAGAGGTGAAGAGGGAGAGGAGCTCGTCGGTTTCTTTCTATGGTGTCGTTGGAGGGAAGGAGCGAGTGGGGAGGACCGCCGTTAGGGTTCAGTGGGGAAGAGGGGGGGGGGGGGGCTTGAAATCGATTGGAAGGGGAGGAGGCTGTAAATCATCACAGTGGTGACGAAGGTCGCAGGTGGTGGTGGTGGTGGTGGGTGGTGGGTGGTGGTGGAGGAGGTGAGGTTGGGCTGAAGGTTAAAAAAAATTATAAATGACCCTTTGTTTTTTTTTATTTTACAAATACCTCTCATATTGCCACATCAGATTAAAATGCCACCTAGACATGCCACCTAATCAAATGTTAACGGAGTTAGTCATCCGTTAGTTTGGGATTGCCAGAGGAAAATAGTCCAAAAGTTGGGCTCGTTAAAAAACATTTACTCGGTTGGGATTATTATCGGCCAATTATTGATAGTTTGGATTATTTAAATCCAATAAGCCAAGTTTGATAGATAATTAAAAAGAAAAAATTGGGATTTGCATACCATTCATCCCAATTTTTAGTACTCGGTCATGATTTCTTGTTGGGTTAGGTTTATAACAATCACAATAGTATCTATTAAAAACATCTATCTCCGGAAAGAAGGTAGACACTTTTTTTTTTAAACGGTCAACGAATGCTCCGGAAAACCCGGGGACTATTTACACCAGTTGAGCTCATTCCATGGAAAATCCACCTCCGCGAGCGGCCGGGTGGTAAAACCTGGGAGCTCAGGGATCGAACTTGTGACATTTCAGCCTCAAGTCTTCCCTCATCGCCAATGCCCCTTCCAAAGTGTTGCCCGTAAGAATCGAACCTGTGTCTCAAATAGAGAACACAGGCTTCCTACCATTACACCACAATGGAAGTTGCTAAGAAGGTAGACACTTAGATACCAAAACCGAGATCAATAAGTTGACATTCCATTTGCACAATTCAATAGCTAAAACCATGTATCCAAATACAACAAAGTGCCAAGTTAGGTTGTTTTATCAGAGGTGGAAAATGGGGGTCTCTTGGGGTCAAAACACTTGATTTTTGTTGACCAAATTATTAACTTCTATAGGTAAATAGTGTCAAATATGATTACAATTTTACAAACATTATATATTTCAATAATAATTATCAACTTCTAGCAAACTTTCCACCCATTTGACTCGTACCATTTTCTTCATTAAGCTTGTTTTTTATTTACCCATTCAACTAGTTAGAAAGAAAAGAAAAAAACATTACATAATCGACTCATCTATAGGTAAACGGGTGTGCTATCTTGTATACCAATATTCTTCTGCAAAGTGGCCGCAGCTTTTTTTTTACAATGAAAATGTGAATTATATTTCATATAAGGTTAAATCATTGATGTAGAGATATATCAATTATATATCTATACATTGGTTATACATGGGTGATTAAGGCTGTTTGTTGTGGGTCAAAGGCCCATGGTTGCCTTATAAACGAATGTATGTTATTGACCAACAAATTAACCAATACCAATATAACAGTTATTACTAATCCAATCTTGAGACAAAATGCAACAAACTTCAAGTATCATAGTCTTTTTACCTTAACAGCTTCATCAACAACCTTAATATCATAGTATGCCCAACCATATCTCCATTTGGTGTGTGTTCACATGTACCTAAAAAGCACATGGAAAAGTCTAGTACATTAATAAATATTCAAATGAAACACTTTTGTTAAATCTATATACACATATGTTACGTTCCTATATTTTAAACATCTTAGGGACAAAATGTGACATGGATATCCAGAAATATTTCTATTCCAGAAAAATGTGACATGACAGAATTTGACGACCGACTTCACTAAAAGAACCACAATCGACTTTGCATCAAACAAAATTGTAGCGACCACTTTTCAAAAATAAATAATAAAATTTACACTCAATTCACAAACCAAATGAAAAAGATCACCATGCCAAAGTTTAAGCAACGACCCACAACAGAGTAAACATCAAACAAAAAGTTTAGCATATATAACTTTAACATGTATCTTGGTAATTATATCGTCACAAAACATTTCAGATCAACATTGCAAGTGCAGTCTCTAAACCGTTGTATAGAAAGCAGCACATTAAGGCGTCACGGGGAGGGAATTATTCCTAAAATAACCCTCCAACGTGAGAATTAGTAACTGATCAGAGATGTAAACCGAAATGGGGATGGGGCCGGACTAAAGGTGGATAGGGCCGAACTAAGTATATAAACTTTTTTCGGACCGAATGAGTATAAGTATAAACTTATATTGGAAGCGAAAAAAAGGACCGGGCCGGGGCCCGGTCTGGCCCCTTAAAAGCTTCCCCCTTGTGTGTTTTGTCTCTCATGCCTATAGTATGTAGTGTACTATTATTGTAGGGTTTTGTGGAAGAGAAGGTGATAAAGAAAATAATCTCATGATACCGTAATAGATTTTAAACTTGTGATCAATTTCATTCCTACATTCATATATATAACTACAACTAGGTTTGTAATTCGAGTACTACACGGGCAGCGGGCTAACGTATAACTAACTGAACAGAAACCGAACATCACTTAGATTATATCATATTCAGTAATTATTAAGTGATGAAAAATGCATTTTATCCCCTCCGCGCTTTATGACATAAATTCCTATGTAAAATATCTAAAGAAAGCCAAGCATTCTATTGTTGTTCATATTCAAAAATATTTACCTACATAAAATATTTACATGAAACAGCAGAATCGGACATGCATAGAAAGCAGCATATTAAGGCGTCACAAGGAGGGAATTATTCCTATAGTAACCCTTGAACATGAGAATCAGTAACTAATCAGAGATGTAAACTGTAAGTTTAGGGTCCAGAGCAGAGTACAACATAGAGAAGAAAAGTACCTTAATGAGTTGGTATTTATAGATGCATAAAAAGTAAGGTTTCCCTTAGTCAGGATAACATGAGTGTGTGGACACCCGAGCTTCTACCTTCTAGAAGGGAATCATACCTATTTCATGTGGTACTTTAATTGGTTGAATGCGCATATATCACGGAAGGTTTGGGCCTGACCCGTGTTAATGCTTTATGTGCATGGGCCTGACTCGGACCATAGAAGGCCCAATAATAATGGATTTAGATCTATCCTCTTCAAGTATTTTAATTAAAATCTATGTATACGTAATATTATTCTAGGTAATAATAATCCTATCAAATCGTAACTTTTGATAGTTCATAAGATAAAAGAAAACAAATAACTATTATGAAACGTTCTACTAGAAGTACACAGGACAAAAGAAACACAACTCATATGAAATTGTTTTATTAAGAATATGCAATGCTCGAATTAAAGGTTCTCTGGATATTTGAACATGTTGAATGATCCATTAACAATGCTAACCCCACCATCAATAAACAAATTCTGACCGCTAATATATTTTGCCTCGTCGCTCACAAGAAAAAGGGCAGCCTTAGCAACATCATCGGTCCTAAGTGTCACTCCCTTAAGGTTGCTAAGTTGGTTCATCAAGTTCTCAAACTCCTCGCCTTCAGGCCCGAAAAAACCTGTGGCTAAAGGCGTGGCCAGACCATAAGGTGACAAACAATTAACTCTAATACCAAACTGCCCCAGCTCTACTGCCAAATTCTTGGTCAAACCGACTACCGCATGCTTTGCACAACAATAAGCATGTGAAGTAGCACCACCGAGATTCGAGGCAATGCTAGCCGTCGATATTATGGAGCCGCCTCGTGCTGGAACCATAACCCTTGCGGCATGTTTCATGCTTAAAAATACACCCGTGATGTTGACACTAATCACACGTTCGAAGTCGCTCTTTTCGTTATCCATGATGCGTTGCTTGTTAGGATCTATTATTCCTGCATTACAAAACATGATATCAAGCTTCCCATAAGTTCCGACTGCAACATCCACCGCCTTTTTTACATCTTCTTCGTTTGTCACATCGCAATGGACATATGTCGAGTTTGATGTTCCTATGGCCTCGCAAACTGCTTGACCAAGATGATCTTGCATATCTACGATTACGATCTTTGCTCCATGTTCAGCAAAGAGTTTTGCAGCACACTCCCCGATTCCGCTCGCTCCTCCGGTTATCAATGCAACCTTTCCTTCAAGTCTACACATAGTTTTCGCACAAATCATTTTATGTCATGCAGGATGTGTTCTAAAATCTTCTAAAGTAATAACAACGGATATATACATGGGAAAATTATTACACAAAGTAGGTTTTTCTGTATGAAGTGTACGAAGTAACGAGGGAGCGCCACGTTTACTTTAGAAAAGGGTAAAATTCTTCACGCGCGCATAAGACAATAATTACGCAAGTAATATTGATAAACACACAAGTTATATGTTTTTAATTACACAAACTATATGTTTATAATTACGTCCAGATAGTAATACAATAATTATGCAAATTATAAGAATACTCACGCAACTTATATGAATAATTACGCATAAATAATCACGCAAGTTATATGAGAGCACATAGACGAGTTTTATAAAAAAATTTGTTTAAAATAGCAATACTATATTAAAAAAAAAAGCAATAGAGTACATCAATTTTACCCTTCTAGCTTTTTTTCACATTCTTACACATTTGTACGGTAGGTTTATTGTATACACTTTCACATGTAAAATTTTTTTGAATAAGAAGAAGAAAAAAAAAATTAATCACAACATTAGATCAATAGTGAAAAATGTGTCTACATGTCTATACTTATGGGTGTCTACAATGAATTTTTCACTATATATATATAGGGTTAGATTCAAATGATAACCAATTGTTTTTTAGAACTTTTAAAACCCATTCTGGACCACTAATTTTCAGAGGGGGGGGGGGGGGGGGCACTCAAATTCATGGGGGTGGGTGAGATTTCCATATATATAACTAGTAACCCATAATGGTTCTTAAAAGTTCTGAAAGTCATTTGGTTCTCAAATGATATTCTCTCTATATATATATTAATATAATATGGGACACGTTTAAATAAAAAACGATGTTTTCTTAGAAACACTAAAAATATATATTTTAGTCATTAATTTTTATATTGGTTTTTTTTTTTTTTTTTGTATTGGATTCAAAATAAACTAATACAAATCCAGTAAAAAAAATTCAAATTCAAAATCAAAAAAATTAATCAGTGAAGATAACTTATTGTAACATATGCACGTCATCAAGAGTTATCAACAGAAATCCAATGGGTATTCATCATTTAGCTAATGAAGCTTTATCTATTACAAAGGAGTTGGGTATTCTTCTCCTCGAAAGGGAAGATCCCCTTCAACAACGGGGTGAATCCTTTATTTATGTGGAGGCTAAGAATATTCACATAAGGTACGTTCCTTATTCTCATTTTTTTAATTTGTACTTTTATTATTATTTTTTGTCTCTTTTTCACTCACAACCATAATTATATAATACATTTTATACCTTTATCATTACATTTTATCTCTCTTCCAATTTTCAAATTTTAGCAAATCATCAAATTTTTGTCAAATATACAGATTTTATGAAGTTTTTCTCTCTCATCTACTCACAACCAAACCTTAAATTATACAGATTTACACTCACATATTTTTTAAAGAACTTAACGTGAATGCTCTAAAACCCTAAAGAGACATCTCCACTGGGCCTTTCAGGAGTGGACTTCATGGATTTGGGCCTTGCTCTTAATTAGATTCATATCGCGTTGGTTTATCATTCATCCGGACCGGGTTTATTCCGGTCCGTATTATCATATCTCTTCAATCAGATACAAAAAAAAATGTAAAATATACGTTTTTAATGTTTTTAGGTAAAGCACTATATTTAGAGGATTTCACCCCTATATCATATAAACACGAGAATATTCAAATAAATTAAGGAAATAAAAAATTGAACAAAGTGATTGAAAAAAAACAAAGCGTAGAAACTAACCTTCTTGTAGAGCTAGAGCCTGTCATAGTCTTTCGATAACACAAAGAGAGTTGGCTTAACCCGAAGACAATACACGAGTTATATATAGGTGAAGATTAGGCATCAAATGGAACACTTATGCAATTTTAGTGTTTTATTATATTAAAATAAGAATATAAAAAAACATGGGATGTACGTTTAATAAATAAAAAATTAAAAACATGTGTATAGACAAACGTGGCCCGTTAGGTGAACGTTGCAATCTTTCTTAAATATATAATCAAGGACATTTGATATTCTTGATGTGTGACACGAGTCCAAAATCCAAACACCACAAACTATGTAACTTTCACTAAGTAGGTATCTTTAGTAATACACTAATAAGTCGGTTAAGTTTTCTAACACGGCGACGACGATTGTGGGTGATAATCGTTTCTCTAGTAGTGTAAAACGACTCATATCCAGATCAAGCGACTCGACCAAGAATTTGCTACGAATACGGTAATCGAGTGGAATTTATTAATGAACTATTGTCTTGATACAAAAAAATGGCATAAATTGCAGGAGAGGTTAACATAATGCTCACAAGTTCATTTTTTAACAATTTTAAAGTTTTTAGAATAAAAATCATCACAATATGTATACTGTAAGATAACTATGTTGGAGAAATGTGTATGAGATGTCAATATTAAAGGTCGGTTGTTCCACATTGGTATGAGAACAAATGTTTAGTTGGTTTATAATGAGTGAGCATGTAAGCTTTTGACAAGCTCTTGGATGTGATTTACTCTAGCACCTACACGTGCGAAGGGGGTGGGGGTGTAGAAAATGGATCGATGAGTTAAGAATCTTGAAACATTGCATGATCTGCGAACACGAATGCAGCTCTGGAAACTTAGGTCCGAGAGAAGCAAATCGTGCAACTCTTGTTTCAGGCAACGAATTTATTTAAGGAAATTGTGAAGATGATGAGATTATAGTGTTTATCGTTAAGTTAATACTTGTGTTGTGTTCAAGCCAAGTTTCGTGTCACCCTGTTTAATATTCATTTGTTAATATGAGTAATCTCTATGTCATTAAAAAAAATATATACTATATTATAATACATATGAAGATGATGAGATTGTATTTTTACATTAATTTTAAGAGTTTAAAGAGACAAAATTGTCTTTTATCAATTAAACAAACTTAACTATCTTTAAATACTTACAAGGTGAGTAAATAATAGAAATCTAATTATATAAACAATCAATTTTTATAGTTTAACTAAATTCTCAAAAATAATTTATTTAATATGATTTTTTTAGTGACACTAGGAACTACCCCAAATCTCCGGTACTCAAGTGAGTCTTCCTAAGACGAGATTGCAACCATCCATATTATATTTTACGGTCACATTGACTCACCCAAAAACATCATCAATATGAAAATCCACCACTTGGGAGAACCCCCTTGAGCAGGTTTCAACTTAAGACCTGAATGATCTCAAGTCATAACCATCATCCCCATACCATTTTTTCTAATATTTAATTTATTTTATATTTTTATTGAATCTTCAAATTTCTATACTACTTTATAAATTAATTATTCAAACTTTTTTACCGGTATATGTACTAATTACATAGTGTATTGTGTTGTCACTTGAATCACATGACACCCACTTTGTTAAAAGGAAAATTGGCCTGTAATAATACAAGTTTTCACTCTTTGGCCAATAATAATATGAGTTTTTGAGTTGATCTGTAATAATACCAGTTTTCGAACTATTGGATTGTAATAGTATGCCGTTAGTTTTTACTTAACGGGGTTAAATCCCTGCCTACGTGGCTGTCCACGTGGCTTCATTAATCATACATGGCATTTTTAAGTGGGAGTTTTAAAAAGGAAAATTGGCCTGTAATAATACAAGTTTTCACTCTTTGGCCAATAATAATATGAGTTTTTGAGTTGGTCTGTAATAATACCAGTTTTCGAACTATTGGACTGTAATAGTATGCCGTTAGTTTTTACTTAACGGGGTTAAATCCCTGCCTATGTGGCTGCCCACGTGGCTTCAATGTATTTCTTTTAACAAAAGACTATAGTATAAGGACTAGTTTTGTAATATTTCTAAACTTCATTTTTGTTTTTTATTAAGATATAAAGAAAAAAAAAGGAAAAGGAAAACAGGAAGAACAAACAGCCGCAACCACCCTCCGTCGCCATCGCACCTGCCGCCACCCACCCGTCCGCCGCCATCGCCACCGGCCGCAATCGACCCCTCCGCCGCCATCGCCACCGGCCGCCATCGGCGGAGCTAATGTAACAGCCCCCGCAAAGAGGGAAAAAAGGGGAAAAGTTCAGATCTAGGTTTGAAGAAGAAATCGGAATCCACATAGGCAGAGCTAATGTAACAGCCCCCACTATAGTCTTTTGTTAAAAGAAATACATTGAAGCCACGTGGGCAGCCACATAGGCAGGGATTTAACCCCGTTAAGTAAGAACTAACGGCATACTATTACAGTCCAATAGTTCAAAAACTGGTATTATTACATACCAACTCAAAAACTCATATTATTATTGGCCAAAGAGTGAAAACTTGTATTATTACAGGCCAATTTTCCTTTTTAAAACCCCCACTTAAAAATGCCACGTATGATTAATGAAGCCACGTGGACAGCCACGTAGGCAGGGATTTAACCCCGTTAAGTAAAAACTAACGGCATACTATTACAATCCAATAGTTCGAAAACTGGTATTATTACAGACCAACTAAAAAACTCATATTATTATTGGCCAAAGAGTGAAAACTTGTATTATTACAGGCCAATTTTCCTTGTTAAAAATATATATAGTTCAAACTTCAAAGTTATGTTTAAAACATATGTTTGTAATGTCATGTTTTATGTGTTTGTTTTGTTTTGCACGTGATTTTGTGTATGGCTTCATATAAGGTCCTTATTGCTGATTACGGAAGATATGTCGTCTACCAAGTGCCGTAACACATATTCTTTGCATTTGTTCTCGTTTTCAATATGTTGTTCTTCATCTCTCTAATTTTAGGGTTTCTATATGTTCTCTTTCAGTCATTCAATGATTTAGAATCGTTCATCATAATAATGATGATGATGATTTTTTTTGAACTGCAATTTTTTCGGTCTATCATAGGGATTGAATCAACACAATTTAAAAATGTAAAGTCTTATCCAACACCAAAATACTATTAAGTAAAAACCCTTTGATAATAATGATGATTATCTAGTTTCTAATAGTGTTGAATGTCTTTGAGGGTTATGTTATTTGGAGTTGAATTAGATGCACTAAAAACACATTTTGCCTAAAAAAATAATCGGAAGTGATATGATCTATTGATTTTATAAATTAATTATTGAGATTCTAGTATAAAACAGCAATTATAAAGAAGTGTCGGGTAAACGGACAACAAGTTGCGTCGCAATCCCCTTTTGAATGACAAACTCAATCATACTGAAGACAAAGTTATGAGCCTTAGGGGAGGACAGATTACTATACACAACTCGTTGAACCCGACGTAGAAATTCAACCGCCTCCGGGGCCAAGAATCCAAATGTATCAAAAGCAAAGAGGATAAACACATGTTGATTTTCAAGACAGGCTCTCTCGTGTTTAGCAGCTTTGCCAGATTTCGCTTTCAACGCAGCTTGCCTCGCGACAAATCCATTACCCCTAAGCCCCACAAGAGGAGACACACCAGTAAAATCAACACAGACGTGTCCCCCCCCCCCCCCTCTCGTGCGCCCAGCCAAACACAAGCAAATCAGCTGACCGCAGGATAGACCTCCCTTCGAGCGGATCTGTTAAGAAGTTCACTGAAGTCTCCTTTTTAGCATAAATACCCGCACGCTTCTAGTACAATTAAATAAAAGGAAAATAAATTGTGGAATGGTATCTTTAGTATAGTGTCTTTTTTGACTTTTTAAAATTTCTCATTTTTTTAAAATGCTCATAGTTTTTTTATACGATATTATTTTTTTATGAAAATTACACCAAAAAAGCGAAAGAAAATTCTCTCATTTTTTTTTGTTATATATTTTTTTAAAAAATACATGGTGCTATTTTATAAAATAATAACACAGTGTTATTATCTTATAACTGCAAATATATAAAATATATAACAACACTGTGTAATTTTTATACTTACAACAGTATGATAATAGCAACATCTTATTTTTATAATAACACAGTTATATAACATGTTTTTGTAAATTCCTTTTAAAATGTTATTTTTTTTTATAAAAAGTGTCAATATCATACAAATATTGAAGATAAAAAATGCTTGATTTTAGGGAAAAAGACGAAAGTAGCCGGTTTGACCACGGTTGGACGAGAATAGCCGCTTCGACGGTCGTCCTAGCCGTTCAACCACGGTCGGACGACCGTGAGATTCCACCAAATCACCGTTTGACACGTATAGGTTTTTGACAGTCGCCCGACCGTGCGATTGGTCGGCACGACCGTCGATACATTCTGTCTGCGACAGTCGGCACGACCGTCTGACACACTGTCGGGTGCGCCACGACCGTGGTTTTTATTTTTTTTTTAATTGGAAAAAACAAATCATTGAAGGTCGTCCGACCGTCTGGGAACACGGTCGCGGTCGGAGAATCCACGGTCGTCCGACCGTTTAAGAATTTAAATGTTTTTTAATTTTATTTTTATAAACAATAATATATAATATATAATATTCTCATTTTTACACCTATAAATACAATACAAACTTCACACATTACCACATAACTCAAACTCTCTGTATTTTTTTTAGGTAAATGAGTCGTTCAAGCATGAGTCGTTCCGGACCTAAGTAACGACAGTGTAACATATCACGGATACAATGCCAAAACCTATTACCGTGACGTGGAATGTCATTTTCATCGTAAACTCGGAGCCAACAGAAATTGTATAAAACGATGAATCCATACCACTATAAAAGAAGCTTAAAACATTTGGAGCCCAATTTTCTTTACTCTGAAAGTTCCAAACTTGTTTTTCAACAGGTGGTGGAATTTCGTCAATGGTTTCAAATGAGTTAGAAGCAGAATCGGTTTCACGAGTGTTTCTTTTTTTTCGTCTAGATGACATTTTTCCAATTTGATAGAGTTGAATCCATAACTCCTCCTATTTATAGAGTTGAAATAAAGTGAGTAAAAAATAAATAAATTAATTTTTTATTTAAAAAATTAACAAATATATAAAAATACACAACGGTCGGACGACTGTAGACACAGTCGTCAACGACCATATATACCGCGACCGTAGGAAAAAGGATTTTTAAATTAAAAAAAAATATATTTTCCACGGTCGGGACGCCTCTGACAAACGTGTCAGACGGTCGGACCGACCGTGGCAGTTGGAATGTCGGAACGGTCGCTGGGCCCCGGAGAACAGTCGGACGACCATTGACCAAGGGCTTGTCCGACCGTGGAATGCTGAGGTGGCGTTTTTTTACTGGTTTAGGGGTACAGTCGGACGACCGTCGATGGACGGTGCTAGACGACCGTGAAACCGGCTAGTTTGGTTTTTTTTTTAAAAAGTGTGGACATTCTCGTCCAACCGTGGTCAAACCGGCTAGTTTCGTCTTTTTCCCTTGATTTTATGGTGTAATTCATAAAGTATATAAAAGTTCTTTTAGTTTTAAAAAGTTGGTGGAATTTGTGTTTACTGAAAAAAAAATCAATATTATCAAGTTACCCTAATGTCTAATTATCAAAAAAGTCAAACATGACACTTAGATATGAGTTTCTACGATTTGTAGGATAAATAAGTTTTGTACTGGAACCATGCTCTTAGGTTATGTGTAGTCATAAGCTTCTTAAGGGGTATTATGCGTCATGTGATAGCCACTTCATCAAGGGGCTCCATGACTAGAAAATGTTGTGATGTATAAAGCGTCACAAAGCCCCATAATAATTACATAATATTGTTTTTTTATTATTATTATCTTTTAATCACATATATGAACTAACAAACCATGTTTAGAGTTGGTTAAAAAATGAGGCACCATGGCCATCGCGGGGCAATAGAAATTTTGACCCATAGCATTTCTGAGCTGGTGTTGGACGCTAAATGGTTTTTTACGCCTAATACACATAGCCATAGTTTGATAGTTTTTTCTATAGATAGCATTCAAATACAAATATACATAAAAGGTACATATTTGTAAAAGTATAAAACACTTATCAGAATTTGATGATTTAAATTTATTGTTTGTACCATAAATGATTTACTTATTGTGGCATTCCCATTTGAACCCAATATATTAGTGGGCTTTAGATGTACAATATTATAATAGGTAGATATTCTATATTATCTAATTTTGCTGGTGCAGTATAGAGGTGGAAAAAAAACGGTTATAGGATCAGTTACAGAAAAAACCAGAACCGGTTAAAACTAAAACCTGTTAGAGTCCAAACCGGTTGTGGTATTAAACCGAACCAACAGTTACACATTGATTACACTTCTTTGGCTACAAACCGGTTACAAACCTGGTTTTTTACCGACCGGTTGCCAAAAAACCCAGTTAAACTGGTATAAAACCGGTTGCAGCCGGTTTTGTAACAGTTAGACAATTTTTCATTAAGAACCGGTTAGAAACCGAACCGGTTTCACCCTTAACGGGTTTTGACCGGTCAACTCTTCTAACTGAAACTGGTTTGTAACCAAAACTGGTTACTAAAAAAACGGTTTGTGCACCTCTAGTGCAGTATCGTATTAGACATTATATATTATCTAATTTCTTATCAATAGTAAGTTATTGTAAATAATACTCGATTTTATAGGTTGTTCTCATCAAAATTCTTTCACATCTAATAAATTGAAATATGAAACAATTATATCTGTATTAGTATCCAACGTCTTACAAATCTTTTCTAAAATCTGATTGGGTTTGTAAGCTAATGGGCTTAAACAAGGCCCAAGCTTTTCATAAATCTAAAGCCCAAATTAGTTTTTAATCCATATTCGTATTTTGTATTAATACAAGTTAATTAATTACAAAGATGGTGCATAAGGTATGCATCAATTACATTTTTGGTGTTTAAATTTAAAAAAGTGAAAGGATAGGCGTACGGCGTACATGGATTTATGGATTGTCTCTCACTTGAACCTAAGTTTTCTGCACATTAAAAAAAAAAATTTAATGAATAGTAACTCATAACTAACGCACTCTCTCTTTTTTACTTTTCTTATATTTTTCTACTAGTTTTTTATCCCCGTGTGTTACACGGGTGACTTTTAAAAAAAAAACTATAAATACAATAATAATATACAACAATTATGTATTTTTATATCTTTAGTAATTAAATAATTGGTTATTAAAATATTTTGGAATTCAATAAATAAAAAATTGGAAATACAAATCACTTCCATAATTAGGAGAATTGGCGGGAAAAATTGTTGAAGATGAATGTAGTGGTGCCACATGGCAAATT
Source organism: Deinandra increscens subsp. villosa (assembly GCA_039602395.1). Lineage (NCBI taxonomy): Eukaryota > Viridiplantae > Streptophyta > Magnoliopsida > Asterales > Asteraceae > Deinandra > Deinandra increscens. The sequence continues at coordinate 92,959,397 of JBCNJP010000023.1, read as the reverse complement.
GTGATGCCAAAAACTTTTCTTTTATTATATATATAGAATATAGATATAGATATAGATAGATAGATATAGATACAATAGAATAGATTTTATTTTTTGATACGATAAGGTTATTGGTTGGCAAGTTTTTTTACTTATACCGTGTCTTTTATTATATATTATTTCGTTTTATTTAATAAACAAAGTTAGTAGCAACACAACTTGTTAGGTCCAGGACAATTTTTTTCTTTTCAATTTTAGTATATTTTATTTTTGTTAATAATATTAATCACCTAGAGAAACTGGTTAGAGTGTTAGAGGCATGAGTCTGTGACCTATGATCGATTTCTTTTAATTTACATCAATGTCTTATCCATTGTCAGCTTTAATTTTTTTTTTTGTTTTCGCATTTTAAAATCAGTTTGCATATTTGTGTTCGGATATAAGGTTTGATCATTTTTCTGTTTTTAGCCTACTTTGATTTTGCTATCTACGTTGTGGTTTAGATGTTGTCTAGTGCATATTCGTGTTAAATTCTATTAATTATTTATTTGGTGTACGAGAAAAAAGTATTTAGTTAAACATAACCTGATCACCACTGCAATGCTTGTCAGTTATAACTCTAGTTAATTTTAATTGATACTTCGAGTATTAAAAACTAAAACAAACAATTAAAAAGAGATAGACACTTAGGTCTTGGTCTATTGATAAGAGGTTTACGTCTCTTTAGTGAATGTCACAGATTCAAACCTGAACCAGGGTAAGATTTTATAATTTAAAGTAAACTAAGAATCAGCACATCACGACCTATGATTCAACATCACCGCACCTCTACAACAACTAACGATCACACCATCAGTTTAGCAACGGACGATTCTTGGAAACACAAACAACGACATCGATTCGCCCCTGTCATCGTTAACCCTCTTCTAAAATCAACTGTGAGTTTTGTTATTAACAAAAGAGATTTCTTTAAATACATTTGATATTATTTCAAATTGTATGATACCCCGTATTTGATTAAAAATATGTCTAACGGTATAACATGTTGTGTGTTCAACTTATATTTCGATTTAAATTAAAGTTGGTATTTTAATGAAATGAATAGAACTAAATTACTCATGAAAATTAGAATAATGTTTTAGTATATAGTTTTAGACTTTTAGATGTGATAAAAAAAATAGTGAGAGTTCTATAGATTAGCTATTAGATTTGACACGGTAGTACTATATTGGTTAAAATGACGTGGCAAGAAGATTATTAAAAGATTTATCAAGATGACAAGATGTAATGAGTTTAGTACTTAATGATATTGATATGATGGTTTCGTGTTATCGTTTTCTTGTGTAAATTACTAAATTAAGCAATTATTGGCGTATGGATTATACATACTTAACAAAATGGAACACATGGAAATCGTGGCAACAATCTTTGCTACATGGTTTAGGCTTGCTTCATACGGGGTTAAAAACGAGCCAAACCTAGCTGAGTTAGACTTAGCTTAGGCTCGAGCTTGAAACTAAACGAGCTAGTTATAGTATAAAACGATAAGAGGCAAGTAGATAAAACCAAAGAGAACCACCAAACACAGAGGACGGAGAGCCGTTGCCCCGAAGACAAAGGTCAACTATACGGACAAAGGATTTTTATGTTTTTTTTAACAGCTAAAACAACCATCTAGACCACTTCTAAGTTTTGATCTTGAATCTCCATTAAAAAGAACATTATCTCTTACCATTAAGCTACAATCTAAATTGCAACAAATATTATTTAAGTGACAATAAAGTCAAAAACATAAAATTCTCTCAACAATATCCTTAAATTAGAACTCCTACTTTACTGGCCAAGACTCAATGAACATTATAAATAATATTGTCCATACAAGAATAAAGTATTAATCAAACAAAATTGGTGTAGTGGCTAAAGTTCATTCATGTGGTTGAAATGACCGAGCTTCGAGTCTTACTAACACCATTTTGTGAGATATTGATGGACAATGGAGAATTAGGCCTTGTGTTTGACGTTGAGTCATAATCGGTTTACGAGTTTGCCTGGTTCCTACCCGATCGGGGAGACGGCGGATGCTCCTAGGTTCCCTCACTATAAGGTTCAAACTTATAACAATGAGTAAGTACAGGATAATCAGTCCCGATACACCTCTGAACCAGATTGCCTTTAAAAAAAACAAGAATAGGGTATTCACTCATTCAACACACACTTGAGAACTTGATCATCTAACCACTTTCTTCACATTGCGGTAGTATCCTAAACCAATCTTTAAAGCATTGTTGGATCAATCTTAATCTTTAGGTTAATCCATCTTAAACTCTAGGTTAAGATTGGCGTAGCAACATATATGTAAAAAAAGCAAGGTAATTGAGTAGAATATTGGAGTTTAAGTTTTAATATTTGATTGAACTCATCTTTGCTAATGTTCAACTTACAAAGATGAGATTTTTTAGGTTGTTGCCAATTTACATCCCTTTTGCTAAGTGCTTTTTTCTTGAAATATATAAATTCTAAATAACTTTTTCTTAAAAATTGGTATTTTAACAAATAAAACTAATACTTTTATTAGGTTTGTGTAATCGATGTTTTATAATATACTTATTTTAATAAACTTTATATGAAAATTGTTGAAACTTATAAAATATAAAAATTTAAGTTTCTTACAACAATAGTATGAACAACATATTATAAAGAGTGAAACAAATTTTGTCATTTATGTTTGCAAGTAAAAAATTATCCTTAAACTTCACTAATGACACTAAGTGTTCTTTTATATTATACAAACGTTACACACTTACACTAAGTGTCTTTTATAATATACAAACGTTACACTGAGTAACCTTTAACTTAATGGACAAAATTTGACCAACGCTCAGTGTAACGTTTGTATAATATAAAAAAACTCTCGGTATTATTAGTGACTTTAAGGACATAAAAACAATTCTTGTGTTCAAACCTAAAAGATAGAATTCTAATTCAACTCTTAGGCTATCCGTAATGGGGCGCCATATTGCAAAAAAGGGAAACATGGCGCCCCTATAACGCCCATTGACCGCCCCCCGGGGCGCCATCTTCATCAAATCAGCCCTCCGGCGCCATGTTCTTAAGGTCTTCCCTCTCCTCTCCACCGGCGCCATGGCGCTACCCCCAATACGCTGGGGCGTTATGGGACGCCATGGAGCCCCATGGAGCCCCTCCATTACGGATAGCCTTAGGGGCCTTTTTTGGTTTCCTCAATCTCTGACGGAATAAGAGGCTCCCCTCCTCTTAATGGTTCAACAAATTTCCAAAACTGAATGGTTAAGAACTTAAAATCCCTATTCAGATTCTATTTAATTGTTGAACCGAATGTCAAAACCTCTAACCGACTTAGAAAAACCTCTAACCGATTTAGTGACAGTAATGAAATCATTAAAAGGCTACTCAAACAACCCTTTGATAAAACTAAGGCTGTGTTTGGCGCACTAGCTGAAAAGCTAGCTGCTAGCTGATAAGCTAGCTACTAGCTGATAAATTATAAGCTAGCTGATAAAAAATAACGTTTGGTAAAAACTAGCTAATAAACTAGCTTAAAAATATAAAATTACATAAAGGTACATGTCATAAATGTAAATAAAGATATTTATTTGTAAGTTAGGGAAGAGTAAAACTGGAAATATTATAAAAGCTAGTTGAAAAGCTACTCCAACTAGCTTTTCAAAAAGCTAGCTTTTTGACGTTACCAAACGGGACTTTTAAAAAAAGCTAGCTTATTAAAAAAAGTCTCGTTTGGTAACGTCAAAAAGCTAGCTTATAAGCTAGCTTATAGCGCGTCAAACACAGCCTAAAACTAGTCAAAAAATATAAAATGTAAATAAATTATATATTATTTATTTGAATTGATTAAAAATAAATTAAAATAAGAGTAACCATATATACTCCTTCACACTGAAAGCAGAGCAGCACGCTTGCTGACTTCCACGCCACGCGATCTCGGGTCGTAAAATGGTGTTTTGGTCGTATCCGCCGACGAGAAACCAGTTAGCCGGCAGCGCCATCGTCTTCCTCACCGGCGCGTCACTCTTCGCCGCCGGCGCTTACTTATCATTCGTTAACATCGCCCCTCAACAAGCTCGAGCAAAAGCGCGTTCCGATTACGTCAAAGCACGCCTCCGCAAGCTTCTCCAGGAAGATTGACCTTTTTAACTTTCTCCTTCCTTCCTTCCTTTCCGGTTTATTCTTTTCAATTCATTTCATTTAGGTACTTTTTATCTTCCTTCCTTTTTGACATTTAACACATCCGAATCTTCTCCAACACGATTGCTGTGTAAATTAGGGCTCACAACTTAAATTTAAATTCATGCGAATGTTTAGCGATACTTTTTGTTATTTAATTGAGAAATTTGTGAAGTGAACAATCGGTTTTTATGTGAATTAGAAGCACAGTAAGGTATCCTGTGCCCTAATTTTAGAAATTAATTCGTGTAATCTGGTATTCCTACGAATTGAGACTATTGATTGGTTGTATGAAGTGAAAATTAAGTTTCTGATGATAACATTATAGCCATGATTGTTCAGAGATTACTGTTGTAGACATTATGATAACTGGTTATTTGCTTGTTATGAATTGAGAAATTTGTGTGGGAAACAATTGAATTTCATGTGAATGAGAAGCACACTAAGGTATCTTGTGCCCTAATTTTAGAAATTAATTAGTATTTCTAGGAATTGAGACTATTGATTGGTTGTATGAAATGAAAATTGAGTTTCTGATGATAACATTCTAGCCATGATTGTTAAGAGATTACTGTTATAGTCATTTCTTGATCATGATAACTGGTCTTTGGTTGTTATTAGTTGAGAAATTTGTGTGGGAATTGGGAAACAATTGAATCTCATGTGAATGAGAAGCACACTAAGGTATCTTGTGCCCTAATTTTAGAAATTAATTTCTGATTTCCTGTAATCTAATATTTCTAGGAATTGAGACTATTGATTGGTTGTATGAAGTGAAAATTGAGTTTTTGATGATAACATTATAGCCATGATTGTTAAGAGATTACTGTTATAGTCATTTATTGATCATGATAACTGGTCTTTGGTTGGTATTAGTTGAGAAATTTGTGTGGGTAACAATTGAATCTCATGTGAATGAGAAGCACACTAAGGTATATTGTTCCCTAATTCTAGAAATTAATTCCTGTAATCCAGTAATTCTAGGAATTGAGACTATTGGTTGGTTGTATGAAGTGAAAATTGAGTTTTTGATGATAACAGTATAGCCATGATTGTTAAGAGATTACTGTTATAATCATTTCTATATCATGATAACTGGTTATTTGGTTGATCTTTAAAATGATTTGAGTAAACAATAAACCAAAAAGAGCATGTATTTGATTGTTATTTTCATATGTTGATATTCAAAGCTTGATTTTATATTTTTATTGCAGATAGCAATAATATTAGCGTTGATCATGCTTCATTGTTTGCGTCCATCACAGCCTGGAACAGCTGATAATTTGCATTCTCATCGACTGCCATTTCAGGGTAATCTTGTAACTTGTTAAACGATTTTAACACTCATTATAAATTATGATTTAATCTGACATGTTTGATTGATTGCTAACGAATAAAGGGAACTCATCCGATATAACTTCAAGGTCAGGATCTCAAGCTTCTACAATACTCAACGTGACCAATGAGTACACATCAGCTTTACAAACCAGTTCGTATAGCGAAATACGGGTCTTTCTTGATATAGAAACCGAACGACCCGGTGAGATTACACAAGACCAGCTTTTAGCGCAAGTTCTTCGCCCAAACCGGGACTTTGTCGAAGATATTCTTCAGCACGCCAAGCCTGGTTTTATAACCGATTTACTATGGTCATTCTTTGACCATAGTGAAAACAAGGCCCGAGTGTGTCTAGACCTGACTCAAGCCATCCGACGGGCCCACACCCTGATTGCACCTTTACAAGACCTCCTACACGTTCTCCCTCTTGACTCCGAAACCGAATCATTATCCTCAGCACAATGTAACCGGGCCTTCGAGCTTCTTCAAAAATACGAACAGCTTGAGAACCCGTTTCCCAGCCCGGGTTCCCGCAACTTGTCCGGCATGCGAAGTTGCTTCACCGATCTCAATACCCAACTCGAGAGTCTAATAAAAAAGTCGAACTCCCGTGTTTATTTTCTTCATTGGGTCACCATTGGGTCTGCGGTTGGCTTAATCGGTATAACCATTGGTGTTGTGATAGCCGGTGTGATTATTGCAAAGCATGCGTTTATTGCTCTCGCTGCAGTCATGTTTCTCCCTGCTGCAATTATCCCGTCAAAAATCGAGAAAAAAGAGCAGTATCTTCTTCAACAGTTAGATGCTGCACAAAGGGGGACTTTTGTTCTACACGAAGATATAATCACAATCGAACGCCTTGTGAACCATTTGTATTCTGATATCGAGGTTAATAAACGTTTTATAGGCAGCGGTTTATGGAGGGGTAAAGATATGCATTCTATAATGGAGGTATCAAGACAGCTAAAAAGGAATAACATCTATTTTCTGAAACAGCTAACAGATCTTGAAGAACATTTGTGTCTTAGTTTTGCTGCAATAAATCGCGCCAGAGCTCACCTTATTCAGATTATTAATCTTCATCAACCGGCATCTTTTAACAGTTGAGGTATTTTTTTGTGTGTTATTTATTTCTTTGTGACTGATTTTACATGTAGTTTAAATTGTAGAATGTTAGGTTTTTAACCAAATAAAACAGCAACTAGTGAAATTCAAATGCTGAAATGCATACTGCATTTGCTCCTTATATGCACTTGATGAGTTGATGTTGATTTACTTTATCATTTTGTTTCAAATATTAAAAACAAAAGCTACATCATTGATAATGACAAACAACTTTACAACCATTTCAATTCACACCTAGATGGATTGATCAATCAGAGTTGAAACACAAACTCGGTAAATGAAAATCAAACAACCATGAAAGTACAAAATCATATATGTCTTTAAAGAGCAAATGCAGATAAGATGACCAAGAACATGAGGACGACAACCGTCAGGAAAGATGCCACCACCGCCCCGCTAATCTCTTGACAAAAATCGTTGAATTGCTGACAAATGGCCGGCCAGTTTGCATCCGAGTTTCCGTTATGTGCCAAGTAGACTATGGATGCGGCTCCACCGGCTGCGGCTGTGGTTAGAGCAATCATAACCTGCAATCGAAAACAAAGAGATCATATACGACGAAAATGATTTTTTCAGTACAGAACCAATTTTAAAGTAGAATGATAGGAAAAAGGTGTAATACACGAGTACATGATGCTTGAAAGATATAGCATGTGTTACAAAAAGCGGTTACATATTTACATATGTAACCGTTTATGTATCACTGTAAAAACCATGAGTATAAGGGTTTACATAACTGCTTATATAAAAGTGACATCCATTTATTACTTTCGGTTATGTGATGTAGAAGAAATAAGACGAAGATTTTTAAGCGATCTTACAGTGTCGAGAACGATGAGGACGACTCTCGGGGACACCAAATGCGGGCGGATAATACATACAATAGAGATAGGTATTGTGAGGGCTAGGTAGGCGGCGGTTATAGCGTTTGCGATCACAAAAAACCTGTCATACATAATTAACATAAAACACTACTAGAAATTTGAGTTTTAGTGAAAAAACCACCAACAAGTATGCCAAATACCAAAAAAAAAAAGTTTTTGTTGAATATTTGTCTTTGATCCGTCAATAAAAGTCATTTTGGGACAAATTATTGACGGATCGATACTATCTTCTTAGAAGATTTCTTTCATTACTAAAGGTAGTATGATTTGTAGTAAAACGAGATATCCGATCATTTTGCTTCGTCGGGTGAACACCGATTATATGGTTTTGATTATGACTTACGTAAAAACTGGCAAATCATCAAACTCAGCTTTGAACTGAAAGAACTGAGTGAAGAACGGAAGAGTTTGTTCCGTGGAACCCATGGCTATCGCGGCTCCTAGAGCCGCAGCAATGCCGGCCAGCCTAAGAACCACATCGAATATGGCTAAACCTCTCTTGTACCCTCCTTTTGGAGCCTTTTTAACCACCACGGGTTTGATGGTACTTGAGGCCCGTGGTGGTGCCAATAGTGGCGCCTTTCCCTTCCTCTCCTTGGGTGTCTCAGTAATGTTGATCGCGGTTGAATCGGTTTCCATTTTAGAGAAAAAAAGCACGACTAAACACGAGTATAGAGAGTAGGATCTAGAGAGGGAAAGAGAGAAGTGAGTTGCAAGATGGTGTGAAGATTGGTCCTGTGAAAGAATGAATAAATAGTTTGAAATTAGGAATGAAGAGTTGGTTAATTAATTAAACAATTGGTGGAGAAAGTATAATGAAGTTGATAGGTTTCCTCTGCTCCACTGGGTCCAAAAATTAGCCAACTAAACCTCTGTTGTATATTTATTATCGATCGCTTCTTTGACTTGGATTATCTTCACTTAGATAATGTAGATTTAAATTAGTGGGTTATAGTCTACTAAAAAGTTACATTTTGTCTAAAATAAAAAAAAATAAAAAAAGAGAGAACTTATTTATTAATTTTAAGAAAAATGGATACTAATAATCTTAAGTATTTCTTATTGGCAAAAAATAATCCTATTTACATTTTTGTATATAATCAGTCATATAAATACGCTCTATTTTTTTTAATAATCTTTTCCGTTAAAAAACTAACCCCGTTAGTTTATGATGACGTGGAGGACCAATACTGTCATTATTCAAACTTGTTTCCATTTGAAAAAACTCGGGGGACCAATCTTGTCATTATGAAAACTTTATTTATCTTTTCAGTTTGTATATCCGGTTGAGGGAACGGTCAGATTCGGGAAAACAAACTGAAAAGATAGACAATGGATCAACATGGATACATATTTATCACCCGAATCGAACCAAAGAGCAAACCACAATCTGTAATAGGATACCGTCACACCACCTATCACAATTATGGATCCAAAGGTCACCACCCAAGATGCTAAACTTGAATTAGCAATTGAAGAATTATGATCTCTC